>CM061142.1:818536901-819736901 GCA_030789695.1 Scilla litardierei
CACACCGTGTTCAAATGGCGGATCCTGAATCTTTAATGGTGGAGGAAGTTGTTCAATTTGTTCCTTGCGCTCCTCGGCGAGTATACTTCCTCCAAAGGCTAAATTGGACTCCAGCAACGTAACTCCCAACATCTCTATAATCTGGTCACCTGTATCCTGCAAGAGATGAGTCACGTCAATCCAATTTATTTTAAAATTCTTCGCCATAAACACATTCCAAATATAGTCATCAAAATAGGTGAAGTAAAATAGAGCATGGTGATGACAACTCCCTGAAAAATGTGCACTACGCTCGGTATGATTCTCAGTCAATGTGGAGAGGGGTAAATGATTTTGGGAAGGAACTGGGGAAGGGAATGGTTCGGGCTCCATAGCGATATTCTTTAAACCAATGTCCCTAGTCGTCTCATCCTCCTGTTCATCCAAAATTGCTCGCTCATCCTCTACTTTGCACACACGTCCTGCCATTTCAATGTTTTCATTCGTGACTTCATCGTGACATGGCTCGCTCGATATACCTGTAATAGGAGATGAAGTCAAATTAGATTTTGGAAATTGAATTTCAAACGAATTATTTTCTTCTACGCAAGTGGAAATCAGCTTAAGATTTTCAATAGATTGCTGAATCTGCCGACTCCGAGCAAGGAAGTTTTCTTGGAATTGATGGGATGTGGCCTCCTGTGTCTGAATGAGCAATTGAACTTCCTCTTTCAAGTGGTGCAAAGGTACGTATACACTTTGCTCCTCTGGATCAAGGCTTGAAGGCTCCGTTGAATCGCACTCTGAAGTCTCTTTCATGATTTCTTCGTCCTCTTGAAAAGACTCCATATAATTCCACGCCTCTGTCGGCGTCATGACTCCCAAGAATTCCTGCAGCTGTGGTCGTAGTTCACCTAGGAAGGACTCCATAAGCTCTTTCTTCGTGTACCCATGCTGCGGATAGCTCGATATTATGTCTGTGAACCTCCTCCAGGCCTGAAAGAAAGTTTCACAATCATTCTGATTAAAACCAACGCTCTTGAGCTTCTCCATCCTATGTTTGTGTGCCTTATAATATTCTGCATCATACAAATTGTTCGTGCAATAGAATTTCATGTATTCCATATACTCCATTTTTAAAAAGAAAACAAAAAAATGGTAAATAAAAAATCCTAGACTATAAGATGGAAGGATCTCACCGAATGTTCCTCCAAACGCACTGAAATCATAGATCACAAGTACTGTTATCCCCGGCAACGGCGCCAAAAACTTGCCTCATCTCAAATGATGTGAGAACTACTCCCAAGCGCAGGAGATCGTGCAAGTAATATCCTGGTGAGTCCAGGTATCGAATCCGCGGGACAACTGACCTGCAAAACTACGATCGTCAATCTGAAAAGAGTAATAATACGATGTTAACCAACCACCTATCGAACACAAAGATATAGGATCAAGAGTATGGAATAAGAAATGAAAATCCTACGATATTTACGGTGACTTGGAGAGAGGTGCAAGTATGGGGAATATGTGTTGGGTTTGATTTCGTTAGGGTGTGTGCAACCAATGATTATCAACACCTTTTCTATAACTCAACGTTTTGTCCGGTCAGGGCACGAGAACGTCGGAAAGTATGGTGTTCAAGTATATAAAAGCATGCCAAAGAATTAATCACGTGAAAATAGGGCGAAAAGATATAGAAATCAACAAATGCGACACCCTCACTACGTCAACACCAACACGTATGAAGTGGATGTGCTACGGTTGTGAGTTCATTAGGAGTTAATAATCGCTGAAATATCATGTCTTTTATATAACTCAACGCTTCACCCGGTCAAGGCGTGAAGACGTCGGAAGATGAAACGATAAAACTAGTCAAATTGGCCGTATACGTATCACTAGCAACATTGATTTCATTAATCGATAAACGCAACAATAAGTTCAGATTAGTGAACATGAGTTGGCTAGCCTTGTCAGGGCCTAGCCATACGGGATGTAAATAATATCGACAATAAGCAAATACCCAACAAATACGTTGTAGAAATCAACATTACTAGCAATTTGGACGTGATAATGGGGCTAAAGACATGAAATTCATCAATTAAATACACCTAATTACTTCACAACCATAGCACAAAGATCTTAGCCACGCATGGTGCAAAAACAATCAGATTTGATAGCCAAATACATCGTTATACTAGCCAAATACAATGAAATACACCAAATACGGGGTATAAGTTCAAGAAATTGTCACCAAATCTCCACGTTAGAACCCAAAACTCCCTTAGAATAGGAAGAATAGCCTCTGGAATTTTTCAGAATTTTCCCCTGGAGAAATACACACAGTAGCCGCTCCAAAAGTCCCAAAATACGCCAGAATACCCCCCAAAACCCTAAAATACGCTTATATATTAGCATTGCGGGTTTGGGGACTTAACGGGTTGAAACCCGAACCCAATATCACTTTAAAACCCGCACCCGCTGCCGCTGCACATCCTGGCCATTCGATTCAGGCGGGATCGAACCTCGGAGCGCCACGTGTGCTCCAAGATTCGCGTCCCGCCCTTTCGACCGCTCGGCGCCCGCATCCGCTAAAGCTCTCCATTTTCGCCTCGGGATCGATCGTGGACCGTCCGATCAAAGATTCGAACGGCTGCGATCTTCCCCCGCTTCGCTCCGCTGAGATACGCGTAGGCGAGAGTATCGGCCGTTGGATCATCATCCAACGGCTCGTCATTCGCCGCGTCGCCTCGCATCTGAGGATTGCTTCAGGCCGTTCGATGAGCGATCAACGGTGCCCGATTGGCCACGTCGTCTGTGAGCCGTTGGATCGTGATCTCATGGCTGAGAAAAAGCCGCGTCGATGTTCATTTGGAGCCGCTCGATTCGGGCGGGAATCGCTGGATGCGCGCCACGTGGCCGCCAAGATTCGTGCAACTTTATTTTATTTCCAATAAATGGTATTCTGCATTCAAAAATACACAGTAATTAGCACAGATCTCAGAAAAATACAAATAAATAGTCGTTGGAATCGTGAGATCGAGACGATGCTAGGAAAAATATAAAAAGTGCAGAAATACTCCATTAATTGCTGTTTTGTGCTCAAACAAGGTGAATTTTCTAATAAATAATGATGTACAAAATACGCACATATTAGAGAGCAATTAAGCATTATATAGGCACATCATAGGACAAATTAGGGGGTTAAATATGTAATATTCATTCCGAATCACTGTCCACCCGTAACCTAGCACTATCTAAGCTTTTAGCTCAGATAATCAAGTTACGGGCCCACTTCCCCATCTACCAGATAAAGAAACTTCGTCTGGACAATGCGGGGGAGTTTACGTCACAAGTTTTTCTAGACTATTGCCAAGCTCAGGGAATTGAAGTCGAACATCCTGTAGCGCATGTTCACACCCAAAATGGGTTAGCAGAATCTCTAATTAAGAGACTGCAATGGATCGCTCGTCCATTATTACTTCAATCCCAGATGCCAATGAATGCGTGGGGTCATGCAATTTTGCATGCTGCATCTTTAATAAAATTAAGACCTTATGGAGGTCAGTCATCTTCTCCAATGCAACTAGCACTTGGAGCCCCACCAATTGTCTCACATTTGAGAATATTTGGTTGTGCAGTATACGTCCCCATAGCACCACCGCAAAGGACAAAGATGGGTCCACAACGTCGTCTAGGCATTTATGTTGGGTTTGACACCCCCACCATAATTAGATTCCTAGAACCCCTTACGGGAGATGTCTTTAAGGCACGTCTAGAAGACTGTGAATTCGATGAAACATCGTTTCCAAGACTAGGCTCACAGACAAAGAAGCCCGAAGCTTCAGAAAGTATCACTTGGGATACAAAGATATTATGTCACTTTGATCCGCCAACAAGCCAGTGTGAGGAGGAGGTCCTGAAGATTCTCCACATCCAAAACACTGTCCATCTCTTGCCGGACAAATTTACTGACAACCAAAAGATTGTCAAATCACACGTCCCTGCTGCTAACACTCCAGCTAGGATTGACATACCGCAAAATGGATGCAATCCGCCTACAGCAGAAATGGTTGGACCTCTCAAAAAGAGAGGGCGACCACCGGGATCCAAGGACCAAGTCCCTCGAAAGAGTAGGACCCTTGGCAATGGTAAACAAATACCACCACAGGATGCTAATATAATCCCTACTACCCCATCTCTCCCAAACTCTCATGAAGAGGAAAAACCGGGAGAAAATGAAGTATCGATACACTATGTACGAACTGGGGAGTATTGTGACAGAAAAAGCACAACCATAGATGACACATTTGCGTGTAATATTGCCATCAACGTCGCGTACTGCGACGATGATATTGAACCACGCTCTCTGACAGAATGTCAAAGCAGAGATGATTGCCCAAAGTGGAAAGCGACAATAGGAGTGGAGTTGGATTCACTCACCAAACGCAAGGTCTTCGGACCCATAGTCCAGACACCAAAAGGTGTAAAAACTGTGGGTTATAAATGTGTATTTGTTAGAAAACGAAATGAAAAGAATGAGATCGTTCGCTATAAAGCAAGGCTTGTAGCGCATGGTTTTACCCAACGTCCTGGGGTGGATTTTGAAGCCACATACTCCCCGATCATGGACGCGATCACCTTCCGATTCCTCATTGGCTTAACAGCCCAAGAGGGTTTAGATTTGCAACTCATGGACGTGGTTACTGCATACCTATATGGCAACCTAGACCGAGACATCTATATGAGATTGCCTGACGGTTATTCTTTGCCTGCAGCACTAAAAGAGAGAGAACGTGACATCTACTCAGTGAAACTGCAAAGATCATTATATGGTCTAAAACAATCTGGAAGGATGTGGTATAACAGACTAAGCGATTTCCTTGCAAAACAAGGATTTACAAACGACCCAGTCTGTCCTTGCATCTTTATAAGAGCAAAGGCAACATGATTTGTAATTATAGCCGTCTACGTAGACGACTTAAACCTCATCGGATCTCCTGAAGAGATCGCAACGATTTCTAGAAGCCTGACAGAAACCTTCGAGATGAAAGACCTCGGAAAGTCAAAATTCTGTTTAGGTCTTCAGATAGAGCATCTTAAAGATGTGATCCTGTTACACCAGTCTACTTACAAATCGAACTTATTGAAAAAGTTTCAGATGGATAAGTGCCACCCCCTCAGCACTCCGATGGTCGTCAGATCATTGGATGTACACAAAGACCCCTTCCGGCCGCTGGAAGAGGGGGAGGAAGTACTAGGCCCCGAAGTGCCTTATTTAAGTGCTATCGGTGCACTCCTTTACCTGGCTAACTGCACTCGCCCCGACATAGCATTTGCAGTAAACTTACTAGCCAGATATAGTGCTGCACCTATACAGCGGCACTGGACCGGAGTTAAGCATCTTCTGCGCTACCTCCAAGGGCCCATAGACTTAGGTCTATTCTACAGGAAAGGGGCATCAACTGGTTTAGTTGGTTATGCTGATGCAGGTTACAGGTCCGATCCTCATACAGAGAAATCTCAGACCGGATACATGTTCACATACGGCGGCATAACCATATCCTGGAGATCTGTAAAGCAGACCATGACGATCGTCTCATCCACTCACTCAGAACTTCTAGCGATCTTCGAAGCAAGCAAGGAATACTTCTGGCTACGCTCTGTGATCCAGCACATCCTCACCTCCACCGGCCTGATGACCGGCGTTCTTGCGCCTACTCCACTCCATGAAGACAATGCAGCATGTATAGCCCAGCTTCAGGACGGCTACATCAAAGGCGACAAGACAAAGCATATCTCCCCCAAGTTCTTCTGGATGCACGACCTTCAGAAGCAAAAGCAGATTGAGGTATAGAAGATCCAATCATGTAATAACTTGGCGGATTTGCTTACCAAATCCCTGCCTACTAGTATCTTTGAGAAACTTGTATATGGGATTGGGATGATGAGAGTGAGTAAATGTAAACTGGGTCAGGATGAGAGAACTATGAACTCATAGATACATAGGCGACTGATGTATAGATTCATAGGATATCTGCAAGCCTGAAGCTTGGTCAGATTAGGGGGAGTCAACTGCAGAGTTGTACTCTTTTCCCTTGGCTACAGGTTTTTTCCCACTGGGTTTTCTGTAGTCAAGGTTTTGACGAGGCAACCTCGTTGACTCTGGATCCTGAAGTATCCACCCCTAGACACATCCCTAAAAGAGGGGAAGTTATGGGTTAACTGTTCTTTCTTTAACAAGGCAGTTACCCTAACTCGGATCCTGAAGAATCCACCTCTTATTCAATGTTGGTTGGATAAGGGGAAGTGTTATGAATAGGCCCATGAGGCCCATTGGGTATCCAAGCCCACTATTGAAAGCTATATATATGAGGGTAGGGGGCTCTTACCCACCTACACTTATTTCCCTACATTTTCCCTTCATAACAGTTTTCACGTTTTAAGTGTAGGTGGGTTAATGTAATTAGTAATTAGGAAATGTAAAAATGTAATTAGGGAATGTAATTTGTAATAAATAATATTATTTTAATAGTTTAATATTAAATTACCAATTTTCACATATGACTCAGAAAAATTATGAAAAAATGCCACGGGTTCATATCGTCGCGAGGATAATGAAAAGGAAGTCCATTTTTAACTCATTTTGAACTCGTTGGGTTACGAAAATACGTGCACACCAAAATCAAATCGTTACACTTCTCAATTAGACATAAAAATTTGACACAATTTTTTGGATTAATGTAACAAGCATGCAAATGATGGACTTGAGCCAAGGGATTGATTGATAGTTATCAAGTAGTAGACCATTATCATACTAACAGCTACAATGTCAAAAAGGATAACATCTACTACACATAGTGACAATACGGCCCTTAACAAGTAGACATTATTGTATATCATACCGGCTGGGAATAGAACTACATGGAACTTATATTATAATGCTTTTGCATGCGACATCTGCCCCTTAGTTCTCTGGAAAAAAGACCAGGGTTGTCAACCCCGGTCAAAATGCAAAATGGCCAAAGTTTGGAGGAAGGTGGGTATGGAGGAGAAGGGGTCAGGTCGGGTTTATATAGATGGGAAAACAGTCGGCTGACTCCGTAGCTGTCCCTTAGTTGTCTGGAAAAAAAACCAGGGTTGGCAATCCCGGCCAAAAATGCAAAATGTGTTGGAAACTCCCGGCCATTATTGCATCAGCCACGTGACCACGTCAACGACATATTCTTCCAGAATTGCTAAAGTGGCAAAGTTGATTTGTTTTGATAAATATTTTAAAACTTGATCAATTTATGCAATTATTTTTAATTTTAGCCTTTTTTTTGAAACCTTATCCCTTTTTATGCAATAAATTTATTTTTTGGGTTAAATATTTTGAATCAACTAGTAAAACGTAACCATAATGAGTCTCTATGTGTTCCATCATGAGCTAGTTAATTAGAAACGAAAAAAAAGGTGTCACATTTTGTATGTTTTTAATGATTTTAGTTAAGGTTTTCAAATTATCCTTAGATTTGATATTTTGTTTTTCTTTTTGGTCATTTGCAGTTACATGTAATCTTTTCTTTAATTTTCAGTAGATCTTAAGATAATTTTGATCTTTCACTTAATTTTGAAATTATCTTTTTGAAGCATTTTTGTCCCAGCTAAAATTTCTCTTTCGGATTCATATCTCTTAGTACAGAACTTTGTAATAATTTACCTTTTTTGTGATTTTAGCTAAGCTTTCAGATTATTTTATATATGGTCTTTAATTTTTTTCTTTTAAGTAGTATTAACATGTAACCTTCTCTAGGGTTTTCAGTAAATTTTAGGATTAATTTAATTTTCCAATTAGTTTGACATTGCAACTTTTTAGAATTATTTTTAATTTTCAATTAATTACTTTAGACTATTTATAAGATTAATTTTTAATGTTATCTTATTTGATATTTTTCCATATAAATAACTAAATTTTCATTTATTTTTTATTTCTTCTTTTAAGTAAGGGGAATTGCATTTTGCATTATAACAGTTTGCGCAAATATATTAGTTTATCATAATAATCATAAAAAAATTATGATTATAATTAATTTTGCTTGCATGCAATATCTTCAAACAACTATGCATCACACATGTATTTGCTTATAGATATAGATTTGAAGGTAAGTATTTGTTATGAACATAGATTTCGCCTGAAAAATACTTTCTTGGCAACCAAACATCAGAAATTGGACCCACATACTCAGAAAATTAAAAAAAATACATATACAACCGAAACTCTGAAATACATACAAATTTGGAAAATTAAAATATATTTTAGTATATGTACATCCAAAGATCAGCTTTGCTAGATACACAAGAACTAATCAAAAGCCAGCACTCATATACATACTTCTACTCTCCCTGCACATATACACCGACACCAAGTTCTCAAAAATACATGTACACCGACATTATATACAAATTGTATACACTCGTATGTTTAGCAGCATGCTGTTGATTGGCCTCGAGATGTAGTAGTATGTTTATTTGCAACGATCACATTCCTTGTAATCTTCTTCAATCTAAAAGGAGGTGTTCAATTAAGAAGATGAGCAAGATTCAGTCTTATATGTTTTATTTTCAACATATTCTGGTGATTTACCTCATGTTGACGTCCCAATGGAGGTGTCTGCTGACAGCGGCATCCGCGGGGAGCGACGTGAGCAAGGCAAGCCATTCGCTGGAGGAATGCTCGAGTATGGTTATATGTACTGCATCTCGGAAAATAGAATAGCATTAAACAAAAATAAATAGCTCAAACATATATTAGCAATGGGCTTAGTTTTAATGGAAATCAGATGTTTATTGAAAATGGTTCGCACTACTGTATCAATAAGCTATTGTACTGTGTGTGTGTATACATATTTTATTTTATATTTAATAATTTTTATGAAGTTAATCCCAAAGAAACAAAGATATTTTTGTTTCACACTCTTCCTGTAATTTTTAAAATATTTTATGCACATTCACACCAAGTGATAGAGTCGCCTTTATTTGCTTTGGGGATTTGTTTTGTTTTTGTTTGTTTGTTTGTTTTTTGTTGTTTTGGGGGGGGGGGGGGGGGGGGGGGGGGGGGGGGACTTATTCCAACAGTCGAGAAAAGCTTATGCATATGTGTGGTAAACGGGTCGCATCAGGTTTGGATTGTGTAGGGTTTGACCCGATCTGAATAAGAGTCTATCCGAAATTCAAATCCGAAAAATGAAAACGGTACCCGATCCGATGACATCTGAGTCACCTGAACCCTACCCGCTTTACCTGATGGGTTGGGTTCGAGCCGTGTACATGCATGGGTTCGGGTGGGCTTGAGTTCAGTCCTAGAGAGAAACACAAGCTACAATCAATTTCGGAGCTCAAAATCAACTTCTAGAGAGAGAACAAAATTGCAAGGACTGAACTTGGGAAAAGATGCATCTGTTGGATATTGGTTTACCCCAAACTATGTTTGGATAATGATCAAGTATTAGCTTGCACTAATATGATGTGTGCAGTTATTAGGAAGCAATTAGGAAGCACCGGATATGGCGTCAAGGCTCATGAATGGATGACAAAAATTATAACAATGATTTGAACGTTATGGACATCAATCAAGCTCAATATCGGTGTATTACTGTTTATCGATGTACATTTTATTTACTTGTCATAGTAGTGATGTTAAAACCTAGAAACACACACACACACACTTAAATCAATAGGTTTAAGACTTAAAATACATATGACCTCAAACATGATCAATTCACCTTGATTCTAAGCATACCTATTCATTCAAGTGTGAATTAGTCGACTAATAACCTCTTCTAATCGACTAACCTATCTCAAGATACTTGAGATTCAAATCCTGCTTCCATCAATCGACTAACAGGACAATTAATTGACTAATACAGAATTGTATTTTTCCATCAGAACAATGTCTACTTGACTAATACATATACTAATAGACTAATGCACATATTTGTCGACTAATAGACATACTAGTCGATTAATATAGAATGTTATTTCTTTACTAGTTTGAACCATTAGTCAACTAATGGATCAATTAATCAACTAATGATAGAGCCGTTGTTTGCGTTGACTTTCAAAATATAGCTATTTTCTATCTGTCAGAAAAGCTTTTTGTGTCATCGTCTTAAAATGGCTTTTCTCCGCTATAAATAATTCCTAGGAACTCTAACAAGAAAAATTAATAAGATTGGGCTCATGTATATGTTGATTTCACATTTTTACTTGAGCTAAAGAAAAGCTAAAAATCTGCCCAAATCATGGTCTTTGAAGTTCTCATCCCATAGAACAGAATCTCAGTCCTTAGCCATCTTTAGATCAACATATATGAGAATTCAAGGTTATAAAGAAGTTGAATTTCTTCTCTCTACAAAGGTTTTTCCTCATGTGTTGAGGGGGATTTTACTCCTGGTCTAAGAATGGTTCTAATCTCAAGTTGTTGAAACTTGTTTGTGCAATTGACGAGACTGTTTGTCAATTTGCACGGTTTACTATTATAGGTTTGCAAGAAGGATATAGGAAAAATCTCAAACGGTGAGCTTGGGAACTGGAGTATGTATGAGAGACCGAGCCGGGATAAATCCTCAGTGTTTGCGATTGATCATTTTCTGGTTTGCTTATTTCTACTCATTTCTTAATTGCAGTCATTTAATATTATTTTCCGCTATGTATTATTGTACTTCGACTGTTATTATCTTATCATTAATCAAAATTATATAATTATTTAGTACTTAAGTATTTCATCCTCGTCGGGACCTAATAATTGGTATTAGTGCCGCGTTAGAGCAAGTCTTTCATCTCCAATAAAAAGGCTCGGCAAAAGATGGCATCTACAACATATGGATCATCACAATTTCCCGAAAGCCACTCTACAACACGATCACCTTTGTTCAACGGTTCAAACTACATCTACTGGAAGAGAAGAATGATGATCTACATCTAGAAAATCAACTGCGAGCTGTGAAATATAATGGAGATGCCTTATAACAAACCATCCACTCTATACTCACGATGGATGGATGGATGAATGAAGAGATAACATTGGCAACCCTTGACTCCAAGGCCATGCATACCTTATTCTGTGCCATGAGTTTAACTGCGTGTCAACTACTACATTAGCTCATCAAAATTGGCACATTCCTGAGATAACTCACGAAGGAACAAGTAGACTTAAAAAAATCTAAAATTTCTCAACTTGTTCACATGTTTCAATTGTTTAAAAGATGATAGAAAATGTCACGATCACAGAGATGTACACCCACTTTACAGACATCACAAATTCACTTATAATAGTGGGAAAGACTTACTCCCAATCCTAGATGGGCTGCAAGATTCGTCGAACACTCACTCCAGAATGAGAAAAGAAAATGACGGCAATCGATGAAGCAAACAATCTCTCAATCTTATCAATGAAAGAATTGATCGGGAATCTCATGGCACACAAAGTACAACTAGAGGTCAAAAGACAAGAAGAAGTTGATTGCATTCAATTCTTCTTCCATCATCGAAGGCTCAAATAAAGAAGATAATGAAATATACATGCTAGCAAAGCAATTTAGAAAATTCCCGAAGGAACAAGTAGACTTAAAAAAATCTAAAATTTCTCAACTTGTTCACATGTTTCAATTGTTTAAAAGATGATAGAAAATGTCACGATCACAGAGATGTACACCCACTTTACAGACATCACAAATTCACTTATAATAGTGGGAAAGACTTACTCCCAATCCTAGATGGGCTGCAAGATTCGTCGAACCCTCACTCCAGAATGGGAAAAGAAAATGACGGCAATCGACGAAGCAAACAATCTCTCAATCTTATCAATGAAAGACCTGATCGGGAATCTCATGGCACACGAAGTACAACTAGAGGTCAAAAGACAAGAAGAAGTTGATTGCATTCAATTCTTCTTCCAACATCGAAGGCTCAAATAAAGAAGATAATGAAATATACATGCTAGCAAAGCAATTTAGAAAATTCCTTAAAGGTAAGCATGAGTCTAATGTTAAAAATTTATAATGATTTGTCTTCTTGCTTTCATTTCAATAAACCAGTACATTCGAAGACGGATTGCCCGAATTTGAAAGCTAAGAGCGTATAAGCATATATAAGCCTTAAAGATTTAAAAAAGGTGTTGGCTGCCACATAGGATGACTCAGACTCATCATTCGATGAAAAGGAAAGGAACACCAACAAAAGAGAATGCACATGTGCTTCATGACATATGAAGATGTGGTATCATCCGACCTTGATATGTATGAACATTTAACCTCTTTTAATAATTTATATGGCATGCATAAGAAACTTTTTACTACGTATAAGTCATTAAAAATTGAACATGATTCATTAATAAATGAACATAATATTTCTTTATCTAAATGTGTGCATTAGATGATGTTTATTTAATTAATGAGAAATTAATGAAAGAAAATAATCACTTAAAAATGAGAATGTTATTCGTAAAACTGAATGTAATTGTTTAAATAAAAGAATAACAAATCTTGTCATGTATATTTACTATGTTAAACTTAAATATGAAAGTATTGCTAAAAATATAGATAAGTTTATCAAGGGCAAAGAAGACTTGGATAAATTAGTGTCTAATTAACATGTTTCTAATTCCAAACTTGGACTAGATTATAAGAAACATGTTCATGATAACTTACAAGTTTTAAAAGAAATCATACATATATATAATAGACATGCAACTCTTTCACAAAAAATGCATCATGACCATCATGTTAACAAATCACAAGGTAAAAAGCATATGTTTACAATGTGAATATCTAAAGATGCATGTGAATATAACAAAAATGCAAATGCTAAAATTTTTATGAAAAATGTGCATAATTCTAAAAATTATTCATATATACATTTAAGAAATCAAATCCAAAATGGATTTAGGTTCCTAACAACTAACCCCAAGGATCCAAAAGAAAATGGGTATCAAACATCATGATTATCTTTTCATGTATTTGAAAAGAAAAACATACTAATAATTTACACAATCTTTAAAAAATTAATGTGACTCCCTTTTTGATGATGTCAAAGAGAGAGAAATGCTAAAGAAGCATCAAAATGCCAAGGGAATGGAGTATACTAAATTTAAGTGAAGTATGCTAAAATTTTAAATTTTTTTGATATTGATATATATATACACACACACACATACTAGTCATAACACGTGCCCGCGGCACTGTTCATTTAAGATTTTCCCCCACGAAATATTTGTTCCCCAAAAAATTATTTTCACAGCCAAAATTACGCGGATCAACAAATTAGCGTAAAAATATTTAGCGGCACAGACGCCGTCGGCGCGGAACAACAAATTCAGCGCATGTGCTTTCGACACAGAACAACAAATTCGGCGCGGAACAACAAATTAGCATAAAAAATTTAGCAAACACCTTCAGTGTGGAACAACAAATTCGACGTGGGCGCCTTCGGCATGGAACAACAGATTAGCTAAAAAAATTCGGTGCGGAACAACAAATTCAGCGCGGGCACCTTCGACGCGGAACAACAAATTAGGCACAGACGCCTTCGAAACAACAAATTAACGTAAAAGAATTAAACGAGCGCTTTTGGCGCAGGAAATTATTCTCATCTTGTTGCCACATGCGTCGAAGAGATGGTGGGCCCCGCGTTGAGGGAGAGATCATTCGATCTGCGGCAGCATTCGATCTGCGGCATTAAGTGCAAGTTAAATTTTTTTCCCCAAATGCATTAATTGCGTCACGATGCTATTCCCTAGAAACTTTCATTCCCTAAAAAGTTTCATTTCCCCAGAAACTTTTATTTCCTTAGAAATGTTTTTAACTCAAAAACTTTCCACAAAATCTCATCTCAACCATTTATTTCTCAAGATTAGTCCAAGCCGTCTTTCTATCAATCTATTTGTCCTAATCAGCCCTAGGATTCAAAAACAGTCATCAAATGTTATATGTGTGTGTATGTAAAAGGGATCTAGGGTGCATCCTTAGATGCAAGCTATGAAGGCGCCCACATTTCCCCCCATTTCCCATATTGTGGTGGGAATTTTTTTTCATGGGTTTGATGTTCAGCTTATGGATGATCAACATACCAATTTTCAAGTGATTCCAATACTTTTTGAGCCCCATCCACCTCTTACAACTTCATGGGGTTTTCAGCACGTTTTCAGATCGTTGAAGTTACAAGGGGTAGATGGGGCTCAACAAGTATTGGAATCTCTTGAAATTTGGTATGTTGATCATGCATGAGGTGAACAACAAACCCATGAAATTTTTTCCAAAAAAATTATGAAAAATGGGAGAAAATGGGGGTGCCTCCTTAGATTTCATCTAAGGAGGGACCCTAGATCCACTTTTCCCTATATATATGTCATCATCAAAAAGAAAGAGAATGTTAGATATTGGTTTACCCCAATATATGTTTTGATGATGATAAAAAATTATGCTTGCACTAATATGATTTATGTAGTTACTAAGAAGCTACTAGGAAGCATTGGATAAGATACCAAGGCTCAAAAATGGATGACAACAACTAGCACAAGGACTTAGACGTTATAAACATCAATAAAGCTCAATATCGATGTACTATTATTTATCTATCGATATACATTTTATTTACTTATTATAGAAGTGATGTTACAGCCTTGAAAACACACTCACACATACTTCAAACAATAGGTTTAAGACTTAGAATACTCATGGCCTTAAACATGATCAATTCACATCGATTCTAAGCCTATCAAATCATTCAAGTGTGAGTTAGTCAACTAATAATTTCTTCTAGTCGACTAACGTATCTCAAGATACTTGAGATTTCAAATCATGTATTAATTAATCGACTAACAGGAAATTAGTCAACTATTACAGAATTATATTTTTCATCTGAACATCGTCTAGTTGACTAATACATCGACTAGTCGACTAATACACCTATTAGTTAACTAATAGACATACTAGTTGACTAATAAAGTATGTTACCTCTGTATTGGTTTGAACCATAGTCAACAAATGGATTTATTAGTCAACTAATGATGATCCGTTGGCTGCGTTAACTTTCCAAATATATTTTTTTATTCGTTGAAAGAGCTATCTATGTAATCTTCTTAAATGGGTTTTTTCTCTATAAATAAGGATTTAGCCCTCAACAGTCCAATAAGAAAATATAAGAAGATTGGCCTCATGTAACTTTAATTTCTCATTTCCATTTGAGCCAAAGAAAAATAAAAAATTTGTCCAAATTCTGTTCTTCAAAGTTCTCATCCTATAGAACAGAATCCCACTCATTAACCATCTTTAGATCCACATACACGTGAATTCAAGGGTATATGAGAGTTGCATTATTTTCTCTACAAAAGTTTTCCCCCAGGCGTTGATGGGTGTAATTTTGCTATATTGTCTGAGATGGTTCTAGTCTCATGTTATTGAGACTGGGTTACACAATTGATAAAGATGTTTGTCAAGTTACATGGTTTACTCTTACAGGTTTGCAAAAGGGATATAGTGGAAATCTCGAGCAGAGAGCTTGTGGACTGGAGTATGTTCGGAAGATCGAACCAGGATAAATCATCAGTATTTGTGATTGATCATTTTCTGATTTCCTTGTCTCTGCTCATGTTTTAATTGCAGTTATTTAATATTATTTTCCACTATGTATTACTCTAATTTGGTTGTTATTATCTTATTACTAATTGTAATTGTTTAGTGCTCAAGTATTCCATCTCTGTCAAGACCCAACAAGACCTAGCATAGCA
This sequence comes from Scilla litardierei, assembly GCA_030789695.1. NCBI lineage: Eukaryota > Viridiplantae > Streptophyta > Magnoliopsida > Asparagales > Asparagaceae > Scilla > Scilla litardierei. Next base: position 818,552,644 of record CM061142.1, read on the forward strand.
GATGATGGAGAGGAGGTGGCCCGCAGCTGGCCTTTTATCTAGTGAGCTCTCTTGTCACTTAAGGGAAACTTGAGTGCACCCTTGTCAAGTAGACAATCACCTCACAAGATTATAAGAATTATTAAACTAATAAGTAAAGCCAATGACAATCTCTACAAAATCCGTCGCACAAGAAATATAATAAAATAAACACACACAAAAGAAACACATGTCTGATATCAAGATTTATATTGCTTCCATCTAATTCTTGGTGTATGTCTAGTTTGAGATATCAATAATATTTCAGTAATCTTGGATTACAAAGTACGATACTTGGTTCAAAGGAAAACCAATCCCATATAAATTTGGAGAAGAAAATTGATGGGGTTTTCCCAAATCTGAACTTAAATCAAATAAAAACAGCGAATAAAGAAGATAAATGGCTATAATAAAGGGGCAACCACCCTCCCAAGACGTCGGTAAGCGAGGACGTCCGCACTCTCCTAATACTCCTCGAAGAACTCTCGAAGAATCTCTATCAATTATCAAAATAAGCATAAAAGATAAAATGACGGCTAGCCCTAGTTTAAGAATAAAACCCCCCTCCTAATCAATTACAAGTTTGCCATTAAAATTAATTAAAACAAGGAAAGTCGAAAACGCCCCTAAGTTCCCTTGCACGCGCGTCAGCTTGCGGCTGGTCCGTGGGTCTAACATTACTCCGCCCCCGAAAATACACCTTGTCCTCAAGGTGGTGCATGAGACTCCTGGCGGTGCTACTCCAGGTGGGAGTCGTCTTCCACTCCGACCTCTTCATCCTCCACGTCATTCTCCTCGTCTGTCCCAGCTATCAGCACCTACAGCTTGCGACCTCCACAGTGGTGTCCTGGGGTGAACCTCTCATCGCATCTGAAACAGAGCCCCTTCTGCCTCTTCTCCATCATCTCGGCGTTAGTCATCATCCTAAACTGACCCTCCGCTGGCGGTACGCTGCTCTGCTCTCCAGTCTTCTCAATACTTGCTTGATTTGCCCCTGTAGCTGCCTTCTGTTCTCCTGTCGCATAGGGACACTCCGCGAAACCGGTCCACTCCAATCACATCTTGCCTTTCTCTCCTCCATCTGACAGTCCTCTGCCATCTGAGCGTACTCCATGGCCTTCAACAGGCTCTGAGGCTTCTGCATGCGAACCACTGCTTGAACCGTGGCCTTCAGCCCCTTTATGAAGGTGCTCTCTATCGTCTCATCCGATACCCCGTGCACCTGTCCTGATAGGGTCTCCAACCTCTCTATATAATCCCCCACAGTGCCCTCCTGCCTAAGGGATAGCAGCTGCTTACGTACGTTCCCCAGATGGGGATCCCTAAACCTCTCCATCATCGATCTCTGATCTCCTCCCACGAGCGAAAAGGACGCCTCGCATCCTTCCACTGAACCAGACAAGGGCCTTCCCATCTAGACAAATGCCAGCGGCCTCCAACTTCTGCTCCTCAGTCATGCGAGAAACTCTAAAGAATCTCTCCGCCATGTAGATCGACGAGACTGGGTCTGCTCCGTCGAATATAAGCATCTTCAGCTTTCTCAGTCGGTCCATATTGAATCCCCCTGGTCCCTGCGGCCTCCTCCGTGCCTAGGCTGGTGGTATTGTTGGAATCTCGCATGGTGTCACTCATAACCCACATGGGGTCCTCCTCAGTCCCCGTATCCACCCCCTTCGTCGCCTCCAAATCTGCCCACTGGCCTCTCCTGGAAGTCTCTGTAACACCTCCCCTGCATATTGTGCATCCCTCCTGGTGGTGGGGTGGTGGCTGCCACCTACCGTCGTCATATCGAGGGTGGGAGGGTCCCGATACCCTTCGTCGTAGTCTCTGTACTCCTGAAATCCCCCGGAACCCACTTCCTCCTCGAAATCACGTGTCGGTACCTCCCGATGGGGCTGGTTGTCGTGTAATTGCTGGAAATCGCCGCCCCCGCCTCGAAAAACCCGCGCACAGATCCTCTGGCCTGCGGGGCCGCGGCTTGCCTGGGGCAGAGCCGCCGGCCCCGCCTGATGTTCTCCGGGGCCCCCCAGTGGCCCCCCTTGGGTCGGGGGGTCGCCGGCCCCCTTGGGGGCTTCGCCACCCCTGGGCGAACCCAGGGGAGGCCGCCACCTCCCCTGTGGTGATCCTGGGAGGCGGTGGGGCCCTGGAGGGTGCCACGCGGCCCTCCCGCGTGTGTCCGCACCCCATGAGGGGCTGCTTGTCGCCGTCGGCCCCCCTTTGCACTTCCGCCGCCTTCCGCCGCCTTTTGTCGCACCTCCTTGTGGTAATTGACCTTCCACGGGTCCCCTTCCTCATCATCAACGAATTCCTCCTCCACGAGGACGTTTTCTGCATCAAAAATCTCAACTTTCTCCTTCCCTTGACTAAAGGTGTCGCCTTTTCCACCGATCTAAGGGTTTCCATCGCCTTTGTTGTCCGTCGCCAATTGGAAGAGAATTTGCGCAAATTGTTCGTCGTGCTTCGCTTGATTTGCCGTTAATTTTTCGATGGAAGCTGTCAACTTTGCCATGAATTCATCGTTTGTCGCCAACGATTTCTTGATCCCGTCGATCTCGCTTGTAAATTTCGCCTCCAAAGCCTCAATTTTGACTTGCGATTTTGTCGAAGCCGCCATGGATCGTCACGTGCTCTGATACCAAATTGATAGGGTTTTCCCAAATCTGAACTTAAATCAAATAAAAACAGCGAATAAAGAAGATACATGGCTACAATAAAGGGGCAACACCCTCCCAAGATGCCGGTAAGCGAGGACGTCCACACTCTCCTAATACCCTCGAAGAACTCTCGAAGAATCTATATCAATTATCAAAATAAGCATAAAAGATACAATGACGGCTAGCCCTAGTTTAGGAATAAAACCCCCCTCCTAATCAATTATAAGCTTGCCATTAATATTAATTAAAATAAGGAAAGTCGAAAACGCCCCTAAGTTCCCTTGCGCGTGCGTCGGCTTGCGGTTGGTTCATGGGTCTAACAAAAACCAAATGAAGAAAACTAACTTTGACTCTCAAACCCTTAAAATTTTCTATTTTTGCCCTTTGTAGATGCCATATGATAAAAATAACCATCTCGGATCAACTTTCGCATACTAGAAAATAATAACCAAAACACTCTTAAATAATATTCAAATATGACCCTCAACTCACAATACAGGGATCCAACTCGTAATTGGATCCCTAACACGCTTCGCATCCGCATCCGCATCCGCTGCCGCTCCAAAACCTGCGCGCTCTGGACCGTTTGATCTGTGCAGAATTGTGCCACATCTCGCCACACGTCGTGATCTCCTGCATCACGATTGGGTGTGTACTCTGCGAGCGCATGGTGCATGACCATCGCAACGTGTGTGTCATGTGCAGCACACACGTAACACACGTAGGCTGCTATGTGGGCCTACAAACTGGGCCGCTGGGAAATTTGGATGAAAAACAATGCTGGGCCATGCACTGCTCACTAAGACTAAGATGGGTTCCTGAAAAATTTTCTTTTGGCTCCAAAAATCACAAAAAATCCTGAAAATTTCTGGGTGTATCTTGGATTATTTTAAGTGTTTTGTATCACATATTTTCAATGACAACTATGTACATCTTAATACAAACACCCATGTTTTATGGCATCGCCATCGTATGATCCTAAGCCGGAGTTGGAGAGCGTAGCCCGTCGTGTTCAGGCGGCCAAATCTGGACATATTTGTCATTGATGGTCAGATCTGATCATGACTGCTGGTAGCAACCCAACTAAGAGGATGTAAACATCGAAGAGTAGGTGGCGAGAAGGAGAGATAGAATGAAGAAGGAACAAGGAGAGATAAAAGGTGGAAGGAGAGCAGGCTTTTTTCCCTTTCACTAACAGACGGATAAAGAGAAGGGACAGTGGAGACGTAGGGGTGGCAAATGGACAGATCAAAATGGGTTGGATCGGGTTGATTCGACTTACCCATACCCGTTTGGGATTGATTGGCAGGTTCGTCCGGTTCTCACCTGAACCCGGTTACACATAGAAAACCAGGTCGGGTATGGGTCGGTTTTGATGGGTCAAGACCCGTTTGCCACCCCTACTTGGGCATTGAATTAATGTTGGATACTGATGTTCTAATAGGAATAAATCAAATCTAAAGATAAGAGAGAAACAAATAAATATTGCTTGTTCATAGGCATGCTACCATGCAAGTCGTCCTTATCATGAATATTGAACAAGTCGAAATAATAAGGCCTTTACCCCCAAACATTTAGGGTCAGTTCATAAATCGTTTTGGTCCATTCTGCTATACCAAGGGCTATCTTCTTTGTTAACAACTCCAGTGGTTTTTAGATATATCCACATACCTTAGCCTATGACGATTGCATGCCATGAAGAATGCCGACATACCATTTACAACGCTTCGGGTTGCTCGAAAAATCTAAGAATACAAAAGGTGTCACTTTAATAGGCCAAAATAACAATTAGTGAATCACAATGCAAAAGTATAAAACTATATCAAACCTGAGAAAAGAGATCTTTCCAAAGCCCTTGCCATATTGACATCTCATATGCACTTTTTTGTGTCCCTTCTGATAAAGCTTTAATTTGAAAAATGCCACTAGCCGACTCCCAGATATCTTTGAGCAAATCAAAGGCATTCAACAGAAAAGTTGACAAGTAATCTGCAACTGTGAATGCACAGCGAATGGGAGCCAGAACTAAATCCCAGATGGTGCATATGAACGGATAAATCGGCATTGCTGTAATTTTAAGAACAATATAATACAGTAATTAGGAAATGCAACTTTCAGAAATGTTACTAATCTGCTTATCTTCACCGGTATGCTAGAAGTTCAGCACAACAGAAACATTGGAATCATTAAAAATTCAATGCATAGGGTTCATAACTCAATAGAATTCGATCCCTATGCTCCTGGAGAAATAATGGCTGCAGTTTCAAAGGTAATAGTTTATTCATAGTTTCTGAGTGGAAAAAAGTGTAAGAAAAGAGTTGAGTCCTAATCTTGAAGACAAAGCAATCCAAATACAATAAACCCAAGTTAGATTTAAAAAATTTAGTTTTTCTTTCGTTCTGCTTTTTAGGAGACTGGCCTAAAGGCACGTGCGATGTATAATTTTTAATACGTTGAATATGTGGTTTAAGAATAATGATCATGATGATAAGTCAATCATGATCAAAGAAATGTTGATTAGTTAAGCTAATCCTAATTAAATATAACAAAGATAGCAAATCCTAATCAAAGAATATTTTATTAGTAAAAATAATTTATATTTTTTATTAGGTTGACTTTCGTATTAATGATTTTAACTAATTAACCAATTTAAAAAATTTCTACAAATTGATTTAAATAATTATAAATTATACTTGACTTCTAAGATAATACTTTCCATATTCAAGCAAGTATTCATAAATATACTTGTGTCTACTCAAATACTTCCATTTTAATAAATCAATTTAATTAACTAAAAATAGTAATTGAAATTTAATTTGAGAGTTTCCTATTTAATCATGTAAAACGTAAAAAAGAATAAATTATGTGAAACATAAAAATAAAATTATATTGTGAAGCCTTAATTAGATAAGTTTAAAACAAGAAAGAAAGGGTAAAACAGAAAAGAAGAAAACAAAGAATAATAAAATATTTAAAACCAAATACAAATTTGTTGGTTGCGGGTCTCCAACCCGAGGCCATTGGGGTTGGGGATGGAAAAGTGAAAATGGAAAAAATTACAGAATCCACGACTAGGAAGATAAATCTTAAATGATATAGAAATTTAAAAATACAACAGCATCAGATGCAATGTAGAACCCATGACTCATGATAAAGTTTCAGCACTCATGCCAACTGGGCTACGGACGCTAACTATTAACATACGGGGGAAAGATTATATAATCATATTGAAGGGGTTTGTGCAACTAACTAGTCATAATTAACAGGTCGGTTTTATAGTTAATGGGCTTCATTTAATAATGGTATTTTGGTAATTAACTGACAAATAAAAATTGACAAACTCATTTTTTATATTATTATAAATAGGGTCCATGGACTTGTATATCACGCATGAGGAAGACTACAAAGAAAGAAAGAGTGATCCCAACAAATGTATTTGTGAAATCAAAGTGAGAAGTTTGAGCTAAATTGCTACTTTAGTTGTATACCTACAAAGGGATGGCATTACATCACAAAAGGGTTTTTTTTAATGTTCTGCTTTTTTATTATTTTTGATAGCTTCTTTTTGTTATTTATGGTAAAGATAATGAAAGAATCATTGTGAATTGATAATGAAAAGAACGACTCGAATAGGGACACATCAATGAAGCGATTATATATGATTTTATTGTCATTAAAATGGTTCAAAAATTCAAATCATCTTATTTGAAAGAAGTGTTGGTTGACTACTGAGATTAACTAATGACAAGTTTTAAGCAAATAGGCATAAGGGTTGTTTCTATATATTTAAAAGGCAAATGTGAATTCCGCTTAGCTCAAATGGCATAACATATCTTCCCCCAATGAACGGTCATGGGTTTAAATCTTTCCATCAACATGTATAAAGAGATTCTCAAACTAAAAATGTGAATGTTCAAATTCATCACGCAATGATTCAAGCTTATAGAGCATACAGTCTGCATGAAGGTTACAACAGTTCATAGAGGTACATTGTGATTTGGGTGCCTAAGACATTCATTCTGCATAAGACATTCATTCTCCCTGTATGATGATTCTTTTCTCCATCTTATCAAGAGGTTTTCCCCTCTATGGGTATGATATAAGTCTATGGCCTTTTCTTTTAAAAACGATATTAAGGATTGTCACAACAGAACTTTGTATGAGGCTCGAGAGAAGGCATATCAAGAGGGCTCTTGTATTTATTTGTTAGTAGACTAGAAATAACATGTGCATATAGTGCACGTAAATCAAGGAAAACCCACACACAAGATGCCGGACCTACACGAAGATGAAAAAGAGAGAGAAGTGTGGGGCTGTGTGGGGGTATCACATGGGAATTAAAGGAAGAAAAGCAAGTGTTGAAGTGTAAAAACGTGGGAAGGGCAAGGTGAAAAAAGAACAATGGTAAACCTGTAAATATGGGGAAGATGGATGATTTTTTGGATTCATGAAAAGACAATGGCAAACTGATCGACGAGATCCCACCACCAGATGATGACGACCCTTGGCGGATTTGGCTGACGCCCAAGGAAGGACCGACTACAACGGATTCCACGGACCCCCACCGACCCCAGCGCACCGAGGCAGCGAGACGACGGAGGGTAGCACACAGAGACCGAGTGGAACCCCCGCTTGGAAAACACATGAGCAGCTGTTTATCGGCTACATTGGGCAGAGACAGTTCAGACAGGTGACACCGCTACCAGCTACGGATCTTTGGTTGGTTCCTAACACAAACATGTAAATAACGGGCCTTGTGGGCTTTTCTTTGGAAGGGTGATGTGGCATCCCATGTGGCACCCCTCTTTGGATGCCACATAGGACAAATGTCATATCAACATCCTTCAAATGTATAATAAATTATCTCAAGTGCTCTCATGATATATGCATATTATCAAACCAAATAAGTCACATATCTCTATTTGTGGTATTTCATTGTGGTGTTTCAGTATTACTAATTTATGCATGTGTGATCTTTTTTTTCAATCTCAACTACAAAATTGAGGTGAAGTTCCAAGAAATGATGATATTCACTGTAGCAAAGAGAGAGCAAACACTACTTGTGATCAATATATTTGGGGTTCTGCAAGGAAAATCATAAGAATCGGCAAAAACAAACCCTAAAGATTGTAAGGAATTGCCAAAAATTTAAGTATTAGAGTCCCTACCATTGCACTATATCATCAAATTGCAATGAAGGTTGAATGTTTATGTTTTTATATTCAAACATCCCACTGCAGTTTGGTTCCCTTATTTATGGGCTGAATCTTTTGCGCAATGGCCGTTTTCACTAAATCCATTTTTTTCTTTTTGATTGTCTATCTAATATGATTTGAACTGAGGTTGCTCTATGCCATATTAGAGTTGCTACCACAGCATCAAGACTTCAAAATTGTGATAAGGAATTGAGGGTATATATTTTATATCATAACATTATGCTTTTTTGGAACACAAGGTATTACATGGCATCATGAAGGAGACTACTCATACAAACCTTTGGGCAAAATCAAAGGAGTTGCACGCGATAAAGAGTTTCTCTAATGAGTTGTATCTGGAGAAACAGTTGTACATGTTACTTATGAAGGTATAGCTGCTTCGGAGCATCTCAATACCTTCAAAAACTGTGCCCATTATCTTTTTAATCTTGATGAAACATTGAATGATGAAGATGAGACAATAATCCATCTCACCTAGCTTTCCTAATGTATAATCATATAATTAGAATCATATGAAGCAAAAAACACTCATCAATGTTCTTATTTCAATAGCTTCTATAGACACTTCACCAAGCACTTGCTATAAGATTAATCAGAAAGGCGGCACCTAGAAGATTTAAGTATTTCATATGAGAAGATATATACAAACTTGAAGATATAGTTCATAATATGAATCTTTTCCTGAGATTCAATTTCTTTATTATTATTATTATTTACATTTTAGGATGGGCTTATGAGAGGATTTTGGATCTGGTTTCCTTGCGGTAATTGGTTTAGATGTCACCTTCATAATTTTCATATGCACTATTATACATTGTACAGTACATCTTAATTAGTTATGTTATACTAAAATTTTATATGCATGTTAATGTTAATCTTTTCTAGATTTATGATGACATATTATATTTTTTCATAGTAGAATTTTATTTCAAAATTTATTTTCTAGATACGATGGAAAAGAAATATGTTACGTATTTTTAGTAAGTCAAATAATTCATTTTCCATATTTTATATGGTGAATTCGGCACATATATATGTATCCATTTTTGACAAAATGTGCATGTAAAACATGTAACACACAGAGAGAAAATTGTGCATCGGCTGCCATGTGAAGAAAATTTCGCAGGTGGTGGGGAACTAATAGGATTTTTGACCACCCCCGATAAAAACTTACCCTATTGTATTTAATACCTCTTTTTTTCATATATTGAAAAGTGTTACTAAGATAACTCTTTAGATAATTGCTTGACTAGTCACCTGAAATCACATTCTGGACCAACCTTATGGACCCATATTCAATATGATATACATGTCCATAGACACGTGTGTACAACAAATTATGCTCTTTTAATTCTTTTTAACTATACATGATTGGTGACAAAATGAATGATTTCTCAATAAGAGAAAAATAACCTTTGATAAACAAATGGTTAAATCACATGGTTTTTCACAGACAATCATTTTAAAGCATGGAGATCACGATGAATGGAACCAATCATCCATAGGGTTTTTCCATAGTATAAATGTAAGCTAAATTCTTAGATTATTTAAGAATGCATCTTACAAACACATTTCCCTAACATAAATGTGTATATAGTTACATAAGCAAGTAAATATGAATGTCATGGTTGCAAAAGGCATAGGAGGAGCACGCACGCCATGCCGACACATGACGCCTAAGTGCCGCATATGCGGTTTTTTCATCTCCTACTATTCTTCTTTCTTTTTCTCCCTCATTTCATCATCCTCTTCCTCTGTTGCTGCCCATAGCAAAGACAAAAGAAGAGGCTGAACAGAGGGAGAAGTAGTGGTAGTAGAATAAGAGAATAAGAAAGAATAACCAAATTGTCTTTTAATTTCAATCACAAAACTCTGAAAATAAAAAACTTCAAATCTATCTTTCAATAAGTAATGTCATGTAACTCAAGAAAAATCATCAACAAATTTTGATTGTCATTAACATGCAATTCTGATCAAATTCTTTGTGATGTGAGCCCAAGATGACGATGTAAGTCGGACCAAGCATATGATGGAATGATGATGCAAGGCGATAAGCAGCTCTATGACTTTATTGGTGTTACAATTGCTTCATGACAATGTCGGGCATGTGTGGATTTGACCATAACAAAAGGCAAGGCAAGAGTTTGGGCCTAAGAGTTAGTCAATTGTACAATATTGTATCCAAAAGGTTAAAACGGGCATGAAGTCCAGTATAACGTTAAGCTCCTGCTTCTACAAAGATTAGCGGGGACACCGCAATTATAGAATAACTAGTAATGAAATGTTCATATGTAAGGTGCCTGAACTCATCAGCTCGAAAATTTTCTTGCACGTGTCTAGTATACAGTTATAGTTATCCAAGTACATGGTGGATAAAATGCTTAATGTGTTATTGGGATCCAAGACTTACTGATGCAATCTTTATGGATCATAGTGGTCTCAGACTACTATTAATGCTTAATGTGTTTTAAGCTCTATTCGTCCTAAATAAAATAAACCATGTAAGCAAGATTGTCTTCTTCGGTGGGCTATTATTCATGTTAAATAACCAAAACCTTGTAAAAGAAAGGAACTCGAAGGAAGAGGTTGGAATGTGAAGGGGATAGAGAGCGAAGGAGAGTCGAGCTCAAGCTCATGACATTCTTAAACAAAACCTTGTTATTTATTAGTTTATTTTCTTTTGATTCATTATCTAACCAGCAGTTGGAACTAATACAACATTATTGGTTGAAGCATTCCTTTTATTCTTTTCTAAAATGTGTATGAGAGAGAAAAATGCATGTGATCTTCATAACCTTTCAATTTGGTCTTATTCTTTTATTTCATTATATTAATGCCATACATGACATATTAAATTTCCATATCACGCAGATAAGCAAACAAGTTCTGAAATTTGTTAAATGAAGTTAATAGATGAATGTGAAAATTGGATCTCCTATCAAATGAACGTCTCAATAGGAAGAGCTATTAATAGCTACATTGCATATGAAGTTATGAACAGGCTACAGTCAGAACATAAATAGATATAGATCAAAGCATTACCTAAACTCGAGATATATGAATATAGAAGTTCGAAAGGTGACAACACGAACTCAACAATGTCAAGAAATGCATCATACATGGAAGCGACCGTGAACCACACTGTGGAAGAAAGCATCTCACAGGCTTCGGCACAAGCATTCCATAAAGGGGAAATGGCTTCTATAACTTCAGAGAATGGTCCAGTCAATGGTTTAGTAATTGTTGAAAGTAGAGTTCGTGTTGAACGTGACATAACCATGAACCATTTCAGTCCCTTCTCAAGATTTTGAAGAAAGAGCATTGTTCCAAGGTAGTGAATCCGTGTAACCATGTCCCATCCTTCTATCCAACCAAACAGCGGACCGGAGAGGCGAGCAACAGTCGCCTTCAAGAGAGGCACGTTCTTATACAAGTCATAGAACCCAATGATTACTGTCACAAGAGATATCAATATGTATAGAGTTCTTGTTAGGTGCCGCATCCATGGAAGGTAGAAGTGGCAAAAGAGTGGATAAGACTGGAAGAATATAACCCAAGCAGGTAACCCAGCCTCAAGTAATGTCAAAAGCCTCAGATCTGACATGATGATCTCCTTTAATTTCATGGGCAAAATACAATCGCTGAATCTAAAGAGTATTAGTGTGTCAGCATATTGGCATGGAATTATATCTGATTCATCCTCTGGTTCGCTGCTATTTGACACTGAAATATGGTCAAAACCATATACTTTGTTATGATCGAGTTCTTCTTCTTCCTCTGTTGCTGTAAGAGATTCATGAGAATCTAAGAACTCATCATCTGAATGAACTTCATCAAGAGATGGCTTTTGAAACAAAACTGAAGAAGAGTAAGCATTCCATTGGTGAATGTCTAGATCAGCTAACAGCATTAAGTTCTTCTTAAGGGATTGACTTTCTGATGATATGCCACAAAACCAAGAAGAGATGCAGCTTGAAGCCTGGTCGGGACTGTAGAATTCCCACTTTGTCATGGATTTTACTTCCAGAGCAAGTGTGGCGTCTGTCTGCGAGCAATATAGAAACCTTCTGAACATAAAAAAGGGTATTGATTACCAAAAGAATTTGGGAAAGTGTCATTCCCTAGAGAAACTTAAGATGAGGATCGGTACAATTATCATTAGCTGCACTTACCATGCTCTTATTTTTTTTTACACTGTGGAATTTGAAACATTTAAATAGCTTATACTTCCATGACGGTATATTCTCTGCTTTGATTGCTATATGTCACACAAAAACTAAGTTCGACTTAACAAAGGAGCAACCTTGTATATGCTAAGCAGTCAATTTTATTCACATAATACAGCTGAATATTTCATTGTGTAGGCACTGCAGTAGCAGATACATAATTGTGACATATTTATATTTAAGGAATGAAGTAACTAATGAAGCATTCTATTGCCTATCTGTTAGTAGCATAGATTATCTGTCATAATTAATAAACCTAACCAGAATGCAACAGACATGGCATCAGGGACCACAAAATAAAACCACTACAAAAAGGAAAATAGAATTCTCCTATCATATACAACAATATTTTTCTAGAAATACCCTGATAATTTAATAGTTGATAACAGTACCTGGAGCTCATTTAGATAGTTAATACCACGCACATCTTTCCAAGCCACTTCAAATACAATGAATCCATGAAGAGCTATGCTCAGATCCATGCACATCTCTTGCCACTTTTTTGGGTCTATGACAGGAAACCACCGATTAGATCTATTTGATTTGTCATGATTTGATTCATGGTCGACAGTATTTCCATTTTTGCTTTGGTTTGTGTTTGATGCCTTGTGTAGTGCTCTTGTGTTTGTAAATGGTGACATTCTGTACTGCAAGAAAATGGTCAAAATGAGAGAAGAAAGGCAATGGAAGGTGATTGATATCAGCAGTGTTAGGACAAACCTTGGTCACCATTAGCTGCCATATTTTTGCTGATCTAGAGTGATTGTTCATGAGCCATGGCCGGTTATCAACAAGAATTAGAACTTTATTACTTCCAACAGCAAAATACAAGAAGGCCCATGAAACATATGATTGTATATCCCTGCAAAATAGATTATATTCGAACGAATCACTATAACAATAATTATATCCAAAACATGATTCTCATTTAAGAAAACAAAACATCGACTTTCACTTTGTTTCTTCTTTAGGAAGAATGCTTAAAGTTGCAATCACATGATTTGCCTTCCTTAAAAATATAGTGATGGTTGTATAAGCATAAAGAAATAACATTGGTATAGTTGTCACGTGTTGCATTGATTGACATATTCAAGCGTAGAATAAGAAACTCTTGTAAACAATAACTTTATAATGTAGTTATTACTCAAATGGTTTCCAGGCACAACCTAAAATAGGCAGCAGGGTGTGTGTGCAATAATTTACGGGTACAACGAGTTCTAACATATACATATATGAGCAATTTTCACATGGTGGAGGACATAAATCCTAAGATATTATTAACAGAAATAGTATGTATAAACAATCTAATCCCAGAAATGTGAACCAGTGACTACATGTGCTAGTGTTTGTTATTCATAGCTCTTATTATGACGTTATCACATGTAAAAGTTCTGCAACAAAGCTGGGATCTTTTAGTAGAAAATATTTTCTTGAAATTTAGGATTCACAATCCTATTTACATTAAAATTACCAAACTCCAAATAAAAAACTCACCCAATTTGTAGACCTGTTAGGGGATAGAGTTCTGGAAGAATTTTCATTTAGAGCTTAAGAAATTTTGAAACCTTTATCGCTTGCCGTTAGCTCCAAAACCTTGAAATATAAACAAAACAACAGGGAATGAAATTCCTCAATAGAATTAGGAAAGAAAGGCAAGTTGTCGCCTGCATCAACAAATTTTAGGAGGAAAAAAGTGATTTGCCCTATTTCTTCATAGCTCCAATGAAAGGATTACTAAAATCCACAATAATGATCCAAAAATTAAAGGAATAAAGTCTTAGTCCGAAAAGCATCTCTTTTAAGTATCCCTATGTTGATATTTTAAGAAAACCCAAAGAAGCCATGATCACATATTCGAAATGAGAAGAAGGTAATATATTGGAGAGAGATTATGGAAGGGGAACCCTCAAAGATAACGAAATATGATTCAAGATAAATTAAAGAAATGTAAATTTAAAGACTGCAGATCATGCATCAGTATAAAGATTCAAGTTACATTCATACCCAACCCTACAAATTCAAATCATATGATGAGATGGGAGTTATGAAAATTTTGAAAATGAATATGATATAAATGAAAGTCAACAATCAAGGAATAATAAAAGAAGTGTATAACATATCTATAATAGTAACAATAACACTGCATACCTCATGCATGATGGTTACTCATTCTAGGTGATAATCAGCTGCCTCTTAGTCCTTGATAAAAATTCTGGGCTAGCAACCCAGAGTAAATGCCAACGGAATCTGTTAAGGATTTCCAAGAAGATTTAAAAAAATAGAAGTACACGAGAATCAGACAAGTAAATGCAAGGAAGTAAACTGGTCTACTTTAGAATAAAAGAAATACAACCTATTACTTTAGAAAAGAATCCATGGATTCTTTGGCATGTAAAAATTCTCAGGGGTTTTTGACATTCTTTAATTATGTGCATACTACTTGATTGTCATGCTATCCAACAAATCATTAACTAGATTAGCTATTTACACGTTTATGGACTTCACATCTTATATGCAAACAAATCACATGCCATAGACACTACTTTTGTTATCATAAGCTCAAATTGCTTTGGGTATTTACCATCATAGGTGGGTCCACATAAGTACCGATAACCATTGTTATTCAAAGCACTCTCTTGTCCATAACTGTGTTAGAATATGTTATTCTTCTAAAACAATGTTAGTTACTAATTTTGCACAAACTCATATATGGTTTTCATTAGCTATGAAGTGTGAAGGATTCAAAACGAGTGTTGTGTGCATGTCAGATAGGTTTCAGATGCCGACACTTGTACAATATTTGCCCAACATGTATTAGACACTTTGAAGCTGGATCGGATTTTAAAACCCCAGATAGTTGCATGTCAAAACTGTGATAGCTTCAAATAAAATCTTTAGATACCATGTCGGTCATTTTAGCCATATTAACAAATATAAAAAAGATCTCCTTAACTATGTGGATATCATGTCAAAAAAGCTGAAACCTAACCTAACTACGTTAGATATTGATTAGATTTCTTTTTGGTCTTTTATTGTTTGATTTTGTTACTTAATTAGAATCCATAGATTTTTATCATTAAAATTATATATATATATTTATGGATAATTACACTCAGACCCCTTGTACTATGGAGGAATGTAACTAATAACTCTAATATACGAAAACTAGCATTAAGACCCCCATAAATTGACTAACTAATCATAGGATAAGTTGAAACTAGCATTTAGGAGGTCAACTCATGGGGAGTCGGTGCTAGTTTCATATAATGGGGTTATTAATCACATTCCATATAGACTAAAGGGTATAAGTGCAAGTTACCCCATCATTATATTTAATAGAACACAGCATAATCATTACAAGTTCTGACATATTATATACAACTACCTGTATATACATGTACATGATCATATCATGCCATGTCCCCCTATCCTACATTTTAAAAGTTTACCATGTAACCGTGTCCACGTCATGCCATATCTGTATCCAATATCCGTGCTTCAATGGTCGTTAGGATAACGGAATATCATAAGAACCTTGTCAATATTTTCGTTAACCTCACTGAACTTTGTTATGTTCCATACCCACATGGTCACATCACTTTCAGAAGGGTAAAAAACAACTATATGTGTGCATGTGCCCGTGCGATTGCGGGCATGTTTTGACCCATTCGTTGTGTGCCTCTGAAACTTTCATTGTATTTGTTACACTCTTCTAGAATTCAAATCATACCCAGAAACTGGAGACTGCCCAAATGAGAGACTTACGATAATTTCGCATTTGAATATATATCAGCACAACTTCATGTCTAGAATCCATTCTGTAGCATGAAAACAACATTATTCTAAGAAGATAAGAAACGGTTACCAATGCATCTCTTCATGCTCAAAAATAAAATCAAAAACTCAGGGCATAGTTGTTGAGCATGATGATCCTAGCATGCCCACAAGGAATTATTTGATCAATGATTAAATTTTGAACCAAAAGAGATAAACTTTGGGGAGACTTTTAAAAGCCAAGAGATGTAAGCATGTTTCTCCAATTTATGAAGCAAAAATAAATTCGAGTAAAAATACAACAAGAGATTACTCAACTTTAACCAAGTGCATGGATTTTTTTAAAAAATAAACTTGCTTTCAGATAATATTGGATCAAAAGGTATGTAGAAGAATCTACCATCAAAAGGAACACGATCACATTCCCGTCTTTTCTAATCGCCAAATGAATTCTTCAGCATTGTACGTATTCTTTCACGATACCTGCATTAAAGAGAAAAATAGGAGGAAAATAACAAATCAAATAGAAGATGGACTTTTGACTGGTACCCATGAAAGATTGTAGGAGAATTCAAACAAGGGGGGAGTTTTTAAGATAAGATACCCAAAATTCATGATGGGGTCTGGGAGAAAGATCATGGAATTGGGGGGAAACTTGCAAGAAATCTAGAAAGACGTTTAGAACACTGCCAATAATAGAAAGCGGCTAAGAATGGAAGGGCGAACGGAGACAAGCGCGAAGAGCCCCTCATTTCGAGTTTCTTTCTCTCGTCGTTGGATCTTCTTCTCTCTATGCAATTAAGATGAGCCAATAACTCCAGAGATTGATTTGCGCACCCACCGTTTTACCACCATGCACATACCACTTATTTACAAGTTTACCATTCACGCGCATACAACTGGTTCCTCTTTTACCCACGTCGTCGCCACACATCCTCCCCCCACGACAACATGGACTCCGAAAACGATTTAATAGGGTTTGAAAAGGGCGGTGGGGAAGATGGAGAGGGGGAGGGGGGCTGGGGATTGTTGGAATTAATGGCTCACTTGGCCATTTGTTCACTCCCACTCTCTTGTTTAGTCCCACATTGGATAGGCCAACACCCTTGAGTGGGTATATAATAGGATTCTCTCCTATGGGCTATTGGACTTGTTAATGGGCTAGAAATTGGGGGTAGCTCGCGTGCACATGAGCCCAGGTTTTGACTCGTATTTTTAGCCCATTTTACTTTTTTGAACGTTTTATTCTGGCCAATTAAGATGAGCCAATAAACTCTTCCGTCAAGGGTTTTTTCTACTACCAGAAAACTTCGTTTCTTCTTCCTCACCTAAATTACTCATGTTTTTTGTTTTCTTATTCGTATTTTGTTTTCACTCGACCTTTAACTCTCTGTTTTTCTTCTGCAGCCATAGGTCTTTTTCTTCCAATGCTAACAATTTGAAAACAACTATTCACTTCGCTATGGCTGTCACTCCTTCCAAGTCAATCCTCGATCTGTCCAAGTTGGCACCCCTCGATGGTACCAACTACAAACGGTGGTCGCAAAAACTACTCATGTTTTTTGAACAGCTTGAAATTGACTACGTCCTTTTCAAAGACTGTCCCCCTCTTCCTCCTTCTTCAGGCACTCCACCAACTTCTGTTGATGGTGATGCTATTGATGTTATTCCTCCTGCCAACTCTTCTGCTTCTGCAGAAATTATGAAATATGATAAAGACAACACGACTGTTCGCTGTCACCTCCTTCATCATATGAAGGATTCTTTATTTGATTTATATATGATTCATAAGTCTGCTAAACTAATCTGGGATTCCCTAGAAAAGAAGTATGGATCTGATGATGCAGGAAAGAAGAAGTATGTTGTTGGCAAGTGGCTCCACTTCCAAATGCTCGACGACAAGCCCATCATGGAACAAGTACATATCTACGAGAACCTTTGCGCAGATGTTCTCAACGAAGGCATGAAGATGTGCGAGATCTTTCAGGCGAACGTGCTGTTGGAGCGGTTCCCACCTTCCTGGGCTGAGTACAGGAACCATCTCAAACACAAGAAGAAAGATCTGTCCCTGCAGGAGCTCATCAGTCATATGCGAACCGAAGAGGCTAATCGCCTCAAAGATAAACCTGACTCTTCTCCTGTCATTTCTGTCAAAGCTAACATCGTTGAATCCTCTGGCCCCTTCAACAAAACCAGGTTCAACAATAAAGGGAAGAAGCCCTTTAAACAAGGACAGAACAAGCAGTCAGGTCACTTCACCAAACCAGACAGTAAGGTCCATAAGCCGAACATTGTCTGCTATGTGTGCGGCAAACCTGGCCATAAAGCCTACCAATGCTTTCAACGCCAGGGAACCCAAAAGCCACCCCAGAAACAAGGTGGCTCTGCTGCTCAAGCCAACCTTGCTGAACCAGATGAAGTCATTGCTGCTGTCATCGTTGAAGCCAACATGGTGGCCAACAACGTTGATTGGATCCTAGACACTGGCGCG
This sequence comes from Scilla litardierei, assembly GCA_030789695.1. Lineage (NCBI taxonomy): Eukaryota > Viridiplantae > Streptophyta > Magnoliopsida > Asparagales > Asparagaceae > Scilla > Scilla litardierei. The sequence goes on from CM061142.1 coordinate 818,571,023, forward strand.
ACAAGACATCTCTGCGCAAACAAGGATCTGTTCCACGACTTCAAGGATGCTGCGGACACAGACTGCGTCTTCATGGGAAATTCTGCTGCTTCCCGAGTTGCTGGTAAAGGTACTATCATGCTGAAACTAACATCAGGAAAGACTCTCTCCCTCAGCAACGTCCTTTATGTCCCATCTCTGCGTCGCAACCTCGTGTCTGGTGCCTTACTAAACAAAGCAGGTCTAAAACTTGTCTTTGAGGCTGACAAGGTTGTTATTTCTCGCAGTGGAGACTTTGTTGGGAAGGGCTATCTGAGTGATGGACTCTTTGTTCTGAATGTAGTTTCTGATTCAATGAATAAATCTGCTGTTGCTTATATTGCTGAATCTTTAGACTTATGGCATTGCCGACTAGGGCATGTCAATTTTGCTTCTATTAAAAGATTAAATAACTTAGATCTAATATCTGCTACAAGTTCGTCTGAATTCTCTAAATGTCAAATCTGTGTAGAAGCCAAATACACTAAAAAACCGTGTAAACCTGTTGCTGTTAGACAGTCAGAACTTCTTGGTTTAATTCATCCAGACCTAGCAAACTTTAAATCTACTAGAAGCAAAGGAGGAAAACATTACTACATCACTTTTGTAGATGATTACTCTAGATTCACTAGGGTATATCTTCTAAAAACTAAGGATGAGGCTGAAGAAATGTTCCTTAAATATAAGTCAGAAGTAGAAAACCAACTTGATAGAAAAATCAAAAGGTTTAGGTCTGACAGAGGTGGAGAATATAGCTCACATACCTTAAAAGACTTCTGTGAGAAGAATGGAATCATACATGAGTTCAGTGCTCCTTATGTTCCCCAACAAAATGGTATAGCTGAACGAAAGAACAGGACTCTGAAAGAAATGATGAATGCCATGCTATTAAGTTCAGGATTATCTGATGACATGTGGGGGGAAGCCATTCTCTCTGCTTGCCATATCCTTAATAGAGTACCACATAAGAAACTAGACAAAACACCTTATGAATTGTGGAAAGGTTATCCCCCTAACCTTAAATTTCTTAGAGTGTGGGGGTGTCTGGCAAAGGTAGGACTACCTGACTTTAAGAAGTCAAACATTGGGTCTAAAACTTATGATACTGTTTTTATAGGGTATGCTCATAATAGTGCTGCATATAGATTCATGTCCTTAACAGATAACTCTATTTCTGAGTCTAGAGATGCAGAGTTTTTTGAGCATGTTTTTCCTTTGAAAAAGGAATTAACAGGATCTTTGCCCCTTGTACCTCCCATAGAATCTCTTCCTTCTTCTTCACCTATATCTTCTGATATGCATACATGTAGTTCTACTTTTAGTGAAGAACCTAGAAGGAGTAAGAGGCAAAGGACTGAAACCAATTTTGGACCTGTCTTTATAACTGCCTTTCTGTCAGAAAATGGTTGTATAGATATGCTTAGTGATGAGATAGTGTCTACCTTTTTAATAGAAGAAGACCCAAAAACATATGATGAGGCAATGAGATCCATTGATGCTAGCTTTTGGAAAGGAGCTATTAAAAGCGAACTTGATTCTATTGTATCCAATCAAACTTGGGAATTAGCCGAGTTACCTAAAGGTAATAAGCCTATTAGTAATAAATGGATTTTCAAGAAAAAGATGAGACCTGATGGATCGATAGAAAAATTCAAAGCTAGACTTGTGATCAGGGGTTTTACTCAAAAGAAAGGATTAGACTACTTTGACACATATTCTCCTGTGACCAAGATTGCAACCATTAGGACTCTAATTGCCTTAGCTGCAATTCATGAGTTAGTCATACATCAAATGGATGTTAAGACAGCCTTCCTAAATGGCGATCTAGAAGAAGAAATCTACATGTCCCAACCTGAGGGTTTTGTAGTTGCTGGTGAAGAGAATAAGGTTTGCAGGCTTAGAAAGTCATTATACGGCTTAAAGCAAGCTCCTAAGCAATGGTATGAGAAATTCAACAGCACCTTAATAAGGAATGGATTTGTTGTAAACACATCTGATTCTTGTGTTTTTTCTAAACTTATAGGATCAGATTGTGTAATTATTTGTCTCTATGTCGATGACATGTTACTTTTTGGGAATAATCTAGATATTGTAAATGAAACCAAAAATTTCTTGTCATCTCAATTTGAGATGAAAGACCTAGGAGAAGCTGATGTCATTTTAGGAGTTAAAATTGTTAGAAACTCTTATGGCATCTCCTTGAGTCAATCTCATTACGTAGAGAAGGTGCTGAAGAAATTCAACTGCTTTGATGTTGTTCCTGCTAGAACTCCCTATGACCCTAGCATACATTTGAAAAAGAATTTAGGAGAGAGTATTTCTCAATCTGAATATGCTAAGATCATAGGAAGTGTGATGTTCCTTATGAACTGTACTCGACCCGATATAGCCTATGCTGTTAGCAGGCTAAGTCGGTACACTCATAACCCTAGTAATGAACATTGGACTGCTCTTCATCGTTTATTAAAGTACCTGAAAGGGACTGTTGATTGGTGTTTGCATTTCAGCAAATTTCCTGCTGTGTTAGAAGGTTTTTGTGATGCAAACTGGGTTTCAGATAACGATGAAGTTAGTTCAACTAGTGGTTTTTTATTCTCCTTGGGTGGAGGTGCTATATCTTGGAAGTCTTCCAAACAGACATGTATAGCACGCTCCACCATGGAATCTGAATTTATTGCTCTTGAGTTGGCAGGGCAAGAGGCTGAATGGCTGAGGAACCTGTTGGCAGACGTGCCTTTATGGGGAGGAAAAACTGCTCCAGTTTCCCTTCATTTTGATTCTCAGGCAGCCATTGGTGTTGCTAAAAATAGTGTCTACAACGGGAAGAAGAGACACATTCGGATCAGGCACGGTGTGGTTAAACAACTCCTGAAAAATGGAGTAATTTCTTTGGAATATGTAAGGTCTGAAAGAAATCTTGCAGACCCACTAACCAAAGGATTGCCAAGGAAAGTGGTTCTTGATTCGTCAAGGGGGATGGGGCTAAAGCCCATGAGTTAAGGATATATGGTTGATACCCAGTGTGGTCTAACGAAGCCATATGATCCTTAACAAACACTACATTTCCATCCCTATGGCGTGTGGTAGTGTTCTTTGAATCTATAGCCAAGTTTGGTGGTGCTATTGAGAAGCACTTGATGGATTCATTTTGAGACAAGTCCATAACCAGTTTTGGTGGTGCTATTGAGAAGCACTTGGTGGACTTAAGCAGAGGTTGAGCTGTATGCTCTTAATGGTTTCATAACCAGTTTTGGTGGTGCTATGGAGAAGCACTTGATGAACCACATATGTGGGTGTGAGGGTTTGGCCACCCTCTATGAAAGACAGGGGCAGTCTTTCTAGAGCACTCACGAGACCCAAGGTGTGCGCATAGCCTATAGCGCTTGTTATGTATCGCGGAGTTTGCACAAACTCAAGGGAACAATATGTGTTGTGGGGGGTTCACAATCGAACTCTAATGAGTTCAAGAGCTATTCACTCATTAGAAAGTAAGTTGTTACCTCACTTCACTACGTATCAATTCAATCGAAAGACATTGATACTTAAGTATTCATCCCTCTTTACCCAGGATCTTTCTCTTCTCTTCTTGAGCCATTAAGTGGGGGATTGTTGGAATTAATGGCTCACTTGGCCATTTGTTCACTCCCACTCTCTTGTTTAGTCCCACATTGGATAGGCCAACACCCTTGAGTGGGTATATAATAGGATTCTCTCCTATGGGCTATTGGACTTGTTAATGGGCTAGAAATTGGGGGTAGCTCACGTGCACATGAGCCCAAGCAAGGGGTCGAGCCCAATCCGGGTTGGGCCGAATGGAAAATCTGGGCGACGGATCCGGAAACCCTTAGCGTGTGTGCGCTGGCGTCGTGCCTGCGCAGGGGGGGTTCACGGGTGCGCGCGCGGAGTGCCCGAGTTTTGACTCGTATTTTTTAGCCCATTTTACTTTTTTGAATTCAATAGGCCCAGTACGTTTTATTCATTAAATTGGCCAGTACGTTTTATTTCATTAAATTGACGTTAATATTCTTAACAGTCATTTTTTGTTTAATGCCTGCATTCATGACTGAATTCCAACAGTCATTCTTTTCTTCTATATAAACTCTTCCGTCAAGGGTTTTTTCTACTACCAGAAAACTTCGTTTCTTCTTCCTCACCTAAATTTCTTCTCTCCTGGGTATCGCTCTCTGTGCAAGCTCCACGCTTCTGGCCGCGAGTGGACGCGTCCAGACGCGACTGCGTTAACCTTGGGGAACAGCCGGCATCATCCGATTACCACCACGGTCGGGCCGTAGTTGTTTTCAAGGCAGTGGCTCATCCACGGCGCAGTTCCTCGTCCCTGTCTCGGTTTTCCTGTTTCCTTCTTATTCGTATTTTGTTTTCACTCGACCTTTAACTCTCTGTTTTTCTTCTGCAGCCATAGGTCTTTTTCTTCCAGTGCTAACAGGGATGTTGGAGGAGGTAGTGGCAGAGAGGGCTGGGGACGAGTGAGAGGGTGGCTGGAGAGGTCGGAGGACGCAGCGGCGGAGGGGGCGTGGGCAGAGTCAGAGGGGGCTGGGGAGGTCGTGAGATGAGTCTGGGGAGGTCGAATAAGGGTGTGGCATCACCGTCCGTCGCCGTTCGCCATTCGAGCGACCGTTTTACCCATCGCGCACACCATGGGCATTTTCGGAAATTTGGCCTTGAGAGTACGCGGTGAGTAATTTCAGTAGCAAACGTGTAAATAAGTGGTATGTGCACAGGAGTAATAGTAAACTTGTAAATAAGTGGTATGTGCACATAGTAAAACAGTGGGTGCCCAAATCAATTCCCCTTTAAATATAAACTATTTATACATTTCTTCAACTGTTATGAATGAGAGAGGCCTTTGGCCTCCCCTCATCTTTATCCCACCCCCCCCAACATTACTCCACATTATCCCTACTAATGGGGACCTTTGGTATCCCATGGCCATTGGGCTTCTATGATTTAATAAATAGAGAACCATGGTTTTGTGCCATGCTTACTCACTTTTCTTGATTATTCAACACGTTATCAGCACGTTTTTTCTCTACTTCTAGAGCTTCTCCTAAACATCCCCTAAAATCTCCCTCACCGCACTAAGGAATCTATTATTGCAGCGATCCATTGCGGCAAAGCTATTGCGACATCGATTTCCGGAGTAGGGATTATTTTATCTACGGATTATAATTTTTCTTCCCTAGATCAACGATCTAGAGGTATAATTTCTTATCTCATAGATACATAATATTCAAAAAATTCTATACATTTTTGCTCAAAATCTAGTGTATACAACAACTTCTCTTAAATTTTGGTATTTTGTTATTATTATCATAATATAACAAATTATAAAAATAAAAAACATAAATTTTTTTTAAACTCTTCATCCCCCCCCGAAGGGGGCCTGCCCCTCTGCCCGTCGCTGCCCCCCGGACGGGGGGCCCCGATGCCCCCCCCCCCCCCCCCCCCCCCCGACCGGGGGGGCTCTGGCCGCCGCCCCCGGAAGGGGGGGCCCCCCGCCCGGACGGGGGGAGGGGGCCCCTCTTGCCCCCCCATACAGGGGGATCCTCTGTCGGCCGCCACCACCCCTGACGGTGGGCTCCTCTATGGCGCCAGCCTCGCCGGCCGTTTTTCGTAGTTAGGGGAGGGGGGACACGATCTGTAAGATAAAGGGTTGGGGGCTTTTACACTACTTAACAAGAATCCTAAACTTTGTTTTAGGGTTAGTGTACTTTTAAGGTTGTTTTACTCCTTTTGGGCATTTTATTTTTAATTTTAAAACACAATTACAGCCCAAAACTGAATTATAAATAAATTATTTTGGCTGGTTTTCGTCCTGGAGCCCACTCATAATCCCAAATATACTTAAACATTAATTTAGAACTGATTTTTAAATCGGTCTTTTTTACTAAAAATTCATTATTATTAACAGAAAAATCCAGAAAACTTCTGGAAAGTCTTTAAATAAATTTGTTAATAATTTAGGAAAATTCCTATATATTATTTTTGCCAACTTTTTAGTTGTTATTAACCATTTGCTACATATTACGTCATATTCCACAAACAAGCAAACTTTATAAAAATTTGGATTTATTTTTAATCCTTCACGATTTAAAAATTACAAAGACCATGAGACCGCTCTAGCTTTAGTTACCTAACCTAAAGATGAATGACGTTTTCCCGTGGTCCAAGAAATTTTTTAACTGTAATTTTTATTGCCATATACGTTGTAAATGTATCTTTTGCGTGCGTAATTGCGTCAATTGATTTATATTGCCTGTAGCACTTATTAACTGCGTGGATGTTTGAATAAGACAAAATGTGTTTTTTTGGGATCGGTCAGTATTGATATCCTATTATTAATTTCATTAGCTTTGTATTTTTCTTTTCTGAGAGAAATTGTAGTGAGGTTTTTATGTATATATCCCAAAGACCGGTGTTACTACCTATGAAGACTGAGTTGAACCTTGCATCTATCTGGGACCCCAATGGATTTCCAATTTGTATTTTTCTTTATTTCTGCTTTATGGACTGTAATACGGGCTTTGGACATTGTATGTTTTGGGTATCTGGCCGATCTCCGCATTTTTTTCTTATTTATTTCTTTAAAATGAGCATAATTTTAAATCACTTATTATTAATTCATGCTTATTTAATTGCATAGATATAAATGGCAAAATTGGCTAGCGTCGATTTCGAAGTACTTGACGCGACAGGAAAGAACCATCTTAGCTGGTGAGTGGACCTGAAGTTCCACTTGCGTTCTATGGCCATCCTTCACTCAATTTTGGCCCCCGCAGCGGCCGTGACAACTGCTAACAATGCCCCAGAAGCGGCACAACCATCTAGCTATTCTCCTACCGTAGTCTCCGATATGGATAAGGTGAAAGCCATTATTTATATCAGGAGACACATAGATCGGACCTTAAAGGCCGAATACTTAATGGTAGAAGACCCTCTTGAGTTGTGGACAGCACTTGAGACACGTTATAGGCATCAAATAGATGTCATACGGCCACGTGCCAGTTATGAGTGGGAAAACTCCGTCTTCAGGACTATAAGTCCGTTGCTGAGTACAACTCAGCACTTCATAATATCACCTCAGGCCTGAAGTTGTGTGGTGAAGAAGTCATGGAGCACCGCATGTTGGAAAAGACATTTACCTCGTTCCACGAGAAAAATGACATCCGCATGCAACAGTACAGTGAACGCAACTTCACGAAGTTCTCTGATTTGCTATCTTACCTCCTTAGGGCAGAGCAGAATAGAGACTTACTACTGGCCACTTATAATCTGCACCTTGCTGGTGATGCACCTCTCCCTGAAGCCCACCATGTTTCTCCCCAGAAGTGGAAAAACAAGAAAAAGGCTAGACAGAACAAAGGGAAAGCTGCAATGAAGCAATCAAGAGCACCACCCCAGAACAACAATAACCAGAGGAAGAAAAACTACACATGGAAGCGTAAGAACAATGGTCCAGTATCAATTCATAAGAAGAACTGGAAGGATAAATGCCATAGATGTGGCATGACTGGACATTGGTCCAGAAACTGCCGCACTCCTTGCCACCTCCATGATCTGTATCAGGCGAGCCAGAAGCCTCCGCCTGAAACAAACTTGGCAGCTATTCAACATCTAAACAAGTTTACTGTAAAAGCCTTCGAGAATGACGATCTGCTCGATTGAGCCCTATCTTTATATCTATGCATTTAAATTACATGTATCAGGATGTTAATTCGGCCCACCGGGCCGGCCCGGCCCGGGCCCGGCCATGGCCCGCCCGGGCCATGGGCCGGGCCGGCCCGGGCTCAAAGTGTACCCGGGCCGGGCCGGCCCGGCCCGGGTTGGCCAAACCCAGGGCCGGGCCGGCCCGGAAATATAAAATAAAAAAAAAAATTTTTAAAACCCATTAAAATTCTAAAAAATCCAACATAAAAATTACAACATAAAATTTTAAAAACTATTATCAAACAAATGATATTATTTTAAAAAAAATTTAAAAATTTAAACTAAAATTTTTAAAAAGTTAAAATAATTGAAAAAAATGATCAAAATTTTTTTTCAAAAATGATTAAAAAAAATTTATACAACATAAATTCTAATAACAAAAAAACTAAAATATTATTTTAAACATGTAAAAATTCCAAAAAAAATTTAGAACACATCTAAAATTTTTTTGAACACTTCTAAAATTTTTTCAGAAAAAAGTTTTATCCCGAAATTCGCGAAGGTCCCGGGTTGAACCTTTAAATTTTATTTATTGAAATTTTTTTGAGGGGGGGACATACGTTGGCCAGCCTAACCCCTCATACATTGGCCAAAAAAAGAAACTAATACATGTTATAAACTGCTAATACAAGTAAGTAAATATATCAAGTCTCTGCTGCTTCTTCTACCTCTTCTTCTTCAGAGTCTTCAGACAGGTCGGTCTGATATTGGGTTCTCGATTCAGCCCTGAACCAATCCTTCGCACAAACCGACGCTTCTACTATATCTGGTTTCAGTCGTGACCTCTTGTTGCTAAGAACACGACTACCTGCACTAAAAGCAGACTCCGAAGCAACAGTGGATATGGGTACGGCTAACAAATCACGAGCCATCATGGAAAGAATTGGATAACTATTCTTAGACTGTTTCCACCATGACAGAACATCAAAACCCTCATTATTCAAGTCTTCTTCAGAAAATACAAAAGAACTTGACAAATACCTAGACAGTTCATTAGCTGTGTCTGATGTTTTTTGCTTCTTCTTGCACATAAGAAGGCGGACTCTGCTTGGAGCACTTGAAGATGCTTGAACATTAGATGTTTGTGTAGAACTACCATATCGTGTCTCATATACAGTAAAAAGTGATCTTAAGCTATTCTTAAAACTAGCTTTGTGTTGTTCTGCTACATCTTGAAGGTTCATGTTTTCGTAATAGGTATCTAAGAAGTCAAGTACTACATCCTCTTTAAACCGGGGATCTAAAACCTTCGCTATAGTGTATAGCAAAGGAACGGGATTCCAATACTTACGGAGTTTAATCTCCATCTGTTCTATCATTGCCCTAAGGTCTGGAGTCCTAATGTTGTCATTATCTCTATGTTTTTGTATTACTTCAGAGATCACCGCTAATTGGTCTAAGCCTAGAACTGAAGTAGAGTAATACATACCAGAAAACTTGTTTGTTGTCAAGTAGAAAATTTCAAAAAATTCATAAAGTTCATCAATAATAAGCCACTCATAATCACTAATTTCATAGTCACTATCATTTGCAAGGTATGCACTTGCAAACTCAGTAAGTTGGGTTCTATTTTGTCTAATACAACGTATCATTAGATACGTTGAATTCCACCTATGGGGACACTAAATTTAAACGCCCTATACGGCAGTTGGTTATTACGACAAAACTGCGTATATTCTCTCTTTTTTTGTGAACTAGTTGTAATTAAAAGCATAAGGGCTCTAGGTTTTTCCAGATAAACAGAAGTAAGTTTTAGCCCAACCTGAACTACTAAGTTTAAAACATGGCATGCACAACGTTGATGAAAAATTAAACCATCTAGATCTGGGTTCCATAGACGTTGCAAATAAGAAATGGCTAAAGTATTATTCGAAGCATTATCAAAAGTAATTGATACAATTTGTTTCTCAATATCATAATCATGACAAATATTTTGCAAAGTTCTACCAATGTGTGCACCCTTGTGCGCATACTCTAACACATTAAAACCTATAATTCTTTTCTGAATGATAAAATCATCGTCTGTAAAATGGGCCGTAAGACACAAGTATGATGAACCCCATTTTGTAGTCCATATGTCAGAAGTCAAAGAAATTCTAGATTCTAAATTAAGAAAAATCTGATACAATTTTGCCTGTCCTTCATGAAACATGCTCATACAATCTTTTCTAAGGGTGTGCCTAGATAATTTTCTAAATGCAGGGTTAAATGCATTTTGCTCTAATCGCTCAAAGTCTGGGTGTTCAGCAAAATTTAGAGGTTGCTCTCTGCATAACACAAATCTCGCCATCTCTTTTCTCATATTTTCAACAGAATATGAGAAAGGAGTAAGAGAGGAAGATGATGAAGATAAATTTAATGTTTGTTGTCTAGCATCTTTTTTAACATGCGATTTCATGTGTCTTAGCAGATGCGAAGTGCCGGCAGTATGTGCGGCAGCAAAACTAGTTCTACAAATCTTACAGAATGCACGAATTTGGTCGATGCCATTACTGTCTTTTACAATTTCACGTGTAAAGTGCTCCCAAACACCGGACTTTGGTCCTTTCTTTTGGGTTTGTGTAGAAGGTGCAGCATGTGAAGCAGGGGTAGATGTTTGTGCCGGTGAACTTGTGTACGTGTGAGCAGCATGCGAGAAAGGTGAATGTGCAGGTGGTGGCATGACGGGGCTAGGATTATTACTAGCCCCAAAGTTATCTGGTTCTTGTGTTTCAATATTGGCTATATCAGGATTAAAACCACCCCCTACGTTACCACGTAGTAAATCAGCATAATATTCAAAATCGGCAGTATTAGTCTCATCATCTATATTAAAATTCATATTTATCTTCCTATGCGGCGGTCTTGACATTGTGCTAATCTAAACTTTATACTACAGAAACCTGTTTGCGCCTTTGAAGATGACCCGAGTTGTAGAGACCGGAAGCAGCGAATTTGAGTAGCGAATTGGAGTAGCGAATTGGAGTAGCGAGACGGTTGACGATAGCCGCGAGATTGACGACCGTAGAGACGGTAGTAGCGAGAGTTGTAGAACACCGGGTAGAGCCGTAGAGAGGTATTTAGAAAATTAGAGTTTAGAGATTTTGTGAGGGAAGAGATGAATGTAGAGATTTTGTGAGAGAAGAAGAGAGGGGGAGGAGGGTATTTATAGAAGAAATTTAGGGTTTAAAAAAAAATAAAAAAAAATGTTTTGGCCGTTGCCAAACGGGCAGAAATCTGCCCGTTTGGCAACGGCTACAAGAGTAACCGTTGCCGGCCCCGGGCCCGGCCCCGGGCCCGGGCCCGGGCCTGAGGGGGGGGGCCCAGCCCGGCCCCGGTGCCGGGCCCGGGCCGCAGCCCGGCCCGGGTTTAGGAACCCGGGCCCGGGCCGGGCCGGCCCGGAGCCCGGGCCGGGCCGCCGGGCCCCGGGCCAAAATAACACCTTGATCCATGTAGCTTCATCGATAGTTTGTTTTGAAAGTTTTTCTATTAGAATGATAGTTTTTCATTTACTTAAATAAACTTTCAATTTGCTTATATATAAATGAAGTCTGAGTGCCTTGTGGACAGTGCCTCAATGCACATTATCCTTCGTGAACCATGCTATTTTTATAGTTTAAACAAATATGACGGTCCTGTTATCACCATTTCGGGACTGTCTGACATCATCGAAGGATCTGGGGAAGTAATCATATTGCTCCCAAATAACACAAGACTTAAAATACAAAATGCACTATTCTCTCCAAAATCCAATAGAAATCTCATATGTTTCAAAGATATTCGTATAAACGGATATCACTTAGAGACTAGAGATGAAGAAAACATTGAATATATGTATGTGACTCGTCAAAAAGATGGCCAGAAGACCATTTACGAACGATTAAAGGACTCCCGTCGGGTCTCTACCACACGTATATTCAACCTATAGAAGCCAATATGACTGAGCACCAGAAGTGCCTTTCATTGACAGAGTTTCAACTCTGGCACAATAGACTTAGACACCCTGGATCAGCTATGATGCGTCGCATCATCTCTGAATCCCGTGGACATAATTTGAAGAACATGAGGATTTTTCAAAAGGGTGAATTTTCCGTGTACCTCTTGTTTTCAAGGAACACTAATAACGAGGCCATCCCCCGGAAGTGGGATTAGAGTCTCCTGGCTTCCTAGAGAGAATTCATGTCGACATTTGCGGGCCTATTCACACCGCAAGTGGCCCATTTCGATACTTCATGGCACTGATTGATGCATCCAAAAAATGGTCTTATGTGTGCCTATTGTCCACCCGCAACCTAGCTTTCCCGAAGCTATTGGCACAAATAATTAGATTGCGGTCTCATTTCCCCGATAGCCATACCAAGAAACTACGTCTTGATAATGCAGGCGAATTCACTTCACAAGTCTTCGATGACTATTGCCGGGTAACGGGTATCAAAGTTGAACATCCAGTAGCTCATGTTCATACCCAGAATGGATTAGCAGAGTCTCTTATAAAGAGACTACAATGGATTGCACACCCATTACTCATGCAATCTCAGTTGCATGTGGAGGCTTGGGGGCATGCTATTCTGCATGCCGCATCGCTAATTAAGATAAGGCCCTCGGGTGACCATACATTATCCCCAATGCAGCTAACATATGGCGCACAACCAGATATATCCCATTTGTGAGTATTTGGTTGTACAGTGTATGTCCCAATAGCACCACCTCAGAGGACCAAACTGGGTCCTTAGCGTCGTCTAGGTATCTATATTGGGCTTGATTCGCACTCTATTATTAGATACCTAGAGCCTCTCACGGGGGACGCATTTAAGGCACGTCTTGATGACTGTGAATTCGATGTGAAATCATTTACAAAACTAGGCACACATTCTAAGAAGCATGATGCTTCTGAGACCATTTCTTGGGACAAGAAGTCTATGTCTTTTTATTATACGCGTACTAATCTGTATGAAGATGAGATCCTGAAGATCCTTCACATTCAGAACACAGTACACCTATTACCGGATAAATTTACGGACAACCAGAAGATTGTTCGTTCACACGTCCCTGCTGCCAACACGCCAGCTAGGATTGACATCCTCAAAGATGGATGCAATCCACCGGCAGCAGAATTGGCTGTACCTCAATTGAAAAGAGGACGCCCTCCAGGTTCAAAAGATAAAGTTCCTCGAAAGAGGAAGATTCCTAGAGATAACATGATGATCCCTCCATAGGATGTTGAGCTCAGACCAGCGACCTCTCCTCTCCTTATTTTCCCTGCAGAGGAAACAATAGGAGAAACATCATTAAATTACGTACGTACTGGAGAGGAACTGGACAGACATAGCACAGTCGTCGTCGTCGTCGTCGATTTTGCGTCCGCTATTGCCGTTCACGTCGCTGAATACGACGATGACGTCGAACCACGATCTCTAGCGGAATGTAAACGCAGAGATGATCGGCGAAAGTCGGACGAGGCAATAAGAGTAGAGCTAGACTCACTCTTGAAACGTAAAGTCTTTGGACCAGTAGTCCAAACATCTGTAGGTGTTAAACCTGTGGGATATAAGTAGGTTTTCATCAGAAAAAGAAATGAAGAAAATGTGAGTATACGCTACAAGGCACGCCTTGTAGCACATGGATTTTCCCAAAGGCTGGGGATTGATTATGAAGATACATATTCTCCGATCATGGATGCGATCACTTTCCGATTCTTGCTTAGCCTATCATCTCTGGAAAGCCCAGAAATGCAGCTCATGGGCGTTGTGACTGCATATCTATATGGAGATTGTAACGACTGCCTTTCATGTATCTGGATTTAATATAATATAATATTTGTTTTGGTGGATTTTCTCCTCATGCGTGGTTTGCGTCTCCGTAGTTTTCATTTTCGATCGATTCGTCGTATTTTCTCGTTTCTTCCTTAGGATCGTCGATTTCGAAGTACGTCATTCGTGACGGGCTTCATAACGGTCATATCTAACTATTAGATCAAGCCTAGGAGTCTTAGGAATCGATCCCGGGGCCCCGCGCTCCGTATCGGTACTTTTGGTGCTCATTAGCCGGTGTAAGAAGGGCCACCGACCGACTAGATGACGATCCAGTCGGTCGGCAATCCTTCTTGGACCGACTAGTTAGCTTTCTAAATTTCTCAGGAGTTACTGTTTGCTCTTAGTCGGTCTAAGAACGTTCATCGACCGACTAGATGCTAAACTAGTCGGTCAGCATTTGTTCATGGACCGACTAACTCTAAATCCTATTTTCGTTCAGGAGTTACTGTTTGCACTTAGTCGGTCTGCGTTGGTCGACCGACCGACTAGTTGCCAAACTAGTCGGTCAGTGGTTGTTCTTTGACCGACTAACCAGTGTTAAAACCCTAATTTCTGGGCAGCCGCCAGCCCAACCTATTTATACCCCTCCCAAACGTTTCTTCTTCCTCCAACACGACCCAAAACCCTAAAATCGCCCCCATTGATCCCCCATCTTCCTCCAAGCTCCATTTCTTCATTCCAAGCCCTAAATCCATCATCCAAACCATCCATCTTCTCCATCTACCTCTCATCTTCCCCAAATCTCACCCAAAATCCATCAAATCCCCAAAATCCCCCATGAACCCTAATTCTCCAAACTTCCCCAATCTTTTCCAGATCTGATCCTAGGGTTCCCCGGAGTGTTTCTTCCGCCTTCTCTCGGTAAGAAATCGATTCCTTGGTGTTTCCTTGACCTATTTATATTTTTATGAAACCCTAATGAATTTCATGTTGTTTGTTGTGTGTTTCCCCCGTGACAGCGATTTCCCCATAGATTGGCATCCGTGTGCCGAAGTGGTCGTCATTCCCGGTGCTAGGCAAGTGAAACTTGCCACTTAGGGTTTAGGCCATGTTTTAGGCCATTTTCTTGTTATAGGCGTAAAAGAGGCTAGGCGACGAAATGATACTCGCCTAGGCGCAAATTGGGGAATTAGCTTGACAACGAAGCTAATTCCGACATTTAGCATGTTGCACAAATACCATGTCATGTTTACTTTCCATTAACGGTACGCAAATTAAATGTCATGTCATTGCATTGTTTTGGTGACCCCGTGATTGCGTAGCTTTTCTACACTACTTGTGTTGCCTGGCTCGTGTTCCAGAAGCGAGCCCTGTAGTTGGAAACCCCAACGCTCGATATATTGAATTGTGAACTAAGAAACAAGCTCCCGTGCGGGGCAACCCTGGCTCACTTGCTGGGCTCATGTTCAGGGACCCTGGCTTGTTTAGTGCGGGATGGGGTGAGGGTTAAGCGGCCATTCAACTGGGAGTCTGTTTGATCAACAACTGCAGTTGTAAGGCGTTAACTCTTTGGGGTGGGGTAGTGTTTGGGGCCGATCGGACTGAAATGCTAGCCATTCAGCGAAGGGCGCAAACATCTACAAAACAACCGTGAAATGTGTAATGTGTTTAGTGCCGATCGGTCTGAAATGCTTGCCATTCAGCGAAGGGCATAAACACCTACAAAATGTGAATTGATTGAGATTGTTAGTAGCGTGGCTACTCTTGTCTTGTCTTGTCCCGATGATTGTTCTCTTGTACAAATTGCCTTGCCATGTCTTAAATTGTGCACTCATGTTATAACTGCCATGTCATGCATACTAAACTGTTAGGTTGCTAGTTGCCTTACTTTCAGTTTCCTTGCCCAAGTCTTTTAGACTTGCTGACATGTGCCCCTTTACTCTTTTGGGTGACACATGTTAGATCCTGAGCCTGAGTACCTTGTTGAGGACGAGGTGTTTGCTGTCGCCGAGCCCGAGCCCGTGTTTGGCGGGGAATACGTGGACACTGGGGCCAGTCCTAGTGTCTCCGTTGTGTTTTACTTTTGTTAGACAGTTGTTTGTTATCGGTGCGTAGCACCTATACCTTGCTTTGTCGTTGTTGCTTTTGTTGGCCTTGTTCTGGGCCTTAGACTCTTTTCTTTTAGCCTGGTGGATTTTCTGGATGTTGGACTTATTTTTTTCATGTTGGACAATGTTTGAGATGTGAGATTTTATTTCAAGTTTCTTCTTGTGTTATTATTGTTATTCCGTTGTGGTTACAGGGACCTGATTATGTATATTGGACGCTTATCGGGTTTGGGGCTTCACAGCTCCACTCTCGTGCGGACCTTTTCACGTCTCGCCTCCATTTTAGGGAAGCGGGTCGTGACAGGTTTTAGTGGTGGCCCATGCAGGTCCTTCTGTAACTGCGATTTTGGGAATAACGATAATAATATTAGAATGTCCAATAAACTAAGTTCGACATCCGAGTCATTAAGCTGTGAGTCTAATTTTGGCCCGTTTCTCTGGCGCTAGATGACTAGAAGACGTCAGACCCGCGCTGGTGGTGGATCTGCTCTGAAGGCTTGCTATTTCTGCGGCAAGATCGGGCACCTCAAGGGGTCGTGCAGACGCTTTCTGGGTCAGTGTTTGATTTGTGGTGGTGCTCCTCATTCGGCGAAGGATTGTCGGCATGCAAATCGGCTGCGGAAGGCGTCGGATGGAGTTCCGCAGCAGCAAGCCCCGGAAGCTGGGCCGAGTCGGAGGATGTGCCATCATTGTGGCAAGTTTGGTCATAAGAAGGAATAGTGTAGGAGGTTCTTGGGGCAATGTATTACCTGTGGAGATCCCGCCCATGTTCTCAGAGAGTGCCCGAGGTTGAAGCAGCCTTGGAAGGCACCTGTTGCTGACTCGCCATTGCAGCAGAGAGCCCCGGTGCCCGCTGGTCGTGGGGTACCCCTTGTCCCACAGAGGCAGGCTTTTCGGCAAGCTTTTCCGCTGAGGAGGCAGGCTTCCCCGATGGCCGTAGTTGAGGCTGAGACTGTGGATGGGGTTATTGCAGGTAACCCTCAGTTTAGTTACCTTCTCCCTTTTTGACAGTCTTGTTTGTTTGAACATGTTTGGTTGCTTGAATGTGTTATGCTGCTAGAATGGAGTTTGATTGCTGGGTTGGTTGTTGAGTGTGATTTGGGTCTGCACGTTTCTGGCACGAGTCCTCTTGACTCTGGTGCATCAATGTGCATTGCATCCTGGTGCTTCGTGTAGGAGCAATTCTTGATGGCCCCCTTTTTCCTTAAATATTTAATTCCCTTCTATTCGATCGAGTTAAAATCCCTTCGTAGATTTTGAAGTCTATCGGTTGAAATTTTAATCTCGTACCTTTTGCTAACCGATATTCCTCGTATTTTGGTTTTAAGAGCTTATCACTATTTTGATTACTTTAGAATATCTTCCAAGATAAGTAGGATTTCAATTATTTTCATATATCAGTTCTAGGTTCATTGAACTCGTACTTTAAGGTCTGGTGTAAATCAGTTGTTGGGCAATCCGGGCCCCGCTAAAAAGTATTTCAAATGATATTTAATTGGAGTTCTCTTCATTTTTTTAAAAAAAAAAAAAAACTTGTAAGCATTTAGCATGGGCTTAAATTTTCACACTATAGTTGATCGGATTTCATTCTTCGAATTTCAAAATTTCACCGAAATAATATATTAAGCTACTGCCGTAAAACATTTTCGGACCTCTTCGTTGCAAATCTTGACTTTCTGAAGGTATCCCTTCGACTTCCTTTTTCCTAAGTTTAAATTCGTTCGAAATTTTAATATTTATATATTTACACTTCATGCTCCTTCGTTGACTTAAAGATCTCTAAAACTTTGTCGAAAATTTGGAATACTAACCCATTTTGTGTTTTGCCAGTCTATACCTTCCGTACCCATGAAAATACCTTGTCCCCTCTTATATAAATTTTATTCCGAACTGTATCTTTATTTTTGCCCAATTCGATTTATAAATTTCCTTATCTTACGTATGCCACAAAATTGACTCATCGCGTTTCCTTTAATATACTTTTCATGTTGCACATGATTCCAGTTTTCAACCAACCTAGGATATGTTCAACATTTCCCCTATTACAATTTTTGGAAAATTACGTCTTCATAACTTTCTCACGATCTAGACCTTTCATAGTGTGGTTTTAAAGCTTATTACAAATTTCGACAAACCTACTACTGAGTTTTCCGTCCACCACACATGCTTTAGAATAATTTCTAAACTAAGTTGAATTTCGAATGTTTTCATATATCCGTATTAGGCTCATTAGCATGTATATTAATAGCTTTGTGTAAAACGGTTTCTTTTGGCAAATCCCGGTTGCACAAAAAGGTGGTTTCAATATTGATTATTTGAATTTTTCCTGGCTTAAAGATTTTGAAAGTATTTGGCATAAATTTAGAATTCTTTCGTTAATTAAATTTCGTTTCAAGACTTTTGCCAACATTATTAAATCACTGCCGTATAATATTTTCTAAAACTACGTCCTTAATGTGCGTAAGAACGCTTTGTTTCCCTTCATGATGATTTCCGTTAAGCCAATAAATCATTTCCTCTTATTGTGAGCATTCAACTCAAACTTATTTCTAACGACTGATTTTATCGATCTTCAAATATCGTTTTTGGAAGGGAATTCCGACTTTTCAAAATATGACCGTTTTATACTTCTAGTGTTTCTGGTGATGTTGTCTATTGTGTGATATATACATACTCAGAGTTATTCGTGATATTATGAATTGTAAGTGTGTTAATATTTATGGATATGTGCGAGGTTAGCTATGCCACTCTAGGGGCGCCTATGTATATAAGATTCTGTATTGGAATGTCTGAATAGGGTGTACATAGTTGGAGATACTTATGATGGTTGAAATAATATGATTGGTGAAACTATATGTATGCTGGGTGTGATAATAATGGGTGTACGTATAGTTAAAGTGGGTATGCCTATTATGTGACCTATGTGTTGTACGTGTGAGTGTGTGCTCGTACGTAGTTACATATTGTGCGTAGGCGTGAGTAGTTATGAAATTGCTGCGTGAGTATATATGTGATATATATATATATATATATGGTAGTAGAAATATAATTTTGATTGGTATTGCTTGCTTTTTGGATGTCGTATGCGTGTATACCATGAGGTATACACGGCTATTGCACATCTTGACTAATGGATGAAGTAAGTGTATTGGTGTGCCAATTATAAGTGGATGGATATGGTATGAATATATATACGATGCTTGGGTGTGACTATGGGTAAATACTTTTATTAGGGAGAGTACTGTAATTATAGGTGTGCTGATGTTTGTAAGAATATCATGATATATGAATTGGCTGAAATATGTGATATTACCTGGTTAGATATTAAGGGTGTTTGACATTTAAATATGTATGTGGTTATGTTGGTAGACGTGTATGCATTGGCTAGTATTGGTATATATATATATATGGATGCTATGTTACGTATATGGAATTATCCCGCTATGATTTGAGTCTCACTCAAGCTTGAGTGGGTATACTCTATGTACATTGGTGTACTATATGTGGTTGGTGTATAGTGATGGATGATGTATGTATAATGTTTGGATTGTTTGTGCCGGTTGTGTTACGCACACGATTGTGGGTGGCCATACCAATATATAGTTATGTGAGTTGGTTTTGTGGTATAGTTATTCACTAAGGATTTGGTTGCGTGAATATATATGTGCGCTAGCTAAACTAGGTGCGTAGATGTACTAAGCTTATAATGGTGTGATTGGTGTATATATGAATGAAATATTGGCGTGTGTGGGTGTGCACCATGCACGGGTGAGTATGTGATAGTTATAGGATTTGGTGACTATGATATGTATGGCGTGCCGTAATTATAGCTATAGGACTATATATATATGAAGTGGTAATACGGTGAAATGTGTGCATGTATTTGAATGATTATAAATGGTGGAATCATGACGATGATGAATGTATGTTAGATATAGTGAACTTGTTTTAACAATTATATGGTGTGATTTCGCATGTTGGTTGTTTTGGCGTATGCTAGGAGGTATAGGGATTAGAGTATTCTTATTGTCATGTCCATAGATAGTTACTCATACGTGTAGTTTCCGATGGTATTTCCTAGAGTGAAATTATTTTCATATAAGTAAAAGAGACTTGGTTATTTTCATATAGTGTGTAATAAGTGCTTTATAGTTATATGGAATATACTTGCCTATATGAATGATTTGAATACGTGAATGGAGTTGTTTGATTATAATAAGTATAAGTGTACTATGTGCGTGAATGTATATTTACTCCCGTGGTGTTAATAATTGACCACCTAGAGTATATGTATAAGCGCTTGAAATAAATGTACTTGGTTGAAATTGTGATGTGATATTGATTGAGGGTAATTACTAGGGTGACTAGATATAGCTATAGTTAGAAAGTCCGAGGACGGACTTTATTCTAAGGTGGGTAGGATGTAACGACTGCTTTTCATGTATCTGGATTTAATATAATATAATATTTGTTTTGGTGGATTTTCTCCTCATGCGTGGTTTGCGTCTCCGTAGTTTTCATTTTCGATCGATTCGTCGTATTTTCTCGTTTCTTCCTTAGGATCGTCGATTTCGAAGTACGTCATTCGTGACGGGCTTCATAACGGTCATATCTAACTATTAGATCAAGCCTAGGAGTCTTAGGAATCGATCCCGGGGCCCCGCGCTCCGTATCGGTACTTTTGGTGCTCATTAGCCGGTGTAAGAAGGGCCACCGACCGACTAGATGACGATCCAGTCGGTCGGCAATCCTTCTTGGACCGACTAGTTAGCTTTCTAAATTTCTCAGGAGTTACTGTTTGCTCTTAGTCGGTCTAAGAACGTTCATCGACCGACTAGATGCTAAACTAGTCGGTCAGCATTTGTTCATGGACCGACTAACTCTAAATCCTATTTTCGTTCAGGAGTTACTGTTTGCACTTAGTCGGTCTGCGTTGGTCGACCGACCGACTAGTTGCCAAACTAGTCGGTCAGTGGTTGTTCTTTGACCGACTAACCAGTGTTAAAACCCTAATTTCTGGGCAGCCGCCAGCCCAACCTATTTATACCCCTCCCAAACGTTTCTTCTTCCTCCAACACGACCCAAAACCCTAAAATCGCCCCCATTGATCCCCCATCTTCCTCCAAGCTCCATTTCTTCATTCCAAGCCCTAAATCCATCATCCAAACCATCCATCTTCTCCATCTACCTCTCATCTTCCCCAAATCTCACCCAAAATCCATCAAATCCCCAAAATCCCCCATGAACCCTAATTCTCCAAACTTCCCCAATCTTTTCCAGATCTGATCCTAGGGTTCCCCGGAGTGTTTCTTCCGCCTTCTCTCGGTAAGAAATCGATTCCTTGGTGTTTCCTTGACCTATTTATATTTTTATGAAACCCTAATGAATTTCATGTTGTTTGTTGTGTGTTTCCCCCGTGACAGCGATTTCCCCATAGATTGGCATCCGTGTGCCGAAGTGGTCGTCATTCCCGGTGCTAGGCAAGTGAAACTTGCCACTTAGGGTTTAGGCCATGTTTTAGGCCATTTTCTTGTTATAGGCGTAAAAGAGGCTAGGCGACGAAATGATACTCGCCTAGGCGCAAATTGGGGAATTAGCTTGACAACGAAGCTAATTCCGACATTTAGCATGTTGCACAAATACCATGTCATGTTTACTTTCCATTAACGGTACGCAAATTAAATGTCATGTCATTGCATTGTTTTGGTGACCCCGTGATTGCGTAGCTTTTCTACACTACTTGTGTTGCCTGGCTCGTGTTCCAGAAGCGAGCCCTGTAGTTGGAAACCCCAACGCTCGATATATTGAATTGTGAACTAAGAAACAAGCTCCCGTGCGGGGCAACCCTGGCTCACTTGCTGGGCTCATGTTCAGGGACCCTGGCTTGTTTAGTGCGGGATGGGGTGAGGGTTAAGCGGCCATTCAACTGGGAGTCTGTTTGATCAACAACTGCAGTTGTAAGGCGTTAACTCTTTGGGGTGGGGTAGTGTTTGGGGCCGATCGGACTGAAATGCTAGCCATTCAGCGAAGGGCGCAAACATCTACAAAACAACCGTGAAATGTGTAATGTGTTTAGTGCCGATCGGTCTGAAATGCTTGCCATTCAGCGAAGGGCATAAACACCTACAAAATGTGAATTGATTGAGATTGTTAGTAGCGTGGCTACTCTTGTCTTGTCTTGTCCCGATGATTGTTCTCTTGTACAAATTGCCTTGCCATGTCTTAAATTGTGCACTCATGTTATAACTGCCATGTCATGCATACTAAACTGTTAGGTTGCTAGTTGCCTTACTTTCAGTTTCCTTGCCCAAGTCTTTTAGACTTGCTGACATGTGCCCCTTTACTCTTTTGGGTGACACATGTTAGATCCTGAGCCTGAGTACCTTGTTGAGGACGAGGTGTTTGCTGTCGCCGAGCCCGAGCCCGTGTTTGGCGGGGAATACGTGGACACTGGGGCCAGTCCTAGTGTCTCCGTTGTGTTTTACTTTTGTTAGACAGTTGTTTGTTATCGGTGCGTAGCACCTATACCTTGCTTTGTCGTTGTTGCTTTTGTTGGCCTTGTTCTGGGCCTTAGACTCTTTTCTTTTAGCCTGGTGGCTTTTCTGGATGTTGGACTTATTTTTTTCATGTTGGACAATGTTTGAGATGTGAGATTTTATTTCAAGTTTCTTCTTGTGTTATTATTGTTATTCCGTTGTGGTTACAGGGACCTGATTATGTATATTGGACGCTTATCGGGTTTGGGGCTTCACAGCTCCACTCTCGTGCGGACCTTTTCACGTCTCGCCTCCATTTTAGGGAAGCGGGTCGTGACAGAGATATAGATAAAGAAATGTATATGTGACTTCCAGATGGGTTTAATTTACCCCCAGAAATGAAAGAGAGACCTCGGGACGTCTTCTCAGTAAGGCTTCAAATATCATTATATGGTCTTAAGCAATCGGGAAAAATGTGGTATAACAGACTAAGTGTTTTCCTTGCACAATAAGGATCCACAAACAACGAAGTCTGCCCGTGTATCTTTATCAAGAGAACGTGAACGTGATTTTTCATCGTCGCAGTATATGTGGACGACTTAAATCTCATAGGATCTCCTGCAGATATCAATGAGATATCTGAAAGCCTAAAACATACCTTCGAAATGAAAGACCTAGGCAAAACAAGGTATTGTCTTGCTTACGATTGAACACCTACGAGGTGGAATCCTGTTACACCAATCAAATTATACAAGGAAACTTTTAAACAAGTTTTGAATGGAAAAATGCCATCCTTTAAGTACTCCTATGGTCGTGAGATCATTGGATATTCATAAGGACCCCCTTCCGGCCAGTGGAAGAGGGGTAGGAGATACTGGGTCCTGAAGTACCCTACCTCAGTGCTATTGGAGCACTTCTATATCTGGCAAACTGCACGCGTCCTGATATAGCGTTCGTAGTTAATCTACTTGCCAGACACAGTGCTGCGCCTACAAAGCGCCACTAGAACGGAGTAAAGCATCTTCTACGCTACCTCCAGGGCTCTATAGATCTGGGACTATTCTACCAGAGAGGTTCCTCCTCCCAGTTACTTGGTTATGCTGATGCAGGTTACCTCTCTGATCCCCACACAACAAAATCACAAACTGGCTTTGTGTTTACCTACGGATGGACTGCTATCTCATGGAGATCGGTAAAGCAAACCACTACAGCAACATCATCCAACCATGTTGAACTTATTGCGATCCACGAAGCAAGCAAAGAGTGTTTTTGGCTCCACTCTGTCGTCCAACATATCCTTGATGCCACTGGCATAAAGACTGGTGGCCTTGTGCCCACTACCTTGTTTGAAAATAACACTGCATGCATAGCACAACTCAAAGAGGGCTACATCAAAGGCGACAGAACGAAACACATTTCTCCCAAATTCTTCTGGACGCACGATTTACAGAAGAACGAGGAGGTAAACATTCAGCGGATCCAGTTCTGCAACAACTTAGCTGATCCGTTTACTAAATCTTTACCGAGATATATTTTTGTAAAACTTGTAAAAGGAATCGTAATGAGACAGCTGAAAGACCTACAAGCCTGAAGCTTGTACGGATGAGGGGGAGTAACCTGTGGGTTGCACTCTTTTTCCTTAAGCTGTTAGTTTTTTCCACTGGGTTTTCCACAGCTAAGGTTTTAACGAGGCAAACAAAATTACTCCAGATCCAGAATTATCCACCCCCTTAGAATTTACACCAAGGCCAAACTAATGGGTGGATAAGGGGGAGTGTTATGAATGAGGAAGGCCTTTGGCCTCCCTTTATTTTTATCCCCCCATTACTCCCCATTATCCCTACTAATGAGGACCTTTGGTATCCCATGGCCTTTGAGCTTCTATGATTTTAATAAATTGAGAACCATGGTTTTGTGCCATGATTACTCACTTTTCTTGATTATTCAACATCAACTTAATACTTCTCTTTTTCTAGAATAAACTTTTTTCCTTTTACAATTGGAAACTTTTTGGTAATTCATACGCGAATAGAATTTTTCCTCAGTTATTTGATCGTTTAATTTTTTTTCGAAAATACTAAAAATACTGTAACGCCCCGCTCCTGGGATACCCGAAGAGCGAGTGTTACGAAGGAAATACAAATACAAACACAAGCAGGTCCACTGCGCACTGCTGGGATAGTACCTGTAGCATTCCAAACATCACAGAAATACAAAGAGAACCGACAAATCAACACTGTTATATATACAAACTGTCCATATACAACATCCTTATACAATCTCATATACAATAAGAACCCTCACCCCACCAAGTACAAGAGCATACACCCAGCACACTCACACACTCACACAATACTCAAATCCAACCATTTGAGCTAATGAGCCTCCAACTCCAAGAACCAATACCTGGAAAGTCAACGGGGGCACGTCAATGCGTGTCCCAGTAGGATATCCAAACCCAACTCACATGGTGCAATGGAATGCAATGCATTTATGCAAATAAACTGTGAATTAACTCATGCCATATCATGGAAAGAAATGTACGTAACCATATAACCACATCATATATGAAAATGCAAAGGACATAAATAACTGAAGCACGTACCTACTTAGTTTGAATGTGGTTAAATTTTTGTCGGGGGGAATGTTTTGAACGTGGCTACAAACTTTTTTTTGGTTAATTTTAAAGGTGCGGCAAGTTTGGAGGGGGGATTTTGAATGAGTTGAAATTGTTCAGGAGAATATTTTGAATGTCATGTGACCTATGGTCACGGGTTATGACTAAATTTTGGAGGGATGACATCTGTGATTTAATCTTGAGGAATCAATGGTTAGGATGAGAGTTTGTGAAAATTTTGGGGGGGATTTTTTCGGTGAAAATACAAATATTTTTGGGGAAACTAAATCAAGAGTGAACAAAATTTTGGGGTATTTTAAATTTAAAATTTTAGGGGGATCTAAATCCGGAGGGAGCTAAATTTTGGGGAGAACTAAATCTAGATGAAACTAAATATTCGGGGAAACTAAAATTTTTGGGGGGCACTAAATTTTAGTTTGAATGTGGTTAACATTTTTTATTGATGGTGAATATTTTGAAGGTGGTTGCATAATTTTTTTGGGTAGATTATGAATGGGTTGAATTTTGTGGTAGGATATTTTGAATGATGCCGCAAATTTTTTTCGGGGGGGGGGGGAGATTTTGAATTGGTTGAAATTTTTCAGGTGAATATTTTGAATTCCACATGACCTATGGTCACGAATTATGCATATTCTATTATATTGTCGAGTTTGTACTAATTATGCATCAAATATAACTTGACGTATCATCATGGATGATAGTGAACGAGCACAAATAAGTCTCGAATACAATTTATTATCAGCATAATGGATATTTCTATCAGTATCCACATCTAATAATATCCTAATCTGTATCCAGTCGGATGGAAAATTTTGATATCTGTATCTGTATCTGAAAAGATGCAGTTCTGATTTAGATCGTCCAAATCCATTTACATCCCTAATTGTAGGAGGAAACTTCACAATTAGCAAAAGAAAAAATATTTCAATTCCAACAAAGTGCAAAAGAGAAGGAATTTTTTTTTGACAATAATCAAAACAATATTTAATATCTTCATGTGGATTATTCATCCTGGTAGTCTAAGGTTTGCCCATTCACAGAAACAAGCTCTGTATCAAAGATTAGCGTTGCTCCTCCTGTCAAATTACCAAGCAGACATCAGATAAACAATGTTGAGATGGAGCGAGATATCTTTCAAATAAAACGACATCAAACCCTAAAAAAGTTCAAGCGAAACCTTACCAGGGATGTTAGGTGGCTTTCCACGATCCCCATAGGCCATTTCCGGAGGTATCTTTAGCCTTCTCCTTTCTCCTAGACACATACCAAGAAGTCCCTTTTCCCATCCTAAAGAAAGAGAGGCATGAATGTAAATTCAACAATCATACGCCGACTTGGCAATGGTTGGTAGAAAACTAGAAATAACCAGTGCACACGGTGCACGAAGCAAACACCCTACGGTGCATATACATGCATGGATTGACATCTCCAAAAAAAACTCGTGCACACAGTGCATCTCCAAACTTTGTTTGGAATCTGAAAAGTTTTAATAAACTATAGCTAAAAATAATATTAATTAAAATTGCTGGATTTATGTATGGATTGTAATGATATGAGAGTGAGAGTTCATGTAGATGAAAAATAGCAGAGAAATGATTTTTTTTCTAATGCATTTTAGAAGCTATAAAATTTGGCCCATCAAAAAAGCACCTTTTTTGGGTTGTGCTCACCCAAAAATTCTTTTTAAAATAAAAAGATTAACCAACATCTAGTTTCATAAAAAATCACTTATGCTATTTAAGAGACTAAAACACTTGCTACAAGTGGTGCACCTCATTTTTTTGCAGGCCCAAAACATGTACTCTTTCCAAGCCAATTGATGTAAGTGTTACACCTCATTTTTTGCTCTGGGGTATGTGTCTTTCAAGTGATTTGAGATCCCATACAACATGTCTTTCAAGTGATTAGAGATTGTGAAATCCAAATATATATGTGGATCAATGAGAGTTGAAACAAAAGTATTGTGTTCATTATGTATTATCATTTGTGGATTCTTACTGATTTACCTTATATAAATGTTGCAAACTAATGAGCCTAGTTGAGCAGATATCTTTAAAACTAGAGCATAAATATATAAACATACAATCATAGGGATGAAGAAATCGAACACCTTTGATTGATCGACCACGACCAATTGTAAATTTAAGCGCCTCTCCCCGATCGTAGCTAGAATCAAAAATTGTTCCATCTGTTAGCATCCCCTGGATATGATAGTCCAAGAAGAATTCATCAATTGCATATAATATGTAGATATATAGTTTCAGGTTTAGATTATAAAGAATATGCAGAATAAGATATGAAAAGTTACCTAATATGGATCGAGTTAACATACTTGCAAAATTTCATGTACATCGAAAGTAAAAGACCATAATCTATAAAGCTCGAAATAGGACTTAAGTTTTACTTATTACTTACATCATAATGTACTCTGATTTTGTCCATGTTACGAACTTGAACCTTACATGGTTCTGGCTTGAACTGTAAACATGAAAAAAAAAATTAGATAGTAAGAGTAGGAAATCAAGAATGAATAACCCAACAGTATACTTTAATTAGATTATGATCATGTTATATTAAAATAAAGTTGTTTTAAGAACAATTTCTATCTTCAATATTCATTTTTTTCTTCAATCTTTAATTTTAGAACAAACGTAGACATATGTAAATTCCCAATGACAAACATGCAAATTTTCAACAATTATCAAAGAGCATGAAGGGGGGAAAAAATATGACCTTGATTCCAATTTGGAGCTCTGAGACATCACCAAAATTCTGTTTGGCTGAAACTGAAACAAATAATAATAATAATAGGAAAGAAAATCAATTAAATGACAGTATCTTATCAATAGAAGAAAACTATTCAAACAAAAGGAGGAGGATTTAATATGGATATTAGAGAGATTACCACTGAAGGGTAATAACAATACATTAGCCAGCACAATATACACTTGCAACTTTGGCATTATATTCGCCCTCTCTCTGAATTAAAGAGATGATCTTCAGAAAATGACTTTTGTTCTCACTCTCTTAATTTATCAGACAATTGGTTTCTTTTGAAATTTTCATGGAGCAAAGCTCTTGCAATTTTGAAATTTTCTTTGACCATTTTGGTTTTTTATTCTAATTTTTAGAAAATGTAATTTCCTTGACCAGATCCGATTTTTAATAAATCTACTTTGAAATGGTTGGGAGATGCTAGTTTAAGAATAAAGGGAGGAGAAAATCTCTCATCTTCCTTTTTCTTACTATTTTTGGCTGAGAACTTTGTGAAAGTTTGCTCGATTTGAGGCGCTAATTAGGGAGTAGTCATGCAGGACTTGTGTGTGCCTTAGATTCCATGTATCTGACTCTACATAGCCAGCTACGAGGACTCAGTGCCAAGCTAACTCCCGCGGGCCTAAGTCCTCAGTTTGGAGGATCGGCAGCTTAGACGGTCAGTAACTCGATAGGCCTGCTTCTGATAGCTTGGAAGCCCAGGACTCGACAGCTCAGCTTTCGATAGCTCGGAAGCGCGACGATACGGTAGCTCGGTACCTTGATAGCTCAGGCTCCAAGAAGCTCGGCAGCTCGGAGGTGCCGACCATGTGATGAGGAATCCTATTCGAGTTAGAGTTGCTCTTCAGGTAGAATTCTGATTGGATACAAATTGCTAGAGTTCTATTAGGATTAGAGTTTCTCTCATATATGAGTTCGATTAGCGTCCATATCCTAGAGGCTATAAAAAGGGGCGCTTTGGGGAGGGTGAAGTGTGCATGAGAGAGGTTTTCGTGAACGCAGTGAGACCATTGTTGAGAGCCAACTTTTTGAGAGATTTATTGAGAACCTTTGGAGAGGATCGTGAATGCTTCTTCTTCGATGAGAAGATTAGAATTGTATTTGTCCCTCCTTTGTGTAATAAAAGCTTATTGGGCGTTTCCTTAACCGGTTGACGGCCTAAAATATCATCCCTGGACAAGATATCTATATAATCCAACTTATATTTATTATTACTAAAAGTATCAAGTTAAAAGGAATCTGTATAAAAGAAGGAAGATGTAAGAGAGGAACTCATTCGGAAATATTTAAAAAAAAATTCTCCCAGATTTCTCTGAGTAAATTCCTCTTTAAAAATTAGAGAAAATGAGATTATCTGCTGCTGCGTTTAGTCCTCTTCCTGCAGCGAAAACCCTAAAATTTTGGAGTAAGTGCATGCCTGCTTAACTTCTGCTGCTGCTTTTTCTTTAATTACAACGCTGCAAATCCGATCATTTCTAATTCATGAGGAGAATATGTAAGCTTTGAGATTTCCAGCAGCTCAAACACCTCAACCTTCAATCTTCTCACATCCCCAATTGTAACCCTAACACTCTTCAAGAGCGCGCAAAGTTCATAAAAAATCAAGCTTTGAGTTTGAATCAAATCTTAAGATTGTTCGTCGCATAAACTGGCCAGCCTGAGTATATAGAAAAATGTTGGTGGTCGAGGGGGAGACCACACAAATTCAAACAACTCGCTCCTGAAAATATCATCATCTGAACCAAAATTGAGGTTGAAATAAAAGGAGAAGCAAAATTACACCAAGATCCGTATATGTTGTTAACTCCTCCCTCATGACTGCACAGCCAGCCTTTGGAGATGTTCGCAGAATACTTGAAGGCTCACATCGTCTGTGAAGATAATGTCGGCACCTGGAGCCACCTCGTGCGTTGAGTTATATGTAGCCGATGGGTTCAGCTTTGCCAGTAGAAACCTTGCCTGCAAAGTTCAT
Source organism: Scilla litardierei (assembly GCA_030789695.1). Classification (NCBI taxonomy): domain Eukaryota; kingdom Viridiplantae; phylum Streptophyta; class Magnoliopsida; order Asparagales; family Asparagaceae; genus Scilla; species Scilla litardierei. The sequence goes on from CM061142.1 coordinate 818,600,467, forward strand.
CAAACATTGATTTGATTCTTCAAGGCAAGCATTAAAACACCGTGACAGCTATAATTTCTTTTTAGATGAAAATCTAGGTACCGGCGCTTCTGCTTGCAGGAGCTTGGGAAAAATTCTAAACTCCATTATTTCTGTTTGAATTTCGGATTCTGTGAAACATCGTTAAATTTTTAATATAATGCATTTTTGGGGATTATGTGAAAATGAATTAAAAATTACATGCTTCCTGTGATAATTTGATTCATATACATAGAATAGCTAGAAATTTCACGTGACATGTTATCTCTAGAAGATAGCATCCTTAAAGGAGACATCATGATGTTAATCAGAGAGCATATTAGCTTAGGATACAAAGGCAACAGCACTTCCTACACTGGACATAAAAAAGAATACTAAGGGAGAGAAAGAAAAGGAAAAGACGTAGAAACTCAGATCACTTCGCTAATTTCATCATAAACCCAAAATGAAAGAAAAAATAATAATAGCCTTAAATAGACCCGAACAGTGCACTGTAGGATGCCCACCAGATAACTAAGAATCAACTTCCTAAAGGATAGGAACTCTACACAGTTAATCTTGGTATTATGTTCAGGAACAATGGCCAGTCGTAAAATTCCCTTCAACGTGGTGCCCGCAAGATATTTTCTGTCAAACTAATGCTTAATTGCTTTAACTCGAGACATTAATTTGATCTAAACTAGGATGAAATCCATAAAATATATAGATAAAAACCATCAGGTACAGGCAGAATAATTATCGCTCAAAGCTATCCGTAAGTTCGCAAATACCAATATTTGGTTGTTGCACTAAAGTAAACTTTAATTAAACCCCGGACACAGCAAGTCCACATCAAGTTGTATGGCTGGTTAACAAAGATAGCAGTAGTTTAGGGCAAGCAAGACAAAATATATACCTGGGAACCATGTTGATCACAAACAACTAATCTGGGGACAGGAAATCGATCCTTGATTATCATTTGTGCATCATCTTGTGGTGCTTGCAGTAGCTGAGCAAAGGCCTGGAAACAAAACCAATACAATAAAACCTCTGATCAGATGAAAAGAACTTTTAATTTTTCTTATTCAGCAAAACGTTAACCCCATATGAATACAAGATTATTGAAATAAATTCAAAGAGGAAAACTCCTAAAGCAAGATTTTCTTACGGTTTCTTCAGCTGATAGGTTGATGGGCCAAAAATAGATGCAGTTATCCCATATCCAAACGATCATTTATGTTTATGTTCTAAGTTCTAACCCCACCACCCACCCCCTAACCCTAACCCACAAAAACTCCACCCCAAACATTTTTCCTACTGTTTGGAGACATGTCATGGATTATAGAGAGAATAAATAGTGGATGATTGCCTCCATTGCATAAAGCATGTTATCCTACATGGCACCCAGCTTAATAAGGCAGATCTCTTACCCAAAGGCAAGTTGTTAGGCAAAAGACACTATGCAAACATCAAAACAAGAAAAGACTTTACAACATGAAGTTGGCCCAATTAGTTACCGATGCTGCAATAGTTTTATGTATCCAACATCTCAAATGATTTAAAGGAAAAGAGGAAGAATCAGTAGAATTCAGACACTGTTGAAAACAGTAATGAAATGACTCAATCATGTGCAAGAATCCGCCTATAAATAAATTTTAGTGATAATACTAACAGCCGGGGCTGGAGAACTCAAATTTAAAGTCTAAAATTAACGTAAAGAATATATGAACTTCATGGCCAACTGGAACCACAGATGAAGTCCTCAAAATTTTGACCATTATCATCATCTATTTGATTCAGACTTACATAACCTTATGTTGCTCTTCCCTTTAATTTGATTGAGCAGCCATCATATCTATATCTATATAGAGGGAGCCTGTTGAAGTATATGAAGAAAGATTCCACCTGTCAAATTTGACAAACTTGACAATCAATTAGTCGATATGAAAATCTTGAGAAGTTACATCAGTTTATGGTAAGTAAAGGATGGCGTTCCATCCGAACAGCCGCCATTTCTCTCTTCAACATTTTGACTTCCTAGATTATTTTCAAGGGTTTTAATTAGTTCAACTGATATGCGTCAACAAATCTCATACAACCCAACTAGTCCAATCAAAAGCTTTTATATTCACATATGCTTGGAAATTCCCCAATCAAAATCCTATGTCTAGTTTAATTTTTGTTTTGGTTGGATTCAAATTACAATACATCAGAAAAAATATATAAAAACTGAAGCCTCAGTCATCAGCCAAAAACCAGGTGGGCAGCACTCAGATCGCTTCAAGAAAAAGATATAGTTGACACTTCAGTTTAGCTTTGAATGCGTATTAATCAATATTATAATGATACTGTACTTCATCAGGATTTTGAACTTACTCTGAAACATAGTCTAAATTCTACATGTGTCTTTTGCTAAAACTAACCATTGGGTGCACGACCGAAACAGTGCAGTCCACTACTAATAGCCCTCCTCACCTAAAGGCTGGGCATAATGCATCATGTAGCCAGCAAGCCCAGCAACGAAGGCATCACAACAAGGAATTCAAGTTGGGAACAAATTATGTGTGCTTTAGGATCAATAGCTTTGACTTGATCTGGACTAGTAGTTTTGATTTGATTTGCATTTAGTTAGGATGATAAGATAAAATCAGTTTTCCACAGTTGATCTAGCAATACGATTCTTTATTGTAGGAGCTGAGAGTTGGTAGGTTCTTAGGAGTTCAGATACGTTGTTCATCATAATTTAGTACATTTTATGAAGTTAGCTTGTTCAATGTTACTTGTCTTGTTTGTGTGAAATTCAATCTGCAATGAAAATTTACCTCTCCAATATTGATATCAAATACACGAGTTGGGAAATGAACCTTCTGCAAATAGAATAGATACTTGAAGGCCAAATAAAGTGTGAATTTTCTCAAGGAAAATCCTGATAGGAGATGCCTTATCTAGTCATTTTTCACGGTAACGGGTGATTGGGCACCTGAGGTGCCCACAACCTATAGATACCGTTCAGTAGGTAACAATGTTAGAGAACTCGATTTCGGTTCCGGAAAATTTTAGGTTGTGGGTAATTTCGTTCATTCCAGATGTTGCGGAGTTGAGTTTCATTTCGTTTGTATCGACAATTTTGTTTCTGGTACCAGTATTGAAGATTTTTTTGATATGTACATAACATAGTTACATATAGGTAAACGGTATTCGTATCTATATAAATACACCGATAATTTATACTAAATATATAGTAGTGCGAAAAATTTAGCCGAAACTTCTTTATGATCCTAGCCAGCCCTTTACTAATTTATTAATATAAAATAATAACAATACATAAAATGATGGCGCATAAAGTTGTCCTCGTGATACATAAAATGAAGAAAACAAAGCAAAAGATAAAAAATCTCACTATAAATCATTATCATGTGGACGTGGTGCGGAATAATAAAATGGATAGCAATATTGCATATGATCCGACCGTAAAAATGATATCATCATGATATCATATACGAAGGACCGGCTCTCGTCGATAACAGGCATGTCATGACTATCACAGCTAGTCTGCTCATTGATATTTGAACGATACATATAATTAGGGATGAGATTAGGCACAGGCTGGCCTAATGCCCAATCAGATTGGCCCGAAAACCCCAACTCAAAACTAGGCCCGATTGAGCATTGGGTTTACACAATACCCAAATTTTGTTCCAAATGATTTCTCACGCATGGTATCACCCAAGCCCGATCTCATCGATTTCGAGTAGCCGAAAGCCCGATCCTCCACAAGCCCTCATCCCACTACTATCAAAAATCCAGAAGCCCGATCCCCCAACTTTCATTGTCTCAAAATTGTCTCAAAATTGAAAGCTGAAACCCCCTTAGCCACTCAGCGAGACGCCGACGTCGTCGAGACCGCGAGACAAAGGACGAAGACGAAGCGATGACGATGACACTGTTCCTGTCTCGGTAATACCATTATGCTTCTCCACAGGGGTTTGATTTCTTTAATTGTTAGATTTAGATGCAGATAGCTACAAGCGCAGGTTATAGAAGGCAGAAATTTTATAGAAATTGACAGGTATTCTCATCATTCTGAGATCAATTGATGTATATATATATTTTCAATTTAGCTTCTAATGTTTGCATCCCAAACTGCTGATACTTTCGTCCTTGTTTGTTCTCACTTTGGCTAGCATTAGGAATTCTTCTTGGAGGTCTTTGTGCTAAAATGTTAAATCTTGCTAAGAAATTGGATCAATTTATGGGGGCTTGTTAAAGCGAAGTTGGATTTTTTTGGGTGTGGATTGTTTGTGTGCCGAATTTGAGATTAGGGCAGAATAATTATAATAAAGCAAAGAGAAATTAAATCATTTCTCTCAACTAATCCTTGAATGAGAAATTGGCGACATCACTTAAGTTATACACCTGGGTCTGACTATTACTCTTAAAGTGGATTAGTTTCAGTATTATGTTACCAAAATCATGTCAGAGAAAAAAGAAATTTTTTCTGCATCTGTCTCGCATTTGAACAGTAACAGCTAGCAGTACATGCCTTTGGGTTTCGGTCTATTTGATGAATAATAATGCTATTTTTGAGAAAATTTTCATATGTTACTCTTAATACCTGTGTGATTTCGTTGCGGGAGCTGATTGGATTTTTTAATATTGATCGTGATACCAAAATGCACATTTAATGTTCCATTTAGTATTGATCTCTGTACGAAATTGGGCACTCAAATAATTTTTAGTGGTTTTATTATTTACCTTCTTGCAATGGACTATTATTTACATTAACCATCTTCCAATATTCCTTTAATATAACATGATGATAGTTAAATCCCACTCTAAACAAATTGTTTTGGTTTTAGTTTTAAAAGATCACAAATGGTCTCAAATCAATTGGATACGCATAGTAGATTATTTTAAAAGGATCGCATGTAAATGTTTTTTGATATTTTATTTGCACTTCTATGTATCCGTGTATCACATACAATGTAGACCAGGATGAATAATGTGTGTTCATCTTTTTTAATTCCAATTTTCTTTCTTTATTTCCTTTTCCTTTATCTTTTTCTAATACTTAATGCATTCTTTTTTAAACTTCAACTTTCAGTTGTCATCATAGCACGAACCCCTCCAGTAGCTCACTAATTCCAGTAGTTGAATCATTCTATGGTTTTTGCTCATGGTTATTTTGATCTCACTGCAACAGATTTAGTGGAGAGTGCTGCAGGTTTTCAATTTCTATTCAGTGAGAGCTGCAGGTTTTCAATGCCTCTTGCAATGATACTACCGCTACCGCCACTACTCATTGCACAATTTCTAGCTAATAAACTGAAACCATTGACATTATTGATGCCGAAAATTAACATAATAGTAAATTGCCTAACAATATCTTAAGAATGTCAGAATGTCAGTTTTGAAGGATAGAAATTCTGTAGAGCTTAGTTTGATACATCTCCTCTCTTCTTTGTTAGCCTGCCTTTTATGAAGCATTTGGCCTGACGGTCGTCGAGTCCATGACTTGCGGTCTGCCCACATTTGCGACTTGTCATGGAGATCATGCAGAGATCATAGTCTATGGAGTTTCCGGCTTCCACATTGATCCATATCGGGGTAACAAGGCATCTGAGATACTCGTCAATTTGTTTGAGAAATGCAAAGAAGATCCCACCCACTATGAGAAAATCTCAAAGGGTGGATTGAAGTGGATTGAAGATAAGTAAGCATTACTTTTTCAGGTGATGGCATTCCGTGTGCACACACACACTAGAAAAGCCATTTGAAGTAGTATTGCAAGATTATACATTTATAACTTGGGGCGGTCCCTCTTGCTGTTGATGTACATAACATCGTTCATCTTCATTTTTTGCCTATGAGGTTTGCTGTGTCACTTCAAATAGCATGACGGCAACAGCTTTGCTCTCATTGTGAACAGAGCAAGATGGTAGTGTTACGTGTTTCTGTCATATGCTATTCATTCTGTAGTTCAGAAGAACAGTGCTGGAGGACTTGCGAGTATTGTTGTTTGTTGGTGTAAGATTTTGTCAATGTGGCTATCAAATTTAACAATTGAACCATGTTCCACTCCAATGCCATTTGATTGTGTTCTGGAACTTGGCCAGTTTTACAGGCCAAGTGCAGTTCTGTTCTTGTATAGTGATGGGAAAAGTTTTGATTTGTTTGATGGGCACGTGTTACCCTTTCGGAAGCAAGTGATATGTTTCTGTTCTTTCCTGGCATCGATAAACTGATTTATGTTTTGGACATTCAGGGCAGTCTTTTGACAAGTGTTAATTTTTATTGTTCTACTAATACCTTGATTATTCATCGTTATTAATTATTTTTTATTTAAATACTTTTATTGTAATTTTATTAAGCAAGGCCCAATGGGCTAGCCCAAAGCCCTCTTTAAATCCAGTTGGGCATTCTTGAAGAAGCCCATATGGCTTTGGGACGGCCCGAAAGCCCGTCCGTTTGAATTGGGCATCTATTTGGCCCGGTCCGGCCCAGCCCATTCTCATCCCTATAATGACTAGCATGATCTGCATACACATCTAGAGTGTCTGTATGGCATGTAATAATTGTTTTGACTACCGGAACTGAAATCCGGAACTGAAATGCGATTCATACATGACATGTTTATCATGATATCATAATAATCAAAACGTTGATACCTGGGATGATCAGCTTTGTCTATAGTATGAATCGTTCCTCCTTTCTTCACTTTGATGTTGCCGGCCATGATGTTTATACTTATACAAATGAGTTGTACAATAAAAACGGTTCACACTTTTCTGAGTGTGACGATTGTACTCTACAACACAATCTACATCTATAGAAGCTTATTCATTGGAAGACGAATGATCAACACTCTCTCTGAACTACTATCTTTTCACTTATATGTAATATTCACTTGGCTTTAACTTGATCCTGACTGATTGTTTTTTGTCTGTTCTACTTTCGCGAGCGCTTCGTTCAACTAAATATTCTCTGTCATTGAGTAACATGTCTTGTGTCTCCCTGGTCCATTCCTCCAACAGATCATTCTAATGAAAAATTTGATCCAAGTCAATTCATTGATCTTCAGTTGTCATCCTCTTGCCGTGTCTTTCTCTCAAAATCATATTATAATACATAAAACCCAGCTTTTTAAAATTTTACATTATTAACATGTTCCTGATTTTTGTGTAATGAGTAAGAATGTGATCCAATTTCATTCACAGTTTGAAGATAAGACCGTTTGGCTTAAAACACAAACAGCTAAGCATGTAAGATTTGGATCAAGATATCCTAATGGTTGACCACCATTCATCTACAAAAGTTCTATTTGTTAAAAAATATAGCGCAGTTCATGAGAACATATAACGAAATAAGCTTCTTATATATACCTGAAACGGCCTTCTGTGTCGTCGTCATACGTACCTTTTAGGAACTGAATGTAGCAACTTTCATCCTATATAATCTCACCTACAATTAGCATACACAATTTCGAAATGTGAACAATTGAATCAAATCTTATATCAAAATAAAAATATTTAAAAATCATCGACCTTTTGTCTATGTCAAGTTACTTCGAGATGTCTGGCTCTAACCTCTCAACCACATGTCTAAATCTAATCCGCATCTTCTTATCATTTGTTACAATAGTGGAGTGTCGAAAACGAGGATTTAGAAGTAACCTACAATTGAATTACAACATGTAAATAAATGATCTGTTTCACATTAAGTTTACCTATAAAAATAAAAAATATAGTATTTACCCGCGACATGAATATCTCAATGTAGCTATCTATTCTCATCTTTTGTCGATCATGTCACATCATTTACTATATCATCTATAATTATTCTTTATTTCTTTTGCCCAATCCATAGTCTCATAAAGATACTACATCTCAATCTTATCATCGACGTCGACCATTATTAGAACTTTCATCAGTGGCTTAAATACGATGATAACATTAAGGATGTCTTGTCAGAAGTCATCATCATGAATTAGATTATACACGATAGTTGCAACCAAGGTTTGAGGTCGCGGTTTTGGTCTTGGTTTCAATATCAAAAATTTAAGTTTCGATATCGGTTTCGTTCGTTTCGACGGTTTCAAAAGTGAGTTTCGTTTCGTCCGAATCAATATTTTTAAATACTTAAAAACCTATCAAATACTATCAAATAATTAAAAAATCTAAAGAGTTAATCATATACTATCATATACTTATTAAATTTGTATTTACTAATATGTATTTATAAATTTGTATATATATTTATTTACAAGTTTTCCATTACAAAACAAATCAGTTCCCATTACAAAACAAATCAGTTCACAAGTTTGTCATTCCAAAAAAATCATCAGGGAGTTTCTTTGCACACCAACCGTTTTACTCTGTGCACATACCACTTATTACAAGTTTGCCATTACAAAAATCAACCAGAGAGTTGATTTGCGCACCCTCATTTTACTCTGCACACATACCACTTATTTACAAGTTTGCCATTACAAAATATTCCACGCCCTCCCTTTTAGCAGCGACTATGTCTCTCTCATTCTCTCTCTTTGCTCTCTTTCTCTCTGTCTCTCAGTAGATCGTCGAGGCGGGGCGACGAGGAGTTCGTCAAGGCGGCGAAGCGAGGCATGAGAGGAGTTCATTGAGGCGGCGAGATGGTGAGACGGCAGGAGAGGAGTTCGTCGATGTTGTAAGTTCAATTCTTCATCGTCTTCCTTTTTTCTTTTTAAACAATTTTTTCATGTTTCCGCCTATTCTTCGTCTAGTTTAGTAACTTTAGAGCATCTGACATTGTTTTCAAGTCGAAACACTAGGGTTCCTGCTAGTTTCGGCCGAGGCCGGAACCATATGGTTCCGGCCGAAATTGAGAAACACTAGCCGTTTCGGTTTCGGATGCCTCCAGAACCGAAACAAAACGGTTTCGGGTTTCGACCGATACCTAAAACCTTGGTTGCAACAATCCTATCTTTCGATTTGAGCTTAGGAAAGTTTTCGGACCATTCTCTTGAGGCGTTCATTCTCTTTAAATCATCCTGATGCACGTAGATAGAGTCCAGTGCAATAAAATATGTTGTAAATGTTGTGATTGTGAGCATAATCAACTTTTTTCCAACCGTCTCTTTTCTCTAGTTGAGCACCCAACCTTTGTTGTAAATAAATCTTGTTACCATTTGATTTTGTACGATGATATTTTTTTGCCTTCTTTTGATATATCAGAAAACATCAAATCAAGACAATGCGTACATATGAAGACTAATAACAATATAATCTTTTTTGCATCAACTATCCAGCTGATTTGTAGTTTGCTCTATTGTCAGTAACTACTTAGACGAATAAATGCTCTTCAATTATATCTACATATTTATCTATCAAGTAAAATATATATGGACCATTCTAAAAGCTATCGGTTACACCCACTGAATCAAGGTGTCCTGCAGGTCAAATACATAAGAAAATTAATAATTTTCCTTCTATTCTGTGTTGTCCAACCACCACACATAAGTGTGCAACCATACTCATCCCAATAGCTATAAAAAGTTTCATTATAAGATTTGATCTGTTCAACCTCCAATTCTAAATAGTTATTGGAAAACTCTCTAACAGTGGATGGAGGAACGTCACGACCTACTTTCATGACAGCATTTGTCAAGTGATGTTAGTATGGACTATTGATCACATTGTATGTAATGTGGTTGTAGTACCTAAATTTGTCTACACGTCTATCGAGAAAACTCTTAGTATTTTCGAACCCTTTATTTCAGCCTTTATAATTATCTGGATTTTACCTTTCTTTAAAACAAAAGGGTCGGCATTACCTAAATTAGATTTGAGAATATCATACGGCCTGCAGGTAGATTCAGTATGAACATAAGCACATTTTAAAAGACCAAACGATCTAGTCTCAAATCTGATTTGCCGGCAGATCGTCTAATCTTCTAAAATATGGTTCTGTTCGTGCTAAATCTACCGACAAGCCGTCTGATATTATCAAATCTGGTTTAGGTAGTGCCAACCTTTTTAATTTAAAGAAACGAGGTAAAACCCAAACAACTAAAAAGGTTGCAATGAAGGGTTTGAAAAATACCAAGCACTTTCTCGGTAAACATGTAGCCAAACATATATAGCACAACCACATTCCACACGATATGACCACTTACCCATACTACCAACCTATGACAAATGCTTTCGTGGAAATAGATTATGGCATTCCTTCACTCACTGATTAGGAGCTTTATAACAAGGACGATTTTTTTCATTAAGTCTAAAATTTAAAAATATTAAAAAAACGACCAACTAAAAAACTAATTACAAAAACCGACTAAGTTTGGTCCAGCTCAACACGCGCGTGTGTGGAAGGCAGCTTTACGCTTGGCCGTGGTTTGAAACCGCGGCCAAAACGCAATTTGGCCATGGTTTCAAATCGCGGCCAAAATGCAATTTGGCAATAGTTTCAAACCGCGGCCAAAACACATAATAGAGGCTCATGCATCACAAGTTGCTAGCCATGCTCATGTTCACTGGCTACCCCCCTCTATTATGTGTTTTGGCCGCGGTTTGAAACCACGATCAAATTGCGTTTTGGCCGCGGTTTGAAACCACGGCCAAATTACGTTTTGGCCGTGGTTTCATACCGCGGCCAGGAATAAAGCTGCTCCCACATGCGCGCGCGCTGAGTTGGACCAAACTTGGTCGGTTTTAAGAAATAGTTTTTAAGTTGGTCATTTTTTAAAATATGTTTTTAAAATAAGCCTAAATGAAAAAATCGTCCTTATAACAACTATTTAGACCTGGAGGTTGAAAAGAGAACCTTATATTGAAACATTTTATAACTATTGAAATGAGTATGGTTGCACACGTATGTGTGATGGTTGGATAACAAAGAATAGAAGAAACCTTATAGTTTAATGTATTCGACCTATGAGACAGTGTTCTTTGACTCAAAGGATGCAACTGACAACTTTCAGATTGGTCCATGTGTATTTGACTTGTAGATAAATATGTAGATATAATTGAAGATCACAAAATCGTCTGAGTAGTTACTATAATGGAACAAACTACAAATCAACTGGACAAATGCTGATGCAAAAAAGACATCTATATTGGTCTCATTGTCTGATGTATTATATTGATTTGATATGTGCTGATATGTCAAAAGATGATATCAAAAATATCGTCGCACAAAGTTACGTAGTAACAAGATTTATATACAATAAAGGTTAGGTGCCCAGTTTAAGAAAAGCAACCACTAGAAAATAGTTGATCAGGCTTGCAATCACAAGATTTGCAACCTATTTACTCTATCTACGTGCATCAGGATAATTTAAGAAAAATGATCACATCAAGAAAATGGTCTGATTACTTTCATAAGCTCAAACTTAAAAATAGAATTGTTGCAATCTGATTCACGATGACTTCTAGCAAGACATTCTTAATGTTTTCGTTATATTTAAGCCGCTGGTAAAAGTTCTAAGAATGGTCAACAATAATAATGCTAAGATGGGTTATCTTTACGAGGACTTGAACTGAGCAAAATGAACAATAAAAAAGAATATTGATAACGGATACATGAAATGATGGAACATGATCGACAAAAGATGATATAAGCAGTTACATGAAGATATTCATGATGCAAATAAATACTGTATTTTTACTTTTTATAAGTAAACTTAATATGATATAAATCATTTATTTACATATTGTAATTCAATTGTATGTTATTTTCTGAATCATCGTTTCCAATCCTCAATCAGGCCAACAAATGCCCTCGAGGTGCTAGTTGGATTTCAACATATGATTCAATTCAATCATTCACATTCTGAAATTATACATAATAATTATTTTGTAGAGTGTTACATAAAGAAAATTGGTGTATTCAGCTCCCAAAAGGTATGTATAGCAACAAATCATGACACTACATGTATTTATAAAAAGCTTAGTTCGTTGTATGCTTCCATGAACTGCTCTAAATTTTTTGACTACGAGAAGAATTGTAGCTGAATGGTGATCAATCATTGAGAGAGCTTCAAATCTTACACGCTTAGCTGTGCGTGTATTAAGCCAAACGGTCTCATCTTCAAACTGTGAACGAAATTTGATTCATTCTCACTTGTTCACACAAAGATCAGGAACATGTTTGCAATGAAAAATTCTTTAAAAGCTAGTTAATATGTATTATAATATGATATTGAAAGAAAGACACTGCAAGAGAACTGAAAATAAACGAATTGACTTGGACCAAATTTTTCATAAAGATGATTCATTGGAGGAATGAACTCGGGGACAGAAAATAGGCTAGTCGGTGATAGAGACAATACTTAGTTAAATGAAGCACTTGCAAAAGCAGAACGGACATAAAACAATCAACCTCGACCAAGTCAAACCAATCTCGCATATTAGCAAACGAGAAGTAATTTGAAGAAAAAGCGATGATTCGTCTCCTGATGAACAAAGTCCCACAAATAAATGTTGTTGTACTTCAAAATACAGTCGTTCTACTCAAAGATGTGGAGACCATGATTATGATACAACTCATTTACATTTGTATAGAGATTATGATATACATGATAGTGAAAAAACAGAGTAACGATACATATGGTATACAATCTCATTATATCCCGGATATCAATGTTCTGATTATTATGGAAGTAATGATAATCATGCCATGTATGATTCGTATTCCAATGGATACTTTGACAGCCAACAACAATTATTACACACTGTACAGACACTCTTGATGTCTATGAAAATTATGTTGGTCATTAATATATGGTTCAAATATCAATAAACAGTCTAGCAGCTAAGCTTATCATGACATGTCTTTTATCGAGCAGAGTTAACCCTCCGCATATGCTAACATAATGCTATTATTTTTAGGGCCGGATCATATGCAATATTACTATTCACCTTACTATTTTGCACCATAACAGAATAATATTGATTTGAATTGAGATTTTTTATCGTTTGCCTTATTTTCTTTATTTTTGTATCATGAGGTCATGTTTATGTGCCATCATTTTATGTACTATTATTATTTTATATTAATAATATAATAAAAGGCAAGTTGGTGTCCTAGAAAAGTTCCAGCTAAAAATTTTGTACAACTATATATCTAGTATACATTATCATAAAAATATTATATAACTATAAGTATAATAAGTAACTATGTGTACATTAAAAAATCTCTGAAACCGAAACAGATACCTGAAACGAAATTATTGAAACCATCGATACGAACGAAACGAAAATAAGAAACCTTCAAAATGAACGAAATTATCTGAAACCTAAAATTGTCTAGAAAATTGAAAACAAACTAAGTTCTCTAACCTTGATTTTAACATTCATTGCAATAGTTTAAATTTTCAGACAAGTTTTCCAAAATTCGTGGTAAGCAATGAAATCTTTTAATTTATCCATATTTTTATTTTTAACGTTATTTATGGTGATCCTTCACATTACTACATCTTGACTATATATTTTGCTTTTTCAATTTTTAATGTTTATAATTATTTCAAGTCTTCTATTTTGGTTGTGTTAATAATAACGTTTGCTAATTATAGTCGAGTTAGCATTCCTACCTCTTGGATTATTAATGTACATGACTATTAAATAGGATAATTATGATAAAGAAATACTAAGAATAACACCCCTCAATCTTAATTCTTAAGCACTTAATTTGACAATACAAACAATTAACTATATAAATCATGATAAATAAGTAGCATATCCACCGCATAGCATGATAAAGATGAACAAAAACTCATTCGACTTCTCCCAACGCCTTTGACATGTTTATCCACACTATTTATTAATGAATATAAACCTATTTCACTTTTTACACACTTTCTCCCATCTATTAAAACCATCCATTTATTAAAAAGGTCCCATCTATCCATCCAATCTAAGGCTATTGTCATTGAATGGAAATTTTTTTGTTGCCGGCAGGTGGTTTGGGTCCAACCCCGCCTGATACCACATAACTTTCAGCAAAACCAACTCAATATCAACTGGAATAGATTCCTACCTATCTGCTTTGGACCAGGAAGGTTAAAACATCACTAATTTGTATTGGGATTGGTAGATGCTTCAAACCTTGGTATAAATCTAGACGACCAGTTTAGTCCATGCACCAACTAATGTATATGTCGGTGGTGTAAAATCTGACTTATTAAGACACGGAAACCATCCTAACAATATTTTGATCAGGAAAGCATCAGAAAACCCTGGAGAAGGCACCTTTCCACAGAAAGAATAATATTATAACTAGCACTATTAATCTATGAGACTCCACTCCTGTTACTAAAAGCAAATGATAACTGCTTAATTATACCCAAAGCATGAATGTGAGATGGCCAAAATTAATCGCCCAAGTGGTCTTTATTTTAAAGCCCACAACCCACAGTCGAAATTATGAAACTCTACTTTTGTTACCGTTAGAATTGGAGAAGAACAAGATGTGGACCAAAGATAAGTCAAACTGATGCAGGCATAATCTGGTTAAAACTCTTTTAACCCAAAGCCTGTGCTATTAGGTAGAGGTCTAAGTTTCAATTTATGTTCTCTACTTAATCTATTCTTTTCGATGTCAGACTATTGTTTTCTTAACCCCATACCCCTTCAAACTCAAGATAGATTCATATGAGTCTTGAAACCATTATAGACGGGATTATGCAGGAACAACGAACTTGAGCATAATCAGGTGAGGAAAATGACGATGTCGCACAATGAACCTAAGCTCTAATACCATGTTAGAATTGGGTATTAACCAGATTAGATGGTCCATAATGAGTCATATTGGTCAAGACATAATCTGAGCTAAAACATTAACATAAAAGTTAGTTGTTAGATAGAGGCCTAACTTTCAATGTATATTCTCTATTCTTACTATGTGAGACTATTTTTTTTCTTAACAGTTGCTACAAGCAAACAATAACTCCTTGGATTATACTCAAAGCCGTGAGGCCATAGTCTCCCAAGTGGTCTTTACTTCGATGCTCCCAATCCTAAATTGTCGACCCAATGGATCTTTTTCCTTGATAATTGACATGTGTGTGTTTGAGAGGGGGGACATCACATGCACAAATTAGGCAGATGCTATACAAAACATGAACACGCTCGTTAAGAAAAGGGAAAATGCTATTATTAGCAGAAGAAAGACTTAAAATGATGAATTTGCAAATAAATATATTATCACATCTCGCAGCTAACATATATGAAACATGACAGATTGTTGTCCAGGAGAGAATCTAAATGAAATATTTTTTTTCTGACTACGATTGCAATAAAGTTACCTGATGCTCTGGCTGATTCTGGTAACCCATATTGCGCCATTGAGCAATTGTCATGCCATGAAAAATAACGACACTAAAATATGCATCGAGCAAGAGTATACGATCTGCAGATATAGATGCCACATCCAATAATGCAGGAGATGGAGGTGCATTAAAAGAATATGAAAGTAGCGAAGGCTGGATCATGACAACAGAATTGCTTATGCTCTCCCGATTCAACAACATACGGAAATAAGCAGTTTCATCTGGACTGTTGTTGAAAACCTGCAGTGATAAATCTAGTTACAAATAGTGCAAATCTTAGATACTTGAAATTTGAAAAACAATTTTGCACATCACCTGAACGAATTGTGATCGCCGTAGATTGAAAATGAACTGTGGGAATATTGAAAAATTTGGGTTAATTACAAAAGACGAAGGGTCGTCTTTTCGATAATCACCAAACCGCGAACACAGACGGATGAGGGACCTGTCCAACCATCGTGTTGCATCAAACTCTTCCTAATAAAAAACAGTTTGGTAATTTTAAGACAAGTCAACCAAAATAACTCCTGATACTATGATTAATGAAAACTGCTTAACAAATATCTAATAGAAAAAAGGGAAATGATGTTAATTGATGTACTATTGCTTGTGAAAAAAATCATGTACTATTGATGTGATTTAACTATGTATTGAATGGTTACAAAATGAACAGTTACTTGACAATAGAACAAAGATCATTTGATAATTTGATCAGCGGTAAAACAATGTCTAGATCATATGATTTTTCATGCACAATCAATTTAGATCATCCGTAGGGTTACTCCATGTTGTGCTTTTAGGCCGAATTCTTAGATAATTATATAAGACACAATAGGAACACTTTTTTCTCATTTTTCTCATACACACACATACATCATCCTCATCATCCACATCCATGTCTAAACGGCCAAAGTTCATCTAAGAAGACAAACACAAGGTTAATAAACATTCTTCAAATTTCCAAAAAATTTTGAGTCTTGAATAAGAGTTTAAGAAGACTTGACTTTTTAACAAATTCTTGAAATAGAGCCACAATAGTTTTTAAAAGGACCTAGAAACCAAAAGGATTCCAGGAATAAATGAATATGCAGAATTAACAGGAGCAGTAAGAAATAACATGATATGATGTAATATACTAAAGTAAATGAATGGAAAGATGATGAGAAAAATTACAGCCACTAATTTTAATTCCTGATAATTTATAGTTTCCAGGAGAGCACAATTTTTCACAAGGAATAGCTCAAAATTAAGGATTCTCCTGATGTGTTTCGCTAGGGATTTGATGATAAAAATGGGATTTTTATTGGAATTTCAGATCTAGAATTAAAAAGAAACCCTAATGCAATTCTACTACTCACTAACTAAGACTAGGAAACAATTCTTAACCTAGGGGGAAAAGCCAAATCCTAATACAATTAATCTAAGGGAATAAATAAAATAACTCTCACAATTTTCGCATACCCCATTAGGGCCGGCTCACCCCCCCTTAAATAGAAAAACACCCCAATTTGTTATTTTACCCAAATGCCCCTGCTTGTTATTTCCAGCCGCATCACTACTCCGCCCCTGAAAACCCACCTTGTCCTCAAGATGGTGCGTGAAGTGTATGGTCAGCTACTCCACGTGCAGGTGCTCTTGATCTTCGTCCATGCCGGCCTCCAGCATTACCACACTCTCTCCTCCATCTTCCTCGTCATTTACTATCAGGATCTGAAGGGTATGATTCCCGCACCGGTGTCCAGGAGTAAACTTCTCGACGCATTTGAAACACGGGCCCTTGGTCCGCTTGACACGAATCTCTGCATCGGTCATTCTTCGTGTATGTCCTCCAGGTCGTGGTTCCATCCACTTCTCCTTGGTAGTCGTTGTGCCGTCAGTGGATGTTGCCCCTCCTGTGGCCGCCTTTTGTCCCCCTCCAGGATCCGGCCCTCGAAAAGTGGAGCCTCCCCACATTCCCCGGGCTCTCCTCTCTGTCTCCTGATGGTCTTCCACCTTCCTAGCCAATGTCATCATCCCGCGCAGACACACTGGCTCGAACTGCCTCAGTCCTGATCTCACCGTAGGCTTCAGCCCCTTCATAAAGCAGCGCTCCAGAAACTCCTCAGATACTCCCCGAACTCGGTGGCAGAGCGACTCAAATTTATTAATATAATCCCCTACGCTCCCCTCCTGCTTCAGTGAATATAATCTCTCAAACACGCCGCCAGCCTGCCCTGCCCCAAACCGCTCCATCAAGAGCGACGTAAACTCCGCCCAGGTCTGAAACGGTCGTTGCTGATCAGTCCAACGAAACCAACCCAAGGCCTCCCCCTCCAAACATACACCTATCACCCGAAGCTACTCCTCTCCTGGGACCGCTGACACCTCCAAGTACCTCTCCACCCGGTACACCCAGTCATCTGGGTCTCCTCCATCAAAGATGGGCACCTCAAGCTTCCTCAGACGTCTCTCACCAGCCTAACCACCTCTCTCCTGCTGCTGGAATCCTCCCCTCTGCTGGTACCCCTGTCGTCTGTCGGGAAAATAATCCTCAGCTCAGTCGCGGAATCCTCCCTCTGCTCTGTGCCCCTGCTAGTCTCCCTGTGGGTTGAAAGGCTGAAAACCTCAATTGTGCTTCTCGGACCTCGGGTTGCCCCCCCCGAAAACTCGGATGCGCTCGAAAACTGCGGCCGGGAGGACTGGAAGGCCTGAGGGGGTCCCCGGGGGTCTGCCACAACTTGGGGGCCCCCGGCAGTCAGGCGAACCCCCCAGGGGGTCGGCGGCCCCCAGGCGGCACCACCTGGGTTTGCCGAGCCCCCAGGGGGGTTCGGCGGGTGCGGCCGCCCCTCCTGGGGGCCTGGCGGCACCCCCATGGCCCTCTGGGGGTTCGCTGCCCCCAGAGGCTCGTGGGGGTGCGGCGGCCCACCCGCCGGCTGCCGAAGGGGCGGGAGGCCCCCGGCACTTCTGTCGCCTGTGCGTGGCATCGGGGGGTCTTGATACACCCCCAACTCCTTCTCTCCTGGATCCACGCCTCCGTCTCCATCTCGTTCCGGCCCGTCTTCGAAAAAAATGGTCTTTTTACTCTTGTCCTTCGCCAAAGGTGGCTCCTTTTTACTTGGATCCGCCTTTGGAACGAGATGTGCGGTCAACGCCGCTATAGCTTCCGTTAATTCCGACAATTTTGCATCTGTTTTCTCTTGGTTCTCTTTCATCTCTTTCATCTCTCCCCGGATCTGCGCGGCTATCTCGGCGTCTTCCTTTCTCACGTCGATGAAACCCTTGCTAATTTGGGCCTCCATCCGTTCAACCTTCTCTTCCAAAACTTCGACCTGCTCCTTGGATCGAGTTACTAATACAATTAATCTCTCCCAAGCTGAAGAAATTTTTCTATAAGTAACCAATACACACACACACACACAAACACCCCCCCCCCCCCCCCCCCCTACTGGGAACCACTTATAGAGATGCAAGTCTCTCGATGTGCTTTGATGGTGATTCCAAGAAATTTTTCTCTAAGGAACCAATACCTCCCCCTCTGTTAGGAACCTCTTTTTATATAGAGATGTAACTCTCTCAATGTGCCCTGTTAGTGATTCCTAGTAGTTCTCTTCTTTACGGCTTGTTTGGATATAGTTAAAATACGAATTGTTGGATTCCATATTAGATGAGAATCCATTAGAACACACCCATATTCCAAAGGGTTAAAATCATTTGGATCACAATTCAAAAAAATTATCTGTATGACATATTAATTTCATCATGTGTCGATATTTTTTTGTCAAAAAGTAGCTCCTTGATCAAAAGATTATTCTTTGGATTTGAAAAAGAAGTCTAGACCTCTCTTTTTTTAATTCAAAAGATTGTCCTACTTTTTGAAATATAATCATTTGGATTTGTTGTCAAAAAATGACATCCAAACAAATCAAACCTTTGCCTAGCCCCAATCTATAGGAAGATGACATACAGGATTATAATCCTTTGGATTATGGCTATCAATCAAAACATGCCCTTTTAAGTTGTTTCATTATTATCCATTAAGTCGGAAGATAAGATGCAATCTCTATTGTTGCATTCATTATTGTCCTTTTATGTCGAAAGATAAGAATCCTTTAGCCGCATAATTGCTTGTAGACCGTACTCCCTTGACTGATTGTTGAGGGCCCTTTCTTTGCTTTGGTGTAATGCAATTGTTTCGTAGAGTTCATCTGCTGATGGAATATCCTCATTAGGATCTTGACTGTCATGCATCCCTAAAGAATATGGTGATCTAACTTTGTATCAGTGACGTCAAATGTTTGTATAAATTGCTTCTTCATATTTGTATAAATTGCTTCTTCATATGGTCCACGTATCTGGTCCTTAGTTCTTCCTTGGAAATTGTAGTGATTTCTTCTTAAAGAGTTCAACAATTTTAACAAGAGGTTTTATGATGGAAATTATTGATTAAGTGAATTATTAACAAAATTTTATTATTAATTTTGTTTTTATTCATTGCCTCTTTAATTTCCATGCTCTCTATCACAGCTTGAACTCTTGGCCGCCATTTTATTAAGAAATTTTGAATGAGTATAGGAACAGTATTCCTATCATATCCAGCAGACAGTGTCCATTTGATATTGGGTATTTTACTTTCGCAAAAGAGGTACATTGTACGTTCAATATACTGTTTTTCCGTATTATGGACGCTATGATGAAATTGCACCCATGATGTGAACTTTATTTAGGTTTTTAAGTGGCGAAAGGAATCTTATCTTGTCATGCCCCGCAACCCATGATCACAGCATGTTTCGCAAAGAATGACAGGTCTTACAGTTAACCAGTAAAAATAATCTAAACACGAGCAGAGATCCATCAAAATACTTAACAAAAATTTCATTCACATATATTTACGAGTTTAAAAATCGTATACATCATGATATCCACATACTAACCAAATACATTTAGAAAAATATGTTATGACTACATAAGCTACCTCTAACTTAGAAGTCAGCGGTCTCCACCGCAAAATCTGTATTCTCGTATGTTGGGGCATCCTCTACCTCTGCCTTACCACCTAGCGGTGCAACAAAAACAAAAAATCGCCATGTAAAGCAGCTATAGAATTAAAACATGCGAGTATGAGTAAATATAACTAGTAATCAGGAACTGTGAGTAGGTAACAAATTAATTGATATTATCTAACAGGCAGACACTGGAAATTTAAGACAAACATGCAACTCGATTAATAATTTAAAGCGATATTAACACGATCCTAGCAATTATGCCAATCCTAAGCTGTGAATTCTATTGGAGAGTTCAGAATGCAACCATGAGTCTATCGTGTACCACAGGAAGCACTCACCTGGGGCAGGCCTAAAGTAAGAACAATAGGGACCATGAGTTCAAAAGAGTAACAATGTAGGACTCAACAATTAAGTCCGGTGATACTAAAAGGGATCCATCAGATTCATGATGTGACCCGACTGGAACACCTGATGCGGTCATGTCAATAGGAACATGGTTTTAGTCGCTCCCGTAATATCGCTAATATGATTTATCCCAAAACCCAGCGAGTCTGAAATGTCAAGTGTACATCTCTCAGTTTCTCAGTGATACAATACAGGTGTAGTTCTAAATTGGTAATATTTACTTATTTAAAACATGCTTAGGAAATAAAGCTTTTGATCAGGCTTAAGGTCACATTGAAACTAGTTCATATGTTGATGTGCTATGTCAATTCAGATCCAGTCATGCTTTCAAGATTCTATTTCATCAAGGGTGTTCCAAAAGGACAGTGACAATATATTTCAAGGGCATTCCAATTTCATTTGGTTTTCATAGCGCACTCAACATATCAATAATTTCCAATGTTATGGAAAACTGTACAAGATTGTACTATAATTATTAACATCGGGAAACATGTAGCATATAGTGATGGAAATAATAAAACATTTAGCATGTCAGAGATGTTACACTAATTTAAACATACAACATGAAGCATACATGAGCCATACTAACTTAAACATGTATCATGAAGTACATGTATAGCAGGCAACATGTAAAAGATTCCAAACATGCTAGAAAATTTAAATCTGAGACAAATAATAAATTTTAAGCTAACTTGAATATCGAGTAGTAAACGGTGTAGTATTAATAGATATGTGTGGAATGGACAATGGGCAGAGGGACAACCGTAGTGATCTCATATAATTCTCATCATCGATCGTTTTTGGGACTTAACCATGTGTTCATGGTTTTATATGATCCTTCAGGCGGTAGTCTATGATCCCACGAATAGTAAATAATGATCCTTCAGGTAGTAGCCTTATGTACGATCCAACAGGTAGTGAATCATATAATTCCAACGGCCTTCAGTGGTCAAACCCTCATTTACAATCATAGGATAACCTAAGCCAACTCCGACATGTAGTGCAAAGCCCTAGGTTTCCATATCAACCCATGGCCACCACCAAGCCTCGACAATAGCCAAAACATCACCAAAACATTACTACAGCCACCGTCCAAGACAACCAGCATCGAAAAATTCCCAACCGAGTCATAGCAAGTAAAAACTTCATTGATCAGCTATGGCCTAGGGCATGATACCGAAAATCAGTCATGGCCAGGTCAAGGAAAAGTCACAGCAAAGGCAAGGGGGCTCACAGGTCACGAACGAGGAGCATGGAAGCCGAACAATCTCTGCAAAAGGGTAATACCCCAAAACAAGGTGAGGGAGCCCAAAAGGTCATGGTCACGGCGGGATAGTGTAATGCCCCGCTGCCCGGGTACCCCTACAACTGAAACGCTACAACTGAAACAAGAGTGTGCAGGTCCCGCAGGTGCCAGTGAAGTTAATGTGGAGCAGTGCAAAAGTAAGAAGACCCTCAAGACGTGACAGGTTATCACAGTTCTTAAATACGGAAAAGATCGTAACAAGGTAGGTAAGAACATTAAAACTAAACTACTGCTGAAATGTAAAAGGAACACTCACCTGTCGCTAGCTCGAGTTTCCAAGACATGCACCAAAAGTAAGAACTCCTCGTACTCAGACGCCTCCGAATAGTCATGTACGTCATACCTAGTGGGCAGCAGAAGTCGCACCATGCTCAATAGAGTAGACAATATCTAAAAAATAGACAAAAGGTAAAGGTGCACAAAAAGAGATATGATATCAACAGATATGATAGCACTGAACAAGGAAGTAACATGTCATGATAACTAAATGTCCACAACTACTGTAATGTGGTACACTCTAAAGTAAACCAATCATACGTTGTGATTTATGAAGGAGATTACGGTGTGCAACTGGAAGCTACCTGGGCTGCGAGGGTGCGACCCCGGGCCGAGTCCAAAAGAAGAAAATACAGTACTGTAAGAGCTGTAACACTGTGACATGTGGTGGGGCTCCAGGACACATCAAGATGGTCGTCCCTGTCTGCCCACAGGCTCAAGGACCCATCTGAATGATGGACGTCCCCCTATCCAAGGGGGTCTATAGGTCAGGTCCCAGTCACTCCCGCACTCCCTCGATCATAAGTTTATCGAAACCCGGTGAGTCAAGAAGAAATTAACATTTTATTACGTTTAGTGTCGTGAGGTGTCCTAAGTTTAATATTATAATGAAACTATAATATTAAACTTCATGGCACTAGCAAGCTTGAAAGACAACATGATAATGAAACTGGTATGTGATAAAGTAAAGGCATGGATGTTTCTCATGGCATAATATTCCAAACTGAACTGTAAATAAAGCACCAAACTGTCTCATGCAATGAACCAGTAAGCAACACATCCGTTTAATAAGGAAAAACTCAAAAGCTAGCTCATAATGGCTCTAGGTCATTTGGGATCAGATCGGGGGTCTTTTCATCACACGGTGGGAGGACCCGTGCTTACGACAAAATCCACGAGGTTTCTAGCAAGGGACTAGGGGCTACTGGTCAAAATAACGGGGGAACGGGGCTCACATCTTAAGTAAATCCCAACAACAATCCAAAACAGCAACCAAAGCTCTCAGCTGAACCCAACAGCAGCAGAACAAATCCCAGCCGCAAGGGCAACCAGCAAGGGACCACAAGCCATAAGCAAGAGGGGGCCGCAACACTCCAATCTAGCAGGCAAAGATACAACTCGCAAGCAACAGAGCCCCCGAACCCTCAAATCCGCAAGCAAAAGGGGCAGACCGCAGCCAACACAGCCCAAAACGAGCACCCAGGGACTCCACGACAGGTAGACAAGTGAAACCAACCCCATTAACTATCGTAGGGACTCAATCCCTACTCCACTCCATAAATCATCCTATCCCAAGCAAAATCGAAATCAGATTTGAAGTAAAAAGAGATAGAGTCTACCGTAAGATGCCGATGAATCAGAAAATTAAGGACCCAATACCACAGCAAGACCCCGCAAGCAAGAGAAAACCAATACCCCCAAACAGCAAAGAGGAAGACAGCCGACAGCTACGAAAATTTAAATAATACTTACAGAACTTGTGGCAAGAAGATGGAGGAGAAGAGGGGCAAAATAGAAACCGGAGTAACCCCAAACAGCAAGGAGGGATGGGCTCTGCATGTCGTATGAGGGGAGATGGAGGCACTGCGTGCTCAGAGGACGGAGGGGGCGTGCGTCATATGCGAAAGGACGAGGCGTCGTCGACAACCCCCAGCAACTCGTGTCGCTGTGAGAACGAGAGAGAGAGAGACGCGTCGATCGCGTCGAAGCCCTAAAAATGGGGCTCGCGTCGCTGAGAAAGAGAGGGGAGAGATAACTTTATCGATCGAAGCCCTAAGCCGATGGGCTCGAGCTGTCGCATGAATGAAAGAGAG
Organism: Scilla litardierei; assembly: GCA_030789695.1. Classification (NCBI taxonomy): domain Eukaryota; kingdom Viridiplantae; phylum Streptophyta; class Magnoliopsida; order Asparagales; family Asparagaceae; genus Scilla; species Scilla litardierei. The sequence continues at coordinate 818,624,554 of CM061142.1, forward strand.
AGGAGGCGAGGAATTAAGGGGGGCCCGTGAGCTGGCCTGTGTGGGCCAAGAAGAAAAAGAACAAAAAAGAAGAAGTGAGAGAAGAAAAAATAGGCCATTACAGATAGTCGTGGCAAAGACAAGAGCCGACAACAAGGGTCGTCGACACGCCCCGGAGCTCAGATAAAAATCTCCATCACAATAAAAATCACAAATTTAAAACCTAAAATTAAAGAATTAAAGTGAATTACCATAAATCGAAGACTGATGGTGAACCCGAGCCGTGCCGTGGGTGGCTACAGCAATTAGGGCAACCCAGTATCAAAACTGAGCTCGAGCAAAAAGGCAACCAATAATAATAATTTTTTCGTGTAAAACCGAAACCCTAAGCTCAACCGAGATTTTATAGAGCAAGAGGGAGACATGTGGTACACTGGAAATGGCAGTGGAGGTTGTAGATCAGCCACGAAGTCGATCGGCCACGAATCAAGATGAAACCGTGTTGAAACGCTAGAGATTTAGGGGGTGGAGAGTTTATGAGAAAACGACAGCTGTCAGGTAGGATGGGGAGAGGAGTGTCATCGGGTTGTTGTGCAAGGCTTTCTTCTTGCCAAAGGAACGGATGAGGGGGATAAAGAGATTGTTCATTCGTCGCCGCCTCACAGGTCGAGAGAGAGAGAGAGAGAGAGAACGGGGGATGAAGGGGCATGTGTGCGCACATGACGGAGGGGAAAGTGGAGAGCGGCTGCGGGCCGTCGCTTGATTGTGTCGAGAGAGAGAGACAGAGAGGAGGGAGAAAAAAGAGAGAATGGGCCGGACTTAAAAATTGGGCTTTCACATATCTTTTGACATGAAACGACAATTATGGATGCAAAAATAGAAATGAAATTGTCATCCGACGTACTAGAATGATAACGAAACTACTTTAATTAACAAGAAAAAAAGACAGGTAATCTCCAGCAATGCACATCAAAAGACTTCCATCTCCATTATGTAAGAAGAGGCTCTTAATAGAGGGGAAGATATCACATAAAGGAACATTCTCATCTTGTAAGAATCCTCAAGTTTGCTTCTTGTAAAAATTCTCTCAAGTGTGCTCCCTTATAAAATACAGATTATCGACAATAAAAATTTCCAGACTCATAGTAAGCTTTTCTTATCATCGTGTCTCTCAATCTGTGTTTACTTATATTTTGTTGTTTGCTTTAATATATTACATCATAACATACTATATTTTACTGCTCCAAATTTTGCTCATTTGTTTATACCATGTGTGCATACACCCACACACTACCACGGAAAGTAACAATTTAGACATTCCAAAACGATGCCAAAAAGATTGTCCATCAATTTTGACCAAAATGGAATGTGCACTATTTTCTTTTCCGGACTTTACATACCTAAAACTTTAATATGGATAATACAATAATTTAAACATCCCCTCCATTTTGTCTGCAATATATGTTTTTGCTCATCGTGATTAACACATTCTATTTCTCCCTCGTCCAATAATTTTATCTATATTTAAATTTAAATATAGATGAGTATAATTATATAATAGAATTCCAAACATATAACTACTTGGGTCCATTACTATTATCAATATTTAAATTTAAACATATGTATAGTTATATAATACTAATTCTTTCTCCCCACCCTATATTAATTCCGATTTCTTTTTCTTAAATTAAAAACCCATCATTTCTAAAGTACAACCATTGACCATGTCCATATTTAAAGTGAATGATATTATCTTTCTTCCAAACAATTTTTTATAAAATTTTAATTTATATTTTCCAAATATTTTTATTAACTTTATCTCATAAGAGATTAGTAGATATCTATTCTACAAATGAGGGCCAATGATGTAATGTTTGTCCTAGTCACAAGTCCAGTAGGACAAACGATTGACCCAGGTTGTGCCACCTCATCTCGATCGGGCCCAATGGGAGTGGGTGAGATTTTGGGCTTGGTTTAATATGGGGATTTGGGGATTTGGATTAAATGTCTCTCACTCTTCCTCCAATTAACGGGTCTGACATCGCTCTTTGTCCGCTTTGCAACCTGTTTTTTGCTCTTTAGTCCCTATTTTCCTCCTTTTGCCCCAGCCGCTCCTCACACACACACTTTTTCGCTTGGCCTCTGCTTCTCTTCCCATTTGCACCAAGACGACGACTGCCTCCATGCCCTCCGGACACATGCAATTTTCGCTTTGGCCCCAGCTTCTCTCTACATTTGCGTCGAGGAGACGACTGCCTTCGTGCCCTTCGGACATGGGCAATTTCTAGTATTTTAATAAGATAAATTATTATATAGTTTAAAACATTAAACTTCTATCAACAATTCTGTATTTCCCTTTATAAGCATTTAATATTTGAATTATATCCAATTTACCATAATTTTCGATGACTTGGGTCCATTAATATTATCTAAATTTAAATTTAAACATAGATGAGTATAATGATATAATAGAATTCCAAACATATAACTACTTTGGTCCATTAATATTATCAATATTTAAATTTAAACATATTTATAGTTATATAATACTAATTCTTTCTCACTACCCTCTAATAATTCCGATTTTCTTTTTCTTAAATTAAAAAACCATCTTTTCTAAAGTTCAGCCATTGACCTTATCCATATTTAAAATAAATGATATTATCGCGCTTCCAAGAAATTTTTTATAACCTTTTACTTTATATTTTTCATATATTGTTTATTAACTTTATCTTATATGAGATTGGTAGATACATTTTAATAAGATAAATTATTAAATAATTTAAACTTTAAACTTCTATCAGCAATTCTTTATTTCCCTTTATAAGCATTTAAAATTTGAATAATACCCAAATTTACCATAACTTTTCAATGACTTAATTGCATAAGAAATATACTACAGTTTAATCTTTAAATAATTTCTTAAAACTATTTAGATAAGTACCTAATTAATCTTACCTCATTATTTATATAATGATAATTACCAGATAAAACAAAACGCTTGTTAAATGATATGTTCATTTGAAAAAGAAGAAAAGATAAATATATGCTTCAAATTTCTATGTATTTATAGTTATGCTTGCATAGAAATATAATTAAATTCTATGAAACAACTTTCACAAAATCCTTTCCATTCTATGTGCATATCATGTGTCGTGTAAATTATCTATATCTATATTTATACTTCTATATAAAGAAAAGCTCAAACATTCTAAAAGGATGCCAAAAAATTTCCAGCGGTCAATTTTGCCCATTTCTGAATTTTTCAGAGGAAAAACTTCAGCGGACATTATTACAAAACATGGTTAATTAGGTAATGTGGCAATAAATTCTTAAAGAGATTTTTGCTCCTCTTTTCTATAGTCTATTATCACATCTCTCCCTCTCTATCTGAAAACTTAGATTCCTTTCAAATTTTCTAAATCTAAGAATTCATTAATTTATCTAGATTTAATTTTGAAATAGCATATAAATAACTTAGAAAAATGAATATGTGCTGGCAGTGTAGGAAATTTTCTTGTTTCAAGTATTTTTAAAAAAAGAATTAAAACGTTTTTCAAAATTGATCTACACATCTTGGATAATCAATATACTAAAAATCAAGTGGATCCTATGAAATTGATCCACTTGTGACAAATTTAACAATTTCAGAACAATAGAACTTTTTTAACGAGTGGATTGATGGTCATATCTCCCAAGGGTTCACCTATATAATATAGGTTTTAGGATTTTTAGACTATATAGTATATACAACCTTGAAAAAATTCAAAATACTATGAGAGTGGTTTTTTATGCTATTAATGCAAGAAATTTCATGCGCTGGTGGTAGCACATATCCATCAAACCCTAGATAATTTTTTGAAAAACCTATTCAAATTAACTATATTTTACTGATGGTTACCACATTATGATTGAAATTTAATTTTTTTGGGGATATAATACCTTTGAAAATAAAATCTTAATACAAATGTTAAATTTAATTGCGTCCGAAAAATCTATTCCAATAAAGAAAGAAAACTAAAATTATATTCATAACCGTCTATCTTGGTTTTTCTTCTCGTATACTTTCTTTTTCCTCTCAAAATCTGTCGTTTTCTATATTTTCATTTCTCTTCTTCCTATGTGCGTACGTTTTTGAATTTTACGAAGTTAATCTTAGAGTCAAGCTCATTATTGATTTATATCACTTTCTAGCTCGATTTTTAATCTTTAAAATTAAGATCATTTGTATTCTCTTCTTACATGATAAACTGTCCATTTTAAAGCCTTTTTGAAAACTTTTATTGATGCTTTTTACCAAGATTAATTAAAAATATAGATGTTGAGAAGCTAATGCAGGGTTTAGAATAACAAAGAAAACGGGTCCTTAATTAGCAAGTATTGCAACACATGTTTGATATATTTGCCTTGTTGTATTCTTTTCTTTCTTTTTCTATTTTTAGTCTCTCTCTTTTTAGTTGGTTATCTATTTTAAGTATTTTTTAAAACTCTTTATTGATTATTTTTACCAAGGTTTGTTGGATATAGAAACGTAGGGAGTGTAGGTACAATGATTTAGAGTTTAGAATAACAATGAAACTGAGTACTCAATTAGCGAAGATTGCATCACAAATTTGATATACATTTCTTCTTTTATGCTTTCTCTCATTCTTATTATTTCTCTTTTCTTTTCTTTTTAATCCCCCCTCCCTATTATTTAGGGAAGGCCACACTTAGCTTAGGCATTAGTTGATTTGGATTCGTTTGATTATAATATAGTGCTTAAAATATAAAATAACAAGAATTAAAGTGAGGATATGTTTATTTTATATTTAGTTCTTCATGTATTATTTTGGTCATCGTGCATAGCACATGCCCAGAATACTGGTGTGTGTGTGTACATATATGTATGTACACACACACACGTGTGTGTGTGTGTACATGATTGTGTACATACATATACATATCTACATATTTACGTATGCATACATACATGCAGACATGTATACATATGTGAATACATGTATATATACATATGTACATGTATACATTTCTATATATACACACACACCCTCCCCCCCCCCCCCCAACACACACACACACAGAGAGACAGACATTATATATAAGCACATTGCCGTGGAGCAGAATAATTGACTATTACTTTCTCCAGAAACGATTGAGACAGACAGACATTATATATAAGCACATTGCCGTGGAGCAGAATAATTGCCTATTACTTTCTCCAGAAACGATTGAGAGAAATTCAGTGTTACTCAAAAGAATAATTTTTTCAGTGTTACTCCAGAAACGATTGAGAGAAACATCACTCGGAAGCACGACTTCACGGATAAATATGACAGTAATTTAAAGAACTGACTTAAGACAAGATCTCACCTCCATCTCCATTTTCAAGGAAATAAATCTTGCTAATACAACAGCTGCAGTTTCCTGGTCAAACCCTTCAACCAATTCCTGCAGATGCAATGTGTTTCATATCAGCAGAAGGAAACCGTAAATGTCCTAGCACGCGCACGCGCACAAAGACATACGCAAGGAAATGCATATATTACAAAGCCAACAAGAAAGCACCAAATAAAATATCTTCCGAACCCAAAACATATTGGAGTTTGAAATAAGCTTTAACTGCACAGTGAGAAGATAACAATATCCTTCCCGTTGAGTCGTTGCAGTTGGAAACGACCCGCATTTCTCTATAAGATCATCTGCATTTAAAAGTTAGGTGAACCATGGGGATAAGACCATATCAATCAAGACGATGGATCGAGGTTTGCTATCTCTTCTGCTACTGATTGAATCTCCATCTCTCCTAGGTCCCACCCCCATGCCACAAGAGCCTCCTTGACAATAGGATTTCCCTTTGGATGAGGTTTAGGTTGGGAACTCAGAAACTAATGGGTTTAAGGATTTATGGCTAGATTTTACCCATGCTTTACCCATGCACATAGAAATCATGTCCTTCTATCTATTAGCTATGCAGCAACCAACAGGACACAGACAATCACTCGCACAAATGGTTTACCTCTATTCGCATGCTGCCCCTCTCCAGACAGAAAGCCTCCAATATAAATCAAGGTTAACTTCTTCATTCAGGTCATGTTCACAGACAAAGCAACCCCCTCTCAGGATATAGCCTTAGAGATAAGTAGGTTTAGAACCTTGGGAAAAATAACAGGTTTAAATTGCATCTTATTAGTTAATGGGTTTGGAATCCTGACCCATAGACAGTTAGGAATTAAGTTAAATGGTTGTAGAACAAGAAGCCGTAACCCAAAAACTGATGGAGATATTATAGAAAGCAAAACCAACATACCCACTAAAAGAAAGGAAATAGTCATAACCCCCCACGCCCCCCCCCACACCCCCAAAAAAAAAAAAAAAAAAAAAAAACACACACACACACACATACACACACAAGGGATACAAAAGAAAAAAAAGAAAAAGAAAAAGAGCACCCCCACCTTTTTAATGAACTTCATGTATAACCTTTTAAAGTTCAAAATATATATAATTCATTTGCTACTTTGCTTTTATCATCGGAACTCAAATAAATATATTACATGAAACGAATCTAAACATCTAATCTTTCATCTCAGCAAATAGAGAAGCTTTTTTGTTCATTAAACACTCTTTTATTTATAATATTATATCAACAATTGCAAGGGCATAAAGCAACTTCTACACTAATCATTATAATTGGGATATACATGAACAACCACAAATTACAAACGATATCAATCATTCAAACATGCACCATAATTAATATGAGTTAGTTGTTAATGCACTATCGACATCACGCATTGAGGAAGTAAACTGCCTGAGAATTTTAAACCTGCAAAAGACGAATTATTAAACAGAAATTGTTTCCAGGGTACATATTATCGAAGGTTCAAAGGGTTGCAACTGGTGCAATCAATTTGGAGATTACATGACCACTTCAGCGGGAACTTTAAAATGGTTTTAGCAAACAAATTTGAACTAGACAGATAAAAAATTTACAATTTTTACATATATGCAGTAACACCCCCCCCCCCCCCAAAAACCCTGGGGGGGGAGGGGTTGGGGGGGGGGGGGGGGTTGCAATCTAGATATAACTTTCAAATTTATGTGAGCATTAATTAAATCAGTCTATTGCAATTAAATATTCATTGTCTTCCCCTTTAGCTAAACAACTCAGAGTTCCAACACAGGAGTATGGAGACCCACTTCAACAGGGCCACACACAAGGAAATCTTACAATCAGATGCAAACATAGGAACAAAATCCAACAATCCAACTAAGGCACAATCCAGAAGGGTTTTCGTCAGAAGCATCAGTATAGAAATAGGGATTACGAAGCCTTGCACCAAACCAAAGGACCAACACAACCAAGACAAAGAACAGCAGGGGAATTAGCACTGAAATGCAATGAGCAACCATTAAGTTGCATGTCACTTAAGGATATGATGAACTGCTGCCCACTACTCCCGAACAGGAAATCAATTTGTCTCCAGCTGCCTTTCCATGATCTGCCATCTCTGGACAAGACCTTGTTGAGTATTGGATTTTCCAATACATATTTGATGATGAGCAAACATTATCTTTTGGTCTAATGAATTTCTTTAGTGTGAAAGGAACCAAAGAGCAAGTATAGATTGCTCAAGCATGGAGGACAACAAAGCAAGATCAATTCAAGCTTGACATGGTGGTGTGACGAAGCCAATGCAACAAATGAAGGAAACACAATCTATGACAAGAAGATGAAGATCAACGTCTACATCAACAAAATATTGAAAACAAAATTGTAATTGATGTAATATTTTGTTCTTGTCTTAGAATATAATGTAATGCCTTGAAGATGTCACACACGCATGAAACCTTAAGTTAATAACTAGAATTAATAAGAATTTAATTCATGCATAAAACCCTAGGTTTCATAGCCAAACAATATATTTCTAGGTATATTAATCGACCAATAAGATATCCTGGTCAATTAATTGTGGGATTTAACCCAGTTTGGCTGATATGATTAATTCATAACTTAGTCAACTAACCAGTGAACTATACTCTACTAACTTAATGGAAGTAAAGTATTGACTCTAGAATGACTGACCTAGTCGACTAGAGTATAATGATTAGTCGACTAGCTGACATTAGTCGACTAATTGTGTAAGGGACCCTGCGGGGCTACACACACACTAGAGGTGGGTGAATAGTGTAATAGCAAGCAAAGTGCTTAATTAAAAGTTACTAAAATTAAAGCACAATAAACAGCGGAAATTAAACAGAGTGCTCAACAACAACAATCGCAAACACAGAGATTTTACCATGGTTCCCCAAAACTTGGGTACATCCAGCCACACCAATATTCACTATAATCCCACAAAGAGAAATGAATACAAATCCCACAAAGGGATACACTCCCACAAAGAGAGAGACCTCACCAAGAGGATTTTGCCCTACACAAGGACCCAACCAACCCTACACGAGGGTCAAGACTCCCACCTAGAGAATCACTAACTCCCATTCAGAGAATTAGGGTTAGCCCTACACTAGGACACTAAACTCCCACAAAGAGAGTTACTCCCGTAAAGATAGTTATTCCCACTAAGAGAATATCCTAATCCCACAAAGAGATAAACTCCCACAAAAAGAGAATCCTAATCCCACAAAGAGAAATAGGGTTTCGAACATAAAACAAAACGAAACAACACTTACCTATGCCTTGATATGATCTTACCAATATGAAGAAGAAGGCATGCAAGTGAAACTAAAGTGCTTGAGATGATGCTTTGATTGCACTTGATAATCTCTCTCTTCTAGGAATGTATCCTAACACTTCTCACTTGAGTGTATGAAATGAAGAGAAGAAAGATGTTCTCCAAGAAGAGGAATGAGATTGAAATCCCTTGGAGAAATTCCCTAGAGCTTAGATGCTATAGCATAAGAATGAAGCTCTAATTAGGGAATGTGGGAGGAGTGGCTTAAAGAAGAGATTAAATGATCTTCTATGAATTCCATACCCTTTTCGAGAGTTCTAAATGAACTAAGCCAATCCCTATATATAGGAAGCCAAGAAGAGCCTATAAACACAGCCAAAAACCCAAAGCGAAGAAACCTGCAACGGCTAGATTTTGGCAGTTTACGGCAAGAACAGTCGACTGATGATCATTAGACAGTCGACTGATCAACGGCTAGAAAATATCCCAACGGCTATAATCTGAGCCAGGACAGTCGACTGTAGAAGACTACACAGGCGACTGTAAAACAGACAGTCGACTGTATATCCTTCATCAGGCGACTGCAGCAGGGATGGACAAGAAACAGAGAGCTGCACTCTTTCTCCAGATAAGCATACAGGTGACTGATGTCAATAATACAGTCGACTGTCTTATAGTCAGGCGACTGTAATACCTTCATCAGTCGACTGCTGTATAAGATGGAGAAAAGACAAAGAGAGATGCATATTTTGCACTTACGCCTTTCAGACGACTGATGGTCATTTCACAGGCGACTGTAAATATACAGGTGACTGTAAAAATAGCAACAGGCGACTGTCTTGCAAATTGGGATGAAGCCCAGAAAATGCAAGAAGCGCACAGGCGACTGTCGACCAATTCACAGGCGACTGTAAGAATACAGGCGACTGTAAATTGAACATCAGTCGACCGATGCGAAAAGCTCAAGATGAGTCAATAGAAAAGTTGACTTGAGTTGTGCATCACAGTCGACTGTAGAAGGATCGACAGGCGACTGGAAATCACCCAGTCGACTGTAAAACCTTCAGCAGGCGACTGCAGGAGAGCCACTCCAAATGAGTCTTTGGGCTAGATGAACCTATTGGGATGGATTCTATGATAATCCTAAGGCTCACTAAGATAGTTAAAAGCATATGCATGAGATTATGACCATCTATCACGGCATTACAATAATCCTAGACTCAAAAAGAGAAATGCAAGTAATTGAAATTACATGGATTACAAATTGCATCTCCTAGAGTCTAAGTCTTCAAGCTCACTATACCTTGATGCTCCCCATCATCTCCAAGCTTTGGCACTCCTTGATGAGATTCCCTTCATCAAGCTCCAAGCTTGGCAATACTCCTCTAGATGTCCATCCATCATCATGCTCCAAGCTTTGGCTTCATTAGATGATCTTCATAACTTCATCCAATTAGTCGACTAGCTGACATTAGTCGACTAATTGTTGTGATATAGTCAACTAGACAACTAGCTATTTAGAATACTCAATCTACGCATCTAACCATTTTCAAGTCGTTGGGTTGGGTACTTTGGATATTTTCTCATATAATAAAATTAGTTCTGGGTTTTTAGTAAAGATTTTAGATGAAAAGGAAAGGAAAGGAAAAAAGAAAAAAACAAAAATAGCTACATTGTTCTTTGTGCTCAAGCTCTCTTCTTTCCATCTTAGAGCCAAATAGATTCATATTCCCAATAGCCTTATCGAATCTAATGAATAGAAATCTCCTCCCTTAGCCACATTTCATGTACACAAGCTTCATCTTCAAGGCTTAGGGAAATTGTAATTGCTCAACAAGTTGTACCTTGGTTGTGAGGGATAGCCTCAAGTGTAAGAGGTGGTGATTCTCTCGATTGCGAGGTTTGTTACTCGAGCTTGTTCGAGTGGTGGTTTTAATACACCGGCTTGTGATATAGTGGAGTCTATTGTACTATTCTTAAGAATAGTGGAAAGCTCAGGTTGGACATACTGGATTGTATCACGTGAGTTTAACTGAACCATGATAAGTATTAGTGTTTGCAATTATTTGGTTTGCATTTCTCTATTTATGTTATATTCTGAATGTGGTAATAATTCTCATAGTTTTACTATTCCATTGTACATCCTTGTATTTGAGAATTATTTGTTAAAAAGCTTACACTGTAATTGTTTAGTGTTAAGTATCTCATCCACCCTCAAGGACTCTTCAGTTAGTATCAGAGTAGATTAATAGGAGGAGTCAACAAGCTTCACATTCAGCAAAGGACACTCCACACGTGTACCATCATGGTTCGATGGCTACAACTATAAAAAATGGAAGAGGCGTATGACGACATATCTCAAATGCATCGACCTCAACTATTGGACCCTCGTAGAGATACCCTACCGCAAACCAACAACACCCATCTCACAATGGTGAAATGATGAAAAACAAATGGCAGCCCTAAACGAAAAGGTAATAAATATTTTGCTTTCTTGCTTAACTATCAAAATTTTCAATTATGTGTTAGATGCGTAATTGACAAATCAATTATGATGCATGCTCAAGGAATATGAAGAATCAACATCAAATGCTTCATTTTCCAATGACAAAGAGAAGAGAATAAGTAAGAGCTAATGTTGCTTCATGGCCCAAGAATAAAATAAGGTAACATCTGACACTATCTGACACTAACTCAGAAAATGATAATGATTATAGTGAGTTAATAGATGAATACAATGATTTAGTTAAGGAGTATAGATCATTGAAAAAATAAATATAAATTATTGAAGCATGATCATAAGAAGTTAAAAATGGGCATGATTTATTGAAAAATGAGCATATTATTTCTCTTTTAAAATTAAATGATGCGAATTTAATTATTGAAAAATTGAATGTTGAAAATAATAAGATAAAAGAGGAAAATGTTTTGCTCGTGGATGAATATAAGAATTTTAATGCTAAAATTGATAGGCTAGACAGAAAAATTTCTTCGAGTAAATTGATGCATGAGGAAATTGTTCCTAAGTTTGATAAGTTTAATAAGACAAATGTGATTTACACAAAATCTTCATGTCAACATGTTTATCTAAAGTTCAACTTTTAAAAATATAAAGAAACATGTTAATGATAAGTTGCATGCTAAACATAATCATGCTTATATATATAATTGACATGCAACTCATTCTTCTAAAATGCGGCATAGGCATTTTGAAAAATCACATAATGAGCATCATGTACATCATGTTAAAAATCATGTCATTATGCTTTTTTTTTACTTCTAAGAATAACTTACATGATATACAAATTTAGGTTCCAAAGATTAGGGTATCATTGCATAATGTATATCTTATTTCTAATATGGATTTGGGTTCCTATTGGTTGATTATCATGAACCCAATAATATTCAGGTATCATTGCATAATTTATATCTTTTGAATACCCAATTTTAATTTAAAAATAATTCAGATTAAAGTTTAATTTGAAAGTTTGGATAAATTATTTTGAGTTATATGATCTAACCGATGACTAACCCCAAGGATCCGAAAAGAAAAGAGTATCAAGTTTCTTGAATGCTTATTTTTAGGTACTCATAATAAAAGGAGCATACAAGTTTTGATGCAATTCCTAATAATGAAAGTGAGAGAGATGCCATCAACACTCAAACTTTCATCTTTTTGCTGATGCCAAAAAGTGAGAGGAAATTCAAGAAGCATCATCAAAATCAAATAAGATGAATCAATTCAGGGGTATGCATATAGTCAGTGTGTAAGAATTTAAAATTGTTTATAAGTTAATTAAGTTATTTGATTTTGCTTAATATGTTTGTCATCATCAAAAAAGAGGAAGAATGTTGGGCATTGGATTTTCCAATACATGTTTTAATGATGAACAAACATTATATTTTGGTATAATGTATTTCTTAAATGTTAAAGGAACAAAAATACCAAGTATAGGTTGCTCAAGCATGAAGGACAACAAAGAAAGATCAATTCAAGCATGACATAGTGATGTGACAAAGCCAAAACAGCAAATGAAGGGAACGATATCTATGACAATAAGATGAAGATCAAAGTCTACAACAAAATAATGAAGACAAATACGTAATTGATGTAATGTTTTGTTTGTCTTAAAATATTATGTACAGCCTTGAAGATACGCACACATGCAACCTTTGATAAATAACTAGAATTAATAAGGCTTTAATTCATGCATAAACCCCTAGCTTTCATAGCCAAACAATATATTTTTGGGTATATTAATCGACCAATGTGATATCCTAGTCGACTAATAATGATACACCCAATTTGGTTGGTAGGATTAGTCAACCAGAGTACACGGCCTAGTCGACTATTTCATGAATTAGTTGACTAGCAAAGAACTAGAGTCGACTAACTCAATATAGTAAATTACTGGCTCTAGAATAATGGGCTTAGTCGACTAGAGCGTATCGATTAGTCGACTAGCTGACATTAGTCAACTAATTGGTGTGCTCTAGAAAATATAATTTATCGACCACGAGTAAGCGATGATGGTTCTCTTGGTTGAGATCATACACCGGGCTTGTGGTGTAGTGGAGTGGATTGTACTATTCTTGAAAATAGTGAAGAATTAAGTTGAGACCTGAGGATGTGATCACGTGAGTTGACCAAACCAGCATAAGTATTGGTGTTTGTGATTGCTCGGTTTGTATTTCTCTACGTGTGTTATATTCTGAATGTGATTATAATTCTCATAGTTTTATTATTCTGATGTGTGTCCTCATGTTTCAGAATTATTTGTTGAAAATCTTACACTAATCGTAATTGTTTAGTGATCAAAAATCACATCCACGGGCACCCGGTCCTACCGACCTTGCAAGTGCAATACTATGACTGTCATCGCAACAATGGTAAAGTAGGGCTATTAACAATAAAATAAATGAGAGAATAGTGGCGATGAAGTAGAATTAAGCGTAATAAAGATGAACACATCAGATAGTACATATATTCTAGAGTTAACTTTTATCCCTTTTAATTTTTTACTGAGAAACTATATAGCATGTTACATTATGGTCTATATCCTTCAATCTCCAAGGGTCACAAACATCAGGTCCAAATCAAGGCCGGTTAGCCCAAGATGTCACATAAGAATGAGGGATTAGCAACGCAAGTACATTCTTGCTCCCAATAGATATGTTCAACTTGTACAAACATGAAAAAGGAATAGCCGTTATTCTCATTCAACTGTTGAACTCGAAAACTAACAAGGAACTTAAGCCAAAATGGAATTTCCAAACCCTGCTACATTTCCATTGATGTACTTAAAATATCATATTATACTACAACATTTAAATGTAATTGAAGCCCAACAAACTAGATACTTTAATGAAAAATCATACAGATCACCATATACCTACAACATAAAGGTTGAAACTTGTAATGTGACCTCTATATCATGATTGATCGGCCTTCAAGACAATGTTATCCATTGTACAAAGAAGTAAATTTCAGGAAAAGATCCTTAAAGATACGAAAGTGAATGGAAGGGAAAATAAGAAATAGAAGAAGTAACCTCAGTATTAGTAGAACTTTCAACCCATTTTCTCGTAATGGTTGTAACCCGAATCCTCATTTGACCTTCAGCGTTCTGGTAACTGAAGGGAATTGAGCATTATACCATTATGCAATATCATTCTGGACAAAAAAAAATTAAAAGAACAAAATGGGAAAAGTGACCAGAAAAACATACGTTGTTACAAACTGCAAGTACAACTGTGGGTTTGGAATTCCTGGTGGGGCTGAACGATCACTGGGTGATATATCAAAGAAAACTGTCAAACAAGTACTCCTATCTAGACCACACATTTTCCATGAGGTTGTATTTCCTTGTCCAATCACAGTATCAGCACAAAGAGCTCCTTTCTGCATGCATGGAAGTGGTCCCATTGATCCAGATGGTTTTCCAGGGAAAAAATGTATATTCAGAAAAAAGTTACTGCACAAGATAAATGGCATCTGCTATCAACCAGCCATCAAGTAGATGTCAAGAAATGGAACCTTTTCCAAAGATGTACATGGCCCAATTATTCCCTGAATTTTGATGTCCTTAGAACAGTTGATCTCAAGTGTACCGCTGATACAAAAGCAATCATAAGCATGAGCATCGTAACTGATCATGAAGTACTAACAATAATGGCTATAGGAAGACATAAACTAAACTAATCAATAAATTTGTGAAGTAATGCTGCTTTTTTGTCTAGCTAAATATCAGCACCACAGATTCACTGAAAAACCAGATGATGATAATTAAATCATAGGTGCAAAAATGCCGGAGCAATCTCAAAACAGATAAAAGGATGTATAAACAAATCGTGTGCTGCATTTAGACACAACAACAGAAAATGAGCGTGTCTGCAATATAGTTTGTCACCAAGTTATTATTTTGGTTTTCCATCATGACTACATCATGCTGTGACAAATTGACATGCAACATCAAAAGTCTGCATACATTCACAAATGAAGAAGCTGATGCAAGCTTGAACTAACGCAATTACTATTGACATGGAAGCCTGCCTTTTTTTGTTAGGGTGGTGGGGGTAGAGGTTGGGGTGGTGGGGGTAGAGGAACAAGGCATGACATGAGCATGAAAGAAGAGATTCAAAAAGATCCTAATGGAACATTTCTCAAAGAAAGAACGGTTTCTGATCATGCAAAAATCAGATCTTTTCACAATTAATTTAGCCTCAATGTTTTGAGATGATTTGTAAAGGAGAAATATGATCTTTGAAATTTTGTAATTTCATATTGCATATTAACTTAATTTTTGAAGATCAAGCATCCGGATGTGGTAGCTCTTCAAATTTCACTTTTGAGAATGCCAAACCAGAATATGGTGACAGAGACTGAACAAGAAGAGAAGTGACGGTGAACATCAGAAGGGTACCAAGTTGTGGTGGAAGAAATTGAGAAAAACTAATTAGGAATTTGTTACGATAAATGGATAAATAAGTTTGAGGCCTCTCACCATGGAAATCAAACGATCAACAACGTCAATGTCTCGCACATTGAATCTTCCTATGGACACTCCAAGCAACCAAGCCCATTCTTACACCTCGCATCATAAAGATTTCAATGGTTTCGCAAACACAAAGTTTACAAACTCAAGTTTTATTCAATCAAATATCTAAAATTTTAGTTGCAGACTCATATTTATAAGAGAAGAAACAAACTCCTATTTAGACTCATTTTCAGACTCTAAACATAACTCAAATTTCTAAATAAAATAAAAAGGAAATTACAGGAAGTACATATTAAGTTTATCCCAAATCGCATATATACTCATGCATTTTGAAACTAGACAAAAACCCATTGATGTTTAAAGTGATTGTTTTCAGTTGACAAAGTTAATTTGCATTGTTTAAAATTTTAAAAAAATAAATGTGAAGTTACCAAAATACCCTCAGCTTTATTCTCTTTCTCTATTCTTCTTCTATTAAAACTCAGCAACACCAAGAAAATAAGAAAAAGTAATTAAAAAGAAAACTTTTTTGCTTGTTTTTGGGGTTGCCCACTGGTCATGATGGTTCAGAATAGAATAGAAGTTGTTGTTGCTGTTGGATATGGAGCCACCTCATTGCTGTTTTGATGGTGATCAACTGATGAGATCATCATGTACCAAAGACAGTGATGCAAGACGGTTCATGGGGCAAACAATTAGGCCACGGGCATTTTTGTGAACTTTTGGGCATTTTTGCAATGTTTGGGTTTTTTAGGGGGCTTAATGTAATTTGGGTTAAATCTGTCCTTATATGTTGTGGAGGGGTTTTCATTTGGCTCTTATACTTATTTTGATAGTAAAACTGTAGATTAGAGAGTAGAATCCATAGATCAAGTGAGAGTAAGCTTCCTCTCTTATATTCAAGCTTGGAGAGTTGGTTTCCTCTCAAATGAAACCCTTATCTTGTATTTCATCTTCTCAATATTTATAAAAATCTCAACTTTTGTTCTTCAAACTCTAGAGTTCTCATCAAATTGGTATCAAAGCATAGATCCACCATGACAAACATAAGATCCAAGGAGAAGATGGATGTCCTAGAAGAGAAGATTGGAGAAATAGAAGCCATCAAGGAGCATCAACAAAAATTAGATGGTGACGTGGAATCCATCAAAGGGAGCTTGTCATCTTTGGAAACATGTTCAAGGCTTTCATGGACAATCAAGGAAATCAATGTCGCGATGAGGAATGGCCAACGAATGACGAGATCTGGAGAAATATTTCAAATCTAGGGCTAACGGAGTCAACTTTGAACAAAGGAAAGGGGCAAATGGAGATTTTGGAAGGCGATCCACTGGAAAATGACGAAGATTGGCGCGCATGGGAGCAGTTTCCCCCTGCGCCAGCTTGGGAGGGGATTCGATGGCGCAGGGAAGAGCCTCCCAACCCTAACGGGGTGCGGCGGGCCATCCACGGGCCGCATAGGGCCTCGCCTGGGCCCGGCGCACTCACCGGACCCCGGCGAGGGTCTGGCGACCCACAGGGAGGCTCGTTGGACCCAGCGAACCCCTGGGGGCCTCGCAAACCCCCCAGCGATCACCTGGGGGCATCGCGAGCCCCAAGCTGGCCCACAGGGAGGCCGCGGGCCTCCCGCACAGTCGCAGGGGCCCCGCTGGCCTCATGTGCTGTCGTAGGGAGCGGCGACCCGCTGCCGCAGCTGACGGGCCCGCCGGGACCCTTTTCCAGTGGTTTCACCGGTCGACGGCCGCCGACAGGTTTCCAGGGATGTGATGGGCTATTATCGGAGCCCCGCAATAGGCAAAGCACCCGGAGGGGCTTTTGGGGTGCGACGGCCAACTCGGGGGGGAATGGTGACCAATTCCAATGGTACGGTGTGCGTGAAGGAGACCCTTGATGCTGGACGTTAGGTGACGGAGAGCCAAATGGGACGACATGTGACTGGACACCAGGAGAAGTTGGAGGAGGGGCGTGGGGAGGACCCCCACAGAATGCATATCAGCAATTCCATTTCAGGTAAACGGCAGGGAGAGCTGGGCAAGGGTTGACTGGGACCGAAAACAAGGTGCGGAAGCTTAAAATGTCAGTCTTTGATGGTGAGGACCCACACGGGTGGGTCTGTCGTGCGGAGCGGTAATTTGAGGCGTATCAGATGACAAAGTGGTAGAAGGTCCAGGCGGTGGACGTGTGCTTGGAGGTAAAGGCGTGAGACAACAGTGGCGACCGGTACAGTCATGAGAGGAGTTCAAGTATTGCATGTTAGACCGATCCAGAGACACACCCAGGAGGGGAATTTCAACGAGCAGCTCTTAGCCCTATGACAGGTTGGCACGGTCAGGAATTATCGGGAGAAATTCGAGGCACTTTCTAGCCGTGTGAGGGGGTGACGGAGGGGACGTTGATAGGAAGTTTTATGAAGGGGCTCAAACCAGAAATCCGGGGGAGCTTCAAGTGCAGATGCCGACGGGGGTGTTAGAGACGATGGACTTAGCCCAGTTAGTGGATGACAAGCTCGCGGCGGATCGGTGAGCCAGGTGAGCTTGGAACAGGTCCACTTTTCGTAGCCAGGTACCTTCAGGAGTGCAGCGGGCCCCTGTAGGAGGGGGCCAGACAGGTGGGCTCAGGTGAGCAAGGAAAGGAGCAGCGGACCGCCGCCCAGTAGACAGTTCTGACGCATGACCGATGCAGAGATACAAAACAAGAGGGTGAAAAGGTTGTGTTTCAAAGTGACGAAAGTATACCTCAGGTCATCGATGCCGAGACCGTACACTCCAGGTGCTACTGGTAGAGGATGATGAGGTGGTGGAGCCGAGCGAGAAAGAGGTGGAGCAGGAGCTCTCTCATTTGGACGTAGCGGATGTGTCACCCAACTCCGTATTGGGGTTCACTCCAAGCCACACTGTGAAGTTGGTCGGAAGAATTTCAGAGCAGGAGGTGGTAGTGTTGATTGATAGTGGGGACACCCACAACTTTATATCCAACCGCGTGGTGGAGCAGTAGGGATTGCAGTTGGTTGACACCGGGAGCTTTGGGATGATGATAGGGACAGGACAGGTAAACCATAGCAAGGGAGTATGGTCAGGCATGATTTTCACCTTACAAGAGATACAGGTCGTGGAGGATTTTATGTTGCTCAACCTTGACAACACAGATGTGATTTTGGGCATGAGATGAATGCAGTCCCTGGGAGAGACAAAGACCAACTGGCGGCTGCTTAGTAGGGAAAGAGTGGTAACGCTTCAGAGGGATCCAGTTTGTGCACATCCAGGGTTTCATTGACGACCATGGCGAGGGCATTCCAGTCCCGAGGGAGGAGGCTTCTTAGTGGAATTACATGGGTTGGCGGTTGAGGAGGAGCTAAAGCTGGACATTCGAGCTATGGTAGGTTTTACTTCAGTTTTAGGGAGTTTTTTATAGGGGTGTGCATGGGTACAGGGTACCCAGATACCCGATCGGAACCCACCCGAACCAAAATATATAAGATTGTCAAGTAGAAATGATTGACACCCCTAGTTTTTTAGACTTCTCACGTGCTTCCACCGCCACGGGACCACGAGCATGACATTGTGCTTCGAGAGGGTGTCTCTCCAATCAGTGTACAACCATACCGTTATCCACATGTACAGAAGAGGGAGATTGAGAGGATGGTAGCGGAGATGATTCATGCGGAGCTGATACAGCCGAGTGTGAGCCCTTTTTCTAGCCCGGTGTTGGTGAAGAAGAAGGATGTGAGCTGGAGATTTTGTGTCGATTACAGGGCATTAAACAAGGAGAGAATGCAAGCCAAATTTCACATCCCTGTGATCGATGAGTTGCTAGATGAGTTGCCTGGGGCGGTGGTCTTCTCCAAGATTAACTTGAAATCTGGCGATCATCAGATCCAGATGATAGATAAGGACGTAGCGAAGACCCTTTCAGGACACACGAGGGCCATCATAAATTCCTGGTCATGTCATTCGACTTGACCAACGCCCCAGCCACCTTCAGGCACTGATGAACAGGGTGTTTTGGCCATATCTGAGGAGGTTCGTGTTGGTATTCTTTGGTTTTAGTCTATTGCCGGTCTATGGAAGCACATGTATAGTATTTGACGACCGTGCTGCGAGAGCTGTAGGAGCATCAATTATATGCCAACCGGAAGAAATGTGATGGGACACTGGTCTACACCTGCAGGCGCACTCGTGTCCCAAGCGCCGCATCCCAGCCTTAGCCACACGCGCCCCACCTTTCTCCCTTTGACCCAGTTTATTGTATGTGAGTGTATTTTGGTAATTGGGGTTAGGGGTTTATTCTTAAGCGATGGCTGGCTGTCGCGAATTTCCTTATGCTTATTTTGATTAATTGGTGAGAGTTCTTCGAGGGATATTAGGAGAGTATGGACGTCCTCGCTTACCGGCATCTAAGGAGGGTGGTTGCTATATTGTAACCAAAAGTTATCCTTTTATTCGCTGTTTTAGCAATCTAATTTCATACTTGGGTGAATCCCATCAATTTGGTATCAGAGCACGTGACGATCCATGGCGGCTTCGACGAGATCACAAGACAAAATTGAGGCGTTGGAGGCAAAATTCACGAGCGAGATCGATTCTATCAAGAAATCGTTGGCGGGAAACAATAATTCCATGGCAAAATTAACGGCTTCCATCAACCAAATGACGGCGAATCAAGCGAAGCACGACGAACAATTCGCGCAATTGATCTTCCAATTGGCGGCGAACAACAAAAGGGATGGGAATCCTAAATCAGCGAGAAATGGCCACCTTTGGTCAAAGGGAATGAAAAAGTTGAGATTTTTGATGTTGCGTCCATGTGGAGGAATTTATCGAGGATGAGGAAGGGGAGCCGTGGAAGGTCGATTACCGCGAAGAGGTGCGGCGGAAGGCTGTGGAAGCCCAAAGAGGGGGCGGCGGCCACAACCAGCCCCCAAGGGTGCGGACACAGGTGGGAGGGCTGCGGGGCACCTTCTCGGGCCCCGCCGCCTCCCAGGACCACCGCAGGGGAGGCTGCGGCCTCCCTAGGTTTGCCCAGGGGCGTCGAAGGCCCCAGGGGGGCCGGCGACCCCCCGACCCATGGGGGGCCACTGGGGCCCCGGGAACATCAGGCGGGGCCGGCGGCCCTGCCCCAGGCAGGCCGCGGCCCCGCAGGTCAGAGGGGACCTAGGCGGGTGTTTTTCGAGGCGGGGGGCGGCGATTTCCAGCAGCTACACGACGACCAGCCCCATCGGGAGGTGCCGACGCGTGATTTTGAGGAGGAATTGGGTCCCGGAAGATTTCAGGAGTACAGAGACTACGGCGAAGGTTACCGGGACCCTCCCGACCCTCGACTTGACGACGGTAGGTGGCAACCTCCACCACACCACCAGGAGGGACGCATAGTAGGCGGGGGAGGTGGTTACAGAGACTTCCAGGAGAGGCCAGATGGCAGGTTTGGAGGCGACGAATGGGATGGATATGGGGACCGAGGAGGACCCCATGGGGGTTACGAGCGAAACCATGAGAGATGGCAGCACTACCACCAGCCTAGACACGGTGGAGGTCGCGGGGACCAGGAGGGATTCAATATGGACCGACTGAGAAAGTTGAAAATGCCTATATTCGATGGAGCGGAGCCGGTCTCGTGGATCTACAGGGCGGAGAGATTCTTTAGAGTCTCTCACATGACTGAGGAGCAGAAGTTAAAGGCTGCTGGCATATGTCTATATGGGAAGGCCCTCGCGTGGTTTCAGTGGAAGGATGCGAGCCGCCCCTTTCGCTCATGGGAGGATATCAGGGACCAGATGGTAGAGAGGTTCAGAGATCCCCCCGTGGGGAACGTGCGGGAGCAGCTGCTATCACTCAGACAGGATGGTACGGTGAGAGACTACCTAGAGAGATTTGAGGCCCTTTCAGAACAGGTGCACGGGATGACCGACGAGATGATGGAGAGCACTTTCATGAAGGGTGGAAGGCAACTATACGAGCAGCGGTACGCATGCAGAAGCCTCAGAGTCTGATGGAGGCCATGGAGTACGCTCAGATGGCATAGGACTATCAGTTGGAGGATAGGAAGGCCAGAGGGGGTTGGAGCGAAACGGCACGTCGTAGCCAGCTAATGACAGGTGGACAGCAGAGAGCCACGACGGGGGCAGATTTGGTGGTGAGGGAGAAGACTGGAGAGAGGAGTAGTGTACCGCAGGCTGGAGGGCAGTTTAGGCGCATGACGGATGCGGATATGAGGGAGAAGCGACAGAAGGGCTTGTGTTTTAAATATGATGAGTGATTCACACCGGGTCACAGGTGTGCAGGGCGCAAGCTACAGGTGCTGCTGTTGGAGGACGATGATGACGAGGCTGACGTCGAGGAGGAGACAGCTGAGGCAGAGGAGCCTAAGGGCCATCAGTTGGACGTGGCGGATGTGTCCCTTAACTCCCTGGTAGGGTTCACACCAAACCATACCGTGAAGCTGAGGCGAGAGGTTGGCGACCAGGAGGTGACCGTGCTCATTGACAGTGGGGCGACCCACAACTTCATTTCCAGGAGAGTGGTGGCACAGCAGGGGCTCCAGCTGATCGACTGTGGCAGTTTCAGTGTTATGATGGTGGCGGGGAAGAAGGAGAGCAGTCGGGGAGTTTGCAGAGGGCTGATACTGACCATACATGGGATACAAGTGATCGCAGATTTCTTACCTCTAGACCTAGGGAGCACCGACGTCATCTTGGGCATGACATGGTTACAGACGTTGGGGGAGATGACAGTGAACTGGAAGCTGCTACGAATGGAGTTTCAGGAGGTGGGGAGAGCAGTGATACTACAGAGGGACCCCAATATATGCAGAGTTTTGGTCACTTTGAATATCATGGTGAGGACCATTCAGACTGAGGGAGGAGGATACCTAGTGGAGCTGTACTCGTTGACGTGGGAGGGAAGCGCTGAGGCCAGTGCGGAGCAGCCCATTTTAGGAAGGTGCAGCAGCTGATGGAGCAGTTTGAGGAGATCTTCCAGTAGCCTCGGGGTTTTCCTCCACCAAGGGACCACGAGCACGCCATAGTACTGCGAGAGGGCGTGTCCCCCATTAGTGTCAGGCCCTACTAATACCCCCAGCATCAGAAGGATGAGATAGAGAGTATAGTGGCAGAGATGGTGCAGGCGGGAGTGATTCAGCCTAGTATGAGCCCGTTCTCCAGTCCAGTGCTGTTAGTGAAAAAGAAGGATATGAGTTGGCGCTTCTGCGTGGACTACAGTGTGTTGAACAAGGAGACATTGCAAGACAATTCCACATACCGTGATAGATGAGCTCCTGGATGAGTTACATGGTGCAGCCTTGTTTAGCAAGATAGATCTCAAGTCGGGCTACCATCAAATCAGTCATGCCGTTCGACTTGACGAACGCACCTGCCACCTTTCAGTCTCTTATGAATAGGGTATTCTGTCCTTACCTGAGGCGATTCGTACTAGTTTTCTTTGATGACATTTTGGTGTACATTCGGACCTTGGAGGAGCACTTGGACCACCTGCAGATTGTGTTTCAGGAGCTGCAGTATCATCAGCTATTTGCGAACAGGAAGAAGTTTTTATTCGGGCAGCCACAGGTGGAGTATTTGGGGTATGTAGTTCAGCAGGAGTGGTGGTAGCTGATAGAGTGAAGATAGCAACAATGCTAGACTGGCCGCGCCCCACCACACTCAAGGGGCTACGGGGTTTCCTTGGTTTGACAGGTTACTACCGCAGATTTGTGGAGGGGTATGAGACGATTGCATGGCCACTGACAGAGCTATTGAAGAAGGATCAGTTTCACTAGGGGAGGAGGCGACGACAGCATTTGAGGCCCTGAAGAGGGCCATGACCTCCATGCCAGTTTTGTCGTTGCCAGACTTTTCCAGGCCCTTTGTGGTTGAGATTGACGCATCGGGACATCTGCTGGGAGCAGTTTTGATGCAGGAGCAGCGGCCCATTACTTACTACAGCCAGGTGTTGACCGCTAGAGCCCGACTGTGGTCGGTCTACGAGAGAGAGCTGATGGTCATAGTGTTGTCGATACAGAAGTGGAGGCCATACTTGTTGGGGCGGAGTTTCCTAGTACGCACAGATCAGCGGAGCCTGAAGTACCTATTGGAGCAGCGGATGGTAGCAGAGGAGCATCAAAAGTGGCTGTGGAAGCTTATGGGGTACAGGTTTGAGATCGAGTATCGTCCGGGGCTGGAGAACAAGGCGACGGACACACTTTCACGGCGAGAGGAGGCAGAGTTGGCCACACTAGCAGTTTCCGTGCTCCAGAATTGGGGGCCACTACAGCAGGAGGTTGAGCTGGATCAGGAGTTGGCAGGCACACGGGAGGCTATACTGCGGGGGTCGACTGAGTATCAGGGGTACTCTCTTCAGGATGGATGGCTATTATATTGGGGGAGACTGGTTCTGCCGAGGACGTCGATGTATATACCGGCTATATTCCAAGAGTTTCACAGCAGCGCCATAGGGGGACATTCTGGGGTCCTAAAGACCTACCAGAGACTGGTGAGGGAGGTCTACTAGAAGGGGATAAAGAAGGAAGTGGCGAAGAGGGTTGCAGAGTGTGACGTGTGCCAGCGTCACAAGTACCAGGCGATGCCCCGAGAGCATTATTATAGCCGATGTCCTTGCCCGATCGAGTATGGGAGGACTTATCCATGGACTTCATAGATGGACTGCCGAAATCGGGTGGATATACGGTCATATTTGTTGTGGTTGATTGCCTCAGCAAGTATGTGCACTTTGTTCTGCTTTAGGCATCCTTACAGCGCAGTGTCGGTGGCGGAGATATTTTTGAGGGAGATAATTCGTTTGCATGGACCTCCAAAGTCCATTGTCTCGGACCGAGACAAGGTGTTCCAGAGTAGATTCTGGTAGGAGCTTTGCAGGCTACTAGGGACGGTGTTGAGACGGAGCACAGCCTACACCCTCAGACCGATGGACAGACGGAGGTGGTCAACAGGAGTGTCAAGACTTACCTACGATGTTTTATTTCAGAAAATCCCAAGGAATGGGTGTGTTGGCTAACATGGGCGGAGTACCGGTACAACACGTCCTATCACACTGCAGCTCAGACGACGCCGTTCAGGATTCTGTATGGCAGGGACCCTCCCCACTTACTACACTATGGGCAGGACTTGACACCGGTATCAGATGTGGAGCAGTATTTGGCGGAGAGGGATCGGATTCTGGAGGAGCTGAAGCTCCATCTGACGAGAGCTCAGCAGGTTATGAAGACGATGGTAGATTTACACCGCAGGGATGTGGAGTTCGCAGTGGGAGATATGGTGTACATGAAGCTGAGGCCCTACAGGCAGCGATCCTTAGCTCACAGGCAAAATGAGAAGCTAGCACCGAATTATTTTGGTCCTTTCGAGGTTGAAGCGAAAGTGGGACCGGTGGCTTACAGGCTGAGATTACCTCCAGTATCGGTTATTCACCCAGTGTTCCACGTTTCACAGCTTCGCCAGGCAATCGGAGATCACACCCCTTCACCCACCCTTCCGGAGACGTTGATAACTGATATGAAGGTGAGGTTGGAGCCAGAGGCACTGAAGGGAATACGTAGAGGGCGCACGGGAGAGCGTGAGGTCTTGCTGCAGTGGAAGGATTTGCCCAAGCACGAGAGTACGTGGGAGACTATGGACGTGA
This sequence comes from Scilla litardierei, assembly GCA_030789695.1. Classification (NCBI taxonomy): domain Eukaryota; kingdom Viridiplantae; phylum Streptophyta; class Magnoliopsida; order Asparagales; family Asparagaceae; genus Scilla; species Scilla litardierei. The sequence goes on from CM061142.1 coordinate 818,649,856, forward strand.
TGGCGTAACGATTTCCAGACTTCCACCTTGAGGACAAGGTGGCTCTTTGGGGGGAGTATTGATGGGACACGGGTCTACAGCCGCAGGCGCACCCGTGTCCCAAACGCCGCATCCCAGCCTTAGCCGCGCGCGCCCCACCTTTCCCCCTTTGACCACGTTTATTGTATGTGAAGGTATTTTGGTAATTAGGGTTAGGGGGTTTATTCTTAAGCGAGGGCTAGCCGTCGCGAATTTCCTTATGCAGATTTTGATTAATTGGTGAGAGTTCTTCGAGAGTTCTTCGAGAGATATTAGGAGAGTGCGGACGTCCTCGCTTATCGGCGTCTTGGGAGGGTGGTTGCCCCTATATTGTAACCAAAAGTTATCCTTTTATTCGTTGTTTTAGCAATAAAATTTCAGATTTGGGTGAATCCTATCAAAATGCTTGTTTGGCCAGCGGAGTGTGGAATATTTGGGTCATTGTTTCCGCGGAGGGAGTGTCGACCGACGGTTCGAAGATAGCAGCCATGATTGATTAGTCACTCCCTACCACACTACGAGCGTTGCAGGGTTTCTTGGGGCTGACGGGCTACTACCGAAAGTTCGTCATGGGCTATAGTACCATTGCATGGTCATTGACTGAGCAGCTGAAGAAGGACAATTTTCATTGGGGCAAAGAGGCCACCCAAGGTTTTGAGGCCCTAAATAGAGCCATGAAGAACGTCGCGGTGCTGGCACTTCCAGACTTTAGCGTGCCTGTTGTGGTAGAGACGAATGGGTCCGGGTATGGCTTGGGGGCAGCGTTGATGTAAGAGAACATACATGTGGCTTATTTCAGCCAGGTATTATCAGCGAGAGCCCGGCTCAAGTCAGTTTACGGGCTCGAGCTGATGGCGATTGTTTTTGCAGTGCAGAAGTCACGACCTTGTCTACTTTGCAGGCGTTTCATAGTAAACACAGACCAAAGGAACCTCAAATACCTTCTGGAGCAGAGGATGGTCACTGAGGAGCATCAGAAGTGGTTGACCAAGTTGATGGGATACAATATTGAGATCATGTACCGGCCGGGGATCGAGAACAAGGCGGCAGATGCATTATAACAGAGAGAGGTGGATTCACACTTGTCGACCTTGTTGGTGCATGTTTTGCTCGATTGGGAGCCTTGCTGCAAGAGATCGAGGAGGATGAGGGTCTAACAAAGATTCGGACAGCACTACTATAGGACCCAGCCGCACATCCAGGGTATACGTTGGAGGGGCAACGTCTCTTGTACAAGGAACGTCTGGTGTTACCGATGGGTTCGCCTCATATTTCGAGTGTACTACAAGAGTTTCATGAGAGCATGGTGGGTGACCATTTGAGTGTCCTGAAGACCTATCGGCGCCTGGATATGGAGCTTTTTTGTGAGAGGATGCAGAAGAACATAGCAGACACGGTGGAGAAGTGACATATGCCAATGTCACACGTATCTGTCAACGGCTCCTGGGAGATTGCTACAGCATCTCTCTTTGCCTGGCCGAGTTTGAGAGGAGGTAATCATGGATTTCATTGACGGCCTGCCAAAGTCAGAGGGGTATTCTGTCGTCAAGGTGGTGATGGATAGACTCAACAAGTACACGAATTTCGTGGTGCACGACATCCTTATACCGCAGTAACAGTGGTGACGACATTTATCAGGGAGATCGTGAGACTTCATGGGATTTCGGGTTTTATTGTGATGGATCGGGATAAGGTCTTTCTTAGCTCCTTCTGGAAGGAGTTGTTCAAGACACAGTGGGGCAGTATTGAAGAGGAGCACAGTTTACCATCCCCAAACAGACGACCAGACAAAGGTCGTCAATAGGACTCTTGAGACATACCTGTGATGCATCGTATCCGAGTCCCCAAAGCAGTGTGTGAAGTAGCTGACGTGTGCGGAGTATTGGTACAACACATCTTTCCACACTTCTGCCCAGACCATTCCCTTCAGAATCTTATATGGATGGGATCCCCTGCATTTGCTTCACTATGGTCACCGCTCCACACCAGTTTCCCAGCTAGACCAGTATCTCCAGGAGAGTGACCATACTTTGGAGGAGTTGAAGCGACATTTAACGAGGGCACGGCAGCTTATGAAAAGTCGGGCAGATAAGCATAGGCGAAAGGTTCAGTTCGCAGTGGGAGACATAGTCTATTTGAAGCTGCGACCTTACAGCCAGCGCTCTTTGGCACGTAGGCGGAACGAGAAGCTGTCGCCCGGTACTTCAGGCCATATGAGGTGGAGGCCAGGATGGGCAAGGTGGCGTATGGGCTGAGACTACCACCAGATCAGCCATCCATCCTATTTTTCATGTGTCGTAGCTTCGTCGAGCCATTGGAGACCATGCTTCTTCCTCTTCACTACCCCTGACACTCACGGATGACATGGAGGCGCTTTTGGAGTCGGCCGAGATTAGAGAGGTTCGCCATGGAGGCTCGGGGGTGGAAAGTGCTGATTGGGTGGACCGGCCTTCCAGATCACGAGACATCCTAGGAACCTTACGACGTTATTGCACAGAGGTTTTCGGACTTTCACATTGATGACAATGTGCTTCTTTTGGGAGGAGTAATAATGAGATCATCACGTACCAAAGACGGCGACGCAAGACGGTTCGTGGGGCAAACAATTAGGCCAATGGTATTTTGTGAACTTTTAGGCATTTTGCAATGTTTGGGTTTTTTGAGGGGGCTTACTGTGATTTGGGCTAAATCTGCCATTATATGTTGGGAAGGGTTTTCATTTGGCTCTTACGCTTATTTTGAGAGTAAACCCCTAAATTAAAGAGTAGAACACATAGATCAAGTGAGAGTAAGCTTTCTCTCTTAGAGTCAAGCTTAGAGAGTTGGTAAGAGTAAGCTTTCCTCTCGAATGAAACCCTTATAATGTATTTCCTCTTCTCAATATTTATAAAAATATCATCTTTTATTCTTCAAACCCTTGAGTTCTCAACATCAACATATTTAGTAGTATTGATTTCTTGAGTGTATTTGTGTAAGGTGCTTTTATGATCAAACATGTAAATGAAAGAAGAGTAGATCCAACAAAGACCATAGAGTTCAAGGGCAACCAGGACAAGGCAATGAAGAGCATATTGCATCAACTGCTAATGTAACATCTTAAATTTGATGTAATTTTTATTTTGAGTCATGGTAGCATGTTAAAGTCTTCGTTGAAGCTCTCATACATTTAGGAATACACACAAAATATTTTTAAAATATTTTGAAAATCATTTCCTAATTTTTTAAAGCCGTATTATATACATCAACTAGGAGTCGACTACCATTAATGTAGGAGTCGACTACTATGCATGTTTGTCTCTTTCTGGACATTGGAAGTGGTTAGGAGTCGACTCCTTTACACAGAATAGTCGACTACTCTGTGTATAGTAGTCGACTACCAGTGCCCAGTCAGCCTATAACTATCACATTTCTAGATGTTTTTTCTAGCTGTTTGAGGGGCTGTTTGTCAATCTGCTGGGGTAGAATTAATGGGTATTTATAAAGGTTGTTGCTGAAGTTATGTAAAACTTAATAGATCAATTTTTCAAGAGAAAGAGTTAAGTCCAAAAAGCATTTAAGCACCAAACCCATCTTCTTGGCCAAAAAGTATTTCAAAGTTTCTTAATATTTCCTGGCCAAAGTTTTTTGATCTCAAAAGCTTCATTTCTACATCATTTGGAGATCCGCTAAAGACACTACAACACACAAGAGCTTCAACATTTAGCTACATGTAAAAAGAGTTGCAAGTATTTCTTTTTTCTCATTAGAGAGGTATTTGTCTCGTCGAGATGTGTTTGTCCATTGTTGGACGTGTTCCATTTGAAACGCGTTTGTCCTTATGAGGATGTGTTGCAATCCTTTGTCTCGTTTGAGACTTGTTTAGTGGATTTGTACCAGAGTGCACGTGTGGCTGGATGTAGAGGAAGTGCCACCCAAACCAGGATAAATTTGTGTGTTTACGATTGTGACTCACTTTGTGATTATTGTATACTTGCAATCGCTTTTAGCTTTCGCATTACTCTTTATTATTGCAAGTTATTGTTGTTGACTAAGTTATAATTTGGTAACTCTAAATGATAACTTCGGTAAAATTACAAGAGGATTTTATAATTTGAAGAACACCAGTCACCCCCCTATAGTGTTCTATTTATCATCTCAGGATCCCAACACGTGGTATCAGAGTCTTGGTCATAAGATGACGTCAACAGACAGTTTTCAAGAGAGACAAACCATTATACAGCCACCTACATTTGATTGCTTCAACTACATCAATTGGTGAATGTGAATGATGCTCTACATTCAATCCATCAACATAGACTTGTGGATTCCATTGGAGATATCTCATTGCAAACCAACAACACACACCTCCATGTGGTCAAAAGAAGAAAAGCAAATGGCCACCCTCGATGAAAAAGTAATGAAAAATTATTTTCATCTTTATCTGACAATGTCTATGTGTCAAGTGCAACAAGTGCAAACTAATTATGGCACATACTTGAGGGTTATGAAGAATCCACTGCTAATGATTCATTCTCAAAAAAAAGAAGAGGGGGAACAACTAAACGATGGTATCATGTGGTACATGGCACTTGAACATGATAAGGTAAACTCTACCTCTAATGACGCTTATAATGATTTTCTCAAGAATTATAAGTTATTGCAAAATGAATTTAATTCTTTAAAGCATGATCATGATAATTTAAAAGTTAAGCGTGATATCTTGTTGCGTGATCACGAGTGTTTGATGCATTAGCATAGTATATCTATTTCTAAGCTGAATGATACTAATTTATTGACGGAGAAATTAAGAGTTAATGATACTTTGCTTATGAAAGATTTTAATGTTAGAATGGATGTGCTTGTTAATGATTTATCTTTAAGTAAGATTAAGCATGATGAGCTTGTTCTTAAGTAAGATAATTTGATTAAGAGCAATGTTAGCACAAGTTCCTCATGTAGGCATGATTCTATCTCTAGAAATGTCGTTATTGTTAAAAAGAATCATGTAAATTGTTTGCATGCTAAAAGAAATTATGCTTTCATGTATAGAAAATTTGCATGAAAAAAGTTTGTGAAATTCAATACTTCTATTAGTGCTCATCGTATATTGGATTTTACTAATCATGTATTTATGCATCATTATGTTCAGAAGTATTCCATGCATAAGCATAAATTGCATGATATGATTTTGGTTCCAACGTATTTGGATGATATTGGTAGACATGCATATATAGACATGATTGTGGAAAACATTATAATCACATGAATATGCATGCTAGGAAAACAAATCCTCTTGGTTTGGGTTCCTAATAGATGATTATCTTAGAACCCATATGTTTAGGGTATCCATGTGCTTAATGCTTATCTAGTAGATACCCAATATTATTTAACCACATTAACCCCATGGACCCAAAAGCAAAAGTGTACCGAGATATTATGATTATTTTCAAGTACTCACATTTGATGAGATTAGCAACTAGCTCCTAATGGACTTCAAAGTATATGCATGGTTTAAGGGAGAGGCCCAATTGATGTGATGCATATTTTCAGGAGGAGCTTAGGCAAAGGATTATAAGGAAAAAAAATTTATGCATAATTTTTCATCATGTGGTTAATTTTTACATAATTTTAGACACTTGGCATCTCATATTCACTCACTTTTGAGAAGAGTTTATATGCCAAGGGGATCACCTATTTAGGAGTAAACTATCTTTGAATATTGAGTTGCTATTTTTTATAGGCGGGAGAGACGTACCCCTTTTTTATTATGTCAACGGGGGAGATATATATATATATATGCATACATTCATGCATTGCATAATTTTAATACTTTATATGCAATATGTTGTGATCAAAAATATGGAGAATGGTGGATATTGACTAACCACGTGGTTGTTTTGATGATGAGCAACATGTATAGTACTAATGATTTTTTGAGTGTATTTGTATAAGGTGCTTTCATGATCAAACATGCAAATCAAAGAAGATTATAAGCTACCAAAGACCATGGAGTTTAAGAGCAACCAAGACAAGGCGATGAAGAACATATTGCATCAATGATGGAGCTGTATCTAGAACGAGAACAATCAGAACAGAGAAGCCATGCCCTATCAACAGAGGCTTACAGTTTAATATCATGGTTTAGCATTAAGTCTACCCGTTTGCACTTGTAATAGGTGAAAAATGAACTTGAGATGAATGGTGTATTTTTTGGTTTGTGGGGGTTTTTTTTTTTGTTTTTTTTTTTGTTTTTTTTTGTTTTTTTTTTTTTTGGGGGGGGGCAGACCATAGAAGCAACTTGAAGCTGGACCTCACCATAGCACACCCCCAGAACTTTACACGAACCATCAAGGGTCGTGGTGCATGTTGTTCATTGCTCCTTGGTGGTACAATGTTAGGCAGACCAGAGAATGGGTATTTTTCAGTGTAGAAGGCAGAGAGAAGCTTTAGAATCTAAAGGATTTGAAATCAGAAGATCAAGAACGAAATATCAGAATATGTGGAATGCTACTTTAGCAAAAGTATGACAAAGAAAGACTCAAAGAGCACATGGTGCAAATTGATGGTCACAAAATACATCAAGAGTGACCTTTTCATTGCTTAGGAGATTTGTTTAATGTAATATGGTAGCTTTTTCTGAACACTCGTGAAATAGCTATTATGCATACGGATACATGATATCTACGGATACATGATATCTGCATACAATAAATGCAAGTGCATATATATGCGGGTATATCTGGTTAAAAAGATCGATGAATGTTTTTATAATAAAAAGTTGATGTATTTAACCAATTATTCCTAATGGCTCGTATCAGAATGGTGCTAGTTGATTAAAATTACTTTGGCATCAAAAAAGTAAAGTCAAGGTTGAAAATGAAGATATGGGGGATTTAGTGAAAACACATGATTCCGTTACAAACCATAATTCAAATTTTTCGTTATTTGATATTGAATGGAAATAATTCACAATCATCAATCATCCTGTTAATATCGATCTAAACCAACCTATTTACTTATATATGTATGAAATGCGACAATTAAACTTATTAGAATCACAAGACATCAATAATAAATATCACGAAATACCCATGTGCTTCGAGTATTGTCCTCAATGTCAGGGAACATGCACTAGGGTGTATGTGTGACTCGTTTAGTTCATCAGTTCGAACAAATGAAATAAACTTTCCATTATTGATCACTAGCACTAATGAATATGATAGATATAGTGAAATAGCCAGTTACTGTCTAAAAAAGATATATCATATGCCTATATTTTTGTGCATGTAATTGAAATTTATGGTCTCCATTGGTGCAAATCCAATCACCTCCATTAAGCTTGGAAAGATGCTTGGTTCAGTTGTTTCTATGCCCATTTGTCCAGAGGGAGGGATTGGGTTGAAGCTTAGGGCATAGAGCGCCGCGGGCAGAAAAAGAGAATGAACATTTTTTTTTATTTAGAAGTGATTCGATCATTTGTCAAGATGTTAAGATCAAGGAAGACATAATTCATAGAATCAAACCAAGATGGTTGATGCAAAGAAATGTTCTTACGGTTTTATGTGGTTATAGCATTCCTACGAAATTGATGGGAAATGACAATTGGATGGTTATAATATGTACAATACTCATGGGAACAAAATGTTGGTCAGACAAGAAACTACAGATCCAAAACAAAAGATGCTGCAAAAATTAGAATGATAAGATAGATGCCTGGCAATATGATAAGAGATAGGATAATAAACAAGTGTATGCTTAATAAAAAGATATACATCCAAGTGAGGCTAAAATCAGGGAAAACATTTTGAGATTTTCTTGAGCGTGTGCAAAAAGACCAATAAATACTCCAGTTAGGAGTAATAGGACCGTAGTCAACTAAACAACAAGGACAGGAATAGAGGTAGGCCAAAACAGACATAGATGGAACCAATTAGTAAGGATGTAAATGTTAATACAACTAAGGAGATGGCTCCTAAGAGAGTTGAATGTAATAGAAAGATCATCTAATCGACAAGGCTTTGTTGTTGTCAGTTACTGAACAATACGCATGTAAAATACCTATACACGCATGTGGAGGAAGACCGTATATAAAATACATATACATCGAAATGTGCATGCATGTGTCTATGTATAGAGAGGGGGGGAAGAGAATCATAGATATCAATGGATAGTTGTGCCATGTGAGGAAATTTTCTCATATGGCAGACGAAAAGTCCACTTCTACTCAGTTTATGGACAGTCAACTTGTACACGATGATCTATGTGCCTAAAAACATAGATATACTAAAAATCTTGTGATTTGCATCCTCCTTGTGGATGGATCTCGGGGTGGAAAAGTGTTCTATTACTGAGAAACCGAGAAACCATTAATATTGTGATTTGCCTGGCTCAGGCTGACATCCTAAACAAACTAAGCTCAAATGAAACTTTTAGTGTGTTTAAGTAATTGGGTGAAAGTAAACAACCTGAAACTCACTTGCTCGGCTGTTATAGCAAACCCCACATCTGGGTCATAAACATGTCATCCTACCACCATTCATTTTTGCAAATTAATGTAGATGAGAATGTTAAGCATGAAGCGTAAAATGGTTGCACAGCGAACGCAATTAACAGATACCATTTGGAGTGCAAAAAAGCGGTTTTACTATATTCCAGACTAAACAGTGAAAAGGTCCATAAGGTTAAGGCTTCACTGGAGATAGTTGAGGCAATCAGTAATAAACAATACTAATACAGAGATCCTAAATAAAGATCAACAAGCAAATATAACAAAATGTTTGGACGTTAGACTAAAAATACTTAATGCCGTTATAAGCAACTATTTATTCGAAATGCGTTGGCTTAATCAGGAATTGAGTAGAATATGTATTTTATAATCATGTTGCTAACTTCTTATTTGTGTTTACCTATATAATTTTACAGCACCTTGTACAACAAAAATCAAATTAGCTATCTATGACCCAGAGCTATAAATGAAACTACGCCCAACAAATCAATTGAAACTTACTTAAATGAAAGTCCAAGAGACTGTTCACCATCCTCAAATATCCGCTTGAAAGAGTCTTTAAAAACTGGATGACCAAAACTCTCCGCAAGGACGACAAGACCACCTGTCCTTTCAACAGCTACTTTCATCTCCGCAACCCCAACCTGGATGTAATTAGAATAATCCCATGGGTAAAATAACGAAATCAGTAGTGTGCAACAAAAGATAGGCAGGCTTACATGAAAATAAGTTACTGAGTTACTGGTTAAAGATTTTTTTCCGTTTTGCTTAAAACCAAAATATTGTCCACTATGCAAAGTGGAACGAATATTTAGAAAAATGAAAAGACCTATATATACAATTCAGGATCTTCTCAAGAATGTAAAGATTTTTATACTCCAGCTATTTGCCTTATCTTTAGATCCACCGAATTTCATTAACCTGTTCAGCTACCAATTCATCAACTTAGAACTTCCAATTCTTTCCTTCACCAGCTACTAATAGTTTGCCAGAAACTTTCTGACAACTTCCATATAATTTCTACAGTATACCGTTGTATGATGTAATTATGTCATTTCCATAAAACCATTCAGCTGTACACAAGATACTGCAATAACCATGTACTTAAGCTTTTTTAGAAATATGACACAGCGGAAATAGCCATAACAGGATAGGTGACAAGCAGAAAATAATCGACTATGAAAAATGATTATGAAAACACACACAACGACTAAACAAGATGTTGTATAAAGCCAGGAGATTAGATGCTTCAAAGAATGCCTTATAGTTCTTATCCCTCGGAACTTTCCTTCATCTCCCTGCACTTCTACACTATTAGAATGCAAACTTTTTGGAGGATTCCCTATTTACAATTGAACCATGTCTGGTGTTCATCTCTCAGCTTCACGCTTTAAGAATGATATTATGATACCTAAACTATCAGTAAAATTGTTTAAATGTAATTGACACAAGACAAAAGAGGAAAATTATGATGAAAAATTGGGAAAGAAGAAACTAAGGATTCGATAGGGTTTTAAGCTTCTCATCACAGGAATCTCACGATTACCGACTCTAACACCTAGCACGGGAAGATTCACACCCAGGAACCCAAGCCACTTTCGCGCCTCTTACGTTTAAGATTTTAATTGGTAAACAAAAGTTTGCACAACTTTAATTGTTTTATTTAATCACTCATCATCACTAAAAAGTTGAATACGAAGCCAAATTTATAGGTAAAATTAAATTAATTTAACTTATACTCAACGCCTCAAAACTCAAATAAAGATGCTTGAATAAAATAAAAGCATTTTTGAAAACATGAAATTAAAATCCGACACAAACTACTTTTAAAAGGAAACTCTAAAAACTCAAATTCCTTTAAATAGGAACTCTATAACAAATTCTAAAAAGACTGGTGTTAAACCATCCTAAAGGTGGTCCACAAACCTAATAAGAGAAGGCCTAATAATAGACCAACTCACAAGTGAACATAAAAGGCCCAGCTCACTTAAAAAGAAACACATCCTACAAGTGAAATTACTAAAATGCTCATTCACTATCTTACATAAATCCATCATATTCAGAAGGAGGAGAAGGAGGAGGTGAGCGTATTTTATTCTTCTTATGGCAAATTTTCAAAATGATAAATTAGAAATAATTTTAAAAATCAAAAGCCGACCAACTATTTGTCACATCAGATTTTGCTCGCAAAATTGCTCTGAAAAATGACCAGGATTGTGTGTCCCGTATTTTTTTCTATCAACATTATTGAATTTTAAAATTTTCTTTAAAAAATTTTATCTAAGCTTCGAAAATTAACCTTAAATTTTCCTCCTTATTTCTTCCCTATCTTTCCCTCTCCTGATTCTTTTTCTTACTTTCCACAGCACAAACCCACTTCAACCAATTTCCCTAGTCAACTGTCTATCCCTTCCCATTTTCCCCACAAAACCCACGGCCCGCCAACCTAATTCTCATTTTTAACCCTTTAAAATGAAGCACAACTTATTTTCTTAGCCCTTCTTTTTTTTATTCCTTTCTTTTGTCTTAAAAGGCCCGAAGGCCTATTTCTCTTATCATGTTTTAATCGACCCACTTTGTCTGTTATTATTCTGCCTAGAGCAAAACCAGATAGCCCAAGTGCTTAATTTTTCCCTATTCTTTTCATCGACCGTTCCCCACTCTCCCTCAATGAAACAAACAGCAGCCGCCGTCTCTCTTCTCACCAAAAACCCCTTTGTCACCCAAGAAAAACCGAAACCGCAACACTTCATCATCGTTCATCGATATGTCTTCTCCTCTCTCTACCCTGTGTGGATCACTCTTAACCCACACGATCACGTGTAACGGCTCTTCCTCATATATTTCTTCCATTCTCTTCTTTGGTTTTCAAGCGGTTTTTTCATATTTCAGAGTTGGATCTTACTTGTTGGGGTTCAAATCTTTCCAAAGGCGTGGCCTTTTTCCCCATTGAGCTGCTGCAAACCTAGCACGGCGAGGCGGCAAGTTTCCCCACTCTATCTCGATGAAATGAATGACTGCAGCCGTCTCCCTCCTCTCTCCAACAAAAGAAAAACCCTAACTCCATCTACAAGAATCGAAACCACCACCCTTCATCATCGTTCGCCAATGCATCTTCTCCACCCGCTACCTCGTGTGGCACGCATAACCCTCCCCACAATCACGTGCAACGGCTCTTCCTCCTCCTATATTTCTTCCCTTCTTCTCTTCTTTGGTTTTCATGCGAGAATAACTTCTAAAAATATCTTCTTAAAATTTCAATGCTTGATTTTTTTTGGTAATTCAGAGTTGGATCCTACTTATTGTGGTTCTGATCTTTCCAAAGGCATAGCCTTTTTTCCCATTGAGCAGATACACCGTAGCACGGAGAGGCGGCGAGTTTCGATGTGTTTTCCAATGGAATTTCCGATTATTTTCTTCGATGAACCGTAGATTATTTCGATCCAAGTTTCAGTTTATTTTCTTGTTTAGAGTATGAAATTTAGTTGCTTGTAATGTTGGAAATTGGTTGCTTGGAAAATTGTTTGAGATTTTTTATTGTGTGCATGTGATGATTCATGAATAATTGAGGGGTTTTCCCCTATACGATTTCAACCTCTCGGCATCCCAAATTGGGTTTCACGGCGACTCCCGTCGTTGCTTCCTCTGTTTCTTAATTTCTGTTGGGTTTCATCCTCAGTCGGCCGCTAATAGTTGGGTTTTGCCGTTGTAAAAAATTTGAGGGGTTTGTTTGCTGACTGTGTTGTTTCAAGGCATCTTGCCCTGCAGATGTTTTTCATTGGGTTTGGTTGTGTTCTCGAGCTCAATAATTCGTCGTTGTCATATTTTTCGAGCCCAACCCCTTACGGATTGCTTCAGAACTTTACCATACAATTCTGATGGGCCTCAGCCCCTGCTCTTGGCCCTGGGCCCTTGCCCTAGAGTTCTGGCCACGTCCTCTAGCCACGTCATTGTTGTCTTCTGTTCTTACTGGACTTGTGGGTTGTCTTGCTGTTTTACTGATTGGTTGGGTCGTGAGTCTGTCTGACTGTCTTCATGTTACTGATCTGTGGGTTTTTCTTAGCTACCTGACCCCATATGCTAGACAAGCGACAGGACCCCTTGGCGGGACTATATGATCTCTTGGGGGCTGAAACTGTGAACCTAATCATATGTGACTCTATGCTTTTCCCTTGCAAATATTTAAATTTCAGCTTTAAAAACAATTTTATTTTTATTTTGATGTTTAGAATAGAAATCTAATTTACTTTATATTGGGACGATGATTGGAAATTCATGACAATTAGAAATTACTTTTAAGACAAAAAGACATGTTAGACACCGTTACTGGAAATAAATGTGGCATTACTCGTTATGCATGCCATGTTTAGAAACTGTTAGAATATATCCTTAAATTGCGTAATTAAGGGGAAATTAAGGGGTGATACTGAAATAAAATAACTTGTGACCAAATACATGTTTTGATACCATTCTTAATGAAATTGAAGAATTACTTTAACATATGATGATCAAAACAACTTTACCTGACGTCAACAATATGCGTAGTTTAGATTGGGGCTGAGCTTGAAATGTGACATTATTAAACTTGTTGGAACCTGATGCTTGACTTTTGACATATTGGATTCAAGAATCTTGAATTACGCATATTTACAATGATGGTATACATGGACTTTTGAGAGACTGTCTTATTAACAATATATATGATGCATGCTAAGTAATCACTACATCTTGATATGGAATGATACCATTCCTAACACATCAAACGTGTGACATGAAAACCATGAAAACATTATTGCAGTAGTTATAATCCCTAAATACTACACTTGACACTGAAATAAATATGTAAACAACAGTACATTTTAGACTCATGATGTTTTGGGGTAACTCACTATCGAGAGGGTGCAGGAGCGACGATATGTCGTGTACTCTATTTTCCTCTTCTTACATGTAATGGGGGATTATACTACGACATCCATTTTCCTCTTCCTTTACGGAATGAGGGGTTATACTATTATATCTATTTTTCTCTTCCTTTATGAAATGAGTGGTTATGCTATTGTATCCATTTGTCACATTCACACCGGTAGCGGGTTATATTTCAGTACTATAAGCTTGTCGGAGTTGCATATCGTACCCTCAGACGTGAGTCATGACTTAGAGATGGTTAGCTGAAATATTTAAAATGATATATACCTTCAACATTCATAACATGTTATTCCTCTTGCTTCATAATTTTCAGTTGCATGCTTTCATCTGCCCTGCTTCAGTTCAGTAGTTACCTTACATGTCTTTTAATTGTTTATCATATTATCTTGCTTCGCTTGTAAACCGTTTGCATGGATTATATTTAATCTACTCTAAGTGACGGTACATTTCCTTGTCATCGTCAAGTGTTAACAGCTGTAGTAGGAGACTTCAGTTTAACTTCAATTTCCATTGTGCAGCATGCAGAGTTTTGAAACCATTCTTACAGGTATGTTTTAAATTCAGTATATTTCAACTTTTTGTCTATATTACTTCATTGGTAAACAACAAGACATGTAGTTCATGATACTTGTAATGACACCTAGAAGGCAAGTCGTTATAGGTTGGCAACCCGGTCAATTTAAACGACTGGTGTTGACAATCCCGGTCAAATTGTGCACGATCAAAATGTTCGGAATTGACAATACTAGCCATTTCATTGCAATATGTGTTGATAAATTTCCAAAAATGTCGTGGTTGGCAACCTCGGTCATTTTGATCCCAAATGGCCGTGGTTGGCAACCCCAGTTGTTAAATCAAAATGGCCAGTGGTGGCAACCCCAGTCGTTCTGTAACGACCACATAGCTAACTTGACAAAAAGTTGGTCGATTTTTATAATTATATTTAATTTTGGTCACTTTTAAAAATTATTTTTAATTTTTGACTTATTTTAAAATTTTGTCCGGCTTATTCTCTCTTTCTCTTTACTTTTGAGGTTATGTATATATACACACACACACACACACACACACACATTGGGTTAGGATGTACTTAGCAAAGTACCGCATTCTTCCATTTTTAGTTAACTCAGAGTCCCTTATGCATTGTCCAGCAGTATGAGGGAAAGATGAAAACCGTCTATCATAGTCTGAATTTCAACATGATGAGTGACAAAAAATGAATCAACAGTCGAAGCAGTTCATACTCCAATACAATATGGACTTTCCAATATAAACACATGCCAGTTAACCAAGTATTCTTCCTAATTAACATTACATGATATTTTATTGCCATTGCAGCAGGCTTCTGTCACTGTGAAAAGCCACAAAATTAAAAGCCTGCAAGCGGCATACCCATTAAATAACTCCTAAAATACAGGGGAAATTTGGCTCAAACCTGATCAAGGGCGGATGCGAAAACATCCAATACATGGCCCTGGCTAACCAGCTGTTTGGCAAGGTTGTCATAGAACTTGATGGCTTTGTGGAAATGCCGAGCTGCATCTTTATCAAGATCTTTGTGGGAACGCACAGGTTCTGAAAGATCTTTAGACACAATCTGCAGAAGACAGGTCCAGTAAGATTATGCACGCAACCATCAAATTTCAAAATTAAACTACAGATGTTGGGACTCTAACATGTAGCTCATTCTTATCCAATTCAATTCAACAATAAAAAGGAACATATCCGCTCACCATTCCAGGGCCCTCGGTACACGGCCCGCCAACCAACGCTATAATTCTAGCCCCAGTACCCGGCAAGCACGCCCCCAGCAATCCAGCAGCAACGTTCAGTGCAACGCCCGTGCACCGCAGAGACCGGTTCCCGGTCTCCACCGGCCACTGATCCGTCTGCAACTCATCCAACAGCTGCCAAACCCAACCAGTGACAAATCTCATCCTATGCAAATTCCTTTAAAAAGTGAAAATTTTCAAGCAGATCGATCTTACAGCATTAAGCGTGAACTCGCAATCCGAAGCTGGCAACAGAAATCGATTCACCGACGATGACCCCATCACATTGTGTTGCTGCTGATGTAGCCCGTTGGGCTGCACAGCCCCCTTCACGAACCCACGACCAGCCGCAGACAAACCCAGTTGGTCCAATATCTGATCTTTAGATATCTCCCTGGTCCCTATAAACACATAGAGCTTCGAAATGTCGGCGAACCCCAATTCATGGAGGTGCACCTGCGTGCCGTAGGTAATCAACCCAACAAGCGCATTGGCGGGGAGTAGCCCAACAGCCCGCCTCATAGCCGACTTGACGAACTCCAGCTCCTCCTCGATGATGCAAGTATCGATTACGAAGAGAAAGACCGGGGGAGGGGGGGCGGGGGATGAGTCGTAGGCAGCGGGGGCGGCGTACTCGATGGTGGAGCAATAGGGGTAGAGCTCTCCGGGGACGTTGATCTCGGAAATGGCTGCGTAGTGGTGGGGGAAGTGGTTGCGAGAGAAGCATAAGGGGCAGATCCAGATCTTGGCAGCGAAGTCGACGCGGCAGTAGGGGTTGATTATGGCGGAGCAAGGGGGCTTGCATCGGAGAGGTGAGTAAGGAAGGACGACGAGATCCGGCGAAGATCGGATCGGAGAGATTGAGGCGGCGATGGGAACGACGCACTTGGATGCCTCGACCTTGGATCGGGGCCACGAGTTCCACGGCATGCGGACGCCGTCGGGGCCGTCCGGATCGGCTGGGTAGGAGCCTCCCCCTCCTCCGTCGCCGGCGAGGTCTGCCGCCATCGGAGACGAATTGGATCTTGAAGAATAGAGCGAAAGAGAGAGTGCGGGGTGTTTTCTTTTCTTTTTTGCTTTTTTGCTTTTTTGTTTTAATTTGCGGAGGAGAGATTGTGGGGAGTTGCTACACACACTGCACACATCTAATGCTGGAATCACAGACAATCTATGTACAAGTTTGTCGTTCCAAATTTAGAGGCGCGCCGCTGAAGTTTTTACATCGGGAACTTCTTTGCGCACCCATTGTTTCACTCTCGCACACAATCAAAGTTGGACTTATTGACAAGTTTATCATTCAAATTTTCTTACCGCATACGATAAATCTAAATCTCAAAACTATTCATGTTGTGCACATTGAGTAAAATGGCCGTCGTCGCTGCCCTCCTTCGATGCTCTCCGCCAATCCCCAGCCCTGCCCCCACCGTCGCGCCTCACCGTCGACCTTCTTTATCTTTCCCAGCCACTCAGTCGTCCTCTCCTCTGACTACTCAACACCCCGCCTCCGGAAACCATCTTCACATTCTCCAGCCCCATCCGCCGTCCCTCCCCCTTCGCCGCCCCATCCATAGACAACAACGGCCCGCCCTCCGCTGTCCCCTCCTCCAACAACCCACTCATCCCTCTCCCCCTTCGCAGCCACTCTCCCCCGTCCCTTCCTCTGATCTCTCGCCGCTAGTTCGACGTATTTACAAGTTTGACACTCAAATTTTTTCACTTCGCACAACAAATCTAAATCTCAAAACTACCCACATTGTGTGCGATGAGTAAAACAGCCACCGCCGCACTCCTCCACCGCCAATCCCCATCCTCGCCCCCTCCTCATCGCCCTAATGCCGACCTTCTTCATCTTCCCAGCCCCTCCGTCGCCCCATCCTCTGACTATCCAGCCCCCCCCCCCCCCCCCCCTTGTAACGCCCCGCTTCCCAAAATACGATAGAAGCGAGAACGTTACGAATGTCCGCATGAACTGGAGCGGTGAAGCTCGAGTTCACTAAGCGTCTGTGATAACATCATATCAGGTTCTTGCATGCAATCAAAATAATAGAATATTATTTCATTCAATAGCCCCATCTGGAGTTCGTACATGAAATAAAATGACAAGGCCTCAGCATAGCCAAACGAACTACAACAAGCAGCATACCCTAAAGCAAAACTAAAGAAGACTGCAACAACACTAGTCTCTAGTCCTCCATAGGGAGCGACTCAGCGTCAATAGCAACCTCCTATCTCTTTCCAGGTCAGGCGTCTCAAACAAGTCTTCCTGTTACTCTGGCTCGTGATCTGGCATGCATTCCAAAACACGAATGTATATCAGCAAGGGTCTGCAAGCAAAATTAAGACGTCCCAAGACAATGTGTACGAATAGTAATAATTTATGAAGCATAAAGTGTTTGTATAGATGTCAGTATCATGATTATAAACATGGAAATTTTGAAGTAAAGTATGGTACTTCTAATCATGGCAGTTCTACTGAAGCTAAAGCAAACATGGCAGATTGTGAGATGCGACAGCATGGCGATTTATGTAAATGTGGCAGGAAAGTAAAAGACAGTGCAAGAAAGTAAACGTGGCATGACAATGGTCGTAGCATGTGCTATACTGGCTACAAGACAGGACAAGACAAGACAGTGTATGTGTCTCTAGGGTTCATGCCTTAAGGTTAGAGGGCGGCTCTAGGGTTCATGCCTTAAGGTTAGAGGGCGGCCAAACTCTCTAAACCTTGCGACCCCTCAACCCAACCACAACCCAGTGCACAAGACAATTCCGTACAACGGATCACTCTCTCTGCTAGAAGGGTGCCGTATTCCCCGCAGGTTATTCGTATAAATGATCACTCCCTCTAATAGGAGAGTGCCTTATTTACCGCTTGGTTCAATACAATTCATGCATAAAGTTACATGGGAAGGCAAGAATGATGCATATCCGTTTTAAGATATTTATCAACATGTCAGTTATAGAATATTAGGTCTAGACTTCGTCATCAAGTCTAGGCTGTCGTGAGGGTATCCTAGACGCTATCATTTCATGTCCAGGTCTTGTGTTCATATTTTTACAAACTAAGGAAAGTAATGGCCTAAACGTGGCCGTTTCAACGCAAATGAGCACACTTGCCAACCTAATCTAGTGTACAAAAGGATGTGAAGCATACGTCCATGTCGTTTTAACATTTCCATGAATTACAATATTCTAAAACAAGTTAAACGATGAAATTAATCGGTTGTTTATTAAACTTACTGCAATTGGGTGTTTTTTGTTATTTTTTCCGGAATCATAAACATTCGATATTTTATGTCAATGTGTCACAAATTAAGTATGTGTCGTCATGGTATTTTTAGTGAGCGTCATTTCACGGGTCAAATTCTTGTTATTCAGCTTTCAGTGAAAAAGACAATTTAATATTTAAACTTCAAAAATTCATAACAATTCGCACACTTGCCTGATTTTGATGAACTTGGTGTCCTTGGGTTCGTCTCGACGAGCACTACGCTACGGTATGTTCGGTTCTCTGGTTTGATTAAACATATAACAGAATTATGTTCTATCCAATATACTGGGAGTATTAAAATGATTCTTACGACGTCTAATAGTTCCATTTTGTTATGTTCACTAACCGGTGACGTAGAGGAGGGTGCCGAATCGCAGCGAGGGTGTAGCGACGACGTGTATGTCCTCAAACAGCAATGCGCACGGAAAGTTGCTGCGGTAGCGAGCCATCGGAGGGCAGTGGGGCGCTGGCGAGTCCAACAACATTAGTAGTCGTTCGGGGTGGTTCTGGCCACCGGGGTGCGGGCAGGGGCTGATGTCGGTGGACCTGTAGCATGAGTCGATCTGCTGCAGGCTGGAAGGTGGCGCACGCCGGCCTGGGGGCTCCGGAGTGAGGAGGAAGGGAAGATGAGGCTGTCGGCGGTCTGCAGGTGGCCGGAGCTTGGGCATGCAGCTTCGTATGGATGGTCGGAGGGAGACACGCGTGTGGAGAGGGAGGGAGGACGACTGGTTGCTAGAGGGTTGTAACGCCCTACTCCCCAAAATACCTGGAATTTCTCTTTTCTTCTTTTCCACTTTTTTCCCCATGAATCTTGAAGAGTCAGAGGTAAATGAAGAAAGATGCGAGAGAGTGAAAGCAAAGGCAGGTCACTGTGCACATGTGTACAACTGAAGCTCCATAAACTTAACCAAAAATAACCTCATAGTACATAGAACAGCAACAACAAGCATATATATAACAACTTCCATTTATGTACATAGTCCAGGTGAGACACTACACAAACACCACCACTCTCCATCTCCCAAAACAACCTAGTCACAATACAACTACAACTACAACTCTCACCAAAGGCTACCCATGAAAACCCAACTCCAAGTCACCTCCAACCATACTGCCACTGCTACGTGAAAAATAAGGAGGAGCACGTCAATGCGTGCCCTATTAGGAACCAACTTGGATTTGGACATCGTTTTAAGGTTATCAGTCTACAAGGCAAGTTAAGGAAATAAGACATGTAAATTAAATATATATGGAAAAGTAAATAGCCAAGTAAGAGGATCATACATGCAGTCCAATGTCGAGTTACTGCAAGAAAAGGGTTAGCACGAATAATAATAATAATAACACAAGTGTTCAAGCAACCATTATCTAATAAGATAAGTGCAAGTGCCTAAGTAATGACACATAGTCACAAGAACAGGCAAAGGGACGGGAAAGTGCTGCCAGCATAAAGAGTAACACGTAAATTCTTATTTTATTATTTTATAATTGAATCAATTGGAACTTGGGTGAACTGTGTGATACCAGGACATGAACTTCACCCCAAATTTGGGGTAAATATAGCACACGGCGCAGTGGACACTGACATTGTATGACACCGGGCCTCTCAGCTCCTCCGTCCCTGGCAGGAGTGAGGATCTCCACACAATAACACAACCTCCGTATGTCCCCTCCACTCCAGGTAAAGGCGAGCGGGTATAAATATCCCCTCCATTCCCAGTAAAGGCGAGTGGGTATAAACATCACATAACACATAATCATTTCCCCCAACTTCTCAGTCCAGGCCTCATATCCACAATTTACACAAATCCCACCTAAACCCGGGTTTTACTAACTCACCCTCATTAGAGAGGATTGATATATATCCAATTTTATAATTCAACACCATACGTAACACGTTAGGGGTCATGATGGCATGGTGGAGATATCACCTTAACCGTCCATCATTAAACATAGGGTCTTGCACTCACCTGACATGCCCGCTATCACAACACATCATCCATTCACAATTACAATGTATACATGCCATTCAAGCCTCTAACTTCACCAATTATCAATGTGGCTCAAGGCCAACACTAACACATGTATGTTACTAAAATTAACAGATATTGCCTTCATTGCGACATTTCATCGAATACATGACGGGCATCATTAACATAGCCATTATAACATGAGTAAATCCAAGATCAACTATCACAATGAACCCCTACTTCAAGCAATAACAATGCACATGCATAATAGAGGAACAAATTAACATCAAGTCATAGTTATAACATCTTTTAAACATTTCAGCTTGCTGGAAATTGTAAACAATCACCACAAATGACCATACATCATCAGTTTTCAGTGAGAATTTGACCAAGTGTCCCAAATGAAAGTTATATATACACTAGTCCTGGATTCACAGATAAAATTTCATGCAAAAATATTAGGTAGGTGATTTATGGGGAATTATTTGGTGAAGTGTGTCAAGTCTGTTTTCCAGACAGATTTCAGAGTCTATAAAGATTGCTATTTTTGGTCATGTTTTAGCCAGACTTTCGAAATATATGCACTCTGATGCAATTATAGATTTACTTGTTAAGTTTCCAACAAGACCAAGAACATCAAATTCTATTGTGTGTGCGGGTATTTAGATCAATTTTTCTGAACTATGTCATGACTGAAAATCAAACAGACATGTTGTAAAGATAGAATTTTTGCTCCTAATTTCTGAATTGAACATATATCAAAATTTATATGCTTTTGGGGTAGAACTTCAAGATCTATCAGAATATAATTTTTTCGAAACATGATTCAAGCTACAGTAACCGTAATTACAACAACAACACACAATAGAATTTCAGGATTTTAAAGAGCTGGGTTTGCTTGGAATTTCAAGGGGGTTTTGCATGAAAATTGAATCATGGCACCTTAATTTGATTATCACTACTTCATATTGTTAACACATGGTATAAAATCATGATGTAAAGAAACCCTAAATAAATTTCCAAATCCAAGTTGGATTCCTACCTCAAAAGCTTGGTTTTCTCTCATCCTCCTTTCTTCTCCATCGTCTTCTCTCTTCAAGCAAGCTTGAACACCTTCTAATTGCAAATGGGAATTAGGGTTTTATTTTGATGAAGGAGGTGAAAAGATGGGTAGGATGGCCGGACATAGCTTGGGGGAAAGAGAGAAGAGTGGAGAAAATGGGAGAAAGGGAGAGAAATCACTAGATTTCTCCTCTTTTTTCTTCTCTTTTCTTATTCCTTTCTTCTCTTCCAAGAAAGGAATATTCCAAGGGAATATTCCACGAGGAAATGACCAAAATACCCCTCATCATCTAGGTATTTACAAGTTTATCATTACTTTATGCACACACCACTTTAGGATGTACGCACAGCAGCTTTAGTCCAAATGACCGTTTTGCCCCTCGGATTTCTAAAAATTTACGAGGGTTGCCATCGACCCCTAACCCCTTTCACACTTGCATGGCTCTTCCTACACACATCCACGTACATCCATGCATGCATACATGCTTCACACACACACGTCTAACACATTCCTGTTGTTTTACACCCACGACGTCATTTGCACTTCTCCCGCATTCACATTTCGCATTCTCTTCCATTAGCCACGTATTATGGCCTAATCCCCCTTGCACTATGTCATATACATCGATATCTATGCTTATTTCATGCCCACGTATGCATCGTAGGTAGAAATACCACGTGTGTTCAGTAGAATACCCGTATAGTGCAAAATAGGGCATGCCAAGGGTGGTCGGAGAGGTTGATGTGCATGTGGATGGCATGCGCGGTATGCTGGAAGGTGGGGGCGAGTTTGGGGGTTGCCGGCGTCGGGAAGGCGAGTAGAGAAAGAACATGTGTTGGGTGGTTGTTGGCTGGGAGCGGGAGGTGGTGCACGGCCTGGAGGCTGGGCTGTGCGTGGAGAAGAAAGGGGCTGCGCGCGGGGAGGACAAGAGGGCGAGGGTTTTGCATGGAGAAGGATGTGGCCGGAGAGGTTGCTACCTCGAGGGTTTCGGGGGTGTGGCTCTTAGTTGCTGAGAGGGAGAGTTATTGTTTGGGTTATTGTTTTGTATGGACATGCTCTTAAAGGTGGCAGCTATAGGATAGCCCTAGGGCTTTAGGCTTTGTTCTTTTTTTTTCTCTTTTTGGTAGGTTGAGTTACTCCATTGCTTGAAACCCATGGGAGTTTTGTTGGCTTATTGATTCAGGATATAAATTGCATATTTTACCCCCTAACTATCCCCATTTTGTGCCAAAGATTAGGCTTAATTGTGCTCTTTTTGGGTATATTTTCGCTTTAGGTCATTTTCGGGGCTTATTCTCGTTCTTGGCACAAAATACAGTTTTTATCGTCTTTATTGGCTTCCTATTATTTTTCCTATGCTCCTGCCATTATTTCGATCATATCTCCATTTTTGGGGAATTATTTGAGCATTGGAACATTTTATATGTATTATTGGAGGTTAATATTGTTTTCTTTTAATAGTCATTATATTAATTTTCTAATCAAATGGACTAATTTCTTCTTCCTATATTTTTCAGGTACTCCTGGGAGTCTTAGAGATTTTCCAGAATTGTTTGGGATTTTTCTGAGATTTCTAGGTATTTTTTTGGAATTAAATGGAGGAGAAAAGGGGGAGGAAAGCCATGAAAAAAGAAATTCATTGGGGGGCGCCACGTGGCGCGGTCTGGAGGCGCCACGTGGCGCCATCTGTGCCGTCCGCTGGGCAGTTGGGCTGTAGTAAAATAAAAAAAAACTTTTTCAGCGGGCCGGCCCGCTTGGCCGCTGCTGCGGTTAATTAATTTAAAAAAAAGATAAAAAAAAGTAATACTGTGGAGCGGGCCGGCCCAGCGGCCGGCCCGCCCGCGAAAATGTGATGCAGCGCCCGCTGCATTTGCGGGCGCTGGGCGATGCGGGCCGGATTTATCCGGCCCGTTTCCTTTATTTGCGCAGGCTTGCGCATTTGCTTGCGGGCGCGGGTCGGGTGCTCTGGAACCCGATCCGCTAGCCCAATTTGGCTGTTTTGGGTCGATTTTTAGGGCTTGGGGAGTGCTCTTCCTCCCCAAAAGCTTGGGCTATGGCTTGGAAGCCATTGGAGGGTGGAAAAGCTTGGTGGAGGAGCAAATTGGAGGAGGCTAGGGCTCGTTTGGGGAAACCTTGGTGAAATCTTTCCTCTCCCATTTTGTATTTTTGTATCTCTCATTTTGTAATGAACATTGGATGAATTTGTCTATGAATATCATCTTGTTTAGTATGATTGAGTAGTGCTATTGTGCTTGGGTTGTGATTCATTGGGTTGGATGTTAATTTCTTGACCTAATTTCATATTGCCAAATTTTGAATGTGAATGTTGGATGATTCTTAGGGCACAAATTTAATTGGCTAAGTCCCGAGAGGGCAAATTTGAGAGAATCCATGTGCTTAATTTGATTAGTGTCGTGATAATCTATCCATCCCTATTGCAAAATTTCGTGTTCATGAAAGCTAAATATTCCGATTGGGCTTCCTTAGCCGGATGACTGATTGTGTTATATGCGGTATTTAGGACTTGATTAACGCCAATTTTAATGAACCCACAACCCATGCTCTCTCTCCTAGCTTTCCCAAACTCCACCTTTGGCTCTTTAACCCTAGCCGCTTAGGATAGATTAGATTTTTAGTTTCACTTCACGATTTTCACACTTCCACCGTAATTGAGTTAGTTGTAAAAAACTTTATTTTTCTTTATCAATCAATTTTGTGAAAATAGAACGAATTGTCCCTGTGATCCGACCCGGTACTCACCGGTTATTTTTATATTGCATTGACGCTCCTACGCTTGGGAGTGGAAGGCGTGCCCCGTGCGCGTTTTCCGAGTCAACCAATTGGCGCCGTTGCCGGGGACAACGGTTTTTATCATTAGCAATCTTTGATTGATTTTGAAACTTTTAGTGTGATACTCCTATCTCTTAGTGTGTGTCTTTCTCTTTGTTTATTTTCCACTTATTGAGTCTTTTTGCTTGTTTATTCTCTTTTTTTTTGAGAAATTTTTTTTTAAAAACCATGGCATCTTCTTCGGATTTTTCGGACTTTGATTTGGAGGATATCCCACTTCCGCCATATTTCCATGGCACGGAGTGGGAGAACCCTCACTTACATATTAAAAATTTTGAAGATTGGATGCATTCATGTCTTGGTGGGAATATCGATGATGATTGCATATATTTTAGATTCTTTCCCGATTCTTTACAGGATGATGCTAGACTTTGGTTTGATTCATTGTCTCTGGACTCACATTTTACTTGGTTGTCATTTCAGGCTGAATTTCTCCGAGTGTTTTTGCCTATCTTTTTGGAGCAGGTACATGGGCGACAGGCCATGGAGCATGTAGCGAGCTTTATCCAGGCTGAGTGGGAGGCCTACCATCAGGCTTGGCAGAGGTTCCCTGATTTGGAGCTTGCGTGCCCACACCAGAGCTTTCACGAGGATCATCTTCTGCAGATCTTCTACACAGGGTTATCGCCATCTGGGCGAGATTTGGTGCAGATGAGCTGCGGTGGGACATTCTTTGATTATTCGACCGGGGATTCTTGGTTGTACCTGAGAGACCTTGCAGAGTGGGAGCAGACTGAGCCATCTGGAGAGCCGTCACTTGGATATGAGGATGATGGCCAGTCCCAGTTTCCACTGCAGGATGCAGAGCTGCAGGTCCAGTGTCAGCTTGAGGAGCCACCTTTGGGCTCTTTTTCTTGCGACCCCATGGGATACAGAGCAGAGCAGGAGGATGGGTTGCATGAGAGCCAGGTAGAAGACATTGACAGATTATATTTTGAGGAGTCGGAGGAAACAGATGATGGAGTGCGTGTCGACCACGACGGTGACACGATGCATTTTCATTTTGAGGTTGATGAAGAAGTGGATGTGCATGATGGCCGAGAGCAGATCGAGTACACCATGGAGCCTGAGCCACAGGCCACTTCAGAGTTAGCTTCACAGGTCGAGGCGGTTGAGTATTTTGGGAGGACGACTGAGATGAGCTATTTCTGGGATGGCGAGGATGATGCGTGCTTGGATTTGCCCGAGACGTGTCTACCTCCAGTCCTATCACAGATGTCACTTCCCTCGCCTCAGGATGCACACTTGCCAGTCATCGAGGAGGTTTGTGAGGAGCAGTTATCAGATGTGGGGAGTGCCGCAGAGATCGTTGATGTTGATATGGATGTCGAGGAGGATGATAGCGACGGGGATTGCGAGATGGTATATATTGAGCCCGAGCTCCCTCTTACTCCAGATTTCTCTCTGCAGCCACTTCCACCTCCTCATGAGGCCGTGCATCATGCCACATCTAGCACCGTATTTCAGGGAAGTTTCCACCATCTCATGCCTTGCATTTCTGAAGCCCAATTTGCACTTCCACATATTTTTGCTTCAGATTGTCGTCCATTGCATTTAAATTGTTTTATTTGTTTTGACGACCCGATTTGGAATGCTTTTGCAGGGCATGAGGACATGACTTGGATTGATGCAGCTCGTCTCCCACGTGATCCATATTATCCAAAGGAGATGCTTGGAGTTGCATTGCTGGAATCCAAGGAGGCCGGTGGTGGCCTAGCTCCAAAGCAGCTGGCGGAGGAGCAAAAGGATATGATCGAGCAGCTACCACCACCGTTATACATTCGGGATCCGCCATTTGCCACGGTGTGTTCTTTCCATGTAGTGTAAATAAATAAAAATTAAAAGTTAGTTTGCTTTTGCATTTTGCTTTCGTATGCATTTCTTTTCTTTTTAGTATCTTTTGCCAAGATCTAGTACTCTTCCATCATTGAGGACAATGCTTATTTTAAGTTGGGGGGAGAGTGTTAGAATCTTTAGGATAGTTAGGATTTTGGCCTAAATTTTTTTTGTGATTCCTCCAAGTCTCGCCTCATTCCATGAATTCATTGCATATCATATTTTGGCTTCCTCGTTCCTACGCCATTAGCTTTGTTTAGTCCCTACTTGCTTAATGCCATGCGATTTTTCGGATTATCATTTTGGTATCGATTTCTCGATGTTGGATTGGTATGTTTTCATTTCTTTTCCAATTTGGATTCATATGTTAATATATCATGTATGAAGCTATTTCATATGTCGTGATATCTTTTTGAAACAATTTGGGAAAAGTTTGGTGTAAGCGATTTCATGTGTTGGGATGAATGGTGTAGTTTTTTTAATTGGATTGGGAGTGGCCAAATTGTGTTTTGCTTTGTTTTCCTCTTAGGAGTGGGTGGATGAGTTGCTAATTTGTGTTGGAATGAAAAAGAAAGTTAGTATAAGTGAATGTTTCTTCCTAATCAAATCGAGTAGCCGGTGCCCCACGAAACATTGGGAAGGACGCAAAGGATGAGATTTAGGGGATCATTCCATCCCTTTGCCTATATAGCGTTATCGCGTGTAGGTATTGGTGGCCGTGTTTGCATTTATAGCGTTATCGCGTGAATGCAAAACATAAACATGAAAAATCCAAAAACAAAAAAACAAATAGAAAAAGAAAAAAAAATAATGAATGAATAAGCTTCATGAATGATGCAATCTCATCTCCCACCACTTAGAAGGAATTTCTTTTTTTGTTTTGGCCACTTTCATGGAAATTGGAAATTTTGACATCGTGATATCCCGATACGTGTGATACTGTGCTTATTTCTTCACTTTTCTTTGAATTTGATTGAGGGGGTATCATTTGTTGTCTAATTTCATATATTTGGTATATTGGCTTTGAAATCATTTGGAACTCCCATTTTGGAGTATGCCATGAAGATATCGAGGATTTGGTGCATGTCATTCAATTTAATCCGAATTTATCGCGTATTTTGCTAGGGACTAGCAAAAAGCTAGTTGGGGGGTGTGATTCGGGATATAAATTGCATATTTTACCCCCTAACTATCCCCATTTTGTGCCAAATATTAGGCTTAATTGTGCTCTTTTGGGGTATATTTTCGCTTTAGGTCATTTTCGGGGCTTATTCTCGTTCTTGGCACAAAATACAGTTTTTATCGTCTTTATTGGCTTCCTATTATTTTTCCTATGCTCCTGCCATTATTTCGATCATATCTCCATTTTTGGGGAATTATTTGAGCATTGGAACATTTTATATGTACTATTGGAGGTTAATATTGTTTTCTTTTAATAGTCATTATATTAATTTTCTAATCAAATGGACTAATTTCTTCTTCCTATATTTTTCAGGTACTCCTGGGAGTCTTAGAGATTTTCCAGAATTGTTTGGGATTTTTCTGAGATTTCTAGGTATTTTTTTGGAATTAAATGGAGGAGAAAAGGGGGAGGAAAGCCATGAAAAAAGAAATTCATTGGGGGCGCCACGTGGCGCGCTCTGGAGGCGCCACATGGCGCCATCTGTGCCGTCCGCTGGGCAGTTGGGCTGTAGTAAAATAAAAAAAACTTTTTCAGCGGGCCGGCCCAATGGCCGGCCCGCTGCTGCGGTTAATTAATTTTTTAAAAAAAGATAAAAAAAAGTAATACTGTGGAGCGGGCCGGCCCAGTGGCCGGCCCGCTGCTGCGGTTAATTAATTTTAAAAAAAAAGATAAAAAAAAGTAATACTGTGGAGCGGGCCGGCCCAGCGGCCGGCCCGCCCGCGAAAATGTGATGCAGCGCCCGCTGCATTTGCGGGCGCTGGGCGATGCGGGCCGGATTTATCCGGCCCGTTTCCTTTATTTGCGCAGGCTTGCGCATTTGCTTGCAGGCGCGGGTTGGGTGCTCTGGAACCCGATCCGCTAGCCCAATTTGGCTGTTTTGGGTCGATTTTTAGGGCTTGGGGAGTGCTCTTCCTCCCCAAAAGCTTGGGCTAGGGCTTGGAAGCCATTGGAGGGTGGAAAAGCTTGGTGGAGGAGCAAATTGGAGGAGGCTAGGGCTCGTTTGGGGAAACCTTGGTGAAATCTTTCCTCTCCCATTTTGTATTTTTGTATCTCTCATTTTGTAATGAACATTGGATGAATTTGTCTATGAATATCATCTTGTTTAGTATGATTGAGTAGTGCTATTGTGCTTGGGTTGTGATTCATTGGGTTGGATGTTAATTTCTTGCCCTAATTTCATATTGCCAAATTTTGAATGTGAATGTTGGATGATTCTTAGGGCACAAATTTAATTGGCTAAGTCCCGAGAGGGCAAATTTGAGAGAATCCATGTGCTTAATTTGATTAGTGTCGTGATAATCTATCCATCCATATTGCAAAATTTCGTGTTCATGAAAGCTAAATATTCCGATTGGGCTTCCTTAGCCGGATGACTGATTGTGTTATATGCGGTATTTAGGACTTGATTAACGCCAATTTTAATGAACCCACAACCCATGCTCTCTCTCCTAGCTTTCCCAAACTCCACCTTTGGCTCTCTAACCCTAGCCGCTTAGGATAGATTAGATTTTTAGTTTCACTTCACGATTTTCACACTTCCACCGTAATTGAGTTAGTTGTAAAAAACTTTATTTTTCTTTATCAATCAATTTTGTGAAAATAGAACGAATTGTCCCTGTGATCCGACCCGGTACTCACCGGTTATTTTTATATTGCATTGACGCTCCTACGCTTGGGAGTGGAAGGCGTGCCCCGTGCGCGTTTTCCGAGTCAACCACTTATGTAGAGAGAATAGAAAGAGAGGGGAGAGATAACGTGGGATGTTGGGAGTTGTACCGGATTGGTGAAAGTGGGGGGTTGGTTACGTGAGATGAGGGGTGAGGGTACAATGTCATGCCCTATTTTGAACTATACGTGTATTCTACTGAACACACATGGTATTTCTACTTACGATACATGGGTTTGTATGAAATAAGCGTAGATATCGATGTATGTGACGTAGTTCAAGTGGGATTGGACCGTAATACGTGGCTAAGAGACGAGAAAGTGAGAATGAGTGCGGGAGAAGTGCGAATGACGTCGTGAGTGTAAAACAACATGAATGTGTTAGACGTGTGTGTGTGATGCATGTATGCATGCATGGATGTGCATGGATGTGTGTAGGGAGAACTATGCTAGTGTGAAAGTGGTTATGGGTCAATGGCGACCCCCGTAAATTTTTAAAAAGGTCAGGGGCAAAATGGTCATTTGGACTAAAGCTAATGTGTGTACACACTAAAGTTGTGTGTGCATAAAGTAATGACAAACTTGTAAATAGTTGAAACCTGAGGGTAATTTTGGAAGGGTATTAAAGTCATTTTAGCCTATGCATGCTTATCCTAAGAGGATTCTAGTGCTAGATATTTTTCTAAGAAAATTCTATCTCTTTCTTTAACCTTCTTTATTTTTCTTTCATTTTCTATTCCCCTCTTCCCCTATCTAGGTGTGGCCAAAATTTCCATTACCCCTTCCTCTTCATTCAAGCTCACAAACCCAAATTTTAATTCCAAAAAAATTTGAAGAAACCATGGCTCACTTCAAGGAGAAAGATAGGTGGAAGGAGGAGAAAGGAAGGAGAGGGAGAGAGGGATTCCATTGAGGTAGGATTCTAACCTAGGTTTGTGGATTTTTATTTAGGGCTATGAGTATGTTATGATGTTATTAATAATGTTCATGATCTTGATTTCATGTGTTATGTGTGCAATAGACCCAAAAGATCCAAATTTTCCTTGTTTTCCTAGCAAATGTGTTTCTTGCTCATTCTGATCTCGGTAGTTTGATTTACCTTATGAAAAAAATATGTAGTTGTAGATCTTGAAGCCCTACTTCAGATTCATATAAAACTTGACATATGTTGAGTTCAATAAGTAGGAGTAAAAATTCAATGTTTGCAACATGCCTGAAATTCTGTCAAGCTGGACACAGTTTAGGAAAATGAGGTTTATTACCTGCACACTCTATGGAATTTGCTGTTCGTGGTCTTATTGTAAAGTTAACAAGTTTATCTATAATTTCATCTGAGTTATTATATTTCGAATTTCTGACTGCAACATGCCTAAAATTGGTTTTTAATACAGACCCAGAATTCTGTCTGAAAAACAGTCTGGACATGCTGCACCAAATAAATCACCATAAATTGCACAGTTCACATTTCTGCATGAAATGTTATGGGTGAACCCATGACTATTATATCTTCAACTTTCATTCAGTGAGTTTTGTCAAATACATAAGAGCAATTGGCTAAATATGCTGACTTTGTAGCTGTTCCTGCAATTTCAGCATGCTGGATTGTGTTGGATGAAGTTGGAATTGTGTGGTAATGCTAATTTTCCATTCCAATATGCATGAATGATGTTGATGCATATATGAAAGTTTAGTTATGCTATTTTTTACTAAAATTGATGGTATAACCCTCTTCATTTATGTGGCGTTCACTATATGTTCGTTAAAATGCCCCGTTGAATGTGATGTTAAAAGAACGTGGAAAATGGCCATTAAAATGCTGTGCCATGTATTACAATTGTGAACTTGTGTATGGCCAATGAATATTATGACACATGACATGTTAACTGGGATGTCTCGATCTGCTCTAAGGCGGGTGAACATCCAAGTATTGGGATGTGGGAAGTTTGGGTATAACTTAACTATAAGGGTCTGGACTGAGAAGTTGGGGAAAGAGATATGTGATATTTATTTCCCACTCGCCTTTGCCGGGAGTGGAGGGGACATACGGAGATTGTGTTATTATGTGGAGAGCCTCACTCCTGCCAGGGACGGGGAGCTGAGAGGTCCGGCGTACAGTACCCGTGTCCACTGCGTCGTATGCTATGTTCACACCCAATTGGGGTGAGGTACATGCCCTTATCTTTAGGTTATACCCAGACTTCCAAAGAGTCACTAACATCTGCTAACTAATGAACTTTATATGTGTTGTTGTTGCACACTTGTGTCTTGTACTCTTTACCTTGGTTGCTTGTACTCCTATTGCCTTTACACTCATAACCTTAGGTGATTACCCCTACCATGGTTAGTTTCCTACTGGGCACGTTTGACGTGCTCATTTTACTTTTCAGGTCTTGAACAGGCAACACCAGAACAGAATCCATATGAGGAGATTACCCAGTCGTGAGTTGTCACCTTAGGCACGCTACTCTTTTTGGGATATGTCTTGTAGTGTGAGTGAGATCGAGTAGTGAGCGAGCTGTCTTTTGTAGCTGTGGTATGGGTTGGTAGCTTGTCGTATTTCTCTTATACACTTGAGTTAGTTTCCCTTTGTACTTGATGCTGGTGTGTAATACTATCATTGTAACTATCATTGATAATGTAGTTCTGTGGTTATGTACTTTCTGTGATGGCTGTATGTGTTGTTTCTAGGGGTGGCAAACTAGACCCGACACGGCCCGACCCGACCCGAACCCAGCCTCTTGGGTCGGGTATGGGTAGGGGCCAATCCGGGTCGAGTCGAATTCGGGTCAACCCGACCGACCCGGATAAAAATCGGGTCGGGTACGGGTTTGACCACTCGACCCGGTTGACCCAAATTCGACTCGTATTTTTACTCTTTTCACCCCAAACCCGACCCGGACCCGACCCGAACCCGACCTTTTTTGTAAAATAATCACTCTTTCACACTAAACCTGACCCGAACCCGACCCGTACCCGACCCGTGAGACAAACCGGGTCGGGTACGGGTCACCTGGGTTACGGCCAGGTCGGGTACGAGTATCCGAACCCCGACCCAAATTTAATTCGGGTCGGGTTTGGGTTTACCCTTATTCGGGTCGGGTCAAACCCGACCCGACCCGAACCCGACCCGACCCGACCCGTTTGCCACCCCTAGTTGTTTCCCTTATGTGTGTGTGTGTGTGTGATGTATGATCCCAGCATTCGCAGTGGCCTACTTATTGTGTGTTTCTTTTCACGCTTGGTGTAATATCGCGGCTTGTCAGACTCCATCATCCCTTTCTCCCATGGTATGGAATGCCATATAATGTATTTGTGAGAATGGGGCGTGACATACAGTTAGGATTTTTCTAGATTTAGTTTCAATTTAAAACGATTCGTTTTCATCCCAAATTCGAAATTCAAATCCTTAAGAATATTATATATATATATATATATATATATATATATATATGAAAATTTACAGACTGGTCCAAGGACATCCAAATATCATAAATAAAATACAGGGCCGATCGTGACGTCGAGGGGATCGTGGGTACGAGGTCCGGGCACGCGTCTGAGCTACGAAAATAACAATAAAACAAAATATGAATATACGCACACGAAACAACAAACACTAAAATACGTACGACCGGACAAGGGTCGTTACATCCTACCCACCTTACAGAAAATTCTGTCATCGGAATTCCTATTAACCAAGATGCGGGGAATATGTGAGGGTGGTGCTTGCGCACTTCCTCTTCCAATATACACGCACCACACTCTCTAGTATGCTCACATACTACTCATAAATATCAACTACGTGGTCATGCATAAACACTCAAACAATATTACTATCACTAATAATAACAATAGTAGTATCATTATTAGTAATACCAATCAACGACCATGCTAATAACAATAATAACACTCATACATTCATCACTAATGATATATCAATAATAATAATACTAACATAACACAATTCGTATAATCTATTATATAAAAGAGGGATGTTATCAAGAGAAATTGGATAAGAGAATTTGGACATGAGAATTTGGATAAGAGAATTTGGATATCTATTCTATAAAATAGGGAAATTGGATAAGAGAGGCGGTGGTGAATTTTGCACATTCAACCCCGATTTTTGCATTTTTGCCCCTGGACCATCCCCACACACCCACCCACACTTTTTATTCTTCACCCCTTCCGACCATTTTTTTCCAGTCCTTTGAAGATTTTGAATCTTATCCTACTAAGACAAAGCTTTGTCCTATGTGGCAAGTTTGTCCTAGGTGGCAACGACAATTTTGGGGGAAAACTTGAAATTTTGTGGAAAAACTTGAAATTTGGGGGAACTTGAAATTTGTGGGGGGAAATAACTCAGCCATTAAATAAACCATAATTGGATATCGTTTCTATAATAGAGAGCTTGCCACCTAGGATTGTTCTAGGTGGCAGGGTTTGTCCTCTATTATATTATATAAAAGAGGGATGTTATCAAGAGAAATTGGATAAGAGAATTTGGACGAGAGAAATTGGATAAGATAATTTGGGCAAGAGAAATTGGATATCTATTCTATAAAAGAGAGCATGCCACCTAGGATTGTCCTAGGAGGCAGGGTTTGTCCCAATCACAAGTTGACTGGGACAAACCCCCAAAAAATAACCGCCCCATCCTCTTAATTACGTGTTTGCCACTCACACCCACAAAACCCATAAAACACCCCCAAGTCCACTTATTTACGTGTTTGCCCTCTTTTGGACTTTGGGGTTTTGGGCTTTCTTTTGGACTAAGAGAACATGCCAACTAGAATTTTCCTACGTGGCAGGGTTTGTCCCAGTCACAAGTTGACTGGGACAACCCCCTAAAAATAAACCCCTTCCCTCTTATTTACGAGTTTGCCACTCCCACCCAAAAACCCAAAAAACACCCCCCCAAGTCCACTTATTTACGTGTTTTCCCTCTTCTGGGCTTTGGAGTTTTGGGCTTTCTTTTGGGCTATGGGGTTTTGGGCTTTTGGTTTTGTTTTTGAGTCTCTTCCCCCCCCCCCCCGACGCTACCGACACACACACCCACACTTCTATATCCTTTTTGCTTTTGTGTGTGCACCACATCCTTTTCGTACGGGGTTTTTTCTGCGCCGTGCACTTTGTGCACGGGTTATTTCTAGTACAATTATACAAAAAAATTAAAACCAATATTATAATTAAGACAAATAGTGGCATCTTGCGTTACACAAACATCAACTTACTAACTGCAAGTGTGCCATCAACTTGTACACTCACATTATTACTACTACATAACGCCCTACCATATTTATACAATCAGAATCTCCAATCATATAGGTTTACACGTCATACACACACACCACTCAATACCAATACGCATGCACAGTCCTATTCAATCAAATAATATCACAATAGTAAAACCACTTTACACATTACATAATACACTATACACACCACACAATACATATCATTACACACTTATATGCACACCATATATTACACCATACACAAAAAATGGACATGTCATACTTACATGGCACTAGGGTCACTATAATCTACCCACCTTAAAACCAAGTCTGTCCTCTGACTTCCTTGAATGTGGCCAATTTATGAATGAGCGGACTAATGTTTCTTTACCCCAGACATACATACACTATAAAAACAATGTACACTCACATTCATACACTTACACATACATCATATAGTCTTATACGTACAAATACACGCACACACATTATACACATATTCATTCTTACGTTATTACACACATACATTATATCTACGTAAAACCTAAACACACATACCATATGTTCACCCAGGTATACACAACCATAGTAATCTACATAGTGCTAGTATACTACTATATATACACATGCATGCATAGTTATAAACATACAACCATATATACCTACTGGTATACACATGCACGTACATCATCCCGTAGGGACAAGCAATACAATATAATATTATAATTCTACTACTATACGTAAATCACACATATTCATACAGTATGCATGTATATCTATAACTAAGCACATACCTATCCATGCATGAGCACACGCCCATAAGCACAAATATATGGATCATACAATAAATATGCACACCAACCATAAACACACATATTATCATGTACATTACACCCAACATGCACATAACTTTATTAACATACAATTTCAAACATTGACAAGTACATCCAAAATACATACACTCCAAGTAGATAGTCAAACACTAATTTTGAGGAGCTTGACATCAGGATAGAGCATTCGCTATGCATGGTAGAGCAGTCTTCATAGCATGTGCACATGCGATATGGCTCTTGTTTGGCTAGGGGTAATTTAGCCGGCGCATCTTCTGATACTTCAGAGTCCAGACCGGTGGAGATGCAAAGGAGCAAGGAATTTGATAGCGCGGTGGAGCGTGGAGACTCCCACGGCAATGTGGAGACTGTGATGGTGGTCCCAGGTGGATTTGCCACTAGGGACGTGGAGCTGAGAGTTAGGAGGCCATGTATCGAGTGCGTTCTTGCTCGATATAGGGAGGAGGCAGTGCCAAGTGGAGCTCCTTCAGTGTGCGCTCAAATCTCACCTTCGACAAGTTCATCACAGGGTATGGCAAGTGATGACGATCTCCAGAGGCTGCATGTTGGTGCGGCGGAAAGTTTGGCATATGTGAGTGCGCATTCATGTCTTGAGTCGTCGGTACAGTCAGTTGAGGCGCGGAGTTGGTGGACGTCGAGTCTTGATGACAGACATCAGCGTATCATTCAATTTTGTTACCCAGTCTTTTCTCGAATTCGCCACTGTTTTCTTCAGGATGCTCTTTATTTCATGATTTGAGATTTCCACTTGTCAACTCGTCTGAGGGTGGTAAGCAAGTCCGATGCAGTGACGTACTCAATATTCTTTAATAGTGCTTCAAACTTGCTTTCTATAAAATGTTTCCCTCCGTCGCTTATTACCACCATCAGTACTCCAAACCCGGGGAATATATTCTGTTTGAAGAACTAGGCGACCACTCGTGCATCGTTGTTTGGTGCAGCTATTGGCTCGACCCACTTGGAAACGTAGTCCACCGCGACCAGTATATATTGGTTGCCGAGGCTATACGGGAACGTGCCCATAAAGTCAAGTCACCAAACATCGAATATTTCCACTTCCAGGATGATGTTCAGTGGCATCTCATCTCTTCTAGAAGAGAGTTTCCATGATCCAAGGCTTGGTGCAAATTTCAAGGGTAGGAGTAAGCCCATATTAATATATGGAGCTGACACCTTATCTTCTCAAAATAATCGATGGGAACTAATTAATTGGGGGGAATCAATTACAAGCTTGCCCTCTACGAAGGCCAAACTTTAACAAATTTTTGCTCCCTTACTGTTGATCTTCCCACAGGATACCTTATATCAAATCGAAGATCATTGAACATTGAACGCATAAAAACAAACGATGCTCAATTCCGAGTTCGTTTTGACCCTCAAACGAACGTGCAAAGTCTGTCAAAAACACACACAAAACTATGCAGATTGCAATTTGCACTAAGGGAATCCTGTGGGGCCCACATCATTAATTATTCTATAGGCTTCCACAAACCTTTTGCGACATAATTAATTCACATGTATCGTATGCATTCTCTCTCTAAGTCTACCTATTAGTTAACGAATGCACCACTCTGTGCGAGACCTTACAGACTGACCCTACTATATGTGGGGCTCGAAACCCCACACGACAGTGACACAAGCAGCAGGTGTCGTCCCTGTTTCTGTATCATCATTAGGTGGTTAGCCAATTGACTTGAGTATTCTTGGGACCATCCTGACTGTGTCCGTGATGAATGTCGTAGTTATAGTCCTTTCATCATAACTATGTCGCTCGAAGCTTAGGGTATGGTTAACTGTCAACCCCTAATAGCTTCTTATCAAGTCAGCATCGTTCGGTCTTAGCTAATTTTTGTTAGATCCAATCTAACATACCATGGCCAAAGTTTTTTCGCTAAAGACCATGCCGACTCCTGCGACTAACTCCATATAGTGGGAGAGATGAATTCTTTCTTGTCATGACCGAGGCACTTAGTCGACTTCCAGTGGTGCGTATCCTTACGATTCAGTGGAGACTCCAGCAAACATTACGGTAGATGGAGATTGATGTGGTACTACCAGTACTGACTTCCTTACTAATGGATCTTCAGGTACAATCCACATTGGTAGACATGATCAAAGCTGCACAGGCAGGATATACTAGGCTACAGAGGATCAGGGAATTGGTGATGGTTGGACAGCCACCAGCGTTCATGATACATGCAGACAGATCTATGAGATTTGGTAATAGACTGTGTGTACTTTTTGGAGATGTTAGAGAATATCTACGATGGAAGCTTATAGTTCGCCTTATTCCATCCATTCGAGCAAAACTAAAATGTATCAATATGTAAAACAACATTATTGGTGGCGTGGACTGAAGGGGTGTGTTGCGCCAAGTGTGGCCAAGTGATTGGTGTGCCAACAAATGAAGGTTGAACAAAAACGAGTTGCATGATTATTATAGTCAAGTCACTGCCTATTCCTGAGTTGAAATGGCAACATTTCACGACGGATTTCGTGACTGGCTTACCCCAGAGCAAGAAGCAGGACGACACCATTTATGTGATCGTAGATCGATTGACAAATTCAGAACATTCCATCCCTTCCAGAGTTGGTCAATAAAAGGTACATGGAGGATATCATGAGACTGCACGGAGTACCGATGAGCATAGTTACAGACAGAGATACACGGTTCACTTCGCATTTCTGGAAAGGTTAACAAACGAATCTTGGCATTCATCTCAAGTTCAGCACCGCTTATCACCCCTAGATGTACGGACAGTCGGAGCATACCATCCAGATCTTAGAGGACATGTTGCGAGCATACATGTTGGATTTCAAGGGGCCGTGGGAAGCTCAACTGCATATCGTGGAATTCACATACAATAATAGTCATGAGTCGAGCATTGGGATGGCACCATTTACATGCTTATATGGAAGGAAGTGTCAGTCATCCATGTGCTAGGGAAACGTTGGAGATAGAGAATTGATGGGGCCTGAGATGATAGTATAGGCAATCGATGTAGTACAGATAATCAGATAGAAACTACAGTTGGCGCAAGACAGATATAAGCATTGGACGGATTCGAAACGAAGACATCCAGAGTTTTAGTCATGAGACAATGTATTTCTGAAGATATTGTCGAATCAGAGACTGATTCGATTTGGCCGGTGAGTAATACTTAGCACTCGCTACATTGGACCATTCGATGTGCTTGAACGAGTGGTAGAAGTGGCATGCAAGATTGTACTACCTCCATCGTTAGAAGGAGTACATAATGTGTTCTAAATATCTCAGCTACATAAAATGTGGGAGATCCAAGACACATGGTGGACCATTCGGAGATTTCAGTACACACAGACTTGACATATGAGCAGCAACCTGCGTAAATTATTGATCGACAGCAGAAAACTACGAGGAACAATACTATCAACTTAGTGAATGTATTGTGGCATTGTAATGTGACATGCGAGTTTACTTGAAAATGAGAAGAAGCGATGAATGAGCTTTATTGTAACAACCCACTCCTGGGGCCAGTTACTGTTTGGAACATGCACAAGTCTTGCTAGACACCAATGAAGTCCATACAGGATCGGTTGCAGAAATATGCTAAACACTCATACATGAAAATAAAATACAACCTTATTACCAACCAGCAGCGTATAGAAAATGAAATACAATCCAAATATAAATACACACCAAGCCACACTCTGAAACTGAAAAATGCATAAAATAAAAAAACACACTCACACTTAGTAACCGACGTCCTCCTGGTCAAACTCAACTGTCAGTGTTTGCCAACTCAGGTGTAACTTCTTCAACCTGTGAAATATCTACCGGGTCCACCACAAAAAGAAGGGTCGCCAGGATCAGACGTAACTTAAAGTATCTCTATCATGGAATTCAAAACAATATACAAGCATGGAAACTAGCAGAGACTAGAAGTAAAAGAGCATACTATGATGGTATGGAAAATAGAGCAGAATAATAGCTTTGTAGATTTACTACGACTTTCACAATTTATCAGCGATTAAAAGAAACATTATTAAAGATGATAAGGTAACGAGAGTATAACTGTGCCGAACCTAGATCGTGACTTATAAAGCGTAGTACAGTGAGCAACCAAGAGTCCATCTTATACCACGGGTGCGCGTACCCGGGTTAAACCAAAACTGTGCAATAAATACGATACTGTTCCATTATCTGTGATTCATATCTGTGAATTTGTCACTGATGAGCGGGACAACAACAACAAAGGCTGAACTGGTCGCTCCCACACATTGGCTATTATAAGTTACCCAAAAATCCCAAGTGTCGGTGATGTTACCATATTTGTAATTTACGAGTCATTTTCTAGATTAACAGTTTTACAGTCAAGTATGACACGTAGTCCGATCGATTCTTTTATGATACTGTGCAGTTTATCAAGCTTAGCTTACCGTTCTAATGAAACACTTTGAAAACAAAATGAAACTAGTTTTAACATGCATTTATTATAGTTTTTAGACCTATAGATAGGGTACGATGAGTTACCGATACGTTTTGTCGTGAAAGGCACAGTTCGATCAGCAGTAGCGATACCTGGGTTCACATGTGTTACAAGGCATGTTAGCTACACAACTTATAAAGACAACTTATATATTAATACTAATATACTTATACATAGGTAACATTAACTTTAACTGAAAATAATTTATATAAAAAATAAAACATGAAATAATAATTTAACCTAATATATTTTAACTTAACAATTATTATAACTAACAATTATTAACTAACAATTATTATAACTTAACCTTTAATAATTTATAACAAACAATTATTATAACGTATTAATAACATTATAACTTATATAAAAACAAAACCTCACCACTCACCCTCTCTCTCTCTCTCTTCTCACGATCTGTCTCTTTCTTTCTATTCTCTCTCTCTCTCTTTTTCCTTTCTTTTTGTTGCAGGCGAGGGGAGACGAGGCAGGTGGCTAGGGGGCATGGGGCGGCAGCCAGGCGAAGCTCTGGTGGAGGCATGCGCGACAACGGGTCAAGCTGGGCGGCGGATCTGGGCGCGCGCAGGCAGAGCTGGTGGGGATGGCGCCCTGGGCTGCAGGCTGGCGGTGCTCGGGGCGGAGCAGCGAGCACAGCTGGCGGCGGGTCTGTGGCGGCCAGGCGCGCGTGGTTCTACAAGGGGTGGTTGGCAGCGGCTGCGCGTGACGGAGGGCAGTGCTCAGGCGGCGGCCAAGCGTACAGGGTGGAGCTAGGGCGCGTGGGGGGCTTCTCAGGTGGGGGGCGCGCAGCGAACAACAGCGGCAGGGGGTTATGGTTTGGGCACAGGCAGCCAGGAGGACGGTGAGGGTGAGAACGTGAGAGGGGGAGGATGGATTCGATGATGATTTCAGATCTGATTTCCCAGATCTAATTTCTGTCTCTCCCTCTCTCAATTTGATTTTTGTGTTTTGATTTGGGTGTTTGATTGACGAAGGGGGGAGGATGATGATGAGTATGTGAAGGGGAATAAAATGTATAAAGAGCTGATGAACGTTGCAAGGAAGATGCTGGGTTATCCTTGAAGAAGGAAGAGGTAGGGGACATTGTAGGTGGATATGCTTAATTAGTCAAAAGAGCATGTTGATGGATTAGGCTTCATTAATGACGGGGAGATGAATTTAGCCTTGGAGGATTTAAACGTGTAAGAGATGTCTGATGACGTTGGAGGATGTTGAAGAAGATGTTTGTGTTGTGGTGGTGACTTGCAGGTTGGGAGGGAATGCTGTAGGGTTTAGGTTAAAGATAATTGTAATTTGTAAATGGTGTTTTGTAATAAAATAATTTAATGATAAATATGTATATGATTAAAGCTATGGTGAAAATTTCAAAATCAGTGACGTGCTCGCGTTGATGCGTAGAAAAAAAGAGAACACTCGGATAAAACACTCAGACAACTGAAGTAAACACAGACACACGCGCAATCAAACATGCCTAAAAAACAGGTCGTTACAGTTCTCCCTATCAGTTTGAGGAGTCTTAATTCTTCCAATTCTGATAACGGAATTTACTGTAAGGGTCAAGGGTGTAATGAACCTATTTTATAAAAGCCCAACTATGGCCCAATCAAATGGCCCAGCTTCATTCTATTAAAACAATAAAAACCACTTATTCGCGCGCGCTCTCTCCCCATCCACTTACTCTGAACCTGACCCGATGCAAGTTTCTCTCTTTCACCCTTCAGTGCACAGCGAATGAAAGTAGCGACAACCGACACCAAAAATTTGAAAACACTATCCCAATCCCGCATTGTGCCGACTTGTTGGGAAGATCTCTTCTCTGATAAGATCTCTATCTTACCATCTCATGCGTTTCCTCTTCTTCTATTTATAGGCATTAAGGTTTTGAGTTTTTCTCAGGCGAAAATTGATTCTTCTTCATCAACATTTTCTGATTGTGTTCGATTTGGTTTTTGGATTTCTTTGTAATTTCGGTTCGGCTTCTATGGCCCACAGTAGACCATATTTGCTATAAACTCCAATTATTTCATTTCATACCTTGGTTTGTTTCGGAAGTTAGGTTTTCACGTTTTCTTTAACGTAAGGAGATGATGAGTTGATATTATATGAATGGGATGTCTTTCCTTATGTTAAATATGACACCCCAAGGGCAAGGCAGTAATTTTGCCGCATCTCCATACTTTTGATCTAGGGTTTGTGCTTTTTGGGGTTGGCTGTCAAGGGTTTTACACTCTCATGGGGGTTCAACTGTGGCCTTTTCTGCTCTACGCATCTCTTACGGCTGCTTTCAGTCATGTCGAATGTTCTTCCCTGACTGTGCTTTGTGCAGCTGAATTTATTTATGCACTGTTGCGTTCGGTTGCTTTCTTTTTACCTTACGATGATGAGTGCTCTTTTCCCATGTGGTTCAGGGTGGCCATCGACCTGGCCCGGAGGTTGGTCAGGGCCGGAAGCCCGGCCCAAGGCCCGAAAAGGGCCGGGACCTGTCCTGGTCTATTTATTTAAAGAAATTAAAAACTTGAAAAATAATTCAAAAAAAAGCTTTAAAAATCTAAAAAATTGTAAGTATATGATAAAAAAATTACAATTAATAAATGATATTTATACATAATATTAAAATTTTTACAGATGTATAATTTTATAAAAACATAGTATTTTAGAAACAATTTAGAAATAGACATGCCTTTAAATTAGGAAGCGGAGAAGGACAAAAACGTATTTAAGCCCAAAATTCTCGAAGGTCCTGGGATGAACCTATAAATTTTATTGTTGAAATTTTTTTTGAGGGGCCTGACGTAAGTCGGGCAGCCTTACCACACACATGATGGTCAAAAAAGAATACTAATACGAATAAGAAAATAATAATAGGCGAAAGAAATGAAACTCACTCATTTTGTGCCTCTTCTTCGTTGGAATCTTTGGAAAGGTCCTTTCCTGCAAGCGGGTTTTAGCATGGAACCAATCCTTCGCAGAAACTGCAGCTTTAAGTATGTCTTCATTCAGTCTTGACCTCTTGTTGCATAGAACACGATTACTTGCACTAAAAGCAGATTCCGAAGCAACGGTAGATATAGGGACAACTAACAAATCATGAGCCATGATGGAAAGAATGTGATAAACTGTTTCATATCCTTTCCACCAGACAAGAGCATCAAAATGCTCATCATCCATTTCTTCATCAGAAAAAGGAAACATATTTGCTAAATACTTAGATAGTTCACTAGAAGAACTATCTAACTCTAATGTTTTTTCTTCTTCTCTAACATCTGTCGGATTCGACTTGAAGTAAATGAAGTAGCAGGCACAAAACTAGTATGTAAAGCCATACCAAAGCTAGTCTTATAAGTTGCAAACAGTGTTCTTAAGCCGTGTTTAAACGTAGCGAGATGTTCAGCACGGCGAAATCGCATGTTTTCATAATACATTTCTAATAACCTAATTGCAACATCCTTCTTAAAACGTGGATCAAAAACTTTAGTAATAGAGTAAAGCATAGGAACATGATTCCAATACTTATCTAATTTTATTAACATGTCTTGTGTCATATGAATAATAGCAGCGTTAGGTTGTGGATTGTCTTTAGCTTAGATAAATCTTCAGAAAATAAAACTAATTGTTCTAACCATAAAACAGATGTTGGATAGTAAATCCCAGAAAATTTATTTGTAGCAATAAAAAATTTATCAAAAAATCACGAGGATGGTCTACAGTTAACCATTCGTATTCACTAATTTCATACGAAGGGTTATGTGGCAGGTATGTCATTGCAAAATCTGTAAACGGGTATCTACTCTTAATCATGGAACGTAGCGTTATATAAGTTGAATTCCACCTATGTGGAACATCAAATTTAAAGGCAATGTAGGGTGTTTGGCTATTACGACACAGTTGTTTGTACTGAAGTTGCCTAATGCCAGAAGTACGTATCTACGACCTGAGATTCCTAATTTTATCTAAATAAATTGAAGAAGTTTTAAGTCTGTCTTAAACTATCAAGTTTAAGACGTGATATGCACATCTTTGATGAAACAACAACACATCCATATCGGGGATCAAGGTTCTTTTTAAACAACTAATTGCACTATTGTTGTTCGATGCATTATCAATAGTAAATGAAAAAATCTTTTCAACAATATTATAATCATGAATAACATACATTAAAACATAAGAAATAACGCCTCCAAGTATGAGCATGCTCTAACATTCTAAATCCTATGATCATCTTGTTAAGCAAGTAAGCATGATCTACATAATAAGATGTAACACATAAATAGGACGCTTCCCATTTGGTTGTCCAAATGTTCGAAGTTAAACATATTCTGGAATTTAAACTAGCAAATGTTTCCAGCAATTTAGCTTTTCCAGTTTGAAAAGCTGATACAGCATCTCTTCAAAGAGTGTTTATAGGCACTCTTCTAAATGCAGGGTTAAGTGCGCGTTGGTTAAACCGTTCCGAGTCGGAGCTTTTCCCATAACTAAATGGCAATTCTTGGCGTAAAACCAATCTAGCCACCTCTTTTCTCATTGTCTCATCAGAGTATGAGAAATTATAAAGAGAGGAAGAAGACGCGGTTAAGTTTATTATGGTCTGTTTAAAATCCTTTTTTGCATGGGATGCTATGTGTCTCTTAAGGCGTGTTGTGCCGTCAGAATTTGCAATTAAAATTTGTTCTACATATTTTGCAAAATGCCTGATGTCCTTTGCCAATGACAGTTTCAACCGTAAAGTGCTCCCAAACCATGGATTTTCGTGATATGGGTCAGGGTTGTTGTGTATTAGAAACAGCGCGATTAATAGGATGTGCAGGAGTATAAGCGTGTACAGAAGAAGTCTGTGCAGAAGTAGTATAAGCAAGTATAGGATTCTTCTACTCATCCGTGTAGGTTGGTGACATATCAGTATCAAAATTTGGTGTTTCTATCGGGTTATCCCAAATCATATTAAAATTATCATACTCCTCAGTGTTGTCAAGGTGGAAGTTAAAATTCATACGGTTGTTTGGTCCAGCCATTATACTAATACATAAAGGAACATGATTGTCGGGTTGCTTGCGAGTGGTGTAGAGAGTAGATGAGCTTGAGAGCAGAGGGATCTGAGACTTGGATGCGAAGTTGAGATCGACAGCGAGTCGAGACTTGAGCTTGAAGGCGAGTTGAGAGTGAAGTTGATGTTGAGAGATGTATGCCCTCGAGGAAATTTATCTATGTAAACATCTTGTTAATGAAAGAAAGCATGCTTTCTGATATCAACACATCAGACAGACCCTTGTGTCTTTGTCTTGATGATCTCATAATCATGCGACTTAGTAAAGTCAGAGACAAGACACGGGTGCTCACTAGAAAATGAGTCCATTGAATGACCCAATAAAGAGTTATCAAATG
The DNA here is from genome assembly GCA_030789695.1 of Scilla litardierei. Taxonomy (NCBI): domain Eukaryota; kingdom Viridiplantae; phylum Streptophyta; class Magnoliopsida; order Asparagales; family Asparagaceae; genus Scilla; species Scilla litardierei. The sequence goes on from CM061142.1 coordinate 818,694,840, forward strand.
GTTGAAAATTAACTAACTGTCATTAATAACTCTCTAGTGACGATAGGCAAGTTGGTCATTAAGACTTGAGATCACCGTACGAACATGTGCGTGAACAGTGTTGCTTAGATCTATGATCTAGCTTCGAGGCAAGGCCTGCTGAAAGGTTTTAGGTTGGATGACACTTGAAGCATACGAGGTGAGTAGTGATCAAGAGAGGATTTGTCTCTTCCGTCAATTGGAAGTTAGTATCATAGGCTCAGTACGGCTCTTGGTAAAACATTGGCCAAGGTATATTGTAATATGTACAATGTGTTTGTACCATAGACCGAATGATACTGGCCAGTGCTAGCTAGTGGGGTTAACAGTTTACCATACCGTAGGATGCATATGACATAGTCAAGACGAAGGGACTAAAACTGTGTTATTCATCACGGACACAATCAGAGTGATCCCTGCAACACTTTTGTCGACAAGTCAATTACGTAATTATGATACCGAAACAGGGACGACACCTGCTGCTCGTGGTTACTGTCGTCTAGGGATTTTGAGTCCCGACCTGTAGTAAGGTCAAGCTGTAGGGTCTCACACCGAGTAGTATTCACGTCATAATAATATGAAAAATGTTAAGATGAATGCATTTGATGAAATGAAGTAATTTGGCTCACAAGTAAGTTGTGTACTAAAACCTAAAGAGTTTAGCATTTGGGATAAATTAATACTTGGTATTAATTTGACAAAGACACATGAGAACTGACACGATCACTTTTCGGTCGTACGTCTTTCATGCGCGTACTTTTGTTCGTACGTGTATTTATTTTGACCTCTTCTTGAATCCGAACCCTATGATGTGATATGCCGTTGTGATCCTATGGAGGAATACTTATTTGTGGAATTATTTTTGAACATCATTTCACGGGTCGTCCTCCCACAAAATAACTTTGTTAGAAGAGGTGTCGTAGCTTCCACCTTTTTCGTTGGACCTTTCTATTTTTAGTTCCGTTTTTCATCGTTCTAGCCCATGACTGATCATCGTAGTCTCGATCCTCTCGTCGACACAGTCGTCCCGATATTTTTATTCTATTTTTCGGACGCCGTTTATTTGGCCTTTCGCACTAATCAATTTCAATCTGTCTTTAACCCAAGCTTAACCCTAATTTGATCTAGTTAATCTAACCACCTTGGATCCCACGTTTCACATGCCATTTCCCCTAGCTATTCACCACCCTCTATTAAACTAATTCTACCCCTCCCTCTCACATTCTCTCTCCCACTGTTCCCTAAATCTACCCTTTTCAACACCCAAATCGCAATACCCTAGTTTTTTTCTCTCCTCACGCAAGGAGCAAGCCCAGCATCCACATGAAACCGCATTCCCTCTTCAACCTCTCCACGCAGCAGCTCTGACCATCCCATGACCGTCGGCCTCATCTCCCATCTCCGGCCACCATTAACCGCCGCACCTCTCTCCTTTCTCTTCCTTATCCCCTTGAATAACTGTCGAAGCCCTCCTCCTAGAGCGTCGGACGCCCTAGCCTAGGCCGTCGCCGGCCACTAGAAGCAGGCCGCACCCTCCACTTTTTCGGCGCAATCCACATGGCCGCTGTTAACTCCTCCATCCCCAAAAAAAAATCACACACACTGCTCTCTCCCTCAAGTCCGGCCTGTTCTTCCCCATGGCCGCATGACCACCCAGTCCGACCCCTCCTTGCCACCGCCGGTTGCTGCCCAGTTCGACCCCCTAGCCTCCGGCCACCTCCACGGCTCCTCCACCATTTGTAGTCGCCAAACTTCCCAACACAAACTGTCCCCTCCGACCATCTCCAACAAATATGCCATCCTTCACCCGAAACGGCCGTCATCCTTGCCGAGACCCCTCTCCCTTGAGAACACTCATGCCATCCCCTCCGCCAAGCCCCAAACAGCCCCTCTTCCTCTTGACGAGCTCTATGCCAAGTCTCTACGTGCCGTTGCCGTGCACGAGCTGTAGAACCCGATGTCCGCGTCTTCCCGACGCCGTGGAACGCCATACGGCTATTCTCTCGTGTCGTTGTTCGGTGATCATGCCGCTACCTAGATGATCGTCGTTCATTGTCGTCGTCGTCTGCCTTGGCGCTGATCGCTGCCGTGCATTAGATCATCACACGCTTCTGTTAATTCAACCCCTGACGTCGCTATCCGACGTCAGTGTAGCTCTCGCGTCGTGTTAAGGTATACCTGAACCGTAGGAACCCACACCCACATGTTAACAAGATGAAAACTTTGATTTCATTGCTTTGGTAACTCACTAATTGAAGATAATGAATACGGGACTGTAGGTTTGGGGTGATTAATTTGGAGCACATAGGGTGATTTGGACCGTTGTTGAACTGAGACTACAGACGTTGTTCAGGCAAGTGAAACTTGCATAGTAATTTATTAGGCCATGTTTTAGACCATTTTGTACGATTGTGTAAAAGAGACTATGCAGTGAAATGATAGGCACCTAGACGACCATATTTGATCTAGTTTGACAATGAAACTAGAACCGATACCCTACTTTATCTAGCTTGACAACGAAGCTAGATCCGACACTTTTACCATGCTTTCATTCATGCTGCCATATCACGTTTAATTTCAATTAACGGTTCTCATTGCCATGTCATGTCATGCACCAAAATGTTTCATCGTGATTGCGTAGCACACGCTACAAAAAAATTGTAACTATTGAGGCTAGGCACCTGCTTTGCGGGCACAACTCTATGCCAACCTAAAAACACTTCCTGGCTCGTGATCCAGAAGCGAGCACAGTGTTGTTGGGAAACCAACGCTCGATACATGTGGAGGGGTAGGGTTAAGCGATCACTTGAGCGCAGAAGTGAGCCCGTACAGCCACTTCAGCCAAAAGGCGTAAACCATGTGCACATCGTGGATACAAGTTAATAGTGAAATCGTGAATATTGTTAGTAGCTCTCGCTACAACGTGTCATGCATCGCAAGTATCATGTTCGTGTTTAAACTGCTGCATTCAATAAAACATCATGTCATGTCATCATTATTTTAGAACTGCTAGGCTGCATTTTACTTTATAATTGCTGTGATTTACGTTTCCTTGCACAAAAGTCTCCCTTTCTTATTTGGAGATTTTTGCTGACATGTGCCCTTTTCTCTTTGGGTGTCACATGTCAGGTTTTGAGCCTGATTTAGTTGCTGATGACGACAGGTTGTTGACGTCCAATTCGAGGTTTCCGGTCCTACCCATAGTCTCAGCTGGTGACTCTCTTTTAGTTGTTGTTTACTTTCTTAGTAGGCTGTTAGGTTGTTCGGTGCGTTGCACCACTTCTTGTTGTAGTTTTGGCCATGCTTAGGCCTTCTTTTTGAACTCTGTACTTTACTTTATGACTATCTCTGTAATGTTTGGAATAAAAATCTGTGGATGTTGAATGTTGGATAATTTTATTGTCTATCCCTCATTATTATTATTGTTGTTTCGTCGTAATGCAAAGGACCTAATAATGGATTAATTTACCAGATGCTTATCAGACTACAGCTTCACAACTCCAAGTCTGAGCGGACCTCTTCACATCCCGCCTTCTATACTTGGGAAGCATGGCGTGACAGGTTTTGTTGGTCGCCCATGCAGGTCATCTTTGCATCTGCGAAATATTGGAACAATAATAATGATAACAGCATCTATTAAATTATTCGGGACATTTAAGTCATAAATTGAGTCTAACCTGAAGGTTTTCCATGTCTTGGATGCTAGGAAGACTTAGATGGATGTCCAAGTTTGATAGTCAGGTGCCTTCGTCCAGATTAGCTGTACTCGTCTTAGGTTGCCTTAGCAGCCTCTCACCTAGCCCTGACCATATTAGATTTCTAGAGCTTTTCTTTTAGTCGTTCGTTGAGTCCATCAATTTCGGGCCCAGCAGAACGTAATCTTGACCCTCTTAGGACCCTTCCCTGAGATTCTTATTACAATGTAGTTCATTAAAAAGTCTTAGTGCTAAATTCTCCTGATCGTTAGTCGGCCGGTAATTAGAACCCCTGATTTCTATTATCTTCCTAATCATTACACTCCTGTCTTATTGACCATAAATCGTAGCTTTTCTTGAATCGTATTCTAGGCGTATTCATCATACGACCACATTCTTTGACCTCAATACACATGATCGCTTCATGACGATTATCGTTAATCTTTCGAATCTTCTCCGTTGCAAATATTGATTCTTTCAAAGTTATTTTCGCTTTTCCATATTAAAAGTTTTCGCTTAGTTTAATTTTTGTTTTTAAAACCCCTTCCTATATATTTAAATTCCTTGCTTTTCGATTGAGTTAAAATTCTTTCGTAGCTTTTGAAGTCTATTGGTTGTGATTTTTAATTACTATCTCGTAATCATTTCCTGACCTAGATCTTTCGTATTTCGGGTTTAAAACTTTATTACCATTTTGAAAATTCAAAATATCATTGTTTCCTTTCTATACTACTAAGTTTATTACTTTTAACCACTTACCGTACATACTTATAGATTATTTTCCTAAGCTAAATAGAACTTCAATATTTTTATATATATTAGTTCTAGGTTCATCGTACAAATATTTCAAAATCTTTGTATAAATCCGTTTTTTTGGCAAATCCTGGTTTCTCTAAAATTATTTTCAATGTTATTTATTTTAAATTTCTCCCCAGTTTAAAGGCTTTGAAAACATTTAGCATGAGCATAAATTTCCTACACTTCAGTTGATCTAAATTCATTCTTTGAATTTTGAAACTTTTGCCGAAATTATTAAATTACTGCCGTATGATATTCTCTAACCTACATCTTTAATGATCGTGTGGATGTTTTACTTCTTTCTTATAATGGTTTCTCAATAAGCCAATAAACCATTTTTTCTCTTATTAGGTATATACGACTCAAACTTGTTTCGAACACCTCATTTTATCGACCTCCAAATATTTTTCTATGCAAAAGGGGGACTCCAACTTTTGAAGTACGACAGTTTTTATACTTTTCGTATTTTAACTTATGACATTTACACACTATTTTTTGTATCCTATATGGGTATTATTACATCTTCCTTTCCTCTACCTAAACATTCACAAATATATCCCTGATTCACCTAACCAAGCTATCTCCTTATCCTCGCACTATTTGAACCCGTTCTTTCCGATCTTATTTCGTTACGCTATTTGATCTTGGTTTCCTTCCTCTTGCTTAGTTATCCCACTAGTACTTGTCGTTGTTTATGTCAACTCTAGTCTAGTAGTGGGCCCTTTGGTTTTGGGATGTAGTCGTGGTGCATGCATATAGGTAGAGTGTGTGGACCTGTATGAGTGTGCTACCCTTAGGATATTAATGATTGTCTCTTGTGTTATGTATGAGTACTCAGTGCTATTCATGATGTGTGTGTGAAGTTATATGAATGATAGTAGTTATATTTATGTGGATAGATATACCACTTTAAGAATGTCTATATATATATTTGAAATTTGTATTGGAATATATACTAGTAGTGTAAGTAGTTTGAAGATACTTGTAAATGCCTGAAATAATATATTCGTAAGTCATGTACATGTTAGGTGTAATGATAATAGGTGTACTTATAGTTAAGTGTGTAGGCCTATTATATGACCTATATGTTAGTACGTGTGAGCGTGTGCTCGTACGTATATATGTATTGTGCTTAGACGTAAGTAGTTATGTATTTGCTGCATGAATGTGTGCGATATACATATGGTAATAGGATTATAATTTTGTTTGGTATTGCTTGCCTTTCTGGGATATTGTGTGTGTACATGTATACCATGATGTATACACGATTATTGTATGATGTGACTATGCATGGATAGGTATATGTAGTAGTGTATTGATTATATTTAATATTGCTATGGCGTGAATATATTACATGTGTGTGACTATACGATGAATGCATGTATTAGAAGGTGTATTATAATTATACGTGTGCTGATATTTGTAATATTATTATAGGGTGTAAAGTGATTGCATTATGTGGGCTTTACTTCGCTAAATATAGTGATTGATATTATAGTATGATTGTGGGTATGTTGGTGGATGTATACATATTGGAGTGATATTGGTATACGTATAGGTACCGTGTTATGTCTATATGGTATTCTGATGTGGGTTTGAGTATCACTCAAGCTTGAGTGGGTATATTATACGTATATTGTTACATAAGTCTCTAGTTTGCGTATAGTACTATGAATATGGTAATGGATGATGTGTGTATAGTGATAAGATTGGTTGTGTCTGGTTGTGTTACGCACATGATTGTGGGTGGCTATATCAGTATATAGTTATAGGTATTGGTCTTGTGGTATAGTTATTTACTAAGGACTTAACTGTTTGAATGTATATGTGCAAGTTAAACTAGGTGTGTAGATGTGCTAAGTGTATAGTGGTATGAGTGGTATTTATGAATGGTATGTTAGCGTGTGTGGGCGTGCACCATGCACAGATAAGTATGTGATTAGTTATAGGAAATTGTGGCTATGGTAAGTGTGGTGTATCTTGAATATGGTTATAGAACTGTATGTGATGTGAATATATATGGTGAAGTATCTTCGTGCATTTGAATAACTATATATTTGTGAAATTATAGTAGTGGTGAATGTATGTTAGATATAGTAAACTTGATTTAGTAATGGTATGGTGTGATTACATGTGTTGATGTGTTGGTGTTGGATGTATACTAGGAGATATTAGGGAGTAGTTTATCCATGTTTGTCTGTACAAAAGTAGTTATCTATATGTGAAGAATTACGATTGTATTTGCTAGTGTGAAATATTTTTAATGTAAATATGTGTACCTTGGCTATGTGATAAGTGTGTGGTAGCTATATAAGGGGTGTACGTGACTATATGAATGAATGAAGTACGTGTATGATTTGACTGTCTACGATAAGTATAAGTATAGAATGTGCGTAAATATATAAATGTTTGTAGTGTTAATGTTTGACGGTCTAGTGCATTTATAAGCACTTGTAGTGACTATACATGGTTTGATACATAATGTGATATGATTGGGGTGGTTACTATGGTGATTAGATATAGTTATAGTTAGAAAGTCCGAGGATGGAATTTATTCTAAGGTGGGTAGGATGTCAAGATCGCTTTTCGATCGTACGTCTTTCGTGCGCGTACTTTTGTTCGTACGCGTATTTATTTTGACATCTTCTTGAATCCGAACCCAATGATGTGATATGCCGTTGTGACCCTCTGGGGGAATACTTATTTGTGGAATTATTTTTGAACGTCATTTCACTGGTCGTCCTCCCACAAAATAACTTTGTTAGAAGAGGTGTCGTAGCTTCCACCTTTTTCGTTGGACCTTTCTATTTTTAGTTCCATTTTCCGTCGTTCTAGCCCGTGACTGATCATCGTAGTCTCGATCCGCTCGTCGACACGGTCGTCCCGATATTTTTATTCTATTTTTCGGATGCCGTTTAGTTGGCCTTTCGCACTAATCAATTTCAATCTGTCTTTAACCCAAGCTTAACCCTAATTTAATCTAGTTAATATAACCACCTTGGATCCCACGTTTCACATGCCATTTCCCCTAGCTATTCACCACCATCTATTAAACTAATTCTACCCCTCCATCTCACATTCTCTCTCCTACTTTTCCCTAAATCTACCATTTTTAACACCCAAATAGCAATACCCTAGTTTTTTCCTCTCCTCACGCAAGGAGCAAGCCCAGCCCCCACATGAAACCACATTCCCTCTTCAACCTCTCCACGCGGCAGCTCCGGCCATCCCATGACCGCCGGCCTCATCTCCCATCTCTGGCCACCATTAACCGCTGCACCTCTCTCCTTTCTCTTCCATATCCCCTTGAATAACTGTCGAAGCCCTCCTCCAAGATCGCCGAACGCCCTAGCCTAGGCCGCCGTCGGCCACTAGAAGCAGGTCGCACCGTCCACTTTTTCGGCGCAATCCACATGGCCGCTGTTAACTCCTCCATCCCCCGTAAAAATTGCACACACTGCTCTCTCCCTCAAGTCCGGCCTGTTCTTCCCCATGGCCGCATGACCACCCAGTCTGACCCCTCCTTGCCGCCGCCGGTTGCTGCCCAGTTCGACCTCCCTAGCCTCCGGCCTCCTCCACGGCTCCTCCACCATTTGTAGTCACCGAACTTCCCTACACAAACTGTCCCCTCCGACCATCTCCAACAAATCTGCCATCCTTCACCCGAAACGGCCGTCATCCTTGCCGAGGCCCCTCTCCCTTGAGAACACTCATGCCATCCCCTCCCCCAAGCCCCCAAACAGCCGCTCTTCCTCTTGACGAGCTCTATGCCGCGTCTCTACGTGCCGTTGCCATGCACGATCCGTAGAACTCGTTGTCCGCGTCTTCCCGACGTCGTGGAACGCCATACGGCTATTCCCCCGCGTCGCTGTTCGGTGATCATGCCGCTACCCGGCTGATTGTCGTTCGTTGTCGCTGTGGTCCGCCTTGACGCTAATCGCTGCCGTGCAGTGGATCGTCACACGCTTCTGGTAATTCAACCCCTGACGTCGCTACCCGACGTCAGTGTAGCTCTCGCGTCATGTTAAGGTATACCTGAACCGTAGGAACCCAAACCCGCATGTTAACAAGATAAAAACTGTGATTTCATTGCTTTGGTAACTCACCAATTGAAGATAATGAATACGGGACTGTAGGTTTGAGATGATTGATTTGGAGCACATAGGGTGACCTGGACCGTTGTTGAACTGAGACTACGGACGTTGTTCAGGCAAGTGAAACTTGCACAGTAATTTATTAGGCCATGTTTTAGACCATTTTGTACGATTGTGTAAAAGATACTAGGCGGTGAAATGATAGTCGTCTAGACGACCATATTTGATCTAGTTTGACAATGAAACTAGAACTGACACCCTACTTGATCTAGCTTGACAACGAAGCTAGATCCGACATTTTTACCATGCTTTCATTAATGCTGCCATGTCACGTTTAATTTCAATTAACGGTACGCACTTTAACTGCTCATTGCATGTCATGTCATGCACCAAAATGTTTCATCGTGATTGTGTAACACACACTACAAAAAATTGTAACTATTGAGGCTAGGCACCTGTTTTACGGGCACAACCCTATGCCAAACCAAAAACACTTCCTAGCTCGTGATCCAGAAGCGAGCACGGTGTTGTTGGGAAACCAACGCTCGATACACGTAGAGGGGTAGGGTTAGGCGATCACTTGAGCGTAAAAGTGAGCCCGTACAGTCACTTCAGCCAAAAGGGGTAAACCATGTGCACATCGTGAATACAAGTTAATCGTGAAAATCGTGAATATTGTTAGTAGCTCTCGCTACGACGTGTCATGCATCGCAAGTATCATGTTCATGTTTAAACTGCTGCATTCAATAAAACATCATGCCATGTCATCATTATTTTAGAACTGCTAGGCTGCATTTGACTTTATAATTGCTGTGATTTACGTTTCCTTGCACAAAGGTCTCCCTTCCATCTTTGGAGATTTTTGCTGACATGTGCCCTTTTCTATTTGGGTGTCACATGTCAGGTTTTGAGCCTGATTTAGTTGCTGAGGATGCCAGGTTGCTGACGTCCAGTTCGAGGTTTCGGGTCCTACCCATAGTCTCAGCTGGTGACTCTCTTTTAGTTGTTGTTTACTTTCTTAGTAGGCTATTAGGTTGTTCGGTGCGTTGCACCACTTCTTGTTGTAGTTTCGGCCATGCTTAGGTCTTCTTTTTGTACTCTGTACTTTACTTAATGACTATCTCTGTAATGTTTGGAATAAAAATCTGTGGATATTGAATGTTGGATAATTTTATTTTCTATTCCTCATTATTATTATTGTTGTTTCGTCGTAATGCAAAGGACTTGATAATGGATTAATTTACGAGATGATTATCAGACTGCAGCTTCACAGCTCCAAGTCTGAGCGGGCATTTTCACGTTCCGCCTTCTATACTTGGAAAGCAGGGCGTGCCAAGAACGAAGGGGGCTTCCGAAGAAATCAACATGAAGAAACCGCGTTCGAATCGGAGCTCAAACGAGCCCAGAAACGCGAAAACAGCAAAAGAAAAGGCCCAAGTGGGCTTGCGGGTCAGACCCGCACCTGGCGGGTCAAACCTGCCAGGACGTAGCGGGTCGGACCCGCAGAAGTGGGAACCGTGTGCGTTGCACGTGACGTGGGGGCCCGCGTGCTATTGCACGCGAAATTCGCCAAGCCCGGCGTGCACCACGTGGCACGTGCAGATCGTGCCACGTGGCGTGATTTGACTGCCTCCTCGTGGGGCGTGTTTTTTCTTTGGATGTTTTGCGATGATTTGAACGTCTAATTTCGACATTTGAGGATATCGGAATTGGATGTCGTTTTTTTCTATGCGATCGTTGTCTCGAGCTCTTCGATTTGACAAGTCGTTTCAAAGTCGAACCTTAGAAATGGATTTATGATTGATTTTAGAAGTTTGGACTTCTAGTGAAATCAATTCCTATTACCCATTTATTTGTCCCACATTGCTCGTAGTGAAAGGGGAAGGGATGGCTCCCTATATAAATTGGGGGCTGCCCTCCTCGTCTAAAAGTGCACCAAGCCACCGAATCGAGAAGTGTTGGATATGGATGACGTTTGTACACCCTTGTAGGGGATGTACGAGGGAATACGGACCTCGAACGTCTCGTACACGAAGTCGTGTGCAAAGGAAATCTGTTCCCTTGCGGAGAGGATCTCTAGATTAGTGGGAAAATCACATTATATGTGCATAAGTGCATGCGACATATGGCTAATAAAGGGGGAATATCTTAAGCTTATGTTGTACCATGCATATGGTACAACTTAAGCTTATAATGTGCCATGTATGATGGTACACTTTAGTTAAATTGTTCCAAATGAACAATTACTCCTAAAATAACTACCTTGGGTGCTATAAATAAGACCCAAGGCTTAGCCATTTACTTACACCTTTGCATGGTATTCTTGCCTTGCATTTCATTCTAGCGAAGCTCTGCCGAAATCCTTCCTCTCTCTTTATCCAAGTTCTTAATCTAAAAGTAGAGATTTAGATTGTGGATTTAGTAGCCTTACTCCGTTCGTGAGAAGACTCGATCCGTCGTGGCGAATCCGAAGGCGAAGTTCCGAGACTACCGTGCCGCATACGCAAGCGTAAGTCTCAACTTCATTTATCGATCCTAACGCTGTTTTGACAGGTACCTACATTGGTATCAGAGCCATAGGGTTCGCCCCGGTCAAACCGCCGCCCCGTCGAACCGATGAATGAGGCGTTGTCTTTTTCACGAATGGGTATCCTACCATTACGGATATGGTAGGAACGCTTCATGACGGAGAGAACGCAGCGGTTGTTCTTTTCACGTTAGGGTCTTCTGTCATTACGGATCTGGCAGGAACTCTCCGTGACGGGAAGAACCGACCGTTCACGTCGTCAAGCTCGCACTCTTCATGGATGCCGAGTCTCCATTCATAGGTAATGTGAACTCTCTTCATGTGGAGCGTGTAGTTTACGAACTTTAAAGTATGTTATTTTTCATTTTTGGCACACGGCCATTAGAAAATAACTACTTTCTCGACGAACGGGTGCTTCATCGACGAACGGGTGCTTCATCGAGGAAGATGATGGTAGTTATCTCCATCGGAGAAGATGAATTTTGGTGCATGTGCACCATGGCCAAATGGGCTATGAAGGCCATGCACCCCCCTCCCCATGCGGAGGGGGTTGGCTACGGCCAATAACCACCACGGCCACCCCTCCGGTGGGGTGTGCGGCAACCCCATTCAAAAGGGGGTGGCCGGCCATGGCCATATGGGCCATGGCCGGCCAATGCCAAAATGGCCTTGGCCATGACCGGACATGGCCAAGCCATGGCCGGCCAAGGCCAGGCCGGCAGTGGCCGGCCACGGCCACGGCCAGGGGGCCCTGGCCGTGGCCAAGGCCAGGCCTGGCCGAGGCCAGGCCAGGGCCAGGGGGCCCTGGCAGGAGCCAGGGGGCCCTGGCAGGAGCCAGGGCCGGCCCTCGCCAGTCTCGGCCAGGGCAGAGGCCCTGGCCGAGCGGCCAGTGGCCTCTGGCCGGCCTCGGCCAGGGCAGAGGCCCTGGCCGAGGGGCCGTGGCCCCTGGCTGGCCAGGGCAGAGGCCCTTGGCCGGCCCTTGGCCAGCCTCGGCCAGGGCAGGGGCCCTGGCCGGGAGTGATGTAGACCAATTTTTGGTCGATCAATTTGGGTGTTTTGGTCGACCAATCCGGCAAAAGGTCTTGGTTGATCACGAACTTGTTGACTAGCCCATACGGGGTGTCAAAAGGCCTTGGTCAAACACGAATGTGCCGACTAGCCCATACGGGGCTAACGACAGTCGTCTGCTCTTATTTTATAAAGTTTTTTTTCTTGGGCTCTACTCCTTGAAGATTAGCTGTAGTGCTCTACTTTATGCGAGATTAGCCATGTCATTGTGCTCTACTCTACGGAGATTAGCCAATGTACTTATGACATTGTGCTCTACTCTACGGAGATTAGCCAATGTATTTCAAATTTTTTGAAAAAGATGTTTTCAAATAGGTTATGTCACGTCCTTAATCGAGATAGCGCAATTTAGAATTCCAAGTCCTACCACGATCCGGCCATGGTTATCTAACCCATGGGTGTGTAGAACAGGTCTCGTGGCTTGGCAATTGTTGCGCTAAAATTCTTTGCGCAAACTCTCACCTATTTCCATTTTGAAAGATATGTTTTTAAAAGTATTTTTCCGCTGCTGGTACCATACGGGTATCATTTCTGATTTCTTTTTACATGAGATAAGTAAGAGGGATACTTTGAAAGTTACTTCTAGATGGTAGTTGGGAACGTAGTGAACTTCTCGATTCTAGAGTAACATTTCAGCTTATCCAAGGAACTTATCAAGTGTTTAAAGAATCGAAACTTTATGCATAGAATTTTGATCGCGTTTTTCATTTTCTTTGCAGTTTTTTTATTCGAATATGTCTACCGCTTCTAAGAACATTGTCGCCGAGCTTAACAAAGGTGAGAAGCTCAACGGCGACAATTATAAACTTTGGTCAATAAAAATCCAATATGTTTTGGAGGAGCAAGATGTGCTTGAAACACTCCAAAACGTAATGGAAGAACCTGAGTTGGGCAATACGGCCCAACACAAGAGGGACCGAGAAGCTTATGAGACTTGGACTCGAAAGAACAAAATAGCACATATTACGTTATTGTCTGCAATGGACAATGACATAATGCGTCTATTTCGGGAATTCGACCTAGCCAAAGCCATATGGTCTGGGCTAGAAATAAAGTTTGGTGGAACTTCGGTCACCAAACTCCGCTCCTTAAATATTCAATTTGATTCGTACAAAATGCGGCGAGATCAATCTATGAAAAAGCATCTCCGCCACATGACGAATCTCATAGCTGAATTGAAGGATGCGGGTCTTACGCTGTCTGACGAACAGCAGATCCAAGCAGTCATTCGTTCACTCCCAGATAGCTGGGATAACATGAAAATGCACCTCACTCATAATGAGTGCATTAAAACTTTAATCGATGTATCCAAACACCTCGAACTCGAGGAAGAGCGGATTCAAGCCGCAAAACCTAGTGCCGAAGTGCACATGGCCGCTAGTTCCTCACATGGAGGAAAGAAGCGGAAGGATAAACGCTTAAGGTTTATGAATGAACGAAAGCAAGAACCGGAAACCTCAAAGAAGACTAAGAACAAAAAGTGGCAAAAGAATGTGCACTCAAGAAGAAAAACTTGAAGAAGATCAAGTGCTTTAAGTGCAACAAGTACGGTCACTTCGCCCGTACGTGTACGGATGGAAGTGATAAGGTAACGTGTAGGGCTAGTTACATATGTGTTTCTAGTTCCATGTTTCTTGCTGAATCTAACTATTTTTGGTTGATTGATTCAGGGGCCACAGACCACGTAGCGAAGGACAGAAGGTTCTTCGTAGAGTATCGAAGGATAACTCAAGGAACAAAGTGGATATACGTCGGTAACAACACTCGTGTTGAAGTCAAGGGCGTCGGAACATGCAAGCTAGTTCTCGACAACGACCGGACTCTATTATTGCACGACGTCCTCTTTGCTCCAGATATTCGAAGGAATATCGTATCCGTGGTCATGTTAATGTCTTTAGGTTATGAATGGAGGTTCTATGAACAAAATGTTGACCTTGTTTGTAATAGTTCTTTAGTTGGGTCGGGTAATGTTTGTAATGGATTGATTGTTTTAAACACTATGTATGATGATTCTTCTTCTATTAATGAAAGTTTCCATTTGACAAATGCTTCTAATTCTGAATCTGAGATCATTTGTTGGCATGCAAGACTTGGTCACATTGGACCAACTAGAATGGATAGACTTGCCAAAAGTGGCTTGCTATCTAATGTTTCAAAAGTTGAAATGTCAACTTGCGAACATTGTCTTGTAGGGAAAACTTGTCGCAAGCCGTTTGGAACTGGCACAAGGGCCGAAGTTCCAATACAGCTTATCCATTCGGACATTTGCGGTCCAATGAATGTTAAGACAAGACGCGGGAAGTCCTATTTCATCACCTTCATTGATGACTTCACCCGTTTCGGTCACATTTATTTGATTTCCCACAAGCATGAAGCTTTATCTTGCTTCAAAAACTATATGAGTTTAGTGGAAAATCAACTAGATCGCAAGATAAAGGTCTTGCGAACCGATCGGGGTGGAGAATATCAATCAACGAGTTTTAAGGAACTCTGTGATGAAAAATGCATAGTTCATCAAATAACTATGCCTTATACTCCGCAACAAAACGGTGTTGCGGAAAGAAGAAATAGGACATTGATGGAAATGGTCCGATCAATGATGTCTCAGGCAAATTTGCCCATCACCTTTTGGGGTGATGCATTATTGACGGCAGCATTCATCTTAAACCGTGTACCCTCGAAGTCGGTAAGTTCCACTCCTTATGAGTTGTGGAACAATAGAACTCCAGACTTAAGCATTCTAAAACCTTGGGGTTGTGCCTCTTACGCACATTTATCCTCTCACAAATATGGCAAACTTGGGCCACGTGGGATGAAGTGTATCTTCATCCGATACGCTGAAAACTCCAAAGGATATGTTTTCGTCGGTCAAGAGGACAATGAGGGTCTAATAGAATTCGAATCGAGGAATGTTGTCTTCTTGGAAAACGAGTTTCCAAGACAGTGTGAGATAAGTCAAGACTTATCCTTGTTTGAGACTTGGGATCAAGAAGGATCGGAACGTTCGAGTGGGAGAATTCTTGGTGAAGAGGAAAATGACCCTCATACTTCACCTATGGATGATACGAACGATACCAATCCTATTCCGAGTGGGAGTGATGTTATTCCAAGTGGGAGTGATATCATTCCAAGTGGCCGTGATCAAACTCAAGCAAGACGTAGTAATCGAACGAGGCTAACACCTCTGAGATTTGAGGATGAATTTCCTCAAACATTCATGACATTACTACAAGATGATGACGAACCTGCAAATTTCAAACAGGCCGTCACATGCCCTGCTAAAGATAAATGGATAGCGGCGATGGAAGAAGAACTTCAATCCATGAAAACAAACCAAGTCTGGGACTTGGTTGATTTACCTAAGGGACGTAGAGCCATTGGGAACAAGTGGGTTCTCAAAATCAAGCATAAGGCTGATGGCTCCATCGAGAAATATAAAGCTCGCCTTGTTGCAAAAGGTTTCACGCAACAGGAAGGAATAGACTACGAAGAGACATTCTCTCCTGTCGTGCGTTTTACCTCCATTCGCTTAATTCTGGCAATGGTGGCTTGTTTAGACCTCGAGTTACATCAGATGGATGTAAATACTGCTTTTCTTATTGGAGAACTAGACGAGGAGATCTACATGGAACAACCAAACGGGTTCGTACAAGAAGAAAACAAACATAAGGTTTGTAAACTTCGTAAATCCATATATGGTCTTAAACAATCATCAATGCAGTGGTATATGCGCTTTCAAGAAGTCGTTTTGTCGTATGGTTTCTCCATGCTCGACGAAGACAACTGCGTATACATTAAGAGGATTAAGAACAAGTATGTAATTATGTCTCTTTATGTAGATGACATACTTATAGCCGGAAATGATAAGCGTCTTATCATGGATATCAAAGCTTGGCTTTCATCCGTCTTTGAGATGAAAGACATGTGTGAAGCTGCATATATCCTTGGGGTTAAGATCTCAAGGAATCGTTCCAAGAAACTTCTTTCTCTCTCTCAAGAAACATATATAAAGAAAGTTTTAGAACGGTTTAATATGCAGGACTGCAAGCCAATTGATACTCCAATAAGCAAAGGCGAGGGTCTATATTTGGAAATGTGTCCCAAAGATCCAAAAGAAAAGAAAGCTATGGAAAAGGTTCCATACTCCAGTGCTGTCGGGAGTCTGATGTACGCCATGATGTGTACCAGACCGGACATTTGCTATGCTGTTGGTATGGTAAGCAGTTACCAATCCAACCCAGGACAGGCACACTGGAAAGCGGTGAAGAGGATATTAAGGTACCTCAAAGGGACTGCGGACTATGCGTTGTGCTGTCAAGGAAATACCTTGAGACTTGAAGGATATACCGATGCTGATTGGGCAGGTGATCTCGACGATCGAAGATCTACCTCAGGCTTTGTTTTCTTGCTCGGGAATGGTGCAATATCCTGGAGCAGCAAGAAGCAAACCTGCATCGCCCTATCAACCATGGAAGCCGAATTTGTAGCATTCAGCATGGCGGTCCAAGAAGCTGTTTGGCTTAGGAAATTCTTAGACAGGCTGACGGATGCCACTGACTCGAGCACTGTTCCTATATACAGTGATAGTCAAGCTTCGATTGCTTATGTCAAAGATCCTAAATTTCATTGTAAGACCAAACAAATTGATATTCGATTCAAGTTTGCGAAGGACTATGACAAACGGAAGGAAGTAGACATATGATACATATCCACACATAAGATGATAGCGGATCCCCAGATATGTGTTCTTCAAACACTTATCATCTATGGGAATGCGTAGGTGCTGAGCTGTATCATGTAATATTTCCCATGTCTATAGAAGATCAAAGTTTAATAAAAAGAAGAAGTTTTTTATATATATTGCATACAAGTTTCTTACAAATGATTTTATATACATTTGTGTTTAAGTCTCAGCTATTTTATTGTGTGTATGTCGGACAGATTAAGGTTGGCTCTCTCACATGAGCAACCGCCTTATCTTATCAGATGGATAAGATAGAGATGAGACTATTTTAAAGTCAAAATCATTAGACAAATGATTTAGAGTCGTGACTTAAACAAGATAGTCGAATGAAAGATCTGCATCATATGGATGCTTACAAAAGATCTGAGATCTGTATCACAAGGATATTTAAAAGAGATCTCATATGATTTTTTTAAATCCTATCTGCCTTATGCAGGATGAGAGTCCGTGAATATTTCATGGGTAGTAAGGGGACTCAAAAGATAGGCACTGTGGTGTCTGATCTTTCATCCGTACAACATCATTAAGACATACTCTCCCTGGGAAAGGAGTGATGTTGTAATACGTGTTCATACCACGTTTGCATTACGACCACTGAGTTAGTAGCAATAGTGTTTGCTATTATGTGAGACTCAAAGGCCATATGGGTCTTAACTCTTACCCTCAAGGACTCCAATTGGTTCCTTTAGATTTGACGAGATGATCGCTGTCTTAGCGTGTTGCTAATGGGCTATGATAATTCGGCTCGGCGGGGCACGTTAGAAAAGCGAATCAAGTCAAGATCAGAAGGTTCGCAAGAAGAGGAAGATTGATTTCATATTCGCATTTGGACTTTAATGATTCAAAGCTGGCCAGCCAATTGTGATCCGGATGGGATTCAATTGTTGAATATAAAGTATAAGAAATGTGAAGAAATAATCTAGGGTAAAGCATGCGTTGAACTACTCAACTTTAAACCTTCGAGGTTGTTGTGTATCTCTAACAAGTGCACAACAACAGACTCTACGCGCATGACGGTCGCACGGTCTATTTCTCGGTATGATAGATGAAAGAACTAAGAGAAAGACGTTCTCTTACAATCCCCTCAAGTGTGAGTGGGAGATGTTGGATATGGATGACGTTTGTACATCCTTGTAGGGGATGTACGAGGGAATACGGACCTCGAACGTCTCGTACACGAAGTCGTGTGCAAATGGAATCTGTTCCCTTGCGGAGTGGATTTCTAGATTAGTGGGAAAATCGCATTATATGTGCATAAGTGCACGCGACATATGGCTAATAAAGGGGGAATATCTTAAGCTTATGTTGTACCATGCATATGGTACAACTTAAGCTTATAATGTGCAATGTATGATAGTACACTTTAGTTAAATTGTTCCAAAGGAACAATTACTCCTAAAATAACTACCTTGGGGGCTATAAATAAGACCCAAGGCTTAGCCATTTACTTACACTTTTGCATGGTATTCTTGCCTTGCATTTCATTCTAGCGAAGCTCTGCCGAAATCCTTCCTCTCTCTTTATCCAAGTTTTTAATCTAAAAGTAGAGATTTAGATTGTGGATTTAGTAGCCTTACTCCGTTCGTGAGAAGACTCGATCCATCGTGACGAATCCAATGGGAATTGGCATGGATGAGAATTAACCTGATTGTATATGGATGAGAATTGGCATGCACAAAATCCAATGGGAATCCCAATTCGCATTAAAGAATGTTTTTAACCCCAATCTGCATAGACCAAGTGGATATGCCAATTCACATTTATGAATGATTTTTATCCCATTCTTCATATACCATAAAATTATATCATATTACTTTCTTTTTTTATTCATCGGAAAGCTAGTAAAAGACGCTCGCAGTCCGTGGCCACCAGTGATCGATCTCGGATTGTCCCAATGGAAAGCAGAGATAATGCCTATGGACCACAGTCTATTGGCATATCATCTTTCTTTCGTACTCATTAATGAATGATTTTGAGTTGTGAATTAGGGGTGTCAAAATAAGTCCGACCCGAATCCGGTATTCTCAAACGGGTATGGGTAGGGGCTAATCCGGGTCAAGTAGGATCCGGGTTGACCCGACCCGACCCGGATAAAATCCGGGTCGGGTATGGGGTTGGCATGTCAACCCGAATGACCCAATTTTGACCCGGTTTACTTTATATATATATATATATATATATATATATATACAAATATATAAATTTATATAATAACTTCAATACACAGTTGCAAGGAGAGTTGTGCTTATACGATTTGAATTGTTGTCCTCTTCTTTAAGAGGTTTTGGATTCAATTCCCTTTACATACAACTTTTTAGTTAATTTTATTACTTTCGTTAATAAAATGGTAATGTTAATTATACTTCCTCACTGTCATAAGTGTAGTTTAAGCGACGAGCTACTGGAAATTATGCAACACTTAATAAGTTATCGGTGTCTCTTAATAAATAGCTAGATATCGAAAAAAGAGCAGTTGTGTATAAGTCAAATCTTAACCCGACGGGTTAACCAGAACCCGACCTGGAAATTTTCTGGGTCACCCGAACCCGACCCAAATTCAATCTGAGTCGGGTTAGGTATACCCCTATCTGGGTCGGATCAAATCTGACCCGACCCGAACCCGAACCCGAATCCACCCGACCCGTTTGCCAACTCATTGGGAATGAAGTATGTTCAATTGGGAGCCAAATCGGGTTATAAACATGCCATTTTTTGAGACCGGATCCCGACCCGACCCGACCCGACCCGACCCGACATGCCGCCTTTTCCATCTCGCTGCCCACGATGTCAAATGTCGATCCCCAACATCGAGCGAATACATGCGCTCTTTCTTTCCCCGACGAAGATCGCGAACTGACGACGCCGACGATCATCAGGACAGGACCGGTTCTGCCTAGACTTTGGAGGTAATTTCCTTTATTTTTAACAGATTTATGCCCTAAATGCAGAGGAATTTTTTTTTGGTTAATTTATGCAATCTGGGGACAAAATGTGTTTTTTTTTGATCGGCCAACACTCATGAAGAAAGCTCAGTTTTTGATCGGCCAAAAATTAAAGAAGGGGGAGGCTACGATTTTAATTTTTTTTTGTTGGGGGGGGGGGGGGGGGGGGGGGGGGGGGGGGGGTTAAAAAAACAAAGAAGAAGGGCGGTGCACGGCTCGGTGAAAGAGGAAAAAAACTCAGCTTTCTTCTTGATTTTTGACCGATAAAAAAATAAAAATAGAATCTGAGCCTCCCCCGTCTCAGTCTCTCCCCCCTTCAACTCTCCGTTCGAAGATTCGAGGCCTCCTGATTACTCGAACCGCGGGACTCTCCCATCTATCAGCTCCGAAGCGCGCGCTCTCTTACGTCGCCGAAGATCGGGGTTGTGCGGAGAGAACTGAGCACCCATCCGCCTCGGAATCCAACCGCTTCAATGACGAGATCGCAGCTCCAACAACACACGGTCTCAGCGACTCTCTGCGATCTATAGCCTCCAAAACTTGATCCGAATACCGATCCAGGTTCTATCTTCTCTGTTTATTTCTAATTTCTAATTTTTGTGTTTTTTAGAATTCGGTCCCTCAAAATGTGTTATTCGAAAAGAGTCACCCAAATCATGGTATTTGCGATTTAGTCTCCAAAACATATAAATCACTCGAAAAGAGTCTCTTTAGGGGGCCGATATATAAAAAAATAATATTGCAATTAGGTCCACAAAAGTTACTCTTTTCGAGTGATTTGTTTTCGGGGACTAAATCGCAAATACCATGATTTGAGGGACTCTTTTCGAATAACCCATTTTTTGGGGACTGAATTCTAAAAAACCCTTAATTTTTTGCAAGTCATTAGATCCCTACAAACTGTTGATCCATCAGAACCTAATTTAAATGGGAGTTGCTACACGTACCCGCCGTTTTACTCGCGTGCAACCAACATACCACTTATTTACAGTTTGCCACTTAAATTCACTCACTGCACACAACAAATTTAAATTCCGAAAATGACTCGTTTTTGCACGGTGAGTAAAACGGCCGATCGTCGGCGGGCGACGACGCCGACCTCCCTAGCCCCGACCCCTCTGCCAACCATTCTGTCGACTCTCTTCATCTTCCCCAGCCACTCTGCCGTCGCTGCCGCCCTATCATCTGACCTCCCAGCCCCGACCCCTCTGCCGCCAACTCCACCGATTACCCAGCCCAGCCCCCTCCGTCGTCCCATTTGTCGATCCTTTTCATCTTTCACAGCCCACTCTGTCGTCCCTTCCGCCTCCGCCCCATCATTCGACAACCCATCCCCCTCCCACCTCACCCCCTCTGTCGACTACCCCGCCCTGTTCTCTCCGCCGCCCACTCCGTCGACTACCCAGTCCTGTTCTCTCCGTCGCCGCCGCCGCCGCCCTCAGCCGCCCCTCCGCCGACCATCTTCATTTTCCCTATCCCCTTCCATTGTCCCCTCGCTCTCCGTCGTCCCATCCACCGACAACCTAGCCACTGCCCACTCTGTCGTCCCCTCTGTCGACAACCCAGCCCCTCTCCCGCCACCTCGGCCACTCTTTCCCACCGCCTATTCTAACCCCTAAAAACCCGGCAACGGGGGATGACGACAGGGAAGAGCGGGCGACATGGGTAAAAGAGGCGTAAATTTTGAAGGCAAGCAGGTAAATAATTGTTGTGCGCACGAGTAAAACGGTAGGTGCGCGAAGCAACTCCCAATTAAAATTAGTGTCATACAAAAAATCAATTTTGTAACTGAGAACTGAAATTTCATTTCATAAAATTTATTTGTTAAAAAACATAGTTCTGTTAAAAAAGAAAAACAGAGAAGAGAACTGCAATTTTAATATTAAATAAATAAACAAATTAAAAACTGAAATTCAGTTTTTTTTTGAAATTAAAAACATGAAACTATAATTTCATTTTTGAAATTAGATTTTTCTGTTTAAATATAATAATAATAATAATAATGAAACTGAAATTCCGTTTTTTCAACAAATATAACCTAAAATTCTATTAAATTAAGTGAAATATATATTAGTTTTTTAAGGAACTGAAATTTCATTTCTTGAATAAATTTTTTCTTTAAATATAACAACTGAAATAAAAATCTGAAACTCTATTTAGAAAAAACTGAAATTTTGTTTTCCAAAATCAGATTAAAATTCTGTTATAAAGAATAATTCAAATTATGAAATTCAAGTTTTAAAAAAAGGAATTTTCTTACTGAATTAAATATTATTAAAAATTATTTAAAAACATACTATGTGTATTGTTATTTTTAATGATAATATTGTTTTCAATATCACTTTAGATTATTATTATTGCATTTGAACATAAATTTATTATTTTTAAAATTTGTCACTCAATTTTAATGGCTAGAAAACTTATTGCATCTGAATTGGTTAAGAGAGAACTTCTTAATGGTCCAATTATGACTTGCGGCATATGAATATCGAATACAGACTTATCAACGACAGCCTAGATGGTGGCATTGAGATCTCTGTCCCAACTCTCGCTGACATTCCTACTGATATGCAGAAAAGAGAGTTTGATTAGTGGCATTTCAATGACAAGAAGGCCAAAAGCATAATGACCATGTTCATGAAAGATAACCTAATATTTTCAAAAACTATAGTACTATTTAAGAAATGTGACATGCTTCTAAAGAAAAGTATGACACCACTTCGGAGGTGAGTATACAACTGCTGATGCGTATGTATAATTCATGTTATATGCAAGAAGGTGACAATGCCACCGAATATGAACAAGATGATTGCCATGGATAAGCCATGGTTAAGGACCTATCTTATGCAGTATATGCAATTCCTGAAAAACCATATGTGGCAACTATTTTGCATTGACTGTCACCATCACTGATATGATTGTCACAACTTTTTGGTTAAATGGAACCATTAGATATATTACTAACTTGCCAGTTCAGTTGGTAATAGAATAAGACTTAGTAGTTAGAAGGAAGGGATATTCAGATGTGAATATTGTGCAATAAGAAGTAGCTTATGCTGCATAATATCGAAAGGCTTAATGGAACCATTGTTTTAGATTGGTGAATCCCTCTTTTAAAGGACCTGACTAGCACCATGTTCACGGTAAGAAAAGACATCCTGGATCCTACTACATCTGTAGGAATTTTGGCTACTTCAAAGTCAATTGTCTTCAGACAAAGAATAAGTGCTATTCTAAACATCCAAAAATAAAGAGGATCTAGAAAGCCAGAATTTTATTGGTGTTATTGAATGTGATGCTGTTACAAATGATGCTGGTGGATGGTGCATTGACTTAAGAGTAACCCGACAAATAGCAAAGACAAAAGGAGGTATTATCGACTTCCAGGAACCGAAGAATGGAGATTAGAGGATTTATATGGGGAACAATACCTATCTGGATATGGAAGATATCATAGATTGAATCTTGGGGATAACATTATAATCCCTAGGATATTTTTATGCATCATGTATAAGATGTAATCATGTCTCTATTCCGGTTTTACTGAAGAAAGGTCTTGAAGTTAATTTTTATAATAATAAGGTATCTATTGGAAAAGATAAGAAAGTTTTTTTGCTTTGGTTAAGTTTGTACCTAAACATGATTTGTTGTCTTTTCATTGTAAAATCTGATGTTGGCAATAAGAGTTCTGATTTGCATTATGTCTCGTGTCTTGTATCTGATTATGATGATATATGAGATTAAAACAACCTGTTAACAGAAAAATGTATGATGGATTTATTATTAGAATTGACATGAGTAAGTATTGGATTCTGAGATGACAAGTAGAACATTAGAGGGGGTGAATATTGTTTATCAAATAAAATAATCGTCTAGTAAATTTCTACCTAAGTTGTTAATTAGGGTTATCTAACTAAAACTTAATCAACAATATTAACTTGCAATATAAAGAGTAATGCGAAAGCTATGTAATTGCAAGTGATAAACAATAGGTACAATGAGAGACAAAACACAAACACAAGAGATTTACCTTGGTTCAGCTACCACGTACCCTACGTCCTCATAAGAACAAAAATCCACTAAACACATTCTCAATAAAACAAGAATTACAACACATCATTTACAGCACAACTCGATGAAGGACAAAACACCTCTCAATGAGAGCATAAAACAACTCACACAAATGTGGGAGAAATACTTACAATATTATTTTACCTATAACCAAATGTAGAAGCTTTTGATGAAGTGTTGTGGCTAGTGTTGATCTCCAAATGTTGAGAAATTGAAAACTCTTTGAGATCAAAGTCGTCCAAGAAAAATTGTAGAGAAACTTTAAAACATTGGCTAAAGAAGAGACTTTTTGCTTAAAAGCTTTTGCACTTAAAATTGATTTTTATTTAAAAGATTGATCATAGTAGCATGGAGTAAATGCTTGAACAATCCTCTATATAGGGCAAAAATTAGGTCTAAACTATTTACCAAAAGCCCCTAAAGCGGTCAAAAATGGCTAGTAAAAAGTTGTAGTTCGAGCCCAATCGCTAGTGAAAAGTTACCGTTAGAGCCCAACAGCTATTACTAGTCGACTAGTCCATACACTTTAGTTGACTAGTGCTAGTCAGATTCAGGAACAGATTGCTCTCTGTATAAACTAGTCAACCATAGTTCATGTACTAGTTGATCATTGTGTGTCTACTAATCGACTAGTCTACTAACTATGGTCGACTAGTTTCCTGATATTTTGACACGACTATTCTCAAATCAACTAGTATACTGGAATCTGTTTGACTAGTTATCATATAATTTAGGAAAATTAGGCTCTAAAACTTAGAAAATAATTTTCAAAATAATATTGAAACGTTCGTAAAGTGTTACTAAATGTGTGTGAGCTTCAACAAAGACTTTAATATTCTACCAAGACCTAAAATAAAAATTACATCATAATAACAATATTACATGAACTTGAAGCTCTTTTGATGCAATCATGAAGCTCATTCACTTGTCTTGGTTGCTTTAAGTTCAATTGTCTTTGTTGGCTCCATACTTCCTTCATTTGCATGTTTGCTCATCATCTACACTCATGAAATCATTAGTATCCAACATGTTTGCTCATCATTAAAACTACAATGCGGTGACTTAATATTTAACATTCTCTTCATTTTTGATGATGACAAACATATATCATATAAAATATTAAAAATCATGAAATAAATGAGTGCATGTGTATGTGTATCAATCATCTACCCCTATTACATTGCATCAATATTCCATACTTCATCTCTATCATCTTTCTCCTCCTTGGCATTATAAAAAAGCATGCGGATAAATAATTGCAAAATTCTCTACATTGGCAAATAAATTAGTGACTCAATATTCAAAAAAAAAAATTCCCCTCCTAAAGTGATGATATCTCCCTTTGGCATATAAAAACTATTTCTCCATGCAAAAGTCATGTGTGGTTGCATAATACCAAGTGATATCATAATGTTAAAAACTATGCATAAAAACAATTACTTACACACTCTTAAATTCGCTCCTATGAAAGTATGCATGCCAAGCATTTGGGCCTCCCTCTTAATTTATGCATATTCCTTGAAGTGCAACTGGGGAACTAGTTTCTAATCCCATCATATATGAGTACCTAAAAATTAAACAACTATATTGGCACCCTTTTTTCTTTTAGGTTCATGGAATTAGACATAAGAAGATACATTACTCAACAGGGAACAAATCCATTTGGGTTTAGACTTATCATCGTAAACATATCTATAATTCTTACTATAAAGAACATTTTTCATAAAACTAGAAATATAATCATCTTTCATTTGAATAATTCCTCTCTTGGGTATCTAAACTTTGACAAAACAGTTCTAGTACGATGAACCATAGTAAGATCACGGCTGGGTCTAACATTGGTCTTAACATAACTTAAGCCAAATTTGTTATTTGAGCGGTTTTGAGAGCTAATAAAATCATATAACTTTTCTTTATCCCTATTAAATTTTCCCACATTCTTATAGATCATCACACTTAGCTCTAATAGTGGTCAAAGTATTATCTACGTCATTAAGCCTACCACTAAGGTTTTTACATTCATTACTAAGCAACTTCTTTTTACTAATCAATTTTAATTTTTATTCGTTTATCTTTTCAATTTCTAAACTACCATCACAATCTGTATGAAAATCGGAATCTTTTGAATGTTTTAAAAGATTCAAAACAGAAGTAGAAAGAATATTTAGAAGATACATCAAGGTATTAAGAACCGATAAAGGTGGAAAATTCAACTAAAAGGAATTTGAAGATTACTTTACTCATTACAGTATTAAGAAATATACTACTATACCTTATACATCACAATAAATTGTGTCGCTGAAAGTAAGAATAAAACATTAATGAATGCATTAAGATGCATGTTATCTCATTCTGGTCTTTCCAAGGATTTTTGGGGAGAATCATATTGACTGCTAATTATGTCTTAAATAGAATTCCCATAAAATCAGTTGAGTCAATACCGTATGAGATTTGGAATGGACACAAATCCAATTTAAGCTATTTGAGGAAATATGGTTGTGCGACACATGTTTTCATTCCATATAAGGTTAGAGATAAGCCGACCTTAAAGTGTAGATTTATAGGCCGTTCTAAAAAATCTAAATGATACATGTTTTTGCATAAAGGAAAATGAGTCATTGAAAGTAGAGATGCTACTTATTTAGAAAATCTAGAGGAAATGGAACAAGTTCAAGCAAATGTAGAAAATCTAGAGGAAATGGAACAAGTTCAAGCAAATGTACCATTTTTGCTTGAATTAGATAATGTTCCCAATATTGACTTGGACATAGTGGGTGAAGTGACTTATCTAATTATGGAAAACAAGTCTGTAAATTAGAATACGCATAAGGAAAATTAACCAACGGAATCAGTCCAACCTACAAGCCTTAATGGCAACAAAATATCTAGAATAACACATAAATGGATAGATGATTATTATTTATATTAATGTGAATCATCTTGTTTCTTAGTAGATATTGATGTAGATGAACAAGCTGATTTCTTGAATTATGTGGATGCAATGAACTCATCTGAATCAGATCAATGTCTGGAAGCAATGAAAAGGGAGTTTGTTCAATAGAAAGAAACAATGCATGAGAGCTATGTGACTTACCAACAGAGAGGAAGTTGATAGGATGCAAATGCGTTTTAAAGAAAAAATATCGGGTTGATGGGTCTGTTGATATATTTAGTACCTGATTAGCTACAAAAGATTTTACTCAAAATGTAAGTGAAGATTACGAGGAGACTTATTCTCTTATAGCTAAGTTTGCATTTATTAGAATAATCTTATCAATTATTGCATATCTTGACTTGGAGTTTTTCCAAATAGATGTCAAGACTGCACTCCTCAACTGAGAGTTGAAGGAAGAAATATATATAAATCAATTTGAAGGATTTCGGTTTGAGGCATAGGAGATAGAGCATATAAATTGAAGAATCTTTTATATGAATTAAAACAGTCATCTAGACAATGGTATCTCAAATTTCACAATATTATTATCTAACTTGGTTTCGTTGCAAATAAATTGGATAACTATGTGTTTGTCTTGAAATATGGGAGCCAATTTATAATATTATCTTTGTATGTGGATGGTATTTTGCCAGTTGAAAATGCCATAGGAGTGTTGAACAAGTTCAAATCAGCGATGTGTAGTAAATTTGAGATGAAGAACAAGGGGATTCATCCTATGTTCTTTGCATACAGATCCTTAGAGATCGTAAGTCTAGAATATTGAGTTTAAATCAACAAAACATATTTGCATACAATACTTAGAAAGTTTGGGATGCAGAATTGCAATCTGACACCTACATCATTGATTATGAAAAACGGTTATATAAAGAGTAATGTCCCGGAGAAGGACAGAAACCATTAGGTGTTGCATAAGCTCAAGTTGGAAGTTTGATGTATGTAATATTGTGTATTAGACCAGACTTGAGTATCTAGTAATTCTAGTAAGTAGATACGAAAGTATTCCTGGTCCAGCACATTGGGATACTGTTAAGCGGATTTTGAAGTATCTTAAGAGTACTGTGCACCACAAATTAGTTTATCAAGCAGACTCATTTGAGATTCTTGGTTATTCCGATGCCAATTTTGGAGAAGATAAAGATGACAAGACGTCCATTTTAGGACATTTGTTCATGTTTGTAGGTGCATTTGTTTCTTGGGATAGTAAGAAATAGAGATGTGTATCAGTATACACAAGAAGCTAAGTTAAGTCTGTAATATGTCTGCTACTCATGCAGTCTGGATAAGACGTTTCCTAAAGAACTTGGATCTCAGTTTTGTTGATGGACCAATTGGGATATACTGTGATAATCAAGCAAGCATCAGCTTGATCAACAATTGTGTAAATGGTTCAAAACGAATGCATATTGAAATACAATATCATTATATTTATGATATTGTGGAGAAGAAAGAAGTTAATGTGATTTATATTCTGACCAGTGACATGACTAGTGACATGGTTACTGATCCCTTGATGAAAGATATTCCAATCGAAACATCCATTAAACATGTTGGTTTGATGATGCTTAGAACTGTTGAAGTCAAAGAAACTATCATGAATAATGAAATGTGGCAATTATGAATAATGGTCGTACTTGGTTTATCAATAAAAAGTGCATGTATCTCATGGATAATGGGAGTATATGATATTACATCTTGAGGCACATCCCATAGATATTGGGAGTGTGACCCCGTATTTGGCTATT
Organism: Scilla litardierei; assembly: GCA_030789695.1. NCBI lineage: Eukaryota > Viridiplantae > Streptophyta > Magnoliopsida > Asparagales > Asparagaceae > Scilla > Scilla litardierei. The sequence goes on from CM061142.1 coordinate 818,723,495, forward strand.
TCGGCCAAATAGGAGATGGAAGTGTATTGGCCTTCAATGACCTAATTAAACAGAACCCAACCTAATAAACACCTAATCCATTAGTTGAGATATGAGAGAGATTTGCTCAACTAATAAGAGATTGTTACGTGATTATTTTCTCTCACGTACGGTGGGTTTTGTTGAGGAGAATCTGGCAGCTATTTAGGGTGGAAGGAGCATATGTAGCCTATAAATAGAGAGAGGTTCTTCTCCTCTATCATTAAGAAAAATTCTGTTCTTCAAATTCCCAAAACAAATCTTGTTTTGTTTTTTCAATAAAAAACTCACTTTGTATGCTTTTTTAATTTTTACCTTCATCTCCATTCTCTTGTCTTCGTGTTGTTGGCTAAGAAATATTCATGAAATTCTCCTTTCTTTATGTTTTCCCCTCTTTTTATAAACTTTATGCAAATTTTTATTTGGAGCTATCATTTCCCTAAAAGAATTGAAATTTTTACTTAAACTGCAATTCCTCCAAGTGTAGTGATATATATTTAAAGATAAAAATGGTATTTAAAATTTTTAGTTTTAATAGTTTGGAAGCAAAAAGTGGAGAAGAAAAAGAAGAAAAAGAGATGAGCGGGTCTTTGTGGAAGAGATTGGAGCTCATATTGCTTGTAGCATATGCTGTCGCATTTTATGCTGTCATCATCAGCCGATCTCTTCACCTTTCACACGGTTAGTATTCTTCTTATCATCTAAATATTTTCTATTCTCTGATTGTCATCATTATGCTGATGCTATGATATCTTGTAGATCATTATCAAAGCCTTTTCGGTCTTCGACGTGGTTGGATACCCAACCGTCTCAATGTAAGCTCAACTTCCTTCTCTCTCTCTCCCCGTTTCTTTCCTTGTTTATATTTAGTTTGTTAAATGAAGCTTATTTTGTTAAAACACCGATTTTCAGTTTACTTTTGCTACTTGTATTGTGTTTATGTTACATTATCTCTATATATGACCAAATCTGAAGATCATGTAATCTACGAGAGACTTAGCGTGCTCTTTGCATGCATTTATTACAGCAAATTCCTGATCTTCTAAAAAAGATGAACTTTTCAGTCTGCAAATTGTTGTTACTTAGGACAAGCTTACAGAAGCGATGCACGCTATTTTCCTTCTCTAGCAACGATGTACTGAATTACTATTTGATAACACATAGGTTCTTAAATTAAAATAGAAGATAATAATTGACTAGTTGCAAGAGCTCAAGCGTTGAAATTTGGAACTGCATTCCGATTTTATGTAATCAAATCGAACAGTTGATTATATTTGTTACACCCCAGAACCATTTTAATAATAATATTAATTAGAGGACGAAGACAATCAACCACAATTCCTATATATATGAGGATCGCAAAGATTATATATCACATTTTATCATATAGACATCGCACCATATCTAATTAAACCATGTATAATGCCATTACCTTCATCATCCATCGTTGTGTTACACACAGTCCAATATCAAGACCTAATTTCAAGGATTGATCTTTAATGCTAGATGGCTAAGTTGTCTTTTCACCAAACCTTCAACGAGCTACTTCTTTTACGTATTCATATCAACCAGTTACTTAATATCTGAACCATACAAATCTAAAAAATAATAGATGAGCTAAATGCTTAATAAGTGAATGAAGCATAGTAAACGTATGTTGGATAGAGGTGACATATCATGAGAATAATATAAGAATACCATTATTTAGATTGACATTAATACTTAACGTATGTTGGATAGAGGTGACATATCATGAGAAAATTCTTTTAAAGTAATGAATTTGTAGTGAAACTAGGCAGGTTATATCCAAATACGATCAACACTTCATACATTGATTGACTTATGTCTCGTCACTATATAGCCCGTGGTCGGATGTCTTAACCAAGACTTGCATAGATTATACTTTCACGGAGGGAACACATTAATATCTTACATGACTTGCTTAGTGTAATGTATACGTGCATAACTAAACATAAGCATACATATGCACATGCAAAAGATATACCTGGAAAATTCAATAAAAATAGTGTATACAATATCGTCAAAAATGCACATTGATGCATAGCTAATAGCAACATCACCATATGTGTATATGCATCATCATCTATTTCTAACAAGAAAGATATAATCATGCTCATAGAGCTTATATGTGATGTCAACCAATATGCATGCTATACATGAAATACAAAGAATTAATAGATCAAAAGATATATGCATATATCAATATAAAGAATATACACATGTTAGGTGCATATCATACGATTATAATAATACATAACTATAAAACATGCACTTTTCACTTGCAAGGTAATGGATGACAATCTACTCTTTATAGACATCCTTGCTTCTTCAGTATTACTCTCACTTAATCTCACATTATAACTGTTATCTTAGGATTTTGGTTAGAGAATGAGAGGCTCCTATGCCTATTTATAGTTTTTAAAAACACAAAGCTTTCCCAACAAGTCACATTAGAGCCAAACCGAAGCTTCCTCAACAAGCTTACCCAAAGCTTTCTCAACAGGAAGCTTACTTGAGAAATCAACTTAAGGCTTTCTTAACAAGCTACTTTATGGCTTTTCTAAACAATCTTCTCTATGGCTACTGTAACAAGCTTCTTTACGGTTTATTCAAGAAACTACTGACTAGGTCAATTACTTAAGAATTAAGAAAATATAATTATATTATACATATGCATACATATTTTCAAAACCGTGATATTACATTCTCCCCACTTTATAATAAGTTTTGTCCTCAAAACTTGACATATAATAAAATGGTAACATGATCAAATTGAAAGCCACACTTTATATCATAATCATACTTAACATTGCATCCGTACACATGTCAAGCCATTCATCATGCATTAGAATACTTTTAGTCAACCAAACTCTATAATATTCATTTATTCTCTTCAATTTATCCAAGCAAATAATTTTCATATATTCACACCAATTCCAAACAATATATAACATACAGGTAATACATATTCTTGCATCATTATAAGTGCAACTTCAGTGTCATCTATTAATTATTCTATATTCCTTAAGTGCTGGTTCAAAAGATCCTTTTCACCTTTTCACTTCATCAATTCATCAGTAATCCACAAGCAATGACATGAATAAATATCAACACTTGGTCATAATCAAATTAGAACTATTCTATCATATCCTTATGATCGCGGTGGGGTGATATAATATTTCAGTAGCGCCTTACAGATGTTCATCACGCACGTAATCTTCAGAAATTTCATACCTTTCGGTGAACATAGTGTATGTGCACTATGCTTTCAACATAGAAGCTTTGTTCAATAACCCACCTCCTCAGCTTGATCACCTCAACACTCTTGTAACTAATACAACTTATGGTATTTGAGTACTGCCACAGTCAAAAGTCTTCATCTAAGCTCTGATATTAACTTTATTGTCACATCACAAAACCATCAAAATAATAATATTAATTAGGGGACGATGACAGTCAGCCATAATTCCCCTATACAAAAGAACTACAAATCATATATATATATATACGCTGTTCATCATATATACATCTCGATATATCTAATTAAATCATATGCACCGTCCTTGTCATCATCATCCATCGTTGCGTTACACAAAGTCTAATATCAAGACCTGATTACAAGGATTGACCTTTAATGCTAGATGACCCGTTACCTTTTCACCAAACAATTAACGAGCTACTTTATATACGAAGCACACTAATTTAAAAATAGTAGGTGAGCTAAATATTTAATAAGAGAATAAAATAAGAACAACACTATGCAGGCTGGCATGACTACTTCATATATTTTAGACAGTGATAACATATTATAAGAAGATTCTTTTAAAATAATGAAATATACAGTGAAACTAAGCAGATCATGTCCCAATATAATCAATGCTTCATACCTAGTTGATTTGAGTCTCGTCACTATTATATCATGTGACTAGATTGCCTTAACCAAGACCTTTACAATACACCCTCATATAGGAGAGACATTAAGATTCTACATGACTTACTTAGCTTCAATATATATCGATATAACTGCCCAGACGAATACACTTGCATATGTATAAGATATCCATGAAAAATTCAATAAACAGTTTGTGTACAATATTGTCCAAGTATATACATCGGTGCATAGCCAATAGTTAATAACACCATCCATACATATGTATCTTCACATATCTCTAACAAGAAAGATATAATCATGCTCATAAAGCTTATAATTGATGTTAACCTGAAGCTTCTTCAACAGGCTAACATGCTAATCTGAAGCTTCTCTAACATGTCAAATTGAAGCTTCCTCGACAAGCCAACTTGAGTCTTCCTCAACAAGCCAAATCAAAACTTCCTTGACATGCTACTTTATGGCTTCTCCAAAAGCTTCTCCATAGCTCATCTAACAAGCTTCTTTATGGATTTTTCAAAAATCTTTTGTCTAGGGCAAGTACTTGAGCATTAAGAAAATTATGTTATTATATATAGGCCTATATATTTTCAAAACTATAGGATATTACAGTATTACTTAGAATCATCTTCAACGAATTATTTTTGCTACTTTAACAGCAATAAAAAGTAACAGATGGCAAACAGTTGTTGAAGTGATGTAGCGATAGTACTACCGTATATGTAATGGCTAATAGATTTATTGAAGTATTGGTACTTTATTGTTGCACTTATAAAGATATTAACATCATCACACCGATAAAGAAAATCAAAAAAATTATAACCTACATGCTTAATCCAAAAGTTAAATCTAATTAGAAAGTCATAAAATGTTTAACACACACACATACATACATAGACACACACACACATTCTATTGAGGCCAGACTGCACCAAGTACTTGGTGCGGTCCGCCTCAAAAAGTTTATACGAAAAATATTTTAAATTTTTTTCAACTAGATGTGATCTATGTGTTCTAAAACCTCAATGTACAAAATTTGAGATGAATCCGATTCAATTTGACGCTCGATCAAGCCATTGCAATGTATACATATATTTAACGATTTTAGAACAATAGAACTTTTGCAATGGCTTGATCATGGGTCAAATTTTCTAGGGTTCATCCCAAATTCTGTATTTTGGGGTTTTAGAAAGAGTACAATGAATCCAATAGAACAGATTTTAAATAAATGAATAAATTTGAGATTCTGTAATTGACCGTACCAAGTATCTGGTGAGGTCGGGCCGCACCAGAAATGTCCTCTTATATATAGGGTAGTATTCGGGTGAGAATGTCATTCGAATGGAATTTTGTCCTTTTAAATTTTTTTTTCAAAAATTCTTTTTGCAGTATTCAATCCATACAGTTATGCACCACAAAAATGGTTGAAAAATAATGTGATTTGACTTCGAAGAAGTATGGTAAAAACATGTACTTATAGTTACTTTTTGAAGCATTCAATTTGTAACGGCTTGATCGAGGTCAAATCTTTTTTCCAACCATTTTTATGTGGTGTATAACTGTATGGATTGAACACAACAAAAAGAATTTTTGATTTTCTTATAAAAAAGAATGCCATTCTCACTTGAAAATATCCATATATATATATATATATATATATATATATATATATATATATATATGCAAGTCTTACGATATGATATCAAGAGATCAAAATGAGGAATATCCAAATTCCAAGATAACACAGATGCAACAAGTTGTGCGAAAAAGAAACTTCACATATTATGTGACGAACCATCAAATCCTACACAACATCACCGTATTTATATTATCTTCATTATGTAAATGAAGTTCATTTCTGTATTATAATTATCAACATTCTACCTCTTCTTTCACCTGCCACCTTATTAACAATTGCCATAACAATTGCTGACATTTCTTTCTCAATGAAGCAACTCTTAAGATGAAGCATTTCATATGGATTACTAAACTCGATTAAATGCTCCTATAGTAATATGCATTATGTTTTTCTCAAGGTTTGAGAACTCGGTTTGGTTTCGATTGTTGGAAATTTTTTAGGTTTCGAACAATTTTGCCTGTTTTGTAGGTTTCATTTTACGTTTTAAGATTCAGTTTTAAATTATATGTATTTTATGTATATATTTCTATAACAATGTATTTTTAAAGAATTTAAAGAGTTTTTATTATATTATTTTAGAATTTCAATAAAATTATAGAGTTTTTATAATTTTTATAATTTTAATAAATATTTTTATGCATATGGTTCAAATCTTGCTTTAAGGTTTCGATCGAAATCGTCGATTTTCGGCCATTTCGTATCGGTTTCGGCCGGGTTAGGTATAAAACGGGGCAGAAAAACTTGGTTTTGGACCGAAATCGAGAAAACTCTAGAGAAAATTGAGAAGATGCAGAAATATGAGAAGTGGAAAAAAGAAATAGAAGAAGGAAGAAGATGAAGAAGCACCCAGGTCCCTCAAAAAAAATCTTAACCATTCTTCATGAAGACCAAAAAAAAAGAAAGAAGATCAAACCAAAAAAAGAAAGAAAGAAGACTAGAGAGAGAACTTGCCTGGCTGGTGCACTCTTTGTCGCTGTCGCCGTTGCCATCATCGTCGTAGAGGAGCCTCCCATTGATGCCGCCGTCGCTGGCTCGTCTGAGTGTTGTATTTATTTACAAGTTATGACGTATGAGAGAGCCTTCTGATAACATGTTTCATTTATTTAATTTGATGATATTCACATAACAAATTTTGCCAAACATGCTTCATTTATTTACAGGTTTGCCATTATCTTTTAGCAAAATGTGTAAGGTGAATAGCAAAACTCTTTTACATCGAAGAAAAATCTGTATTTAAATTTTTTTAATAGTAATATATAAATTTGTGAATGCGTATTAATATTACAAATTTGATAGTTTTTATTTGTTACTTTTTTCCGTATGTGATAATATTTGATAGATTATTAAGTATTTGAAACTATAGATATGGACGAAACGAAACTCGACTCTGAAATCTCCGAAACGAGCGAAATCTAAAATTTTTGGAAGACCGAGACCGAGACATCTAACCTTGGTTCAAATATGTTCATGAATTTAAAATCAAACACACCTATTATTGTAAATAGTGAGGTTTTGGCTAAAACACTTGGTTTTGGCCGAAAGAGGCCGACATCAAGTTTCAGCCGTGGTTTCGTCTCGTCTCTATTTGAAACTAAAATGAAACGATTGAAACCAAGTGGTTTCGACCGAAACCCCATTCCTTGGTTTGTCCTAGTGCATGCTGCTGATCTTACATTGCAAATAGGCCAAGGATGTAACCCCGAGCCAAATATTATAGATTATTTTTTGTGGGATGAATATGAACCCCCAAGCCAGCTATGCTGCAAGAATCATTCTCTATTCAGTTATATTGAAAGATTTTCATTATTATGTCAGGTGCTATGAGCATGAATAATATTGTAAATAATATTTGTTTTGTTGAACTTTTCTATACAGGATCTATCTGATGCACAGTGGAGAAATTTTCGTGGAAATTTACCTATACTCAGTGTTGTTTTCGGAATTTTCCTGACGGTGGCAACTGTCCTTAGACGTCAATACCGCTTGAAAGAGAGAGGGATGTCAATAGTATGGATTTTGTTATCTTTGATCTATTTATTGTATCTACATGGAGCTTGGTATGCATTTTGATCTTTAAAACCATGTTTTATAATTTATCAATCTCACAGACTCTTATCTGACTTTCTTTTGAATTGCAGCATTTTCTTTCTCCTTTCGATTGCTGCCATGAACTTCATCATCACCAAGGTTTGTTCTGAATTTTAATGTTATTTGTTACACTCCAAATGAAATGTACTCCATTGATAGTTATTAGATGTGTTACTAGACATAAATTATGTTAATAGAGAGGGATCGTGACATAGAAAATTATATACTTTAGATTGTCAATTGTTTCAGTTAGCATTTGAAGGATGACAATGATGGAGACATTTAAGGTCTTACTTCATAGAAGGTTTATAGTTTACACGTTGAGTACACCCCTGACGACCACATGGGGAGGCTACTTTAACCTATTCTTTGATGGAAACATGAGTAAGGATGATGTCAACGCTCAACCCAACTCATGAACAAAACGGGTACAGTCCCCCATATGTTTCATCTTTTGAGGGAAACATGGCTGTTGCTTCTCTCCAAAAGTCTCTTCAGTTTCACCAGAAAGAGAATAAGTGTAAACATGTTATTATGCAAATTATGAAGATGTCCAAAGCAGATGTCATTTAATGGTGTCAGGAAATTGAACTTCCCAAAGCCAACTGTAGATTCTATATATGCTACATTGTTACTTAAAATGTGTCCATTCAATTTGCAACATCATTAAAGGCAATCATAAACCTACGTACGCTACATTGTTACTTCAAATGTGTCCATTCAATTTGCAACATCATTAAAGGCAATCACAACCCTACGTAGCGTGCATCAGATGAATGATGAGCTAATCAATTCTAGGAATTAGGAGAAGAAAATGGTGTGAACATGACTACAAAATATTCTATATTTATACGCAATTAATAAAACACACATGAGGATTTTACATTTATGTATGAAAAATTCTATAGTTTAATTGTGAGATTTTTTTCTCTTATCCACGTTTTAATGCTAGAAAGAGCAAAATAGGTACCATCTAAAGGTAAAGGAGAAACCTCTGAAATCTATATCATGTGAAAGAAGCAAAAAGATCGCTTTATAATTCAAATCAACCCATACATGCGCATCACAAATGAAAGTTGTTCATTTTAATCTGGCCTTAGGCCCTTACTGAATGCCATCTGATCCGTGGCCATCCAGTCAATTCTACATCTTGTCTGGTGTGGACCATTTTGTCTTGTTTGTATGATTCACATCTAGATCTCTTTGTAAATCTTGTTTTTGACTCCTTTTGGCTGCTACGATTTTGTGAGTGTCATGTGTATGAGTTGTGTACCCTACCTACTTATAGGTGTGATCAGCAACCAAGCAAAAATCAAGAGAAGCTTAAAATCTATAGGATGAAGATGGATATTGATAACATTGCCTGGGAATGGGAGGACATGACCTGTTACCGGAGTAGCTTTAAGCGAGGAAAACTTCTCAATCAGATCACCACATGAACCGTGAATGATTTTTCTCAGCAACTACGCTAAGAGAAACTATATGTCCAACTAGCTGGTGTCGTCTTCTCTGTTCATGGACATATCATCATTTATGAAATCTCATCATCAATTGGATGAAACTTCTGTTTGAATCATATTCCTGTGTTCATGTTCAACTACTGGCAAGGAAAGCCTAAATGATCACTTCATGCAATTAAGTCAGGAGGAAGTTATCCTGGTGCCCAAGAATTTGGATAGAAGCCATATCTACTCAACTCAGTTTGTTGATGGATGCACAATGTTGTCAATTCTTATTGTTTCAACCAAAAACACCGGGAGACAATGCGTTATTTCCAAGTACGGGATATTTGTGAAGCTCTATATAAGGTCAACTTGCAAAATGACTCCCCCAGGGCATTGTATATCTAGGAAGCTCTACATAACGCGAGCATGTATCTGCCATTAGCATATATGGGAATGGAAAGAACCATGAAACTAGTTTGAATCATACGAAATGGCATCCTTCAGTATCCTAGTATCACCATGAAGAATGCTTACATGCAATTTGTATAATGATGTTTCCATTACATTGACCAATTGACGGCGTACAAGGGGAAGCGAGCACAAGCATACAAAAAGAGAAATGAGGGGAGGCTACACGTTTCTTCTTCTTCTTTCTTTTTCTTTACCTGATCCTCACACCACTACAACAGACATCATACCTAAGCGCAACATCACACCATTAATCACAATTCAAGCATTTTTTACTTATGTAGCATAAACAATTTTCTTTAACACAAACTCATCGTCTAAATTAATCGATCATGTTACATGATGAAAGCTAAGCCTTTCTTTATAAATAAAATCATTGCTTAAACCCTATGAAACTGCATTTAGATAAAATGATTTGTTGCTTAACATATTTAATGGTTTTTACGATATAAGTCTGATGCGGTCATCACCTACTAGAGGCGAAGGAGACGCGCGACTTGATCCATGGGTGTTTTCGTCATATTTGGCTACTAGGGGCAATTTTGTAATTTCTAGAAAATCTGGACTATTTGGTGTTTTATTAGGCGACGGCTAGGGTTTGTGGGATTCATGTTGATTATTGTGAGAGAATTTCTCTAGGCCTCCATTGAACCTTAGGTTTGGAAGATTTAGGCTTTGATTTTGAATACAAAGCTAGGAGAACGGCCTCCTCTTGAAAGGGGTCACTTATCTTTTTGTATTCCTTCCTTCAAATCTATAAAAATCCCATCTTTTCCCGTTCCACGATAATAATTCCACTTTTATTCTGATTTCCAATGAAGATCATATCGATTTGGTATAAGAGCGACTACGAATCATGACGACGACAGAAGCGAAGAAAAAGGTGGAAGATTTGGAAGCAAAAGTTGAAGGATTGAAGCAATCAAAAGAAAAAGGTGGAAGCTTTGGAAGGAAAAGTTGAAGGATTGAAGCAATCAATGGAGGGGATGAGATCCACAATTGGATCTGACATGAAGGCATTATGATCTGACGTGAAGACATTAGAGTTAAGGATGAACGAGACATTCGGCTTGCTCGCACAAACCCCAAAAGCAGATCTTGCAACAGATCGTCGCACTAACGAAGGCGAAGAATCCAGATTTAAAAGACAAACTGGATCTGGGACACAAGGATAAATTTTTGGCTTTAGACAAGGAGAAGGCCAAGGATTTCATAGAAGAGCTTCTATTCGACATCGATTTAGTATCTGAGGAAGAAGGGGATGGCACCACAGGGAGCGGAGGCACGCCGCATCGACAACTTAGACCCCGCAACCCTCGGAGAGGTGCACCAAAGGCCGACGAGTCCTGGCAAGGCTGCTTGGAGACTCGCGGCCCCAGGAGACTCGCGGCTCCTTGGAGACTTGCCAGGGCCAAGCCGAGCCCCTGGCGACTTGCCAGGGCTCTGTCGAGCCCCTGGCAGGCTGGTGGGGTCTCACCGAGCATGGATGAGCCCTTCCAGGGTTTCGCCGAGATAGACGAACCCACCAGGGACCTCGCGGCTCCCTGGCAGGCTGTCCGGACCTAGCCGAGCCCCGACAGGGCCGACAGGGGCCTCACAACTCCCTAGAGGCTTGCCATGGGCCCGGCCGACCACAAGAGGACATCTAGGGGCTACCGGACCCCTTGGCGGCACACCGAAACTAAGCAGGTCATGTCCAGCTTAATTTTGTTTGAATTATGGACTTCATACCATGTATATATGCACTCGTATATGCATTTGGACATGTTGATGCACACATATTGCATAATCATTACATATTTATTACTGAATATGGATTAAAGACCCAATTGCAATGATCAAATAAAGTTTTATGGTCCTATTCATTTAATAATATGTATGGGAACTTATTTGCAAATATGCGGAATTCCTACGGTAGTTACTAATTTATGATGGGCTAATTAGTAAAAACCCAATTTTATAAATAAAGGGGTATAGTTCATTGTTACCGTGCGCTATTTTATTATCTTTATGCTCTTTCTCTTAGAAATATTGCGTAAGAAAAAAACAAAAAAGGAGGGCTTCCCATCTTTATCTCTCTGTATTCGTCGAAGTAGAAGATCGAACTAGAAGATCAAGACCTGGATTTCTCTTCTTTCTCGTGGATTTTGGTAATGCTCTGCATTCATTCATTTCAAACAATCTCTAGGCAAGGTGATTTCATGAATTTCAAAGTTTTTTCAATTGGTATCAGAGCCTTCTTGCTCTAGAATTGTTTGGATATATGATTTTCGTAATCAGTGTGCCTCAATTCATGTAAAAAATTTGTGAAACTTTGGGTTAGAAACTTATTTTTTTTTGTTTTGAGGCTGCTTGTCGTTGGCTGTCTTCTTGCAGTGCAGTTCTAGGCCTGTCTCTGTGCCTAGGCCTTGGCCACTCCGCCATGCATTTGTATTAAAAACAATATTATTAATTAGTGCGCACAATAGGTCTTAATCCCAAGACTGCTTGGGTGAATGTGCAGCGCCTTTCCAAGGCGATTGATTGTTGCTTGGGTTGAAATTTAGTATTTTCTTTACTTGAATTATTCTGTGAAGGGTAAAATTATCATTAAAAAGAATACCCAATTGGCGGTAGCGGGCCTCGAATCCACGACCAAAAGGGCGCAATTGGAAGGGTATACCACTGCGCTAAAGTTTTATTCAGTTATTATTACGTAATTTAAATATTTGAATTATCTGTAGTGGTTATAACTGACATACAGATTAAAACTTACAAGTTGCATTTATCGGGCTTTGATCCCGCGACCAAATGGTCACATGAGCATGCATTTACCGTTAGGCTAGAGTTTTATGCAGTTATTATTAGGTACGGTCATGTGGACTAGGCTCAACCGCTGCGCTAATGTTGTGTATGTTATGATCATGTAATTCAAATATTTGAATTCATTTTGTATTGGTTATAACTGACTAAAAAAACTTAATTTTTGCACTTGTGGGGACTTTGTGGGGACTCGAACTCGCGACCAAATGGTCGATCGGACGTGGCTTAACCGATGGGATAAAGTTTTCTTATTTTTATCAGGTAATTCATATATTTGAATTAATTCGGTGATGATTATAACTGGCTAAAATAAAAACTCTAGATTACCACTTACAGGGACTCGAACCTGCATCCCGACAGTCGTGTGGACTAGGCTCAACCGCTGGGCTAACATTGTGTTCGGTTATAATCATGTAATTCGAATATTTGAATTCATTCCATGTTGGTTATAACTGACATAAAAAACTTAGTATTTGCGCGCATGGGGCCTCGATCCCGCGACTCAATTTTCGCGAAGAAATGGTTTTACCAACGGGAAGAACTTTTTTCTGCTAGTATCATGTAATGTTTTAATTTTTAATTAGTATTCATTTGTATTGGTTATAAGAGTAATAACATAAAGGTTGCTTAAATAAGCATACTTCGTTTTGTCACTTTAATCAACTTTAATTAGCAAAAGCAATATTGTGACCCAAGTGACCTCTGCTGTAGAAACTTTTTATTAGTGGATTACTAAGATATTTTGTATGCATTATTTTTCATGCGGGCAATATGTTTGCCGAAAAAATTATTGTTTGACAGAAATTAATGTGTACATGTTGTAATGCGTATTGATAGCTATTGTATATACCTTGCAAATACTTGGCTTGACCAAAGAAAGGTCAATTATTTGGTTGTATAATGTTATATTTCTCGATTACTACAACAAGTTGATTGCTAGCGAGTCGAGTTTTAGTCCAAAGACTATTTGATGTTGCTTTGATCAACTTGTAGATGTGTTATTATTTATATGGTTAATCACCAATTTTTTGAGTAATTAATTGTGAGATAATATGCATTCTATTTGTTCTCTATACAGTTGATATCATAAATGTAAGTTCGGTTTCTGTTTCTATTAATAGCATTCCTATACTGAATGGAACTAATTTCTAAACTTGGAAAAATAAAGTGAAAATGATTTTGGGCTGCATGGATCTTGATTATGCATTAAGGGTTGATAAGCCAGCACTACTTATGACAGAAAGTACTCCTCAAGAGGAGAAAACGTTCGAAAGGTGTGAATGGTCCAACCGTGTAAGTCTAATGATCATGAGAAATGCAATGTCCGAGCTTTTCTAGGCACTATGATTGAGAATGTGGATGCTAAGAAGTTCCTCGAGACCCTTGAAGAATGTTTTGCAAAAAGCGATAAGGCGGAGACAAGCGCTGTACTTTGGAAGCTTGTTTCCATAAAGTACATGGGTAATAGGAGCATTCGGGAGCACATTTTAAAGATGTATAATCTTTCTGGAAAAATGAAAATATTTGAAATTGAGTTACTAAAAGATTTTCTTGTCCATTTGGTGCTGATTTCCATCTCTTCTCAATTTAGTCAATTTGAAGTGAGCTACAATTGTCAAAAGGACATTAAATGATCTCATCTCATTTGGTACAAGAGCAGGAAAGAATGAAACAACAAAAGACAAATAGTGCTCACTAAGCTACGCCTCTTCTATTGCTAAAAAGAAGAGGAAATACAAAGTGACTGCGGCATCAGGATCACATAAAAAGTAAAAGGTCCACAATAAGGGAAAAAAAGGAAAGGAAGTGCTTTTTTGCAAGGACGCTTCTCATGTCAAGAAAGACTGCAAAAAATCACGCTTGACACGTGAAAAAGGCAAGTCTTTCTCTCTTGTTTGCACTTATATTGCAATGGTTTTAGTTCGTAGATATACTTGGTGGTTTGATTTTGGTGCCACAACTCACGTAAGTATATTTATGCAGGGTTGGCTGAACTATCGAAGGCCCAGTGAAGATAAAAACACATCTATATGGGAGTTGGAGACCTAGATGAAGTTGTAGGCATATAGACTTTTAGATTGTTATTATGAATTGGATTTCATTTAGAATTAAAGAACTATTTGATTGTACCATCATTTAGACGGAATTTAGTTTTAGTTCTTGTTCTTGACAATGAATGATATACTTGTCTTTTGGTAACGAGAAATGAAATTTATTTCTTAATTCTAAATGTGTTGGAACTAGTACTTTGTATTTTAATGATAATATAGATTGATATGGCTGGCACAAACCACGAGTCCCAGACAACTGAAACCAGATGTATAAAACGTATTTTGCCAAATGAGAATTCTTATTCATTATGGCACAAACGTTTGGGTCATATATCAAAAAGGAGAATTAACAGACTTGTGACGATGGAATTCTCGGTGAACTTGACAAAACAAATAATATAGAAATATGTCTTGAGTGCATAAAGGGCAAAACAACGAAAACGAGAAAATTAGGGGCTGAAAGAGCTCAGAACATCTTAGAACTTATACATACTGATATTTGTGGACCATTCCCTACATCTGCGTGGAATAGTCAACTGTACTTTATTACGTTCATTAACGATTTCTCTTATTATGGTACATCTATTAATTACATAAGAAGTCACAGACTCGAGATGTTTTTAAGTCTTTTAAACTGAAGTTGGAAAATCAACTTGGAAAGACAATTTAGTCTGTCAGATCAAATCGTGGTAGTGAATACTATGGTCGATATGACGGATCAAGTGAACAATGTCTAGGTTCATTTGCGCAGAGGAGTGTGGGATTGTCCCTCGCTCTCCTAGCATGAATGGTATGGTAGAGAGATGAAATAGAACCCTTATGGACATGGTGAGTAGTATGATTTCTCATACAACCTTACCTTAATCACTCTGAGGTGATGCGCTAAAAACTGATGTCTGTATCCTCAATCGTGTGCCAACTAAAGCTACTAACAAGACTCCTAATGAGCTGTGGATAAGTAGAAAACCTGTCTTGAAACATTTATGAGTATGTGGATATCCATCGAGGCTACCCCTATAGACCAAATGAGAAAAAGCTGGAATTAAGAACAGTTAGTAGCTATTTTGTGGCATATGCCGAAAGCTACTAACAAGACCCCTTATGAGCTGTGGACATGCAGAAAACCTCTCTTGAAACATTTACGAGTATGTGGATATCCATCCGAGGCTAGACCCTATAGGCCAAATGAGAAAAAGCTGAAATCAAGAACAATTAGTAGCTATTTCGTGGCATATGTCGAAAGATCACGGGGTTATAAATTCTACGATTCCAAGGGAAGAACATTTTTTGAGACAAGAAATGCTTGGTTCTTTTGATGATTTTGAGTTTGGGGAGAAAGATAATGACAATGACTTCGCTTTTGAGGAGGATTCAGCAACACATTCTCCTTTAGTTGTTGCGGATTATGGCCAATGTTTTATTCCTGGTATAATTTTCTCGTAATATCCAATACAAATAAGTGAACTTGGCTAACCTTCTACCCGTCAAAATGAAGTTCCTCAAATAGTGACTCAAGAGGAACCTCAAAATAATGAAGTTCCTCAAATAGTGACTCAAGAGGAAGAAACCCAATCAAATTCAACTACAAGATCAAACTCAACAACCTCAAATTCAAGAAGAACCAGTGCCTCTACGGAGATCTACGAGAGAAACGAGAAGTGCAATATTACGTGATTATATTGTATTTCTCATTGAGTATGAAGTAAACGATGGTCTAGTGGGAGATGACCCGGTCACCTTTCACGAAGCGATCGAATGTTCAAACTCCAGGTGGCGTAGATTGTAGAGGACTTTCTACCATTGGAGCTGTCATTTTGGGCATGAGGTGGTGACAGACCTTGGGAGATACCAAATTCAATTGGAAGCTGTTGAGGTTGGAGTATGAGAGGGGAAAGACCACTCTCCAGGGCGATCCGAGTTTGTGCAAGTCGATGATTTTCCTGAAGACAATGACCAAGGCCATCCAAACAGAGGGATGAGTTTTCTAGTGGAGCCGCAGGGCTTGGTAGTTGAGGATAGTGAGGCGGAGTAGGATATCCCCACAGAGGTACAACATGTTTTGAAGCATTTCGAGTGGGTGTTTCAAACGCCTCGTGGCCTTCCGCCCCCACGAGACCACGAGCATGCCATTGTCCTGCGAGAGGGAGTCTCACATATCAGCGCGAGGCCTATTGATATCCTCAGGTACAAAAAGATGAGATCGAGAAAATGGTCAAGAAAATGATCCAGGCCGGCGTGATATAACTCATTGTGAGTCCCTTCTCTAGCCTGGTATTGTTGGTGACAAAAAAGGATGCAGCTGGAGGTTTTGCATAGATTACCGGACGCTAAATAATGAGCCCGTACGTGACAAATTTCTCATACCGGTGATTGATTTAAGAAAGACAGTTTTCAGTGGGGAGAAGATGCGACCAGAGCGTTTAAAGCCTTGAAGCATGCCATGTCTACCATGATAGTCCTTGCACTTTCAGATTTTAGCAGGCTTTTTGTGGTGGAGACCGATGCCTCAGTTTACGGGTTGGGTCGGCGCTGATGCAGTATTAAAGGCATGTGGCATATTGTAAAGGCCCATTGGGCATTTTTGTCTTCCCCCCCAAATATCCCCCCTCACGTGACCCCCCCCTCTCCCCCCCGATTCTCTCTCCCTCACGTCTCTCTCTCTCGCGTCTCTCTGTCTCTCTCTCGCGAAGCTGCTGCGGCAGAGAAAAAAAAAAACTCCACCGCCTTATCTCTCTCACTCTCTCGCCGAGTCTCTCTCTCTATCTCTCTCTTTCTTTCACCCCGAAGGAACCCCGTGGCCCCCCTCCCCTCGCCACGTCTTACTCTTCGTGGTGTGCTCTTACGCCTCCACCGCGCCCTAAAAGCTAGGGTTTCGACACAAATTTGATTTCGTGACATCTCTCTGATCTTCTCAAGTCTTCTTCTGCCTTTATTTAAGCCCGGTTTGAGCCTAGGGTTTCGGTTTTCTCAAAAAGGTGAAATTGTTCAAAAAAATTAGGGTTTTGCTGGAATCTGATTTCGGTTTTGCTCTGTAATTGGGGTTTCTCTCTAAATTCTTCATCAGTCCACGAATTGAGGTAAAATCACTCTGATTCTTTGAATTTTGCATTTTAAATTTATGGATTTTGCCCCTCTAGTTGCTGCGATGATGTATTTGAGCACCGGGCATGGCAGCGAACCTCGCTGCAGCCCATTGACCATCGAAAAGTTCACTGTTGGGCTATTCCCTTTGGCCGAGACCCACAGGACCCATTAGCCCTCTTAGCATGCGGGCTGTTTAGGTGATTTTACCCCTTTTTGTTGAGACTGTTGGTCTTCATTTTGCTCGCTGCGAACTGCAGAATCTCCATGTGACTGAAAATGGTCACCACGACTAGAAATATGTTATGACCCTGGGGAATTTTCCCCCTTATCATATATGTTGGGACCCTTCAGAATTAAATAAGAACTTTTACTATATATGATGCTTGTTAAATGAGGTATGTTGACTTAGAATTGCCCAATGATCGAAGATGAGGGCTTGGCCTCAAAGGCCGTCGGAAAGTCTGGATAAAAAGCCGCCTGAAGGATCAAAATTTACTGCCCCTAGGATCATAAAAAGCTGCCTGAAGGATCATATGAAAACCATTAATAAATGGTTAAGTCCCGAAAAGATCAATGATGAAAACTATCTGAGATCACCAGATTGTCCCTCCCCCATTTGACCATTCCCCCATAAATTCCAAGAGTATGATAAATGGAAGTTGCCTTTACTTGCAGGTTTGTTCTCATACATATTTCTATTCAAGTTTCAGTTTTAGAATAGCATGATATAAATTGCCATATCCATGTTTAGATATTTAATTTTTGCACTCTTAAAACATATTGAATATCATGATGCTCTTTATTAGGTTGATAAATGGCCCATGACATTGGACTAGTTGGTATATTAGGTGTGTTATGGAAATATTGATTCGAAATTCAGTGAACTGTTTATATGTTTAGAATGAATGAGAATGTGAATTGAAACCAGAATGTCATAGCACACCAATATACAAATTGAGTCTAATGTGGCTTTATAATTCAATTCGCTTTGGAAAATCATGCTTGAAACATTGTCTAGAATAACACTTGAACTATATCACGGAGGCACTGAGAGGTGTACACTATTATACACTTGGCATTTCAGACTCACGGGTTTTGGGGTAAATCATATTAGAGAGAGTGCGGGAGCGACTGGAGCCACGCTCCTATTGACTTGACCGCATCAGGTAGTTCCGACCTGGGTCATATCATTGAATCAGGATCTGACCCCTAGATTGTTTTCACTGGTTATCTGCATGGCCTGCTATCCTTTGTGAAACATGATGCGACCCCGGGTTGCGGGGCGTGACACATATTTCAATCAGGTCTTAATGGCATGAGCGCGATTCAAATCGGTGTATGAGCGGGAATTGATGACAATCGTGCTAGAAGTACATAAGTGGTGGCCCTACTAGTTTGGCACGAAGTTTATATTGCGCATTGATTAACAGAGTCTCAAGTATTTATTGGAGCAGCACATGGTGGAGGAGGAGTACCAGAGATGGTTATCCAAACTTCTGGGGTACATCTTCGAGATTCAATGCGGTTGAGTTTGGAGAACAAGACATCGGATGCTCTATCACGTAGAGAGGTGGTATAGATGACATCTTTGTTAGTGCCAATGCTGCTAGACTGGGAGTCTTTATTGAGGAAGATCGAGGCTGATGAGGGATTGGCACAGATACGAATGACATTGTTGAAGGGGTCGATGGAGCACCTATGATATTCTTTGGATGGACAAAGCTTGCTGTACCAGGGGTGGCTGGTATTGCCCAGGATTTCACCACACATCCCATTGATCTTTGAGGAGTTTCATGGCAGCGCGATTGGAGGATATTTTGGGGTACAGCAGACCTACAGTTGGATGACCATAGAGCTCTATTGGACTGCGATGAGGAGAGACTTGCTCGGATGGTGGCGAATTGTGACGTTTGCCAGGATCACAAATACTTGGTGACAGCTCCTGCGAGGTTACTATATCTGCTCTCTTCCCAACAGGGTCTGGGAGATCACCATGAACTTTATCAAGAGGCTATTGAGGTCAGAGGGATTTTCAGTCATACTTGTTGTGGTTGATCACCGCAGCAAGTATGTCCATTTTGTGGCTCTTAGGCATCCATTTACGGTGGTTACAGTGATGTCGGCTTTCATGAAGGAGGTGGTGCGATTGCTCGGTTTTCTTGAGTCTATTGTTTCTGATAGAGATCGGGTGTTTATGAGCCATTTTTGGAGAGCTGTTTAAGGTACATGTGACGACCCTTAAGAGAAGTACATCCTATCATCCACAGACCGACGGCCAAACAGAAGTCGTCAACATGAGCATCGATACGTACCTAAATTTCTTTGTTTCGGAGACGTCCATGCAGTGGGCCAAGTGGTTAGCATGAGCAGAGTACTTATATAATACATCCTATCATACGTCTACACAGACCACACCCTTTAGAATTCTATATGTGCGAGATCTTCTACACCTGATCCATTATCGTCATAGTTCGACCTCGGTGTCAGGTGGAGCATTATCTTCAGGAGAGGGATATAGTTCTAGAAGAATTAAAGTAGCATTTGACTAGGGCATAGCAGATCATGAAGTCCAAGAAGATGGTCATCACCGAGATGTGCAGTTTGCAGTAGGGGTTAATGTTTATTTGAAGTTGAGATCGTATCGACAAAGGTCACTGGCACACAGACGCAACGAGAAGCTAGCGGCTCGCTATTATAGGCCATATAAGGTCAATGCCAGGATTGGACATGTGGCTTATAGATTGAAGCTTCCGCCGATGTCTAGCATACACACTGTCTTCCTTGTGTCACAGTTGCGGCAAGCGATTAGAGATCATTACCCTTCTTCGACACTACCACATACATTGATGGACGAAATGGGGGTGCTCTTGGAGCCACTGGAGGTAAAAAGGATCCTTCAAGAGAATGCGGGAGCTAAAGAGGCGCTGATTCATTGGCACGTGTTACCCAACTATGATGTTACTTGGGAATCCTTCAAAGCTATTCGGTAGCAATATCTTGATTTTTACATTGAGGACACGGTGGCTCTTTTGAGAGCGTAATGATGAGGTCATCACCTATCAGATGCGAAGGAAGCGCGTATGACGCAACTTGATTCAGGGGAGTTTTCGTCATATTTGGTTACGAGGGGTAATTTTGTAATTCTGAAAAAGCTGGACTGTTTGATGTTTTATTAGGCAACGGTTAGGGTTTGTGGGGTTCATGTTGATTATCGTGAGAAAATTACGCTAGGCGTCCATAGAACCCTAGGTTTGGGAGACTTAGGATTTGATTTCGAATACAAAGCTTGGAGAGCGGCCTCCTCTCCAAAGGGGTTAATTATATTTTGTATTCTCTCTTTCAAACATATAAAAATCCCTTCTTTTATCTTTTCCACCATAAAAATTTCACCTTTATTTTGAGTTCCAACACAGATCATATCAAAGTCCCTACTAAAAATTGTATTTAGATATACTCACATGCAATTTTTTATCAGTCCCTAACAATGTAAAGCCCATTTGGGAGAGGTTTTGAGTCTAATTATAATCCAAAATAGAAGAATATACATTAAGTGATGAAATTGAAAGGAGAAAATGTTTACCCTCATTTTTCTTTCCTTCTCTTTTCTTTCATTACACCCAAACCATCCACCATCTCCTTCAACCTCCCAATTTCTCTTTCTTCCGCTATGTTTCCTAGTTAGCATCTCCTCCATCAACCTCTGCTATTCCTCATCCATAACTTATGAAATAGCAACTCTTTTAGTGCAAAAATGCCAACTTTTGTTTGGGGAATTTGAGAAAAGCCAGAGTGCACTCTTTGTTTTGCCTTCATTCTTTAATCGATCTAATAAAAATTTAGAAATATTTAGAAGAGAAGGAAGAACAAAAAGAGGAAAACTAAGATGAAAAGGCGGATCTTTAAAAAGTTTAGAAAATTTAAATGAAGAGGGCAGGTGAGTGGATTTGTTGTTAGATTGAGTGTAGTGGGAAAGAGAAAGTAAGGGCATTGAGATCATTTAGCATATCTAATTAAAGTTTAAATATATTAAGTGAGGGAATTAGATATCTATAAGAACATAGGACTCATTTCAAATGGGTTCTATATTAGAAGGATCATATCCAAGTATGAATTTGAGAGGGACTTGTATCCTGATATTTGTTAGTGGCTTATATAAAAAAACCCAATAATTAAATCCGAGATGAATCTAAAAGATTTTTCTTTGTTTTAGGCATATAAATATTTGTAAAATAAAATTATCATTCCCTTACATAAAATATATAAAACGATTGCGATTCCTTTGTTGTAGAAACATATCCAAGTAAGAATTTGTGAGGGACTTGTATCCTGATATTTGTTAGTGGCTTGTATCCAAAAAAACCCAATAATTAAATCCTAGATGAATCTAAAAGATTTTCCTTTGTTTTAGGCATACCAATATATTTGTAAAAGATTGCAAGTCCTAAGCAGATTGGGATTATTGTGTGGTATCTTGTGATAAATTGGTAAATCAATGTGAATTAGTTGGACTGAACTCATGTAGGCCCATAAATATGTTCAGTTTTGAATGGAAAGTTAAGACAATCTCCACATAACTCCGGTAACAAAATCTGTCAAAAGACTTAAAACCCTATGGAGCAATATGCTACATGCGGGTATTTCTTCAGTATTGTCGAATGGGCTTTGATTGCACCATTGATACTGAGGGTTAGGTTAGTCATTATCTTAACAGACTAGATCTCAGAGTTTATTATGGTCGACACCATAGTCTTGGATGTACATCAGGCCTTATATACACCTAATAGAATTATCAGAACTAATTGAATCTCATGTAATCATTTGCATTTCTCATGCAAGCATTACACGGATGGAGAAGATCAAAAGAACACTTCTTAGCCATGCCTTATACTAGTAATGATACTGCAATTTTCCACTCAGACTCTGAGGATTCCGATATGAATCAAACAAGCCCATTTTCTGTCTTGTGTCTTATAACTAAGCAATTAAGAAGTATCATTATTAGTATACAAGAATAGTGATAGGCTGTCCATGCAGTTGCTCTTTTGGGATGGGAGGAGAGAAATTTATGAGGCTGAGCCGGAACGGTTGTCTCAAGTGTATATAATTCTGATATTTATTTATGGATTTGCTTTCTTATTTTACTGGGGCTGTGGTACCTTTTTGCTGGACAACTCTGGCTTCCCATGCTTCATCTTAATTCTTGCAACTGTAATGGAAAGAAAATATTCTAAAGATGGGCACCAGGTGTCCACTGTGTTAAGTTTTCTTTTCAATGAGGTGCACTTGTGCATGCACTCACAGTGCAGTTCTCTCTCATGCACACAGTAGAATGCCAGAGCATATATAGGTTGTTTGATCAAGACCCTTTAGTAATTCCAAGCGTAAAGTTCCAAAAAGAAAGCATAAGATCACACTTTTTTATCTTACATTTTCGAAGAGAGATTGGGATGTAGAAATAAAACTACAAAAAGGTATAAATATTTGAAAACTGTTATGAATGGGGGAGACCTTTGGTCTCCACCCACTAACCATCCACTATTACACCCACTTAGTAGTGGGTGTCCTCTGGGGTCTAGATGATGTAACCCCTATATGAATGAATATAAGTATGGCTATGGCTTAAACCATTAGCTAGTTCTTCCAACTCTCAACACGTTATCATGCATGATTGCCTCTAGAAATTTTTCTCTACAAAAATTCTTTCCAATAAACAAAAAAAGGCAAAGGAATCTTATATCTGTTGGCGGATCGTTAGCCAACAACGCAAGGAGTTTGATCGTTTGCATAACCGCAGATTTTCCTACGTCCTCAAGGAGCGGGATTATTTTCTGCGGAATTTTCGCTCTCCGATCTTCCATTGATCTAACGGATCTAGAGGTAAATACTAAAACTCCTAGATCTAAACATAGTATATATATATTTATTGTGTTTAGATCAAATTACGTGGACCACATTAGATCATACATATTCATTGTATATCTCTTTAAATTACATAACAAATAAAAAAACAATCATCCACCGCTTGAAGCGGTTCTCCGTCCCGGTCTGCGGCCTCCCGGCCTCATCCCCAAACCCCCCTGAAGGGGGCCTTGATCCGACACACCACCCCCCGAAGGGGGAGTCTTTAACGGCACCCCCCTTCGGGGGGATCTTTAATCGGCACCGCCCCTCGTCGGGGCGCCAATCCCCTGCAGACGACGTCGACTCATTTGGAGTTCTGCCGTTGAGCACAGTTTCAGTGGTCGGAATGTAAAATGGAAGACTTAAATGTAGAACGTAGATATGACTGTAGGTAAGTTGTTGCTAATGTAAGATTGATCACTGTTAAGTAATTGTCTCTCTGAATTAAGTTTGCATCACCGTTGATAGATGTTCCTTTGGATGGCAACAGCCAATCAAGTTCTTAATCTAATTGTTTCCCATTCAACTTTGGATTGGTGGGATTGGAATCTTACACTGAAGCAGGAGAAATACTTATTATGCATGAAGTCAGTGGCAAATTAGGGGGTCTTTCACGACGCCCCGACAGGGGTGGGCCTTGCCACAGTGCCACCCCCAGTCGGGGGTGGTCCTCCCTTGCGACCCCCCGTCGGGGGCCCTTCCGAAGCGCCGCCTTCCCCCCAGTCCGGGGGTCCTCCCCGTGCGCCGCCACAAACGCCTCCCGTCGGAGGGGGCATTCGCCGGATCTCCACCCCTCTGAAGGGGTCTCACCATGCTGGCAGCCTCCCTGAAGGGGGTGACCTCTTTTGTTCTTTTGGGGCTGGATCTAATCCTAAACCCTAGGGTTCGGGTTAGGGTTATATAAGGCTGTACTTAACAATTGGCTAGTGGCCCATTAACACCTTTATTAAAAAGATAATGTAAATAAAATTTTTGGCTGTTGGGCCTGAAGCCCGTAGCAAGCCTAAATGGCGTCATTTTAATAAATAAATGGGGTATATCATTGTTCTGTTTTAATTATATATTTAAATCAGAAAAAAATCAAATAAATCTGGATTAATATCAGAAAAAACCCAGAAAATTACTGGAAAATTCTGATAAATTCTGGATAATTGAGATAATAATGTGTGGCATTAATATATTACTTTTGGGATTGTTTTTGTCAATAAAATTAATTATTGGTCCATTTTCTGTTAATTTCAACATCTTGCAATTTATAAAAATTGGATTAAATTAATTTTTAATTCACGATTTAATAATTACAAAGATCCTGAGACCGCTCTGTCGTTAGTTACCTAACCTAACGGATAATGATGTTTCCCCGTGGTCTAAGTAATTATTAAACGTAAATTTTATATTTCTCCAATAAATTGCTTGCGATGTTGCATAAATTAAATTGTTTATGCCTGTGATGTTGCATAATTATTTGAATGTTATATAAACTGCCTGTAATGTTAGTAAAACTGAGTTGTGGTTTTTGGATCGGCCGTTTTTAGTCACCACTATTTATTTTACTCGCATTTTTTCTTTTTATCGAGTGAAAATGAAGTGAGGAATGAATTGTAAAAGCCAAAGCCTGGAGATACTTACCCTGAAGACGGAGGCAAAATTGCTAATGCTGGGACTCCCAAGGGTTTCCAAATTGTAATTTTAAATTTTTTGTACTTCGGATTGTATTATGAACTTTTATTATTTTTGGTGGTGACTGGCCGATCCCTACAACTAATTTGTTTTACTACTTGCATGTTTTAAGTTTTAAAAATAATTAGTTCATGCTTATTTCATGCTTAGATAAATGACAAAGATTGCGAGTGTCGATTTTGATGTTCTCGATGTGGCTGGTAAAAATTACTTGAGCTGGCAGCTGGACCCGAAGTTCCACCTGCGCTCATAGGGCCCAAGTCTCACAATTCAAGCTCCAGCTACGCCTGTGGCATCTGGTGAATGGACTTCTACTGTTAGAGTCTCTGATATAGAGAAGGCGAAATCCATTATCTATATCAGGAGATATTTGATCGGGCCCTGAAGGCCGAATATCTAACAGTGGAAGACCATCATGAAATGTGGACAACACTTGAGGACAGATACAAACACTAGAAAGATGTGATCCTCCATCGTGCACGTTATGAGTGGGAGAATCTCCAACTTCAAGACTTCAAGTCCGTAGCTGAGTATAACTCAGCTATCCATAACATCACCTCACGTCTGAAGTTGTGTGGTGAAGAAGTCTCGGATACCCGCATGCTTGAGAAAACATACACATTCTTCCATGAGAAGGATGCTATTCTCATGCAACAGTATTGTGAACGCAAGTTCACGAGGTACTATGAGTTACTCTCTTGCCTTCTTATGGTAGAGCAAAACAAAGACATTCTACTGGCCACTCATAACTTACGCCCTGCTGGCTCTGCTCCTCTCCTTGAGGCTCACAAAATTTCTTCCCAGAAGATGAAGAACAAGCACAAAGGCAGATTCAACAAGGGGAAAGCTGCGAAGAAGCAGATTAGAGCTCCTCTCTAGAACAACAATAATGCGGGGAAGAAGAAGAATACTTGGAAGAGTAATACATCTGGCCAGACGTCTGCTCCCAAGAAAAACTGGGAAGATAAATGCCACAAATGTGGCATGACTGGACATTGGTACAGTGTCTGTCGTACTCCATGCCACCTCCAAGATTTGTACAAGGCAAGCCTGAAGCCTTCCGCTGAGACAAATCTGGTGGATATACAGCCTCCAACTCGGTTCACCCCCGAGGTTTTCGAGAATGACGACCTCCTGGACTGAAGTTGTTTTAGTTATTTTTAAGCTTTTTCATCTATGTTTGATGTATCTTCTATTATGTCCATGTACTTCTTTATCTTAATTATGAATCAAATGTACTTTTCCTTTTCATAAAAGTTTTTTCATTTTCTAGAGATGAAGTGTGAATGTCTAGTGGACAGTGCTTCCACGCAAACGATCCTTCGAGATAGATGCTATTTTAATAGGATCATTAATTATAATGGTCCCGTCACTACAATTTCGGGACTATATAATATAATAAAAGGATCAGGTGAAGCAATTGTATTGCTTCCAAACCAAACACAAGTTATAATAAAAGATGCTTTATTTTCTCCAAGATCAAACAGAAATCTACTAAGTTTCAAGGACATCCGTTTAAACAGATATCACTTGGAAACTGATGATTTCAATAGTGTTGAATATTTGTATGGTACTCGTCATAAGGATGGTATCAAAACCATCCTAGAACATTTTAAAGGACTCCCGTCGTGCCTTTATCAAACATACATCCAACCTATAGAAGCTAATCTGATGGTGCACCAGCAGTGTTCTACATCATCGTAATTCAGTCTCTGGCATTATAGACTAGGTCACACAGGATCGGTTATGATGCACGCATCCTCTCCCAATCCATTGGACACAATTTGAAGAACAAGAAGATTCTTCAAAAGGGTGATTTTCTTTGTCCCCCCTGTTATAAGGGTAAACTAATCATGAGACCATCCCACCTGAAAGTGGGGTTTGAGTCTCCTAGCTTCTTGGAGAGAATACATGGAGACATTTGTGTGCAAATTCACCCATCAAGTGGTCCATTTCGGTACTTTATGGTACTGATAGATGCATCTTCAAAATGGTCGTTTGTGTGCTTTTTGTACACCCGCAACATAGCTTTTCCAAAGCTATTGGCACAAATAATAAAGTTGCGGGCACATTTTCCAGATAATCAGATTAAAAAATACGTTTGGACAATGCTGGAAAATTCACTTCACAAGTCTTTCAAGACTACTGACAAGCAACTGACATTGAAGTTGAACATCTAGTAGCTCATGTTCACACCCAGAATGGGTTAGCTGAGTCGCTTATATAGAGATTGCAATGGATTGCTCGTCCAATTGCTAATGCAATCACAGTTGCCCGTGGATGCATGGGGACATGCCATTTTGCATGCAGCTTTGCTTATCGACCCTCTGGTGGTCATATTTTATCGCCGATGCAGCTTGCATATGGTGCACCTCCCAATATTTCTCATCTGAGCGTATTCGGTTGTGCAGTCTATGTTCCCATAGCACCTCCACAGAGGACTAAAATGGGTCATCAACGCCGTCTTGGTATCTACGTAGGGTATGATTCGCACTCCATTATTAGATACCTTGAGCCCCTCACGGGCGGCACGTTTAAGGCTCGTCTTGAAGATTGTGAGTTTGACGAAAATTCTTTTCCCAAACTAGGCTCACAAACCAAGATGCCTGAAGTTTCAGAGACCATTTCATGGGACCAGTGTTCTAAAAATCGGCCTGGGCGGCCGCCTAGGCTAGGCGCTAGGCGGCCAGTAAACACCCCGATTATGGCCTGGGCGGTCAATCTGGGCGTTTTTGGGATTAATCGGCCGCCTAAGCGTTCTGGGCGGTGTCTGGGCGCTCTGGGCAGTTCCTGGGCGGTTCCTAGGCGGTTTCTGGGCGGTTTCTGGGCGTTTTTGGTAAATGGCTTAATTGCACAAGAGTATCTTTTAAATTTTATTTTGTTGCACACAAATACTCTAAAGTAGTAAACTGGATTTGATTTAGTATGTATTAAATATTTGATGTATTTTAAATAATATATATATTTATATTTATATATAAACATAAATATATTATATAAAAATAAATAAAATAATTAAAAACTGCAATTCCGCCTAGGCCGATTAATCCCCGATTAATGCTCTGGGCGCTAGGCGCTAGCAATCCGAACTAAGGAATTGCCTAGATGTACTTTTAGAAAGCTTGTAAAAGATATCGGGATGAGACTGCTGAAAGACCTACAAGCCTGAAGCTTGACGGATCAGGGGGGTCACTTGTGTATTGTACTCTTTTTCCTTAAGCTGCTAGTTTTTTCTACTGGGTTTTCCACAGCTAAGGTTTTAACGAGGCAAATACGGTAACTCTGGATCTAGCAGTATCCACACCACTTTAGCGTATTGGAACCTGAAGAATTCATATGCTAAGAATGGATGGATGGGAGGGAGTGTTATGAATGGGGGGGCCTTTGGTCTTCACCTACTAACCATCCACCATTACACCCACTTAGTAGTGGGTGTCCATTGGGGTCTAGATGATGTAAACCCTATATGAATGAATATAAGTATGTCTATGGCTTAGACCATTAGCTAGTTCTTCCAACTCTTAACAAAAACTTATATTAATTGCACAAAAAATGAAGTGCACCATTATAAGTCAGGCATGCAGTTCATTATTACACATGATTGCAATCTCCACATGATTATATAACGGGTGATATTTAGAACCGTCTGCATTCTGAAAGGGCACGTCATCTGTTCCAAGAAAATATTTTGTCAGTTTTGAAGTGTTGACATTGATGGATGCCTTGATATGCATGAAGAGCGAGGAATAGGGGTGTAAAGAAAACTTAGCCTATTAATGCTTTGAGGTGGTTGTCTATCAGTGGCTATAGTTGGGGAATCAGGATGATCTAAGGTTTACACTTCAAAATACAATTTATTTAAGGCATTATAAGACAACAGGATGCATACATTTTTTAGGATTACAAATAATTCTGCTGGTTGTATTTAAAAGACATTTCAAAATATCTGGGAGAAATGTATCATTTTTTTTGGTCTCTCTGAAAATTACTTTATATATAGATAGATCTGACTTCTGAGAATAATTTCTCGACAATCTGTGTGATTGTGTTCTGTTGTTTGTTCATTTCTAAACCGAGTTTGGCTGATACTAAGTCTCACGCTGTTAATGTTATCGTTTGGCAATTTGATCTTTATTATCTGCACACTGCACTATAATGTTTCTTTATTTTAGTGTATGATCTGATTCTTGTTCTTTTTTTCATTGCAGAGTTACGGTCAATCAAGATTTTTTTTGCTTGTTCTTTGGATGTTCAACATTGTCATTCTAGTGCTGAACCGTAAATATGAAGGTTACTCATTCTTATTATTTGGGTTAGTTAATTAGATTGATTCTGTTTTAAATTTTTAATGTTTGTTTCAGATTCAGGGGCTATTAATCCTTTTGTTCTAATGCTATACTATCTACTTGCTGTGAACAGACACCACTGGGCTTTCCTCGACAAACATCGTGGCACTTTTAGATGGCATATCTGCTTTAACCTGGGTATAAACTTATTATTAATTTTTCCGTTGAAGCATTTGATTTTTGTTTTATCTATATACTAGTCATAACCCGTGCCCGTAGGGCACGATTCATTTAAGATATTCCCATGTCAAAAGCTTAGTTCCCCAAGAATTTTGCTCATCCCAAGGAATTAAGTTAATAACAAAAATCTTAGTTCCTCAACAAATTTAGTACCATCCAAATTTAGTTCATCTCCAAAATTGTAGGGTTCTCCCAGCGAAATTTTCGAGTTCAAAAAATTTTAGTTCATCCCAAAATTTAGTTTTTCAGAGAATTTAGTTTCACACAAAAATTGATAGTCAAAATTGATAGTAAAAATTGATAGTCAAGCTTTAGTTCAGAGAATTTTAGTCTCCTGCAATTAAATGTCTGTTGCTGTCTTGGAAAAGATCTTAGAATCAAATGATTGTTGCTATCCCCAAAAAAGCCTCTTGCTCTCCCCCAAAAGCAGACTCGCTTTCCCAAGTCAAATGGCAAGTTACGAAAAGAAATGGGCCCCACACAAACTCAAAAATACAAACCATTCATCTTAATTTTTAATCCCAACCGTTCATCATCCAAGATTAAATCTCAGCCACTTTTTATCCCCCTCACTTGTCCTAGTCAGCTTGTCCTAGTCAGCCCTAGGATTCAAAAAACTCTGTCAAATGTAATATAGATTAATTATTTTGCAGTACTTGCGTGCATTCTGTGGGTGAGATCTGCTTTCTTGCTAGAATTTATAATATTTTGCATTGCAGAAAAGTGAACCACGAAGTTCCAGTCTTCTTGGAATAAAATTTGACTGCAGGTGTATTCTTGGTTCTATGCAGGATTTAAGCTTGAATTTGTAGATTCTAACTGACTACATTAATACACAGATGCAATTGCATGCAATTAAACATGAAAGATCTCCATGGCTTTGGAATCTGAGGCACTCCATAGGGTCTCATCATTTTTTAAATAAAGGAAAAGCTCCATAGGGCTTCAATTATTAGGGGTTGGTCTAATTTTCATTAATAGTTTGGAATATGTGTAATTAAACTATTAGTGGTGTTTCATAAAAAGCTCAAAATTTAAACTTTTTCCATAAGAGCAAAATAAAAAAGATTCAAGACTTGCACAACATTGAAATTAAATTCAATGCCAAATTGAGCACCCCAAGGCTTAGCATTATAATAGTAAAGATATTACCGATTTTCTTCTATTAGTTTTTTTTGATGGTATTCCTATGTATATATGGCTATATATAATTTTACTTGTTATTTAATTTTCCATCCTGCTCCAACGTCTTTTAACACTTTATCACTTGGTGGCACCTTTACTCTACCCCCCACCTTTTTGCTATTTAGAACACTGGTTAAGTGGTTACCCACATTGGACAATAGCAAGAAATTTCAAAATTTGATTATTTATGCTTGTAATCTAATACAAATTCCATTCGATCCTTGTCAGTTTTTTTCCTTATCGGAGTATCCTCCGTTAGTTCAACCCTTCCCTAAATTGGTACCAACTTAGGCAACAAAGTTGCCTTCAGCACCCTTGGGAGGACCGGTTGATTGAAATGTATATTCTATTATGGTTCTTCATGTTTAAATATATTTGCATATGTAGAATAACAATTGCAACTTCATTTCAATTTTAAGATGCTCACCGCATTCACGAAAATCTAAATAGATCTACTGGAAATGTCATGATACAGTTCCACGGAAAAGAGGGGGTTAGCATTTAGCTTCAGAATTCAATAGAACGAAAAACTTGTTGTGAACCCTGGATTTTGTACTCACTGAGGGGTTTGACTTGGTTTCCTCGTTCTTTAAGCCTACTCTCTTCTCATTATTTGGCCTCTTCTCTTTATATCCCTGACTAGACAGAGGACATGCAGAAAAACCATGCCAAATTGCTTTTGAAATTTTAATGCTTACAGCCAGAAACTTGTTCAGTATCTCAATGAAACTGTCAGTCTCAATGAAACTGTCAGAAGTAGGGTTGCTTGACTAGGCCGAGGTGATATGTAAAAAATTCAACCTAAATTCCTCTTTAAATTTTAATATGCTTACACTCCAGAAACTCATCCATTAAAATTTCAATAGTCTTTCAGAAATAGTGTGATAGTTCTAATGGAAAGAATCATTAGATCTTAGCTGCATCATTCATCAATGGAGGAAACAAATGCTAGTTTGTTGAGAGTTTCCACGACTTGTTCCCTTGTGCAAAACCTACTATCTCTTTTTCAACTCTTTCCCTCTATATGGTTGACTAGAGAGAGAAGTGGATGAGAGATTGTGTCCCCATTGTTTTGCTGACATGGAAGTGTTCTAGTACATCCACATCAGAGAAGGTTTATATTGGGACATTTTATGTCAAAGCTGTCTTCTTATGGAAATATCAAGAATTTTTCCTGGCGGAGAGTACCAGTGGTCAAATCTTCCTACCAATATAAGCAGGCAAGGTTCACGACAAGAAGAAATACAAGTAAACAACTTAGTTTTCACCTAATCACCTGACCAGTCATCTTTATCATCATGAGAATTTGTGGGTCATCAACAACTGATTACTCAACTTCACAATTCATGAGCGAACTTCTAGACAGTGGCACACTAGGTCTTGTAATTGGAGGGGCAGACCTACATGGGGGCAATTGCCCCTACTGGCCTGGAAATATACCGTACACAAGCATAAGATTGGCCAATCAAAATTTGATATTTGCTACCACGGTGACTCTCTTTAGAAGGGGAAAAAAATTCTATATAGAGTATAAAAGTCAAGTCAACAGAATAAATAAAATCCGAATAAATGTAAAACTCTTAATAGCAATCACCTTGCGAAGTCTTGTAACCCAATGGACCAAATTAAGTACCAGATAATATGCTAAATTTGAGCTGTTCATTTATTTCAACGAAAAAGTTTATTCATATACCTCTCTCCTCACATTATTCTTTTGAAGCATTCTTTTACTTATTAATTCTAATTCTTTCTTTTTTCTTTATTTTTCTCGATAATGATGTAATTATCAAACAATTTCAGAATATGAAACCACGTGGGTTATGTCATTTATTTCAAGTGAGCTATTTCTTGAAAGCAGCAGCTATTTTTATGTTGGGGATGGGGTGCGGCCACCTCAAGGTGGCCATCGGCCGGCCCGGGCCGGCCCGTTTGACCAGGCGGCCCGGTGGACGGCCCGTCCCGATGGCCAGTCGGGGGCCGGAAGCCCGACCTGAGGTTCGGTCAAGCCCTAGGCCCGGGCCGGCCCGGAAAAATAAAAATAAAAATTACAAAATTACAAAAAATAAAATCAAAAATAAAAAAATACTAAAAATACTAAAAATTCTAAAAAAGAGTAAAAATATCTACGCTTAATATATGTCATATATTATTAAAATTTTTAAAGGTAGATATTTTTTATAAAAACATAGTAATTTATAAAAAATTCCAAATAGATAGTATTTTGTAAATTGTAAGTAGATAAATTTTTGATAAATGATAAAAATTAACTTATATTATTGCTAAATAAATAAACTAGTGACACATAACAGATACGTATTTAAGCTCGAAATTCTCGAAGGTCCCGGGTTGAACCTTTAAATTTTATTAATTAAAATCTTTTTTGAGGGGGACTTAAGTCTGCCAGCCTTACCCCTCATACAATGGCCAAAAAAGAAAACTAATACAAATAAAAAAATAATAATAGACGAAAGAACTGAACATCTCTCATCTTGTGTCTCTTCTTCGTCGGAATCTTTGAAAAGGTTCTTGTTATACGAGCGGTTTTCAGCATGAAACCAATCCTTCGCACAAACCGCAACTTGAACTATGTCTTCCTTCAGCTGTGACCTTTTGTTGCTCAGAATGCGACCACCTGCACTAAAAGCAGACTTCGAAGCATCGGTAGATATATGTACAACTAATAAATTCCGAGCCATGATGGAAAGAATGTGATAAATTGATTCATACCTTTCCACAAGGCAAGAGCATCAAACTTCTCATCATCCATTTCTGCCTCAAAAAAGGAAAATGGATTTGTTAAATATTTAGACAGTTCACTAGAAGAACTATCTAACTCTACTATTTTTTGTTTCTTCTTCCCTAACATCTGTCAGATCCTACTCAAAGTAGAAGTAGCAGGCACTGAAGAAGTATGTGAAGCCCTACCAAATCTTGTCTCATAAGTTGCAAACATGGTTCTTAAGCTATGTTTAACCGTAGCTACATGTTCATGGGAAAATCCCATGTTTTCATAATACATTTCTAATAACCAATTGCAACATCCTTCTTATAACGTGGATCAAAAACTTTAGCTAAGGAGTAAAGAAGGGGAACATGATTCCAATACTTAGCTAGTTTTATCGACATGTCTTCTATCATAGGTATAATAACAGTGCTAGGTTGTGTATTGTCTCTATGCTTAGGTAAAATTTCGGAAATTAAAACTAAGTGTTCTACTCCTAAAACTGATGTTGGGTAGTACACCCCAGATTGTTTATTTGTAACAGTTAAAAATACTTCAAAAAATTATGCAGATGATCTACAGTTAACCACTTGATTTCAAGAATGTCATAAGTTGGGCGATGTGGATGGTATGTAATTGCAAAATATCTAAGCTGCTCTTTATTCTTAATCATGGAAGACATCATTATATAAATTATATTCCACTTATGTGAAACATCAAATTTAAAGGTAAGGTATGTGATAGGAACTAAATAGTATCTGAAATTTTATTGATTAAACTGAAAATAAAATAAGATATCAGGCTACAATCAAAGGGGTAACCTCCCTCCCAAGACGCCAATTGATAAGGGACGTCCGCACCTTCCCGAAGAACTAGGAGATCTCTACTCAATCACAATTCCTAAATTTTGTATAACTAGGGCCGACCGGCTATCCCTCTATTTATAATCATCTAATTAAATGTTTAATTACTCAAATACCCCGACACTAATAAAATAACACAAAATACACCCCTAAAATAGCCCCTCCTGGACCGGATATAACATCACTTCGCCCCTGAAAATCCACCTTGTACTCAAGGTGGTGCATGAATTCTCAGGTGGTCATACTCCAAGTGCGATTCGATGTTCACCCCGAGTTCTTCATCCTCCACGACATCGTCCTCGTCATCCCCGGCTATCCGCACTTGAAGCTTGCGTGCCCCACAATGGTGCCCGTGGGTGAACTTCTCATCGCATTTAAAACACATCCATGTCTGCCTCTTCTCCCTTTTCTCGGTGTCAGTCATCCTCCTGAACTTGCTCCTACAGGCGGTGCACTACTCTTCTCCCCAAGCTTCTCATCGCTCGCCTGATCTGTTCCAGTAGACTCCCTCTGCCCTCCTGTTATCTGACTGCGGAAAACTGGGCCACTCTAACCACCCCTTACCTTTCTCTCCTCCAACTGGTAGTCCTCCGCCATCTGAGCATACTCCATGGCCTCCATCAGGTCCGGAGGCTTCTGCTTGCGGACCTCTGCATGAATAGTAGCCTTCAGTCCCTTCATGAAGGTGCTCTATATCATCTCGTCAGACACCTCACACATCTGTTCTGACAGTGCCTCAAAACTCTCCAGATAGCCCCTCACAATGCCATCCTGCCTGAGTGATATTAGCTCTTACATTCCCCAGATGGGAATCTCTGAATCTCTCCACCATCTGGTCCCTGTTCTTCTCCTACGAGCGAAAAGAACACCTCTCATCCTTCTACTGGTACCAAGCGAGGGCATTCCCATCCTGACATATAGCAGCCGCCTCCAACTTCTGCGCCTCCGTCATTCGAGAGACCCTAAAAAATCTCCCTACCCTGTAAATCCACGACACTGAATTCACCTCCTCGAATACATGTATCTTCAGCTTCCGCAGCCTGTCCATCGTGTATGTCCTTTTGTCTCCTCGTCCCCCACCGTGCCTGGGCTGGTGGTAGTACTGCCACTTCTCTTAGTGCCGCTCATAGCGCCCTCATGGGCCTCCCTCATGGACTCCATGACCCCCTCGTGGGCCTCCTCCTCGTCCTCCATGTCCTTCCCAGCCGTCACCTCCAAACCTACCATCGTGCTCCTGGAAGTCTATGTAACCTTCCCCGAACTCTCCAGAATGTCCCTCGTGGGTGCGGGGTGGAGGTCGTCATCTGTCGTCGCCATAACGAGAGTCGGGAGGGTCCTAAAACCTCAACATCATCGCCATACTCTTGAAAACTTCCCGGATCAAAATTGTCGTCGAAACCACGCGTCGGATCCTCCGAAATAGTATTCTAAATATCGGTCCGATATCCGATATATCGGCCGCAATATCGGTTTTATCACTAGGCCGATACGATATGGGCTATATATTGCGGTTTCCGATATTTGGGGAAATATCGCCGCAATATCGGGTTGCGGCCGATATTGCGGCCGATATATCCATTTGAAATATCGGCCGCAATTCACAATTTTTTAAAGACAAAGTTAGCGGGTCGGTCCACTTAAAAGTGGATCCGACCTGAGTCGCCCGACCCAATCCTTTACTTAAAAACTACGAGAGGCATCGAGATTTTTGAGAGATAATCGCTTATTTGCCCTAATTCTAATCACGCCGCTCCGCCCCTCTCGAAGCGCCGCTCCTTATGCCGCCCCGCTCAGCTCTGGCCGGCAAAAATTTCATGCGATAATCGATTGAACTTTGGCATTCGGCATTCAATCTTTGCAAGAAAGTGTTTTCTGATCAAGGTGAGTAATCGAGTCATTTTTTCAGTTTTTGATTATTTTTCTTTCAGTTTTGGGTTTTTTTCGTCGATCGAGCTTTCACAGCCGGCGTTCATTCTTCGCAAGGGAATTTCCGATCAAGTTTAGTACATACTAAGTATTCTTTCTTTTTCATTTTTTTTTCATTTTTTTCTTTTTCTGATTTTTTTTCAGTTTTCAGTGTTTTGAGTCCAACGTTTGCTCTTCTCAAGAGAGGGGTTTTCGATCAAGGTGAGTATTCTGTCCCTTTTACATTTTTACAATTTTTTACAATTTTTTGATTATCATATTCACACTGTTAATATCGATCCACATGATTAATATGAGAAGTTGCGTATTTGAGCATCACCATAAGGTAAGTATACCCAAAACATACTTTTTATTTGAGTTTCTATAGTTTATATTTTCTTAGACAAATCTATACTTTTATTTGACATCATTTTTAGCCTTGATATGATACTTCGATATTTAGTTAATATCCCCGATATTCATGTTTAACCAGAGAAGTATAACCAAAACATACCTTTATTTAAGTTAGTATATTTTATATTTTCTTAGATACATCTATGCTTGCATATGTCATCATTTTTAAACCTCCGATATGACACTCCGATATTTAGTCAATATCTCCGATATATCCCAGATATCCGCAATCCGATATCAAGTTTATTAGGCCGATACGCGGCCGCTATCCGATATTTAGAAGACTGCTCCGAATAAGGCTGAAAACCTCCGATAGGCTCCCCTTCTCCATGCGGTGCACCAAAAACCCCGCGGGGTCTTCCCTGGTCGGCGGGGCCCCGACGGCCCTGGGAAAGGGCTGCCGGGCCCTGACGTTGGTCGGCGGGGCTCTCCGGGTCCCATGCCGAGGCCCATGGGACCCTGGGGAGGAGCCCGGGGGTCCTTTGCCTCCCCCATGCGAACCTGGGGGAGGGTCCCCGGCCCTTGCCGGTGGCCTTGGGGTGTCGTGGGGCCATGCCGAGGCCCGTGGGACCCTGGGGAGGAGCCCCGGGGTCCTGTTGCTGCCCCTGCTACGTGTGGAGGGGCCGGCTGGGCCGTTGGCCACTCGGTTATGCTCCTCTGCCTCTGAGTCGCTGCTATCGAGATCCGTGAGCCTCCCATCTTCCAAATCCCTTGCTACGTGCTTCCCCTTGTCCAAAGGTGACGCCTTTGTCACTGTTTTAAGGTTTACGTCGCCTCCGTTCAATTTCACCGAGATCTCTCTAAGTTGGAAGATGATTTTTGATAGGGCTTCGCTATGTTGATCCAACTTCGTCTCTACGTTCGTCAATCGCTCTCCATGTGCCGGTAGGGTTTTCTTCATGCTCGCGATCTCCCCGTAAATTTCTCCTCCACTGCATCGATCCGATCTTTGGATCTCGTAGCTGCTGCCTTGGATCGACGTGCGCTGATGCCAAAATGATAGGAACTAAAGAGAATCTGAAATTTTATTGATTAAACTGAAAATAAAATAAGATAACGTGCTATAATCAAAGGGGAAACCTCACTCCCAAGACGCCAATTGATAAGGGACGTCCGCACCTTCCCGAAGAACTATGAGATCTCTCTCAATCACAATTCCCAAATTTTGCATAACTAGGGCCGGTCGGCTATCCCCTTATTTATACTCATCTAATTAAATGTCTAATTACCCAAATACCTATACATTAATAAAATATCACAAAACACCCCCAAAATAGGCCCCCCGGGCCGGATATAACAATACTCTGCCCCCGAAAATCCACAATTTCGAAACACCAGGTGCAGATATTGAATTTTAGAGAAGTCAGCTTATTATAGGTATGGGGGCAGAGATGGTTGGGATCTAATGTTGGATTCAAAAGAGAAATCAATAGAAAATAATATAGAACCCTATTTTAGTGTGAGAGTTAAGCTTTCCTCTCGAATTAAAGGCTAGGAGAGCGGTCCTCTCGAATCGAGGTCATCTATCTTGTAGTTCCTCTGTCTCATTAAAAACCATTATTTTATCAACAAATCCTTTGCGGTCGTATCAGTAAGGTGCACTCTGTTTTGTTAGCCAACAAAAACAAAAGAAAAGCTCGCGACCAAATGTTATGAATTGCATTAAATTTCGGCATGCATAATAAATTCTCATTTATGGTAATTAAAATGTAACACTTTTATGTTTTTTCCCGTCACCGTACACTAAATCAATGGGCATATTACATAAAATACCCTCATTGTTTGAGGTGTTTTCATATAAATACCCTTGTGTCAAATCGGTACAGTAAAATACCATAATGTATTTTCTTTTGAGTTGCTATCTTACGGCATCATCTGCCGTTAATGTGTGACCAAAATACCATCCATCTACCGTGATCATTGTCGTTTTTTCTAATTCCAGTAAAAACACATATTAACTCTCATATTCATCACCGGATTAAGGAGTTAGTAAGGAAAAATTAGTGTTTGGTGGAAGACAAATATGATTTTATAGATAATAAGAGGAATACAAGGATATGTGACTTCAATTCGAAAGACGCATGTTATCCTATCTTTTGATTCGAGATAGAAGCCTAATTTTTCCAAGATCTACTCTAGTCTACTCCCGATCTCTTTTTTCTTCTTCTCCCAAATTCAAATGAGAACCTAGCCCTAACCCCACGTATATACAATGCGCCGCTTTGTTCAAACTTACAAAAAATCTACATGAAGCCCAAAATTACAAGTTGGCTACTGGCACCGCAAATCTAATATTACTCCGCTCCAAAGAATAATCTTGTCCTGAAGGTGGCACCATGAAACCCGTAGACACGCTACTCCAAATGGATATGCTCATTCCTTTCTGGCTCCTCTCTCGCAGCTGCGCCATCATCTTCTTCGACGACCAAAACCTGCAAAGCACGATCCCGTCAATAATGTCTCGGTCAGAAGCATAACCCCTTGGCATGTCTGTCCATGATTTCCTTCTGTGTGAAATTTTTGTACATGTTTGTTGGAGGCTCACCACTCTTCTCATGAACTGTTTGATCCATCACAGACTGGGACTTCTGGGTCTCCTCGACAACATAAGTGCGAGATGGAAGCCAGGGGCCATGGTGCCCCTGAAAGGTCGTCTGTGACTCGCTGGTGCCTGGGCGGCCTGTCTGCCAGTCGCTGGGGCTTGGGTGGCTCGCCAACAGGCCATCGGCCTCTTGGCGGCCTGCCAGGGCTCGCCTAAGCCGTGGCGGCTCGCCATTAGGCTGATGTGGCCTGGGCGGCCCGCCAGCAGGCCGTTGTGGCTTGGGCAGATGGCCCCGAGTCGTCCGGGCCCCCCGCCCGGAGCCGCACACCCATGAGATTTGAGAGGTTTTACCTTCCACACATAGATGTTAGCCTTTTGGTTGGAGCCTATCTTCATAGATGATGACTTTTTCATTGTCGACCAAAATTGTTTTTTGTCTCGAATATACGCCGTTTGGTGGTTGATCTTCCGCAAAGATGACATATTTTCCATTCTCTTTGTCCGAAGGCGTTGCCTTTTGCCCTAAATCTGTATCGTTGACTTCATTTTCATTCAGATGCAGCCTCGTTGCCTCCTTTTCGGGCATATGGTGACGATTGATCTTCAAAAATTTCTCCATTAGGATCCGTTGATGTTTTCATCGATGATTACATTGAAGACAATTTTTCATCGAGGCTTTCCACTTCGAAAATTTTTGCTCGAACTTTACCGCCAACGTTTGATGTTGTTCCTTAAGGTTGTGAACTTCGCATTCAAATCTTTCCTCCAAAGCTTTCATCTTTCGTACCATCATTAGGATATAAGTTCTGATACTAGTTTGATACGACCAATAAAAGTTTTCAGGTTAAAATTCGGGTTTTTATTAAGATATAGAGGAATTACAAAATGGATAGCCTTGATTCGAGAGGAGCACCGCTTTCCTAGCCTTCAATTCGAGAGGAATGTTAACTCTTCCACTAAATTAGGGTTCTACAGTATTCTCTATTGATTTGTTTCTTAAATTCAACATAAGATCCCAATCACCCCTGCCCCATACATATAATAAGTCGGCTTCTCTAAAATTAAAGATTTGCCTCTGGTGTTCAGAAATTACAAATCTGCCACTGTTTGGCCAGAAGTACACCTTTGCTACTGGTTGAACCCTCCTTGGCTTTGCCGCTGATTTGCCGCCATTGTCCTAACCTTTTGCCGACCCCTTCTACTACGAGTCTATCACTTACGTACCTCCAACTTAAAGGTAACTAAACGATATGAAAAGAATAATGGATTATTAGTAAATTAATGAGTGATAAGTTGTCAAAGCTTTATTAAGAGTTTCTCTAGCTTTTAAGTAAAGTAAACAAATTTTTATTGTTTATACTGCTGTTTCTTGAATCTTCAGAAGTTGCAAGAACAATAATCTGTAGCAACATCAATAGTCTTTTGAAGTTGCAAGAACAATAATCAGTAGCAACATCCACAGTCTCAAGAACCAACCACCCAACCACCCCCCCACCCCCCCCCCCAAAAAAAAAAAAAAAAAAACCAAAAAACCCCCCAAAAACTTGTTGCGGTTTGCTAAGTTAATCATTTTCTCCTTTTAGCAAGCTTCACAAGTTGCAAATCGTTTAGTGTTTCTTAATTGGTTTTCTGGATAAATTAATTTTTGATATGTTCACTAAATTTTAAGTCATACAGTACTTTTGTTTATTTAACAGTTACACTGCGGATGATAAGTTTTGGCTGTGACTATCATTGGTCGAACAGAAAGTCTCAATTTGACCACAAGGTATCGTGGTCTCATTTCTTTTTAAACTAAATCATCATGTTTTCTTATAAACGCGAACACTGTAATGGGACATTCTTTTTCTGAACAATGTAACATTGTTTTTCCTTGTACATGCTGACCATTAATGCGAGTGCTAGATGCGTAATATTTCTGAAATAATCTTGTCGATAGCTCATCTTTAATTTACAACCTTTATAAACTGCATATTTATGAATGGAACCATGTTTTCTGTGATTATCTATTCTGAACTGTTTGCTGATTCCATTGATACAATTCCATGCTATTTTATTTGTTTCTAATAGCAACATTTTATGCTTGCATCTGACATAGCTTCCATGCATTCAGGGAAACTGATCTGAAATGGCTTGGTCAAATTACTTATGAAAAAAGCAGGATTGATGTCAAACAAACAAAATGTCACTGATTATATACAATCGTTGCCTTTCCATTCCCTGTACTCTTCATTGAAAATCAAGATAGTCAAAAAAGCTTGTAACAAACTAAACTGAAACTAATAACTAGGATTTGCCATGAGCGGTTCCAATTTGGTCAGCAGAATGGTATGACTGAATGTTCCCAAACGTCGGAGTGAGATCAAAATGTAATTGAAATTTCCTTTTATGTGGAACAGATTTGGTCAGCAGAATGGTATGATTGAATGTTCCCATACGTCGGAGTGAGATCAAAGTGTAATTGAAATTTCCTTTTATGTTGAACAGATTTTGTAGTTACTTAATGTTTTGACTGGTAATTTCTTGTCCTTTTCAAAAATAATTCTCGAAGGTGTCCAATTTGAGCATTATAAAGCCGACAATTACTATTAAAGTAAAACAAATATGGATTTTTAATAACCAAGATGGATGCATATGATAATTCTTTCGCCTAAATTTACATAAAATTAACAATTATCAGGTAAGGAAGCAAGCATAAGGAATTAAGTTTTAATGCAAGAATTAAAAGGGCATTATATTGATTTTTATTAGCATCAAAGACAACCATTAAGTCAAATATGAGAATTATTAAACTATATAACATGTTATAAGCAACCACTAGATGTAAATGGAACCACGGTTTATAGACCAAGGTTTGAGAACTCGATTCGGTTTTGGTTTCGGCTGTTGGAAAAATTTAGTTTCCAACAGTTTCACCCATTTTGTAAAGTTCGTTTTAAGTTTCAGTTTGGATATATATATATATATATATATTTATGTATATATTTTTATAACTATGTATTTTTAATATTATAAAACGAATTTTAATGAGTTTATAGAAATTTTATAATATAATTTAAGAATTTCAATAAAATTTTAGAATTTTAATGAATATTTTTTATGTATATGGTTCAACTGTGTTCGTGTATTTAAACTAAAACCTATATTGTATTGTAAGTAGTGAGGGTTTGATCGAAACCACGATCAAAACTAGTTGAAACTAGTTGGTTTTGGCCACGAAACTGAGTTTCTGTAACCGTTTTATTGCGTCCATAAATGAAACGGTCTAAACCAAGTGGGGCAGCTGAAACCTCATTTCTTGTTATATACAATCAAAGTTAGGCTTTAGATAAGTTAGT
Organism: Scilla litardierei; assembly: GCA_030789695.1. Taxonomy (NCBI): domain Eukaryota; kingdom Viridiplantae; phylum Streptophyta; class Magnoliopsida; order Asparagales; family Asparagaceae; genus Scilla; species Scilla litardierei. Next base: position 818,766,076 of record CM061142.1, read on the forward strand.
GTGAATTAGATTCTCTTCCGTCTTAGTTCTCTTATTTATAGTTAAAATATACATATAGATTTTACATACCAATAATCTCACCTACCCACAACACCACCTAACATAAGCTAAAGTTCCAAATCCACATATCATATTGTCCATTTGTTGGCTATCAATATTACAATGTAACACTCCCCATCAAGCTGGAGCATATATATCATTCTTGCATAGCTTGTCACCGACAAATGAAATTCATTATCTTCTTTCCTAATGGTTTAGTAAACATATTTGATAGCTAATTTATTGATCTAATATACTTTGCCTTTATCATCTTTTATCACACTATTATCTCATTATGTGATAATCAATCTCATTATGTTTTAGTCCTTATATGAAATACTGGGTCAGGGATATATATCTGTCTTATTATCACGATATAACCTCATATGTGTAGGCGTCACAAATTCTAACTAAAAAAACAATTGATGAATTCGTAACTTACAGTCGGTTGGTGTTGATCATATTTCTGTACTCTGACTTTGCACTCGATCAAGAGATGATTGGTTGGTTCTTGCTCGTCCAAGATACTAAATTACCTTCCACAATAACATAGTAGTCAGTTGTCAACATCGATTATAGAGTGAGTCAGCTCAATCTGCTTTTGAGAATGTTGTAATTCTACAATGCTCATAATTAAAGTATAAAAGATCTCCGCCCGGTGTATTCTTTAAGCGTCGCAAGTTTCATACCACATCATTTTAATGCATAGTCCTTGGATCAAATTTGAATTGACTCATCATACTCACTGAAAAGGCAATATCATGATGTGTCAAGTGAGGTAATTCGGCTATCTAATCAATCTCATGTATCACCTTGGATCACACATTGTCTCCATTGAGCTGATACAAGTCTGGAGTTTGGATACATCGATGAGGTTATATGGTTTACCTTGATATTTTTGTCTTTGATAACATATCTAAATTATACTTCTGCTGGGATAAATAGATACATTTCTTCGATTATGCGACCTCTTTTCCAAGGATATATCTGAATGGTTTAAGATCCTTCGTCTGTAACTCCTGAATAAATTGCTTCAACTTCTGAATCTCAGAAGCATCATTCTCATGGATCACAATATCATCAACATATATCACTAGCAAAATTCACATTCACTGGTGAGTTCAATAGAAGATGGAGTGATCACTCTGACATCGTTTGAGATCAAATTACATAATAGAATCTGCAAAGCACTAAACTAAGCTTTCGCTGTCTGTTTCAGGTCGCACAATAACTTCTTCAATTTGCACACTTTCATGGACTTTTCATGAGCAACAAAACCCGACGGTTGCACCATGTACACTTCTTCAAGAGTGCAATTAAGAAACACATTCATAACATCTAGTTGATCTAAAGATCAGTGATAAGTGACATCAAGAGAGATCAACAAACACACCGAGATCATCTTAGCAACATGAGAACATCTTTTGGTAGTTGATGTCATATGTCTGTGAGTCACATTTAGCAAAATGCCTTAACTTCAATTTATCGAGGGATATATCAGGATTCAGCTTCATCGTATACACCCATATACAACCAACCACATTCTTAACCAGTGAAGTAGGTACGAGATCCCAAGTTTTAAAAGCTTAGTGCATTTATTTCATCTAACATTACAACATACCAACCTGGATGTGATAAAGCTTCTGAAATAGATTGGAGTTTGGTGAAAATCAATGGTAGAAAAAAATACTATATTATATTTTTAAATGTTGAAAATTCACAGAAATTCAGGGAAAAACAAAAAACAATGAAATTCCTTTAAAGATGCAAAAACCTACTCAATAAATTTATGGGTGATAGCCTATTGTGTAGTGAGATGACCATAACCCATAAGCCACATTAAATTTCAGTATAACAATAAAAATGCAAACTAATAAGTATTGTTAATCAAAAAGAAAACTTAGCATCTCTTAACCTACCTTGTTACTAACTACTATACTAGTTATATGGCTAGTTGCAGTTTTGTTATTGTCCAGTAGTTTTGGAGACTCAAGAGGTTAATGGAAGCCTTCTTTGTATAGCAAAGAGAAAAGGGAAATGAGAAAAAAATATAAAATAGAAAATAAATGAAATGGAGGAGACAAATTCACAAAGTTCATGATTTCCTTTCCTTGATGGATTGCTTCCATAGGCGGAAGAAAGGGTAAAAGGGATTACCACTTCGAATCTTTTTTAGGTTGTTTTGTTTTTTTTCTTGGCGGGGAGGATGGTCAAATTTTCATTGGCACAAGTTCCTTTGTAGTGCCTTAGGTAGCATATTTACTACTTTTTACTGACTTTTTTAATGCTTTAAATAAAGTAAGACAAATCCTGAGCTTTTTAGGGATGTTATTGACAACGATAAAGTAATTTGACTACATTAGGATGGAAACATAAGAATCAGTCCCTGCATTTGTATACTCAGGTCGGCGGAAGCATAGCCCCACCTGTAATGATTATGCGGCTTGTCTGCACAATCACATCACATAACCTCATTAGATGCGTTAGTCTCCCACATACATTTATGGGGGTTCATGTACCTTATTTCCAACTTTTTTATGTGTATACATGTCCACGATGCTAGAGGTTTGTTATCGACTTTTGCTTGCCAAAAAACACAGCAACTTTTTTCCAGATCTGCCAAGCAGCCAAGGTTATACAACAAGAACATGAGAGGTACATGTACTTGCCAAGTTGATGGTGGAGTGAGGGATCATCATCACACACTTGTTGATGCAGTGAGCGCCATAACAATCCCTGGTGATGAGAGGTGATGGTGGTATTCTCCCTGATGAATGTCAATCTAAAGTAGCTTTCTTGGCGCAAAACTAGAAGACAGGTGGAGAGCAGAATGGATTACATAGAAAACCTGGTCCTTCCCGTTAGAGAACGATTTTTTTCTGAAGTTGATCTCCACCTTCATGCCTTGAATCTGAGGAGCCTGTCTCCTTGATGGAGGAGGACAACGAAGGGGAGAAGTCCCTGGTTTCTGTCCTGAGAGGTTGTAAGCTAATAGCAGAGTAGGGGTGAGTTAGACCAGTGGTATTCAAGAACCATCTACAATCCCTAGTAACATGTATGTGGCATTGATTAGCTGTCTACAAATCGCTGGAGCATGTGATGGAGGTCTGGAATGCCTGCAATACAGTAATGCAACAGTCTATTATTAATAGCATAGTATCTTTTACCCACAAACTTTTTTGCAGATACTATTTTCCCAATGGAGTATTGAGTGTATGGAGGAACAAATTGACTTGTTAGCAGATAAAGGAACTTAAATGGATCTATCTTCCTAATATAATTTACACAAAGTATCAGAAGCTGGGTTTTCTTTTATTTTTTTACTTGGTACTCTGGTCTCCTTGAAGACGGAGACTATATAAATTAATAGGATGCAACAACAGCTTAGCATGATAACATAGGGGTATGACAATGAAGAATCATGATAGGTTAGCAGCAATAGGAATGGAGGAACTGATAGTGAGGCAACTCATTAGCATAGAGTTGTAAGACGAAAGCATCACAAAGGTGAACCAATGTATCGCCGGAGAGGCAAAAGTGAGAAGTGGCAGAAAATTAGATGTTGGGTAGCAGAGCACTAAGGGAAGGAAGCAGAGCAGAATCATGCTGTATGGTCGTAAAGTGCTGCAGCTGGCAGCTGCAGATCAGAGTTGCCCAAACTTGAAGTGGGGAAACTGGCTTATTGCTGGTCAAGTGAGGACCGATTTTATTGTTTAGGGTGGAAGAATGTTGTATCCTAGAGGGATAAATTTAACTTTGACATCAGGCGCCTTCATCTGATAGATGTCAGCTTCCCTATGGCCGAAGTAAGCCATGAAGTACAAATCCTTGTAAAGGGAGGAGCAAAGTACCTTTCATCGCAGAGTGGATGATTGTTGCTTAATATCATTTTTTAATCTTGTCAATTCTTCAACCATTTGTTGTCCTGCCCCTTATTATTCTGCAGTTTAATTTTTGGTACACATACTGAGAGTTTTGTTAGATGCCCTAGATCTATATTGGAGCTTCTCTACTAGGATTTCTTTCTGTTATGCACTTGGACATGTGTTGATGATTTGGTCCTGGATTCTTGTTGTATTGATTGTCATTTCTTAGTTTAAGTTTTTTTCCACTGAGCAAATATAAGTTCTTTAAATTACATGAGAAACATATAACAAATAATGCATGCATATAACGATTTACGTATTGGATTTTAGAACATAATTTTTCCACTGGATAACTTATCTATTTTTTGGTTTATCTCTTAAAAAGTTAAATTGCTAATTGAATTTCTTTTAGTGCTTTGCTGGATACAGAAACATTTGAAAGGCTGCTCCGTCTGTTCTTCTGGAAAAGCTTGCTACCAAATTTTACAGGTATCATATGATAATTGCATACCATTATTAGTTTATGAAGTTTTTGAATAAGATTATGTAAAGAATTTTGTTCTGTGGGAATTAGTGCCGTACCATTTTAAACCTTTTGATTATATTTTGCCACGTCGAATTATGTTAGGATTTAGTGGCATAACAAAATCAACTAAAGGCGACACATCTACCAAATAAAAGAGATGGTAAGGACAGTCCACAATAAAACGAACAAGGATTAAAAAATGATACTCTGATGCATACCATAGTAGTAATTTATTATCTACTTGCAGTCTTGCACAGACTACCTCTAGAAAGCAACATATTAAAAATGAGTATCCAAATAGCATTACCTATTGATAAAAGCTCTTGAATTTTGTACACTTTTTGCCATCCAATTTTCAAATCAGACGGCATGCGAATCCATTTTTTTAACAACGTACTTTATAGTTGTTAACATGGTGAGCTATCTCATGGTATTCACACCAGTGCCCATTATGGCTTGATTTAATACAGGTACATGATTACTGAATATGGAGCATGGTTGCTAGTAGTGAGATGAAATCAGCATACCAAATTGGGTAGCAATGTGCTAAACTTGAGTAATATTTAGGCTAGGATCAAAGATGAAAGAATTGTAAGCTACAGCATGTGACGTCAATGTCCAAAGCTTAGCGGCAGAATTAAATTGCTCCTTCTGGAGCTTAATCGGGGTTGAGCATGATGTTCGTTTGTCAAGCAAAAGTAAAAGATGACATCACCACACTTCGACCTGAAAAGTTGATAGGAGTTTAGCAATCTCAAGCTCCATAAACATAGCCTAGATGTCATGCTAGTTAATTAAATTCAAGGATCAAGGTATCACCCTGTTTCATATCCGTTTTGAAGCAGACCGATGTGAAACTGCAGCTATTAATCAGTTTTGTCCGGAACGGTCGCGTTCTGAGTGGTTTCGGCTTCCGGCCGAAACCAAGAGGGATGAAGAAGAACATGGTAGAAAATATACAAGAAATGGATTAAAATTAAAAAATATGTTAATAACAGATAATTCCATGTGAATGCACAATTAAATCCCTGTGACCAAACATTAATAATCTCTTAAGAAACAATGATTTAATTTATCATATAAATTAGTAAAAGAATATGCAGAGATAATTACCAATTTTTTTGATAAAATCTTTTCTTATAATTTTATAACAGGAAAAAAAATAAAATTTCCTTACCTTTTTCAAACCTCTATGGTCTTCTGCTCATTGAACACATTTAGAAGCCGGTGAACTCAGATCTCCGACGATCTCCTTTGATCGTCGACGAATTCCATTGATCTCCATCGCAATCTGTAGGTCTCCTTTGACCTTCATAGGTTTGTGAAGATAACCGAAAATTTCAGTTGACATTTGTCAAGCTGAGAGGGTGATGGCACGAGCGTGGGCATGGGTGAGGAAGCGGTGAGAATCCAATCTAGATTTGTGTTTTGAAAGTTGGGTGAAATGAAGAAAGATAATGTACCCTCGCTTTTAATGAGGGTTGCTGGTCACAGTTCACACTTTGCTTAACGTATTACTGTTATGTACATGTTTGTCATTAACTTTTAGCCGATTAATAAAGTGAATGGCAACCTTGTAAATATATCAAATATGTTGAGTAAACTGTATAAGGTGACTAGCGTCACTCGATAAGAGTGAGTGAGTTTTGCTCACGTCCGGCACGTGTGAACACGTGTCGCACGCAGAGCGTCCCTATGAAATTAGTACTTTTCCAATATTATTTTTCATATTTACACTTCCATTTTAGCTACAATGTTTTGCAATGTAGTTTTATGTATTTTGCGTTACATTTTTTCATATTTGCACTAAAAATTATTCTTAACTAAAATTAACTAATAATAGCTGACATTATGAAAATAATAATACAGAATAATATTAACTAATATTATTGAAATATGATTGAGTAATATTCCTTAATAATGCTTAGTTTTTGGTCAATTTTATTGTTATTGGTCAATTTCATGGATCTTAGTTATGTTCATTGTTATTTTTATTTCATGGTTATTTTAATTATATTGTTATTATTAGTTTAATTTTAAATTTTATTGTTATTGTTCAATTTTAATTTTATTGTTATTGGTCAATATTTATTTTAAGGTTCATTCTGTATACTTTACAAATCAGTTCAATTTCGTTGGTGAAATTTAGAGATAATGCTAAATATTTTGAAATAATATTAAATATCTAAAATTTTAAAATTTTAAAATTATGTTGTAGCATGTTTTGTAGTGTGTTAGTTTACTATACAATTAGTATTACGATAATTTATTAAGAGAGTTAATATCTTGATTAGTTTAGTTTAATGGTTAAATGGTACTAAACAATTAACCCATTATATGTTAAATTCGGTTATACACTTTAATTATGGTATGTCTTGGATAACATTTAAGGAGAAACGGTTGGATTTAAGTTAGGTTCATGGTAAAATGGTTGGAAATGATCATAGACATGTAAGATGCTACTGCCGAAAAGAAATGCATTAATGAATGACTTGTCGTAATGAACATTTGACGAGAATGGCTAGGGATGTGATAACATGTACCCAAGTATCAAAAGAAGGGCAAGTAGAGATGACAGTACACATGTTTGTCAATAGGAAAAAAAGTAAATATTAAAATTTAAAAAGATTATAAAGAAAGAGTTAATGGCTAGGCTTAGAGGTGTAAACTCAGATTAAGATGATGATGATGATGATGATGATGATAATGATGATGATGAGACCAAGGGGGAGAGAAAGAGATTAGAAAAGTGTTGAGAGCAAGTTGGTAATAGTTCATCAAAGAAGAAATAAGAATTAATAACAAAAGAATGAGATCAGGATCGTCTGGTTTAGATAAATCCTGTATGATAAATCCTGTATGGTTCGTGCTGAATCTATTGACAGACCGTTTGGTATTCTCAAATTCGGTTTAGATAGTACTGCCCCTTTTACTTTAAAGGAAGCAATGTAAAATCCATACAACTATAAATGCCATTAAGAAGGGTTTGAAAAATACTAAAGCGTTCTCGGTATACGTATAATTAAATTTATTTACTACAATCATATTCCACACAATATGACCAATAGTCTATACTACCAGTCCATGACAAAAGCTTTCATGAAAGTAGATCGTGGTGTTCATCTACCTACTGATTGGTAGCTTTCCAATACCGATTTAGACCTGAAGGTTGAAGAGACCATATTGAAACTTTTTATAAGTTATTGGGATGAGTATGTTTGCACATTTATGTGATTGTTAGACCACACACAATAAAAGGAAAATTATTATTTTTTCGGCAGGACGGTGTTCCTTGACATAGTAGATGCAACTGACATCCTTTAAAATGATCCATACATATTTGACTTGATGTATAAAAATATAGATATAATTAGAGAATATAGAGTCATCCAAGTAATTACCGACAATGGAGCAAACTATAAATCACCTAAACAGTTGCTAAACAGTTGCTGATGCAAAAAAGATAACATCGGTATTGGTCTTCATATGCAACACATTGTATTGATTTGATATTTTCTGATGTCTAACGAAGATGATATCAAAAATATTATTGTGCAAAGTCAAATGGTAATGGAATTTATATACAACAAAGATTTAGAACACTTTATTGCATTAAACTCTATCTACGTGCATCACGATGATTTAAAGAGAACATGATTTAAAGAGAACGATCACCTTAATAGAATGGTTTAAAAACTTTAGGAAGCTCAAGCCTAAAGATAGAATTGTTGCAACGAACGTGTACAATCTGATTTACCGTGATGACTTTTGGTAAGACATCTTTAATATTATCACTGAATTTGAGCAACTGGTGAAAGCTCTAAGAATGATCGATAGCGTCAATAATGTTGGGATGTGTTATTTTTAAGAGGCCATGGACCGAGCAAAACAAGAAATAAAAAAATGTTGGAAGATGCTGCAAGAGAAATGGTAGGACATGATAAATAAAAGATAGATGATATTCATGTCGCATGTAAATACTGTATTTTTTATTTTTAGATAAAATTAATATGATACATATCATTCATTACATGTATTTCAATTACAAATTATTTTTTGAATACTCGTTTTTAATACTTTGTTAGGGTAACGAATGACAACGATGTGCTGGTTGGATTTATATGTGGCTGAGAGGTTGGAACCAGATATCTCGAAGCAACTTGATATAATCAGAGATGCGACTACTTTTTAGATATTTTTATTTTGATGTAAGATTTGATCTAGTCATTCACATTTTGAAATTCTGCACGATAATTGTATGTAGAGTTATGTAGGATGAAAGTTGGTGCCTTCAGCTTCCAAAAAGACACGTATAGCAACTAAACAAGCTACTCTAGATATCTATAAGAAGCTTATTTCGATGTATATTCCCATGAACTAATCTAGATTTTCTGACTAAGAAAACTTTTGTAACTAACTGAATGATGGTCAAATATTCGGAGAGAGCAAGCTTCAAATTTAATATGCTTTGCTGTGTGTGTTTCAAGCCAAATAGTCTTATCTTCAAGCTGTGAATGAAATTAGACCATATTCTCACGCATTCACACAAAGACTAGTAACGTGTTAACAATGAATTTTTTTAAAAAGCTGGTTTAAGTGCATTATAATATGAGGATGAGAGAAAGATACTACAAGAAGAGAACTTAAGATCAACAAATTGACTTGGATCAAATTTTTTATAGGGACAATTTGTTGAAGGAATGGACTGGGTCGTTAGAAGACAGACTGTTCGATGACAACGACAATTCTTGGCTAGACGAAATACTTTGTGGAAATAGAACGAACAAAGAGCAATTAGCCGTGACAAAGTCAAAGCCAAGTGAATCTCACATAAAAGCGAAAGAAGGCAGTAGTTCGGAGAGAAAGCAATGACGATTCGTCTCTCGATGAACAAGATCCTACAGATGAAGATGAATGTTGTAATACTTTAGAATACAATCATCCTACTCAAAGTATGGATCATGCCTATGATACAACTCATTTACATGAGTATAGAGATTATGATATGCAACATCAAAGTGAAGAAATGATGGACTATACTTACGATGGACAATCTGATCATCTCAGGTATTAACGTTCTGATTATTATGGAATTTATGATAATCCTGTCATGCACGAATCAGATTCCAGTGGATACTCTGGTAGTCATGATAATATTACACCAACTTATACTCTGATGTCTATGAAGGTTATAATAGTCATTACATTTAAGGTCCAAATATCAATCAACTATCTAGCAGTCAAGGCAGTCGTGACATCTTTCATTGAGCAGGGCCGATCCTCTCTTTATGATATCATTTTAAAGATCAGATCAGATTGCAATATTGCTATTTGCATTACTATTCTGCACCACAACCAGATGATAATGATTTAAAGTGAATTTTTTTATCTTTTACTTTGTTTTCTTTATTGTTGTCATGAGGTCAATTTTATGTCGCATCATTTATGTATTATTATTTTATAGTAATTAACTAGTAAAGTACTGGTTGGGGTCTTAAAGAAGTTCCAGCTAAATTTTTTGTATAATTATATATATAATGTACATTATCAATATATTTATATGTATAATAATATTGTATAACTATATATATCCTTTGTACAGAATGTGGGGTTTTCGCAAGGCCAAATCCATGTAGGATAAAGGGGTGGGTAGAGTAGTGGCCATGATTTGGCAGTCTCACCTTGTGGTCCCCACCACAACCCTCTCAAAAATCCCCTTGCACCCAGGACAATACCAACACAAACACCCACACCCACACTTCTCTCCCCTTTCACCATTTGCTGCACCCAGTAACCGGTGTGTCTCACATCCTACGAGGGGGTGTTTTTGGGTGTCCATGCAATTTGTGCATGTGTTTTTTGCTCTTATATATATAATACCTATGTGCATATACATATTAAAAAAATCTTCAAAATCAAAACTGAAACCTGAAACGAAACTACCAAAGCTTTCGATACGAACGAAATAAAATGAAAATTTGAAACTAAGAAACCAGCGAAACTACCCGAAACTTCAAATTTCACGGAAGATCAAAACTGAAACTAAAACCGAGTTCTCTAACCTTCAATCAAATGATTATGAAAATTTCACTGGATATTAAGCTTGCTATGGGTTGAAACCAAAGCATGGCATGTTCTTGTCATTTATACCTGTCATTGATTAATATAATCGAATGTCACATTTGAACAAAAAATATGGTCAGATGGTAACTCTTTAATAGGTATTAGTGCGGGGAAAGAACAACAATGTTCTCAGGTGGAGGTTTTGGGAACTTCCGGAAGGCATGGTGCACCAACAAGGCAACACGTATTCTAAATGAGACAAAAATTGAATTACTTGAAGGGATGACTCGATAGGAATGATGTAGTTAGAAGATGGGCGCTCAATATGATTATATGGAGCGGAAAAGTATGCAAGAGGAAATGTGGAGATGGTCTAATGTTTATCAAGTAAGTTATATGTACCATGTTATTCCATCGATAGCCCTTTCACCTAAAACTAGGAAAGAAAAGATAATATATGGAAACGCAACTTTAGTACACTTGCCAAGGTATGAGCATAAAGTATAGTTTTTTGTAACACCCCATCCCCGGGTGCCGTCACATTTATATAATTACTTGCAGGTCTTGCAGATGCCAATGAAAACAAAGGTGAGCAAAGTAGAAAATAAAGATACTCATTTTATTACTTCCATGTCATGAATACAGAATTTCAGTACAAGGAAACAAAAGTACAACTCACTGTCTCACTCCAAGGCTAAAACAAAACACATGGAAGGAAACACCAAGTACACTCACACTCAGCTAGTGCTCAAGACCCAGCGTCCTGAATCGGAACCTTGACTCCTCATTCCCAGACGCCTCCGTTTATACCTGCTCGTCACTGAGTGGCAACAACATGAGTTGTACCACTGCTCAATAGAGTAGAAGATATCTAGCCAAGCAACAGAAATAATAGCGGTGCATAACAAGGAGACATGATAGTAACAAATATAATGGTACGGTACAAAGTCGTAACATATTATGATCATTTAATGTTATCAAACTACTACAAGGTTGTACTTGCTTAGGTGAACTAATCTAAGTTGTGACTTATAACAGAGAGCGTGATGTGCAACCCAAGACCATCTTGGACCGCATGGTGCTACCCCCGGGCCGAGTAATAAGGACCCAGGATACATAGACGAAAATCCTCCCAAATACGGGCCGAAAGCAGGCTCCAATCGCTTCCGCACTCTCTCAAATGAGTCATGTAAGGTTAATTAGTTAACCGTTTTGTGTCGTGTAATACTCATGACAGTTGATGTTGTCTAAGCTTAATATTATTTAAACTACGTAATTTGGGGATACACACAATATGTCAAGTTGTACATGTAGAAACAAGACATGCCATGAGCCAATTCTTCATTTAGATCCACATACTTATCAATTTCGTCAAAAGTAACATCCCTTGGACTACGCAGTTTAAGCATAACATTAAACTTTCTAGTGCCAGCATGCTAAAGGAGATAATCTCAATAAATTAAATGACATAATAATAATGCTGATGTTGTGATAAAGTAAAGATAGAAATATTTCCCATTACAAGACATTCCAGATCTGAACCTATATTAAACCACACAACTGTTCCATGCAATGAATCATGATATGAAGGAAACATAATAATTGCTTTGATTAAAGGAAACCCGAAAGTTTGAACCTCCAATGGTTCTGAAAGTTCTACGCTAGAGTGATCAGATTAGGGATTTCTCTTTCTTCATGTAGTGGCTGCAGGCAAAATATTCCGAGAGTACTCAAAGGTGTGGGGATGTGCCAAAGGTTACTGTACGATCATGGGAGGCAAAAAACGAAGCACTGCAGGGTCATGATAGCCAAACATGGGACTAAAACCCCCAAAAATAGAGAATAGAGAGGATTGTGGGTCCCAGACAGCAACTAGCCAGAGAGCCGATATCATCAGATAGAAAACAGGGGACCCGGGAGCCCCACAAACAACCAAATGAAATCCCAGAACCCCCACCAAGCCCTTCGGCCTCTAATCCCCCCACAGAAACAAAACCGACAGCCAACGAGGCCCTTGCAGCCACAATAGGGGGAAAACGAGAACCCAAAACCCTAATCATCTTCTCCAGCATCCGTACAAATCCTATTTTTCGCACAAATATACCAACGATTGAAACTGAAATCAACTGTGGCATGGGGAAAATAAAAATCTACCGTAAAACTGTCAATGAACCATGAAATTAAAGAAAACCGAAGCATGAATAATAACCGATTGATCTCCACGAGAAACGACGCCAAAATCCGAAGAGAATCGAATCGAATCGCCCTAGAAAATTGGAAAAAAACTTACAGTTTTCGTAGAAAATTGAAGAAGAGAGGAGATAGGAAGATATATGGCTCAAAGGAGCTGTTAGGGAGAAGAACCGTGGAGATCGAGGCCTTGATTCACACGATCAAAGCGAGAGGGGCAGTGATGGCTTCCGTAGGGTCGTACAAGAGGAGAGGGGCGACGATCATGTCTTATGGGAGGACGAGAGGGTGTTCGCGTCGTACGAGAGGAGAGGGGCGCTCGTCTCGTCCAGCGGTTTGGGGGTTTTTTGTCGAAGGGGCGAACACGAGGGAGGGTCGATGATCGCCCTTGTTCGAAAGCCCCGTGGGCTCGATTGTGAGAGAGAGAGAGATAGAGTGTGTCGGTTGAGATTGAGAAAAAAATGAGCCCTAACCAGGCTCGCTAGTGGGCCAGGCAAATAAAAAAGAGAAGGGGAGGGGGAACGACCCGTTACATTTTAACCACCTTACAAAAATTCTGTCCTCGGAATTTTATAGAACTAAGATACATCAAATAAGGATGGATATCGCTCTCTTGTCTCATCCTCTCTCTCCCAGGTAGACCCCTGACGAGTCTTGGTGCCACATCAGCTTCACCAGATAGTTCGTCTTGTTCCTGAGAGCCTTCTGCTGGTAATCTACGATCCTCACCACCTGCTGCTCATATGACAAGTCTGGCCACACGGTATTCTCCGAATGGTCAACTACACGCATCTGGTCTCCCACATACTTCCGTAGCTGGGATACATGGAATACGTTATGCACCCCTTCAAGAGATGGGGGCATGGCAAGTCTGTATGCCACTTCTCCTATTCGCTTTAATACATCGAAAGGCCCAATGTACCATGTGTTGAGTTTTCCTCTCCGACCAAACTGATCATTCCTATGTTAACTGAGATCTTCAAGAAGATATCGCCTGGCTGAAACTCCAGATGGCGATGCTTCGAATCTGCTCAATGCTTGTATCTGTACTGTGCCAGTTGTAGCTTCTCTCTGATGGTCCATACCACATCAACTGCCTCTATGATCATCTCAGGTCTAATCAGCTCTCGATCAACATCATCCCAATTCAACGGTGATCGACACTTCCTCCGTACAGTGCTGCAAATGGTGCCATTCCAATGCTGACCTGATAGCTGTTGTATGCAAACTCAACGAGATGTAGGTGATCTTCACTCGACCTCTTAAAGTCTAACATACAATCATGCAGCAAATCCTCCAAAATCTGTTTCGTGCACTTCGACTATCTGTTCGTTTGTGGATAGTTGTGCTGAAGCTCAACTGTGTATCCAAGTGCCCCAACAAACTCCTCCAGAAGTGAGACGTAAACCGAGTTTGTCTGTCTGAAATGATACTGGCAGGAACCCTGTGCAATCTCACAACTTCCTTCATGTACCTCTTGGAAGGTGTCTCCGTCGACTGGCTTACTCTGAATGGTATGAAATGCGCCGACTTGGTCAACCGGTCAATGATTACCAAAACGGCATCATTATACTTTGTACTCCGAGGCAATCTAGTCACGATGTCCATAATGATGTGTGGCCACTTCCACTCTGGAATAGGTAAAGGCTGCAATAATCTAGCAGTACGGTGATGTTCAGCCTTCACCTGTTGGCACACCATGCATCTAGCGACGCTCCGAGCAACGCTCCTCTTCATCCCGTGCCACCAGTAATGTTGCCTCAGGTCCTTGTACATTTTCGTCCCGCCTGGTTGAATGGAATACGGAGAACTGTAAGTTTCCTTCAATAGTTCTTCTTTGATGTCTCCAGATGGCACACATATCCTGCTACAGTAGCTCAAAGACCCGTCCTCATGAATCTGAAATTCTGGTCTCTTGCCAGTTAGTACCAACTCTCTGATCTTCTGCAGCTTCGAATTTCTTGCCTGAGCGGCCTTGATCCTGCCCACCAAAGTTGACTGTATCCGAAGGTTCATCAAAGAAGCGGTCATCCCTCGTGATACCACTTCTATCCCTATCTCCCCGATCTCCTGCTGGAGCCGCCATTGAGTTGTAAGAATCATCACTGTTGGAAGACGACTCAGCGCATCAGGTACAAGATTGACCTTCCCAGGGTGATACCGAAGGTCAGTGTAGTAGTTTGGCATAAGCTCGACTCATCGACGTTGTCACATGTTTAGCTCCTTCTGTGTGAAAAGCTATTTCAGACTCTTGTGGTTTATGAACACCTTCACATGCTCCCCAATAAGAAGTGCCTCCAGATCTTCATGGCAAAAATGACTGCTGCCAACTCAAGGTCATGAGTGGGATAGTTCTTCTCATGGATCTTCAGCTGCCTGGATGCATACGCTACAACTCGGCTATGTTGGTGTATCACGCAACCGAGACCTTTGCCAGACACATCGCAGAATACTTCAAATCCTCTCATCTAATCTGACCAATATCAGCGCAGTAATCAGCCTCTTCTTCAGCTCATTGAATGCATCATTGCTCGCCTTGGTCTAACAAACATAACATCCTTCAGCGTCAACCGTGTCATCGGCTCCGCAATCTTCGAGAAGTCATGAATGAACCTCCGATAGTATCCAGCTAGTTCTAAGAAGCTCCGAATCTCAGGCACTGACTTAGAAATTGGCCACTTCTGAACCACTGATACCTTCTCTCGATCCATAGAAATCCCTTCTCTATACACCGCATGACCCAGGAAAGCTACATTGCTCAGCCAAAATTCATATTTACTGAATTTGGCATACAGTCGATGCTGCCTTAAGGTCCCAAGGACCTTCCTCAAATGCTCTGCATGCTCCTGTCTATCCTTCGAGTACACCAAGATATCATCAATGTACACCACCACGAATTTATTCAAAAATTTGTACAACACCAAATTCATAGACTCATGAGAACAGCCGACACATTAGTAACAGCAAACGACATCATAAGAATTCATAGTGACCATACTTAGTCCGGAATGCAGTCTTAAGGACATTCTCTTTCCTAACCCTCACTTGCTGGTAAGCAGTCCTGAGATCCAACTTCACATAAACACCTGACCTGCTAAGTTGGTCAAACAAATTGTCAATACGGGGAAGATGGTATTTGTTCTTCATCGTAACCTTGTTGAGCTCTCTGTAGTCAATGCACATGTGTCTCGTTCCGTCCTTCTTTACTAGCAACGCTGGGGTACCCCAATAATAAAACACTAGCTTGTATCCAGTCCTTCCATAGAAAATCCTCCAATTGGGCTCGCACTTCTTCTATTTTCGATGGCGCCATACGATAAGGTTTGTTAGATATGGGCTGAACTCCTGGCAACAAATCAATTGGAAATTCAACATTACGATCTGGAGGCAAATCTGTAAGTTCTTTCGGAAACACATCCAAAAATTCTTGCACAACCTCTGGTTTCTCTGGCTCAGCATCCATTGCAGTCACCACTGACTCCGTCGGTTTGGCTCCGAACTTGATCGGCCCTTCTGACCTGCTCTCTTAACGAACTCAAATTTCGGATGATCAGGCATTTCGAACATCACCACCCCACGATGGCAATCGATGGTGGCTAAAATGTCCCTAACTTGTTCATCCTGAAGACAGTTTCGAAACTCGAAATCTCGATAATCAGGAAATTGCATAAAGTTCTCTCCCGCATATCATTATGGGATGAGAGGAACCATCGCTGGACGTCTTTTGCACTCTTCCGCCCGTGTTGACGTCCCAACAAGAGGTAAGGGGGGACTCATGAACTTTATGTTGGTCGACGAATCGTCTCGATATGAAACAATGAGATGCTCTCGAGTCGAATAACGCAAGGGCATGTTTGTTAGCTACTAGTACAATAACTAAGGTAATAGGCACTTCGTCTAAGCGTACATTAGCTAATGCATGCGATAAAATAATTACTGAAAATGACAGGGACGTACTTGTGATAACCTGTCAAGTGGCATCGACCTCTGCAGTGGTCATAGTGAATATCTGGCACCTAGGAGCTAGGGCCCGCCATCTCGCCTGCTGAAATACCCTCCGCTGATGTGGAAATGGTAGTCCACGCTGAGTGTCCACAGCTAGAGCGGTAGCTTGTGTAGACATCAAAGCTGGGGCTGTAGGCCTTGGTCCCCTTCGTGGACAGTCTCTGGCAGTATGGTCCTTGGCCCCACAGATGAGACAAATTCAAACTAGAATAGCATGCATTCTGGCTTGAGTGACCAGGCTTACTGCAGTAATGACAGATCGGGGCATGTCGTCACTGATGCTGATGCTACGGCGTTGGTCGTTTGAACTGAGCCTGCTAGATGGGTCGATGTAACTGCCTGGCGGATACGGGTTGCTGTCAACTGGACCCTGCGTAAGCTGCTATGGAAGGTGGTGGTCATCTCGGAGGGGCCCCCGCCTGTCGTTCTCATTCCAGCCCCCTCTGTACGTACTCATACTCTCGAGCTGTGAAGAGTACGTCAACATGGGTCTTCAATTTGCACTCGACCAGCTTGTCACGAATATTGATGTCCAAGTCATGCAGAAATCTCTTGTCCCGAGCCATAAGGGTGGACACCATGTCCTTGGCAAACCCGAAACACCAATTTGTTAGCATATTCAAACACAGAGTACGGTTAACGGTCATGCATTAAGCTACGCACATACTGAGCTTAGAAAAATCAGCGTCGTACTCTTCTACAGTCATAGAGCCTTGTTTCAGGCCCATGAACTGCGCCTCTAACTCCATTTGCTCCTCTGGTGAGAAGTACTGTGCATTAAACGTCTCCTTAAAAGTATCCTAGGAGATGGGCTACACCTGTCGGCTCTATGCAGAATCCCACAATATACTGGCCTTTCTAGTCAGCTGCTGCTTTGCCATGTCACCCCATGAATCTGCAGGTGCCAATACTGCTTTAAGCATATCGGCAGTAAAACACATCCACTCCTCTGCAGCCAGTGTGTCCTCTCGTCCAGTAAAAATCGGCAGGCATAGTGTTCGGAACTACTGCACTCATCCATCTTGCCTGGGATCCGTCTGTATCGCTTGGACCATCTCTCACAAAGTCTGGTGCAAAATCTGATGCACCGTGTTCGATCCAGAGTTGTTGCCTGTCCCAGGTCCTGTTCCTGATCCCTAAGCGTTTTCGACCATAGTCGATTTCTTAGATGCTCTACGTCTCTTGTGTATGTAAACTTTCGTACATATATATTCATAAGGTAGATTAAGTCAGTCGAGTATCTTAAGTACGTACTTCCTGCCTGCTCTACACTGTTCACGAGGCGATTGCGCGGACCTGCATGTACCACCACTTGTAACGCCCCGTCTCCAGGTACTGTCACATTACATAATTACATGTATGTCTTGCAGATGCCAATGAAAACAAAGGAGAGCAAAGCAGAAAATAAAGATACTCATTTTATTACTTCCATATCATGATTACAGAATTTCAATACAAGAAAATAAAAGTACAACTCACTGTCTCACTCCAAGGTTAAAACAAAATACATGGAAGGAAACACCAGTACGCTCACACTCAACCCGTGGTCAAGACCCATCATCCTGAATCGGAACACCGACTCCTCGTGTCCAGACGCCTTCGTTTATACCTGCTCGTCACTTAGTGGCAACAACAGTAGTGGTACCACTGCTCAATAGAGTAGAAGATATCTAGCCAAACAACAGAAATAATAGCGGTGCATAACAAGGAGACATGATAGCAACAAATATAATGGTACGGTACAAAGGCGTAACATATTATGACCATTTAATGTTAATAAACTACTACAAAGTTGGTTGCTTAGGTGAACCAATCCTAAATCGTGACTTATAACAGAGAGCGCGATGTGCAACCTAAGACCATCTTGGACCGCTTGGTGCTACCCCGGGCCGAGTAATAAGGACTCAGGATATATAGAGGGAAATCCTCCCAAATACGGACCGAAAGCAGGCTCCAATCGCTTTTGCACTCTCTCAAATCATAAGTTTTCCAAACCCCAGCGAGTCATGTAAGGTTGATTAGTTAACAGTTTTGTGTCATGTAGTACTCATGGCAGTTCATGTTGTCTATGCTCAATATTATTTAAACTACTTAATTTGGGGATACACACAATAGGTAAAGTTGTACATGTAGTAAGAAGACATGTCATGAGCCAATTCTCCATTTTGATCCACAATCGATACTTATCAGTATCGTCTAAAGTAACATCCCCCTGTACTACGCAGTTTAAGCATACCATTAAACTTTCAAGTGCCAGCATGCTTAAGGAGATAATCTTAATAAATTAAATGGCATAATAATAATGCTGACATGGTGATAAAGTAAAAAAAGAAATGTTTCCCGTTACAAGACATTCCAGATCTGAACCTATATTAAAACACACAACTGTTCCATGCAATGGACCAAGATATGAAGGAAACATAATTATTGCTTTGATAAAGGAAACCTGAAAGTTTGAACTTCCAATGGTTCTGAAAGTTCTATGGTAGAGTGATCAAATTAGGAATTTCTTTTTCTTCATGTAGTGGCTGCAAGAAAGATATTCCGAGGGTCCTCAAAGGAGTGGGGATGGGCTAAAGGTTACTCTACGGTGAAGGGAGGCAAAAATCGAAGCACTGCAGGGTCATGACAGCCAAACAGGGGACTAAAAACCCCAAAAGATAGAGAATACAGAGGACTGTGGGTTCCAGATAGCAACCAGACAGAGAGCCGAGACCATCAGAGAGCAAACAGGGGACCCGGAGCCCCACAACCAACCAAATAAACCCCAGAACCTCCCACCCGAGCCCTTCAGCCTCCAATCCCCCCACAGAAACAAAACTGACAGCCAACGAGGCTCCACAACCATAATCGGGGGAAAACGACACCCCGAAACCCTAATCATCTTCTCCCGCATTGGTAAAAAATCCCATTTTTTCGCACAAATATACCAACGATTGAAACTGTAATCAACTGAGGCATGAGGAAGATAAAAATCTACCGTAAAACTGTCGATGAACCAAGAAATTAAAGAAAACCGAAGCACCAATAATAGCCGATTGATCTCCACAAGAAATGACGCCAAAATCCGAAGAGAATCGAATCGAATCGCCCCAGAAAATTGGAAAAAACTTACAGTTTTCGTAGAAAATTGAAGAAGAGAGGAGATATGAAGATATATGGCTCGAAGGAGCCGTTGGGGAGAAGAACCGTGGAGATCGAGGCCTTGATTCATGCGATCGAAGCGAGAGGGACATTGATGGCTTCCGCTAGATCGTACAAGAGGAGAGGGGCGACGATCGCGTCGCGTGAGAGGACGGGAGGGTGTTCGCGTCGTATGAGAGGAGAGGGGCGCTCGTCTCATCCAGCGTTTTGGGGTTTTTTGTCGCAGGGGCGAAAACGAGAGAGGGGCGATGGTCTTCCTTGATCGAAAGCCCTGTGGGATCGAGAGAGAGAGAGAGAGAGAGAGAGAGAGAGAGAGTCGGTCCGATTGAGATAAAAAATGAGCCCCATCTGGGAGAGAGAGAGAGAGAGAGAGAGAGAGAGAGAGAGAGAGAGAGAGAGAGAGAGAGAGAGAGACGGTCGCGATTGAGATAAAAAATGAGCCCCATCTGGGCTCGCGAGTGGGCCGGGAAAATAAAAATAATGAGATAAAGGAGGGGGGACGGCCTGTTACACTTTTATGGTTATGAAATACCTTAGAGTGCCTATTTTTTGTTATTTAGGATCAATAATCCTTCAAGATGGTGAGATATGAGAATATATATTTCTAGAATAAAAGTGGGATGGTAAAGCGACGAAGTGGTTATGGAGTTTTATGTGATTATTACACTGAAAATTGAAAGGAATATACACGAGACATGAGATGGAGTTTTATGTGATTATTACACTGAAAATTGAAAGGTATATACACGAGACATGAGCGACGGTCACCCTTGATCGAAAGCCCTGTGGGCTTGTTCGTGTGAGAACGAGAGAGGGAGAGTGTGTCGGTCGCGATTGAGAAAGAAATGAGCCCCAACTGGGCTCACGAGTGGGCCGGGAAAATAAAAATAAAGAGATAGGGGAGGGGGAACGGCCCGTTACACTTTTATGGTTATGAAATACCTTAGAGTGCCCATTTTTGTAATTTAGGATCAATCATCCTTCAAGATGGTGAGATCTGAGAAGATATATTTCTAGAATAAAAGTGGGATGGTAAAGCGAAGAAGTGGTTATGGAGTTTTATGTGATTGTGACACTGAAAATTGTAAGGAATATTCTGCAAATTGAAATTGATGGGCACTTAAGGAACAATATGTTTAGAGATTGAGTATCGGAAATGAGGATGCTGATGGCAATACGATATACAAATGTAGCATAACTGTAAGACGAAGATGTTAAAGATTGCTCCTATTGAGGATAAAATGAGGGATAACTGATTGAAGATGGTTAGGGCATCTGCAGCAGAGACCAATAAGGGCCCTGATTAGGGGAAAAAAATGAAGAGATCATCATTAATAAAGCAATGAAGACTAAACGAGGCCTAAGATAACCAGGATGGAACAATTAGGTAGGATTTGATAGTGCTTGATTAAAAAGGGATAGCCCGTGCAGAGAGGAATGGAAGAAATGGTTCCTATTAATTTTGTATCAATGCTTTGCTGCTGCTGTTGTAAATTGTGCATGCTGTATTTATAGGTTGTGCGAAAATTATTCCTTTATGAAAATCAGTTATCTACTTTATTTTTGCTCATCTTTCTTTTTTGTAGTGGACTGGGCTTTACCATATTTTGTTGTCTTTGGCAGGAAACAACCGGTCATGGTGATAGCTATTCATTTAATACCTATTTGTGTTATTTAATTTATGCACCACTTTATATCGCTGGTCCAATTGTAAGCTTCAACGCTTTTGCTAAACAGGTTAGTACCATCTTTTATTTTTCATGTTGACGTAGCCAAAGCCCCCCCAACCCCCCCCCCCCCCCCCCCCCCCCCCCCCCGCGAAAAAAAAGAAACCCCCCAAAAAAATTGCCAATTCTAAATATTCCTTTTGTTCATGTTATTCCTAGCTAAATAACTGAAACCTAAAATTTTCGCTTCTCTCCATGAATATGAGTCATGCCACCATGTGCTTGCATTTAAACTTGTATATTTCAAAAACTGTTATAAGAGCAGCGTGGAGAGATTACTTGCTCTATCAGTCACTTGGATGCTTAGATGTAAGCCTTGTTTGTGCAGTATAAAATGAAAAGATAACATTATACTTCTTTCTCTGAGATTTCGCTTTGGTGTAAAATAATCAGCATTGTCCACTTGATCACTCCAAGTTATTTGTTGATATGCCTTTATCTTTGCGTCAGAGATATTGTGCCTTTTAGTTTTCACATTTCAATTCAATGTGTATATGGCACACAATGCAGAAAACAAGTCTAAAATTTGCCATCATAATTGTAAGCCATCACATAAGAAGTTTGATATGTTTCTGATCTGGATTTGGGATAAAAATGTGATTTTATGGGGTTTTTTTGGGTGAAAGATGAAATTTTTATGAGAAAGGAGGGGGTTTATGGATAGGAAAGAGATTTGGAGAAGAAAAGAGGGATTTTTATTGATGTAGAAACTGAAATACAAAGATTACTAGCCTCGATTTGAGAAGAGAACTTTCTCCTAGCTTTCGATTCGAGATCAAAGCCTAAGATCTTCAACTAATTGTCCATGGACAAATTGACTACATGATTTTGTTCAACAATTCAAGCATATCCTCCCCATAGCCGCCCCTAGGCTATAAATAAATGAAAATTTTAGATTTGATAATTTTACGAAAACCCCCCAATAATTTCTGAAATTACAAAAATCCTCCTATTGGGCCGAAACTCTCAAAAAAGCATCATTACTCTGCTCCAAAGAACCACCTTGTCCTGCTCCCCATCGTTCACGATCAAAATATGTAAAGCATGGTCACCGCATTGGTGCCCTAGGGAGAACTTCTCATCTCACTTGAAGCATATACCCTTGGCACGCTTATGATGGATCTCAGCCTCCGTCATCCGCCGCGTATGCCCCCCAGGTCGTGGCTATACTCCCTTCTCCATGCTAATTGCTACTGCTCCTGGGGCTGTGCCGCCTTCTGTCCCCCCTCCAGACACATGTTCCTTGAAAGAGGAACCTCCCCAAGTCCGTGGGCCTTCATCTCATGGTCCAGTCTGTCCTTCACTATCCTCACTAAACTCATGCACTCTCGCAGACTCGACGTCCTATGGGTCCTCAGCTCTGATCTGAGGGTCGGCTTCAACCCCTTAATGAAGCACCCCTCCAGTGACTCTCCTGACACCCCACTGATCCGACTAACCAGTATCTCAAACTTCTTGATAAAATCCCTCTCCGTCCCATTCCGCCTCAGAGCATACAACCTCTCAAATGCATTTCATGCCTGCATCTCGCCGAACTGCTCCAGCAATAGTGTTGTGAACTCCTTCCAAGTGCCGAAGGATCGGTTCTGCTGGGCCCAGCGATACCATGACAACGCCTCCCTTCCAAACAGACCGCTGCTATCCTCAGCCAATCCTCATGTTGGACCATCGATATCTCGAAATATCTCTCCACCATGTATCTCCATGAGTCTGGGTCATCTCCCTCGAAGACGGACATCTTCAGCTTTCTGACCTGGTTTTCCATAGAAATCTCACCATGAGCTCCTCTCACCTGCCGGTACTCCTATCGTCGATATGGAAGATGTGGATGTACGTCATATCCTTGGCTTCCAAGGCGGCCTCCTCTTCGTTCCATGCTCCTCCTCAATCAGCTCCTCCCACATCCCCGTAGTACCAATGGTCATTCTCGTGGTACCTGTCATAGTCCTCAAGCTCCGCCTTACGCCCTAGAGGCCATTCTTCGTAGAAATCAGCACCCAAGTCATCTCGAGGACCATCAAACCTCTTGTCGAGACCCACTCGATGTCCCAGTCCTCCCCGAAGATTCGCCGTTGGCTCAAAGTAGGGCCGACGGCCCAGATCTTGCTGTCGGGGCTCTGGCGGGCCGCCGGGGTCCAGAATGCCCCTGGCGGGCCGCCGGGGTCCAGTCGGGGCCCCCGGATGTGCCTGACGAGCCGCCAGGGTACCCGCGGGGCCTTGGCGGTTCGTTGGAGGGCCCTGCGGGTGGCCTGGCTGGCCTCCAGGGCCGTGCAATCTCCCGGGTGGTTTCGTCGCGTTCCTTCGGCTCCCCTTTCGCTTCTCCAGACATCGTGGATCTCTTGTTGTGCTCCTTCGCCTTCATTTAAGTCAAGACTCTCGTCATCCGTGACCAGATCTTCATCCAAAAGAAGTCTTTTGTGAATGGGATCAACTTTCTCCTTTCCATTCGTTAAAGCTCTCATCTTTTTCTCCGGATCTAGGGTTTCGACTTGATTTGGATCCGCTTTCTTCGAAAACGCCTTTAACTTCTGGTTTAAGGTCTCCACGAATAGCGCAAGCTTTCGATCCGTCTCGGCTCCTTGATCTTCAATCTTTTTTGTGAGGTCACACGCAAGATATTGGATCGCACCTTCCATCTTCTCCATCATCTCCTCCATCGCATTGATCTTATCCTTCGCTCTTGTGGTCGCCATTGATCGATCGCTTTGATACCACTTTGATACGTTTCAGATCTGGATTTGGGATAAAATGTGATTTTATGGGTTTTTGAGGTGAATGATGGGATTTTTATGAGAAAGGAGGGATTTTTATGAATATGAAAGAGATTTGGGGAATAAAAGAGGGATTTTTATTGATGTAGAAACTGCAATACAAAGATAACTAGACTCGATTCAAGAAGTGACCTTTCTCCTAGCTTTCGATTTTAGATCAAAGCCTAAGATCTCCAACTAATTGTCCGTGGACAAATTTAACTACGGGATTTCGTTCAACAATTCAAGCATACACTCCCCATATCCGACCCTAGGCTATAAATAAAAGAAAATTACAGCTTTGATAATTTTACGAAAACCCCTCAATAATTTCTGAAATTACAAAAATGCCCCTATTGGGCCAAAACTCCCATAGACAAATCAAAGTTTTGTTAGCGCTTCTCTAGATGTTTGGAATGTTGATTTTTAATTTGATTTAATTGCTTCCCTAAAAGGAAAACATTTCTCATTTGACACGCGATATGACAGCCACATTTTCTGAATTGTTGCATATATTATAATAAAGGATATCGAGACAGAGCGGGATATTAAACTTTGGCATAAATCAAGATAGTGGATAGAGCTGTCAAACTCAATAGCAAACATCTTACCGTGTTTTTCATATGCACATGAAAGCAACTAATATATATGCAGGAAGTGATGTCTTTGAAGCTTAGAAATAACTGATATAAATGAAAGAAATAGCAGTTAACCAAAATCAATCCGAGGATCGTTTGGTAGCTTTACTCATTGAATTTGATAGAAGTTTCATTGCAGTCTTACCTATCAAATTTTCTTAGCTGACTGTTTCTAAATAGCTGGGATCTCTCATATTCCATGTGCCCAGCGTGCCCAGCTTTATTTAATTCTGTTTAAACTGCATAAATTCTGAGTGGTTGGACTCCATGGTAAAATCAGAGCTACATGGTCCCCAGTAACATATGAAAACTTGATCTGCTTTTGAAACATCCACTAAATGTCTTACCACATTGGCATGTCATTCACACATTGCAGGGTTAATTCTTTTATGCTTGCCCTCCAGCCAGTAGTTTCAATCGGCACACCATGCATGCTTTTTGTGACAATGAGGCAGTTTTTGATGTCTAACAAAAGAGCAGAATCATCTTTTTTAAGGTCTTACAGTTGAACAACCTATGCTAGTGATTAAAGAAGTGATTGATGGAAAGTGCACTTCAAGAATGGATATTGTTACATGGGACAAGGGATGTATTCTGAGATATGCTTATACTAGCCACACCCTTACTGATCTTATTTTTTTTAGCTGAAAACCATATGCTTGTGATTTAAGGCTCCAACACATCATGTAAATTATTTACATACTGGACTATATATCAGTTAAAAATAAGTACATACTTGTCGTATTGATCTAAATAAGGCAAAAATTGAAGAGTTAATGCCAGTTTGGATAAACTAAAAATCAATAATATTGTACTCACTAACAATTGAGAAGGGATTATATATGCTAACTGGTAGCATACACTATTGCCACAATAGAGAATGATACATAATTGGAACTGTAGGAGATCTAAGATGATTAATCTTTTGACACAATTTTTGGTCAAGACCTATGGCTCATAGACATTACATGGTTGTCACACTTTTAACCAAGGTTTTAGGTCTCGGTTTCGGTATCGGTTTCGGTCTTTTCAAAATTTGGGTTTCGGTATCGGTATCGTCCGTTTCGGTGGTTTTGGTGGTAAGTTTCGGTTTGTCCGTATCGGTAGTTTTAACTTTTAAATACTTAAATACCCATCAAATAATACCAAATACTATCTACTATTAAACTATCAAATACTATTAAAAAAAGTTCCAAAAAATATTTTGCTACACATTGCATTTATTTGCAAGTTTTCCCATTTGGGGCTAAAGTGTTGCTGGTCCCATACACATTTTGCAAAATATATTACATTTATTTACAAGTTTGCCCATTAGTGGGCAGCTAAAGTGCTGCTAGTCATATACACATTTTGCTAAAACCTATTACATTTATTTACAAGTTTGCCCATTAGTGGGCTGCTAAAGTGGTGCTAGTCACGTACACATTTTGTTTTTATAGTTTTTACAAGTTTGCATGCCTTTATTTACTAGTTTGTCTCAGCTTAAGTTTAGGGCTCTTTTTCTTGCCGATGGCTTGAGGCGGCGGGAGGGCTTGAGGGCGGAAGCGCTGGAGGCGGCTGTTTAGGGCTCCTTCTCTCGATGAGGGCTTGAGGCGACGGTGGGCTTTTGGGCGGAGGCAGCTGGAGGCCCAGGTAAGTCTATTCATCTTCCTCTTTCACTTCCTCTTCTATGTTTAGATTTTTTTTTAAATTTTTAGCAGCAGCTGCTGCTTCTCCTCTTGTTCTTCCTCTTCCCTCTCTCTCTTCACTATTTTTCTTATTGGGTTTCGGCCGGAACGTTGCCGTTCCGGCCGGTTTCGGCCGAAACCGGCCGGAACGGCAATGTTCCGGCCGAAACCGAAACTTTCCGGCCGGTTTCGTCTCGGTTGGGGACGAAACCGGGACGAAACGCCCGATACCGATTGGTATCGGGCGATACCTCAAACCTTGCTTTTAACAACAGGTGCACTGGGTGTTGGCCATAACAATCCTCCATAACTAGACACACCCAAGGGTTTCTTACCGTCACTGTGCCGGGATATGATGAGTTTGAAGAGTAAGGACATTCACACTATTTTCTTAGAAAACCTTGAGTGATGGACAACATAATATAGTGAATACCAATTGAAAGTGACAAAGACAACTTAGAGGACTTTATATGCTATTCTCAGCTACTACGGCTACTCACTCCATCAGCTGTGCATATACACTTTTCTTTTGAGCAGTCCTTTGCGTTCCTCCATGTACACCCCAAACATGCATATGAAAACTGGTTAGCTGTTAGAGGTTGCTCATGAACGTGTGAGAGCAATCATAGAGGAAGCAAGCATGAAGTCTTCTCCATCCCATTCTGGAGAAAGCAACAACGCTACTGCTGATTGTAAGTGGTCATCAAAAATATTTTGGTTTTTCTCGTCTATTTTCCATAAAACTTGCCCCCCCCTGCTTATGTAAGCATGACGTTTTCACCCAGTCTTTAACTATCATATTAAATTTATTGTGACAGTTGGTGATTTATATTTTTCTATATTTCATCTTCATTAGTATGTGTCAACTGTATGATAGGTTCTATAGGACATCATTTTCTGTCTTTCATGCTATCAATGAATGCATCTTAACTTTATTTATCTTCATTAGTTTGTATCAACTGTGTCATATGTGCTATATAGTAACCTTTTGTTTCTTTCATGATGTCTATGCATGTACTTTTTCCAAGTTTTCAAGTGGCATGTCATTTCTTTCATCTCCTCCGGCAATACTATTGATGAAGTTAGCTTGTCCTTTTACTTTAGGTTGATGCATTGTTTTTATAATATTAATTATTTGTACTTTTGCAGTTAGCTACTCCACAAAAGAGCTATTCAATTGGACAAACCGCTTGGTATGGATTTAAATGGCTTCTTGATCTTCTCCTCATTGAGGCAATGACACATTTTTTCTACTATAATGCATTTGCAGTAAGGTAGGGCAGTTATAACATGCTTCTCATTTATTTCTATATTAAATACATATGCTAAATACTATAACGCATTTGCAATAACGTCTTTGCCTCGTCTTTGACTTTATGCTGTCACCTGGTTGGCTTCAAAAGTGGATTATGGAGGCAGTTATCCCCACTGGAGATCTTCATCATTGGATATGGGGTAAGATGATTCTTTAACGTCCAAACTATGAGATGTAGGCGCTCTTCCTCCTAAAATTTACATTTAGGTACATCGTTGGATGTTTTCTGGGCACCTTCATTTACATATACATATGCTTAATGTGAAGTTTTTATGCTGTTCTGGAAAAATTAAGACATTTTGATTGCTATGTTCTCATTTTATGCTGTATGGTTCTTCCATCAGCAAATGCCCATGTAAGACATGCATGTCTGGTTGTGCTTGTTTGTCGGTTCGTGCTGTGTCCACAGCAGCGTGTGAATGCAAACACAAGACACACATGCATGTGACTCTCTGTGTGTACACTGATGGGTGTGCGCATGTATATATGAATGACGAGCACATTTGTAGTTTGTAGTCCAAGTTTCTAACATTTGGAATATATCAAGTAACAGAGTTTAAACCATTCCTTGAGCTTTTCTATATTGGTTAATTTACAGTGTAATGTCAACACTATACGATCATGATCAAATTAAACACAGATAAAGTTGTCTAGATTCAAATATGTGTCAAACGAATTGTAGCCGTATGTACGTTGTACTTTCAGTAGCAAGCATACATTAGCCTTATTTTTTAATCTTTGCTTTGAAATTATTGTGTGTGGTTTTCAACAATTGCTACACTTCTATCGTCCTATCATAGCTATTATGTAATTACGAATTTAGCTATCATCTAACTGTAAATGATGATAAATCATAGTCTGTAGATTCTATTGGGAACAAACTTCACAAAAACTGCCAAATGATGTATATTCAGATCTATCCTACTTTTCTTTGGTCATTATCCGTTTGTCCATTTAAATAAATCTAGGTCTATTGTCGTCCATTGAATATGGTCATAACATCTCAGTCCGCCTTCTGCCACACCGTACTACATGTGGGTCTAATTCTCTGACTATTTTGTTTGTTCATCGTTTTATACACCGTAGTTACAAACAAATCCACCTTATAAACTTTACACTATTGGATGCTGTTTGCCACATATTTGCAGCTAGACAACTTTATCTACGTTTAATTTTGATCACAGATAAATAATATTACCTAAGAAGTGAGAGCTTCTGTCTCCGTAGTCATGACGTAAGCCTGACGCTTCTTAGGCTGGGTTGATAGAGGTTGACTCTGCTGACTGGTGTTGGCTGTTGTTGGTTTGTCAACATGTCCATGACAAGCCTCTCTGAAGTTCTCAGACGCGCCACAGATGTAACACAATCTGTTCCAGCGACGACGGTTCTTCATATACCCAGGTCGTTGACAGTAGTAGCACACCGAGGGTCATTGAATATTTGGAGTTCCAATACTCTTGAATTGTATGGTATGATACATCTGTAGGGGCTGACTTCCTTTGATGGGACAAGGGTTTGCTGGTGGAGGTGGAGATGGAGATGGAGGTCAATGGCTCGATTCTGCTTCTAGTGGATGTGATCGTCTCGAAGGGGCCGCCAAAAGTTGCTCTTGTTCAGCATCTCTCTCAATGTATCATACTTGCGAGCTGCTGACATGGCGACAACATGGGTGTTCAGTACCAACCCAACCAATTTTTTTTCCAAATCTCGATATTCAGAGCCTGTTGAAATTGTCTGGCTTGAGTCAGATGAGTGGGCACCATTTCTGGGGCAAACCTGCTGAGCATAGTAAACTCAGCGTCATATTGCTCCATCGTCATGAAGTCATAATTCAGATTTGTAAATCTTGCATGCAGTTACATCTCTGTATTTGGTGAGAAAAAGTTGGTCTTGAAGTGTTTCTTGAAGGTGTCCCACGAGATCGGTTGCTGCAGGCGACTCTCCTCTGCGTCCCACCAAACTCTGGCCTCATCGGTCAGTTGTAACTTTGCTAAGTCTACCCATGAGTCCTCCATGATCCGTGTTGCTATCAAATTATATCCAGTGCCTCGCAACCATTTCTATGCCTTCAAAGGCTTCTCTAATCTGTTCAGAAACTTCCTGCATCTTACCCTAAAATTCTAAAATCCCCCTTCACTCTTAGGCTCCTTCATGAGGCTGCCTCATGATCTCTGCTTGATGCTGGAATGTTTTTCGTAAAAAAATTCTTTGGTATCTATTGCACCTCCAGCTTTGGCCCGAGGTTATGGTTAGGGTTGCTAACCTGGATCGCCAGTTCTATCCTGGCTTCCATTTACCGGAACATTCCCGTCATTTATTCCATTTGTGTTGTTCACATTGGTCCCATTGGTGGTGATCAATGCCTTCCCATCAGCACGTCCACGACGATGGTAAATGTGTTCCATCATGTATTGAAAGATAATGTAAGTTAATACAAGTATATTTTATGGTACATCCCACTCAACCTATACCATTCATGAGATAGTTTGCACGGACTGCATGTGTCACCAAGAAATTATGTCACTCTCCGCTTCCCGGGGACACGACTGTTATTACAGTGCATGTCCTACTAGTTAATAGTAAAACTAATGTACGCCGTATATTATTTGTCAATTAGCTAGTTTTCTAAAGTGTGTATTAGTTGTCAATTAGCTAGTTTCGTAAAGTGTTTGTATTAGTTGCCAATTAGCTAGTTTCCTAAAGTGTATAAATTCCTAAGATAGATCCTTAATTTTGTATATAAATGTACCTTTCTTTTCAATGAAATGAAAAAGAAAGAATTCTCTTTTTTTCATCCCAATTAACATGGTATCCATCAGTGCCATAGAAATTCGAAATTAGGGTTTGAGTGCTTTAGGGTTCTTTTCGACACACTGGCCAGCCGTCGACCTGCCAACCGCCTGGGTTTGTTTGTCTTGTTTGTTTCAATCATCCTTTTATTATTTGACTTCCTTTGGGACAAATTTTGGATTTTGTGTGTCATCTATTCTTTTTTTACTCCGCTATTTTTTGTGTTTAAAGGACTTATGGCTGAGAAGAAGTCTTCATCATCTTCTGTCACTGCTATTGCTGATGCAGGTAAACCCAGCACGTGCCTTCTTTCATCGTCCTTCAAATGGGTCATTGATTCTTGTGCCACGGATCATATGATAGGTAATTCTAGTCTCTTTTCTACTTTTCAGTCCAATGCTTCCACTCCTACCGTTATTTCAGCTCCTGGGTCTCCATCTTGTGTTTGTAGGTCTGGCACTATCAATCCTACCCTTTTGCTTCCTCTATCCTCTGTCATACATTTACCTAATTTATCTTTTAATTTGCTCTCTGTCAGTCAACTCACTCGTAATCTTAACGGTTGCATCTCATTTTTTCCTGATCATTGTTTATTTCAAGATCTTATGACGAAGAGATTATTGGTAAAGGACACGAGTCTAGAGGCCTCTACATCCTTGACACACAACTCCAAAATTCTATTGCTTGCTTAAGTGTCACTTCTCCTTTCGAGGCTAATCAGTCGTGTCAGTTTGCAAAACATCACCATCTTAGTTCAAGTCCTAGATTCAATAAACGTGCTAGTGTTCTTTTTGAATTAGTTCACTCTAATGTTTGGGGTCCTTGTCCTATTTTGTCTAAACCTGGATTTAGGTATTTTGTTACTTTTGTGGATGATTATTCTCGTGTAACTTAGTTATTTTTCGTGAAAATTCGTCCTGTGTTATTTTCTCAGTTTTGTGCGTTTTGTGCGAAGATTAAAACTCAATTTAATGTTTCTATCCGTACTTTGCGAAGTGATAATGCCAAAGAATATACATCCACTTTATTCCAATCTTAAATGGGCTAGCATGTCATGCTTCATGAAACCTCGTGTGTTGATACTCCATCCCAAAACGGTGTTGCAGAATGTAAAAACAGACATCTTTTTGAAACTGCAAGATCCCTTTTATTTCAAATGAATGTTCCTAAACCTTTTTGGGCCGATGCAGTTTCTACTTCATGTTTTCTCATTAATCACATGCCATTCTCTGTTCTTCATGGTGAGATCCCTTACAAAATCCTTTTTCCCAATAAGTCGTTTCCTGTTGACCCAAGGATATTTGGTAGCACGTGTTCTGTTTGGGATGTTCGTCCGCATATCACTAAATTAGATCCCAAGTCTTTTAAGTGTGTCTTCCCGGGCTATTCTCGTCTTCAGAAAGGTTATAGGTGTTTTGTCACAGTATTAACAAATATCTTGTCTCCATTGCTGTTACCTTTATGGAAGACACTCCTTATTTTCTATCTTCACCTATTCAGACTCGTCAGGGAGAGGATGATGATTTGTTGGTCTATTCTATCACAACCTCCGCATCTGTCTCCAAACCAGATCCTAACAAGCCTCATATTACTCAAATCTACCCCAGGCGCCCACCTCTTGATTCATGTCATGCACCAACTCCTTCGTCATCAGATACAGTCCCGAACGATGATCTTCCTATTGCGTTACACAAAGGTAAACGCCAATGTACTTATCATATTTCTTCTTTTGTTTCTTATAACAGCTTATCATCTTCCTCTTCTTTTATTGCTTCTCTCGACTTTATCTCTATTCCTAAAACTGTCCGTGATGCCATCTCATCCTGGTTGGCATGACGCAATGATAGAGGAGATGAATGCTTTAGATGACAATGGTAGTTGGGACTTGGTCGATTTACCTTCAGGAACACGGGCTATATGATGCAAATGGGTATTCGCAGTTAAGGTCAATCTGGATGGGTCAGTTGCCAGATTGAAAGCCTGTCTTGTTGCTAAATGTTATGCTCAGACCTTTGGAGTGGACTATTTTGACACTTTTTCTCCTGTTGCAAAATTGACATCTTTTCGATTGTTTATTTCAATGGCCGCTGCTCATAATTGGCCTTTACATCAACTTGATATTAAGAATGCTTTTTCTCCATGGTGATCTTCAAGAGGTGTATATGGAGCAACCTCCTGGTTTTATTGCTCAGGGGGGGAGGGGGGTCAGGGCGCATTTGTTGTCTTCGAAAATCTTTGTATGGTTTGAAACAGAGTTCCCGTGCTTGGTTTGGAAAATTTAGTCAGGCTATTGAAAAATTTGGTATGATGAAAAGTAAGTCTGACCATTCTGTGTTCTACAAGTAACCAGGAGCTAGTATCATTCTGTTAGTTGTGTATGTGGACAACATTGTTATCACTGGGAGTGATACTACGGGAATCTCATCTCTTAAATCTTTCATTCATACTCAGTTTCACACGAAGGACTTGTGGGTGCTAACGTATTTCTTGGGTGTTGAAGTTACAAGGAGTAGAAAAAGGTATATTTCTATCTCAGAGAAAATATGTCCTCGACTTATTAAGTGTGACATGAAAATTGGGAGCAAATCCTTGTAGTGCTCCAAAGACTCCGAACATGCACCTCACATGAGATGGGGAGCTACTTGAACATCATGAGAGATATCGAAAATCAGTTGGAAGTTAAATTACCTTACCGTGACTCATCTAGATATTGCATGTTCGGTTAGTGTTGTCAGCCACTTTATGTCATCCCCAACAGTTCATCATTGGGCAGCATTAGAGAAAATTTTGTGTTACTTGAAAGGAGCACCGGGTCGGGGTATCGTGTATGCAAATCATGTGCACACTCATATTGAATGCTTTTCAGATACAGATTGGGCAGGTTCCAAATGGATAGAAGATCCACTTCAGGGTATTGTTTCTTTGTTGGAGGAAATTTTGTTTCATGGAAGACTAAGAAGCAAAACGTTGTATCACGATCCAGTGGAGAGTCAAAATATAGGGCCATGGCGTAGTCTGTGTGAGAGATAGTGTGGATATATCAACTCTTGACCGAAGTAGGACTTAAAACTTTGGTACCAATAAAATTGTGGTGTGATAATCAAGCAGCTCTTCATATTGCATCGAATCCTGTGTTTCAAGAGCAAACTAAGCACATTGAAATTGATTGTCATTCTGTTCATGAGAAAATTCAATAAGGCTTGAATTCTACAGGATTTGTGAAGTGAAGACCTGAGAACAACTAGGGGACATCTTCACAAAAGCTTCAAATGTGGTTCGGGTTGATTATCTTTGTAACAAGTTGGGCATGATTATGTTAGATCCGTGCGCGGCTAAAGAGGGGAGGGAATTACTTTGCGCACAACAAGTCATGGAGAAATTACTTTGCGCACATCAAGGAGGGTTTTCTTATTTTCTATTTAAACTAGGGCTAGCCGTCATTTGTAGGCATGCTTGATATTGGATATTTTCTATTGAGCGTCCTTAGGTTTAGATCTTAGATTAAACGAGTGCGGACGTCCTCTTCGGCGTCTTGGGAGGAGAGCACACATCTTTTGTGCTCAAATATCTTGTTATTTCTACTATTTTCTCAATAAAAATCATATCTTTTGTTGGTTCCTAACATTTTGGTATCAGAGCGACGATCTTGGCATCCATGGAGGTGGCTATCACCAAAAAAATTGAAGCTCTGGAGGAGAAGTTCAACGGCGAGATCGAGGGGATAAAGAGATCGTTAACGAGGAACGAGGAGGCCGTAAAGAAATTGACGACATCTATCGACCAATTAACGGCAAATCAAGCGAAGTGCGACGAACAATTTGCAAAGATCTTCTCCCTCTTGGTGGCTATTACACAAGGTGAAGGAAACCCTAAATCGACGTCAACGGCGACATCTGTGGACGAGAAAGGCCAAGATCTGAAAATTCCAGATCTGAAATTCTCAGATCCAGATCTGAAATTCTCAGATCCAGATCTTTCAGATCCATATCTGAAATTTTCAGATCCAGATCTGAAAGTCTCAGATCTGAAATTTTCAGATCCAGATCAGAAATTCTCAGATTCAGATCTTTCAGATCCAGATCTGAAATTCTCAGATCCAGATCTGAAAGTCTCAGATCTGAAATTTTCAGATCCAGATTTGAAATTCTCAGATCCAGATCTAAAAGTTACAGATCCAGATCTGAAAGGTTCATATCCAGATCTGAAATTTTCAGATACAGATCTTCAAGTTTTCAGATCTGAACCTTTCAGATCTGGATTTCTTCAGAATGGCAGAGAAAGCGGTGGAGATCATTTTCATCCATTTGATCCGGGAGGAGATATGCAATACGTGGAATGGATGGCACGCACACTCCATGCACCACCTTGAGAACAAGGTGGATTTTCAGGGGCGGAGTAATGTTAGATCCGTGCGCGGCTAAAGAAGGGAGGGAATTACTTTGCGCACATCAAGTCATGGAGAAATTACTTTGCACACAGCAAGGATGGGTTTTCTTATTTTCTATTTAAACTAGGGCTAGCCGTCATTTGTAGGCATGCTTGATATTGGATATTTTCTATTGAGCGTCCTTAGGTTTAGATCTTAGATTAAACGAGTGCGGACGTCTTCTTCGGCGTCTTGGGAGGAGAGCACATCTCTTTTGTGCTCAAATATCTTGTTATTTCTACTATTTTCTCAATAAAAATCATATCTTTTGTTGGTTCCTAACAGATTAATATCGATGCTCCAACTTGAGGGTCAATGTTAGCTGTATATTAGTTGTCAATTAGGTAGTTTCCTAAAGTGTGCGTATTAGTTGTAAATTAGCTAGTTTCCTAAAGTGTGCGTATTAGTTGTCAGTTAGCTAGTTTCGTAAAGTGTATAATTTCCTAAGATAGTTCCTTAATTTTGTATATAAATGTACCTTTCTTTTCAATGATATGAAAAAGAAAGAATTCTCTTTTTCATCCCAATTAACAAATAATATGGGCAATAATAGAAAATGTACCAATATATTTATACATTTTTCCTTTACAATACATACAATACAATGCATATGGTAAAATATGAAAATTACAAAGAAATTCTAAATGGTCCTTTCAACTTATCACTTAGATTTCAGCTTCTTGTACAGTAAACTCAGCTTCTTCGTAAATTGGAGCTTCTTTAAACTTTTGATCGGTACTTAACCGAATCAATAAGAACAATAAAACTGGTAGGTTAAAGTAGATCTATATTAACTCAAATATTCGAAAATTAAACATCATTTACAAAATGACTAAAGTAAAACAATAACAAATCATGTAAAATGATAATATGAACATTGTATGTAAAGATGACAGTTTAAACCAAGGTTTGAGGTATTGGCCGATATCAACTGGTATCGGCCGTATTGGATTGGTACCGCACCCTACCAGTATCGGAACGATCCTAAAGTTTCGGTTTCAGCCGAAACACTAGGGTTCCGGCCAGTTTCGCCCGGCCGGTTTCGACGGGTGGCCGGAACCGTAGGGTTTCGGCTTGAAAAGGATGACAAGGATGATCCAAAATTGTAGATCAAGACGAAGAAGAGGCGAAAACAGGAAAAAATTGCAGGAGAAAAGATGAAAAAGGTGAAAATTGAACTCACTGATGAACTCCTCTCCTGTCATCTCACTACCTCGCTGCATCGACAAACTCATCTTCTGCCTCGTCGCTCCGCCTCGACGAACGCCTTGCCTCCGCCTCGGCGAACGCCTCGCTGCACCGAGAGAGAGAGAGAGAGAGAGAGAGAGAGAGAGAGAGAGAGAGAGAGAGAGTTTGGCGTTTACCGCATCGAGAGAGAGAGAGGAGGAGAGAGAAAGAGAGTTTGCAAATGGAGGGCGACGGATATTTTTAATGGCAAACTTGTAATAAATGGCATGTGCACAAATTAAAATGGTGGGTGCACAAAGCAACTCACCCGGTTTACCGCACTGAGAGAGAGAAAGAGAGAGGAGAGAGAAAGAGAGTTTGCAAATGGAGGGCGACAGATATTTTTAATGGCAAAATTGTAATAAATGGCATGTGCACAATGTAAAATGGTGGGTGCACAAAGCAACTCACCCGGCTGGTTTTTTTAATGGCAAACCTGTAAATAAGTGCTATGTACGCAGAGTAAAACGGTGAGTGCGCAAAGCAACAACCCGCTATTTGATTTGTCATGGCAAACTTGTAATTAACTGAAGGGATAGCTGCCGGTTTATTCTGGAATGGCAAACTTGTGAACTAATGGCAAACTTGTAAATAAATTATATATACAAATTTATAAATACATATTAGTAATATAAATTTGATATGTATTTGATAGTATATGATTACTATTTTAGTTTTTAAGT
Source organism: Scilla litardierei (assembly GCA_030789695.1). Taxonomy (NCBI): domain Eukaryota; kingdom Viridiplantae; phylum Streptophyta; class Magnoliopsida; order Asparagales; family Asparagaceae; genus Scilla; species Scilla litardierei. The sequence goes on from CM061142.1 coordinate 818,803,132, forward strand.
ATTTGATAAGCTTTTAAGTATTTAAAATCATCGATACGAACAAAACGAAACTCAATTCTGAAACCGCCGAAACGGTCGAAACCGATACCAATACCTAAATTTTCTGGAGACCGAGACTGAGACCTCAAACTTTGGTTTAAACAAAGTGTGTAAAGAGACAATAAACTGAAACTTGTCATGTGTATCAGATTACAATTTTATTTTCTTGTTTTCATTTTCATATTCGCGTGAATGTAGAAATTATACAAATCCTAGGTTGTGACTTATGTCCGAGATTACGACATGCAATTAGACAAGAAACTGGTTTTGGTGAATAACCTCGCTATCAGCGTAAATAGCGGAAAAATGTCATCAGTAGTATACCCCTCATTCCATAAAAGAAGGATGAAAAATGAATACATGTAATATATCACAATCTCGTAAAAGAAAGTGGAAAAATAAATATAGTAAACCCATCATCGCTCATGTACCCTCTGGACAGTGAGTAACCCTAAAAACCCTAGTGAGTTTGATATGTCAAGTATAGTATCTTATGTGTAGTTTCAATATCAAGGTGGGGTAGTTATAGGTGGTTACTAATGTCGTGTTGTCATTATTTTCAGAGTTAACTTGCCATAATATTATTGTAGTTGTAACTTCTTTGATCATGAAAGAGTTATGGTACTTCCAATTTTCATATTGTGAGAGAATTGCTTTAGCATGCATCATAAGAGTAAATGAGTCATTGCCTCCCAACAGGTCAAGGGTCACATTCGTTTGCATGGCTAAGGGTTCTATGCAACCAATTTTTATTTATATCCATGTTTCGAACAGTTTCAAGAGGCATAATTTCTTTATGCCATCAATTTCATTTATCTAGCATTCCAAGGGTCATTGTAAATAATTTCCAACATGCTCAATTTTTCAACCGTAAAAGAACCTATATCAATTTATCTAATTTAGTCCAAGCATAGCTTCAAACCTAACCATACCTCCTAATTTAATGTCAGAAATAGTTTTCTAATCATTTTGTCACGCCCTGCAACCGGGGACGCGACTGTTTTTCCCACGAATTAGTAGGTCATGTAGGTAGCCAGTGAAAACAATCGAGGCCACGGGCAGAGATGCATTAAATTGTTTAAGAAAATTTCCATTGATAAATGCGAATTTACAAAGTTGGTTACATCATACTATATACGTGCAAAATACAATAGAAAGTGATACATGGATGCACTCATACCCTCAAACTTATAAATTTAGAGACTTCATAGCATAGTCCGTGTCCTCAAATACTGGGGCCTACTCTGTCTCTGTCTCTGTACCTAACGATGCAACAAAGATGAAGAGCTGCCAGTGGTTAGTGGTAAATCACGACAATTCTAGAACTTGGGAATTTAAACATTTATACGAGCATAACTAAAACTAACTAGTAAACAGGAACTAGAAACAAGTAAACATCATAATTTATACTGCCTGTCAAGCAGGAATTGGAAATAGACATGCAACAAATTTTACGATTTAGGGTTATATTATCATTGATCTAACAGTTACACCAATACTAGGCCGCGAATCATATTAAAGAGTACATTAAGCAATTAAGACCATAGGGACGATCAACTGGGCCGGGCCCAAAGTAACAACAGGGAGAGGCCCATGAGTCTAGAAGAGGAACATGATGAGACTCAATAATTAAGTCCGGCGATACCAATATGGGTCTATGATGGGCATTCGGCCCCTCACGGCCTGCGGGTTTACACCCGCAGGCGGGCTTTACCTGCGCGGCCCAATCCCGCGCGGGAATTACCCACGGCCGCCGTGCCTTAGGGTTGGCCGCACCCCCCCTTTTGCATACCCTAGTTTCTATTATAAGTAGGGGGGAGGCCTCTCTTGTTTACCCATGCTATTTGATATTTTGATATTTGGAGACTCTTAGGGTAAACGAGTGCGGACGTCCTCTAGGCGTCTTGGGAGGAGGGCACACCTCTTTTGTGCCCAATTATCTTTCTATTTGCTATTGTTTCTTCAATAAAAATCTTGTCTTTGTTAGTTCCTAACAATCAGACACCAAAGGCGACACCTTTGAAGAAGGAGAAGGAGAAAGAGCAGGTTCTTCCCCAAAGTCAACCCTACTACGTGGAGGAATTGGACGAGGAAGACGACGACGAGCCGTGGAGGGTGGACTACCGCGAGGAGGTGCGACGAAGGGCGGTGGAGAGCCAAAGGGAGAGTGGCGGCCCTAGCCGCCCAAATTGGGATCGCCACGGCCAAGGGGAGCACCGGCTAAACCCCCTTGGGCAGCAGGAGCCGCGGACAACACTTGCGAGAGGCGGGGGGGGGGGGCCTACCCCGCCTCTGGCGGGCCCCGACGGGGGGGGGGGGGGGGGGGGGGCGGGCCCTGCTGGGGCTCGGTAAGGTCCGGCGACCCTGCCGGACCTCCGGCAGGGTCCGCCGGCCCTGCCGGAAGTCCGGCAGAGCCTGCCCCCCCTCCGGCAGCCCCGGAGGGGGCCGACTGAGGCGTACAGGGGGCCAGAGCCCCCCGGTCAGGCGTACAGGGGGCCGGAGCCCCCCGGTCAGTTTCACAGGGGGCCGGAGCCCCCCGGACAGAGCTACAGGGGGCCGGAGCCCCCCGGACCTGTTTTCAGGGGACCGGAGCCCCCCTTGCAGCCGCCAGGGGGGATTTTCACCGGGGGCTCGGCCAGAGACAGGCCCCCCCGGGACAGCAGCCCGACGTCGGGGAAGGCCGCGGACAGCCACCTGACACGAGTTTCGAGGCCCCTGGGCGACGAACAGCGTATGAGGAGGATCACAGGTGGATTTCGGGAGATTTTGGAGACCCTCCGGTGCGTCGACCAGCAGCTGATGACCCCTTCTACGGTGACAGTCGCGGGAGAGGATATTATTCTGACGACATGGGTGGTTACGAGGCAGAGTTCGGCGACGACGCAGGTTGGGACGATGTTGAGGGGCGGTGTGGAGATCGTCGGGGAGACTACGGGGGCCACAGAGGAGGGCCACCCAGGCGCTATGAGACACTGGACGAGCGGCGGCAGCATTATCGTGGGCAGCACAGAGAGGAGGGGAGACCTGAGCAGGGGCGCTTTGGAGGAGATTGCCGCGTCCGGAAGCTGAAGATGCCGCTATTTTCCGGGGAGGACCCACACGCCTGGTTATTTACCGCAGAGAGACTTTATGGCGCACCACATGACTGAGGCCCATAAATTGGAAGCGGCAGCAATCTGCATAGATGGGCGTGCCTTGGGATGGTACCAGTGGACGGAGAGGCGGCAACAGATCAGGAGCTGGGAGGAGCTGAAGGACATGGTGCTGGAGAAGTTTAGAGACCACCGTCTGGGGAACCTACACGAGCAGTTGTACGCCCTCAGGCAGGAGGGGCCTGTGCGGGATTACATTGAGAGATTTGAGACACTGGCCGGGCGAGTTCATGGGGTGTCTGACGAGTCGCTGGAGGGCACTTTTCTAAAGGGACTACGCCCCAGTCTGAGAGCAGCAGTGAGACCCTACAAGCCCATGGGGCTATAAGAGGTCATATAGATGGCCCAGATGGTGGAGGACGCACAGACTGGGGATAGGCGGGTCCGTGGCAGTTACAGCAGTCAGACTTCGAGAGGCACCATATCTGGGGCTGGAGGAGCAGGTACCACGGCAGGGGTGACCTAGACGAGTCGAGAGAAGACTGGGGAGAAGGGTAGCATGCCAGCGACTAGGGGGCAGTTCAGACGCATGACAGACGCAGAGATGAGGGAAAAACGGCAGAATGGTTTATGTTTCCAGTGCGATGAGCGGTTTTTGCCAGGCCACTGGTGCGCGGGGCGCAACCTCCAGGTGATCCTGCTGGAGGACGACGACGGCGGGTCTGATGTCGAGGAGGAGACCGCTGAGGGAGAGGAGGAGCTGGAGGGCCAGCAGTTGGACGTAGCGGAGGTGTCCCTCAACTCCGTGATAGGGTTCACACCAAACCATACCATGAAGCTGAGGGGTGAGGTCGGTGACTAGGAGGTGACTGTGCTGATTGATAGTGGGGCTACCCACAATTTCATTTCCAGGAAGGTGGTGACACAGCTTGGACTTCAGCTGACAGACTGAGGCAGCTTTAGTGTGATGATGGGGACTGGGAAGAAGGAGAGCAGCCGCGGAGTTTGCAGGGGATTAGTGCTGACCATGCAGGGGATACAGATCGTTGCAGACTTTTTACCCCTAGACCTGGGAGCACAGACGTCATCCTCGGCATGACATGGCTGCAGACATTAGGTGAGATGACCATAAATTGGAAGCTGCTACGGATGGAGTTTCGGGAGGCGGGACGAGCAGTGATACTCCAGGGAGACTCTAGCCTCTGCAGAGTTTTGGTCTCTTTGAAGACCATGTTCAGGACCATCCAGTCAGAGGGCGGAGGATACCTAGTAGAGCTGTACTCTTTGACAGGTGAGGGGGGCGCAGAGGCCAGTACAGAGCAGCTCATTTCAGGAGAGGTCCAGCAGCCGATGGACTAGTTTGAGGAGATCTTCCAGGAGCCTCGGGGCCTTCCACCACTACGGGACCACGAGCACACTATAGTTCTACGAGAGGGTGTCTCCCCGATTAGCGTGCGGCCCTACCGATACCCTCAACATCAGAAGGACGAGATAGAGATGATGGTTTCGGAGATGGTGCAGGCAGGGGTGATCCAGCCGAGCGTGAGCCCTTTCTCCAGCCCAGTGTTGCTAGTGAAGAAGGATGGTAGTTGGCGGTTTTGCGTGGACTACAGGGCGCTGAACAAGGAGACGGTCCCTGATAAATTCCCGATACCTGTGATTGATGAACTCTTGGATGAACTACACGGAGCCGCCTGGTTCAGCAAGCTAGATCTTAAGTCAGGCTATCATCAGATACGGATGCGACGGGAGGATGTGCCCAAGACGGCGTTCAGGACGCATGAGGGCCACTACGAGTTCCTGGTCATGCCCTTTGGCTTGACCAACGCACCTGCCACTTTCCAGGCTCTCATGAATAAGGTATTCCGCCCCTTTCTCAGGCAATTTGTACTAGTTTTTTCGAAGATATTTTGGTGTACAGTCTTACTCTGGAGGAGCATTTGGACCACATGCAGGTGGTCTTTCAGGAGATGCAGTACCACCAGCTTTATTTGAACAGAAAGAAGTGCCTATTCGGATAGCCGCAGGTGGAGTACTTAGGGCACGTGGTATCAGCAGGAGGGGTAGCCGCAGATAGATCGAAGATAGCGGCCATGCTAGACTGGCCGTGTCCTACTACTCTCAGAGGGCTACGGGGCTTCTTAGGACTTACAGGTTACTACGCTCAGAGGGATATGGGACGATTGCCTGGCCATTGACGGAGTTATTAAAGAAGGACCAGTTCCACTGGGGGGAGGGGGCTACGACAGCTTTTGAGGCCCTGAAAAGGGCAATGACCACTGTGCCAGTCTTGGCGTTGCCCGACTTCACCAGACCATTTGTCGTAGAGGCGGACGCCTCCGGACACGGGTTGGGAGTAGTACTTATGCAGGAGCAGCGACCCATAGCTTTCTACAGCCAGGTGTTGACGGCGAAGGCCCGGTTGCGATCAGTGTATGAGAGGGAGCTGATGGCGATAGTGTTTTCCGTCCAGCAGTGGAGACCATATATGTTGGGACGGAGCTTCATAGTGCGCACGGATCAGCGGAGCCTGAAGTACCTACTAGAGCAGCGGATGGTAGCAGAGGAACATCAGAAGTTGCTGCGAAAGTTGATGTGGTACATGTTCAAGATAGAGTACCGTCCGGGATTGGAGAATAAGACAGCTGATGCGTTATCCCGGCGGGAGGAGGCAGAGTTAGCAGCGATTACCATATCCATCCTGGAGGATTGGGGCCCACTACAGCAGGAGGTTGAGATGGACCCGGATTTGGCGGCTATACGAGAGGCCCTTTTACAGGGGTCGACTAAGTACCCGGGGTATTCTTTGCAGGAGGGACGGCTACTTTACTGGGGCAGACTTGTGATACCGAGGACTTCTACTTTTTTCCGGCCATATTCAGGGAGTTCCACGGCAGTGCTGTTGGAGGATATTCTGGGGTCCTCAAGACTTACCAGCGGCTATCTCGCGAGGTATACTGGAAAGGGTAGAAGAAGGATGTGGCCCGGATGGTGGCAGAGTGTGACGTGTGCCAGCGTCACAAGTACCAGGCTATGTCTCCAGGTGGACTATTACAGCCACTATCCTTACCCGACAGAGTTTGGGAGGACATCTCTATGGATTTTATTGATGGATTGCCTAAGTCGGGTGGATTCAGCGTCATTTTTGTTGTGGTAGACCGCCTCAGCAAATATGCACATTTTATTCCGCTTAAGCATCCATACACCGCCGTTTCAGTGGCAGAGAGTTTTGTGCGTGAGGTTATTCGTCTGCATGGGCCGTCGAAGTCCATAGTCTCAGATAGAGACAAGGTATTTCAGAGCAAGTTTTGGCAGGAGCTTTTCAGATTACAGGGGACGGCCTTGAAGCGTAGTACAGCTTATCATCCCCAGACCGACGGTCAGACAGAGGTGGTTAATCGTAGTGTGGAGACTTACCTCCGATGCTTCATCTCAGAGAATCCTAGAGAGTGGGCACATTGGCTACCGTGGGCGGAATATTGGTATAACACTTCATACCACACGGCGGCGCAGACTACACCTTTCCGGATTTTATATGGCAGAGACCCTCCGCATTTACTTCATTATGGCCATGAGACGACTCCAGTTTCTGACGTCGAGCAGTACTTGGCGGAGCGGGACCGGATCCTAGAGGAGCTGAAGCTCCATTTGGCGAGGGCTCAGCAGGTCATGAAGGCCCGGGCAGACCTCCACCGACGTGACGTACATTTTGAAGTGGGTGATATGGTCTATTTGAAGTTGCGGCCATACCGGTAGATGTCGGTAGCACATAGGCGGAATGAAAAGCTGACACCCCGCCAATGGAGCATTTCTCCAGCGGCACAAGCCCTCGCTTGCTTGCGAGGCCACCCGGGTTCGATCCCGGGTGAGTGGCTCCCCCCGCGCGCGCGTCTTACCAGCTTTCCAATGAACCGAAAAAAAGCTGGCACCCCGGTATTTTGGGCCGTTTGAGATCGAGGCACGAATAGGACCGGTGGCTTACAGATTGCGTTTACCCCCAGGATCTACCATTCATCCTGTCTTCCATGTCTCACAGTTACGCCAGGCTATTGGCGCCCGTCCCTCTTCCCCTACATTACCAGAGACTCTTACTGCGGATATGGAGGTTAGGCTGGAGCCCGAGTTGTTGAAGGGAGTCCGACGGTCCGACACAGGTGTCCAACAGGTGTTATTGCAGTGGAGGGGCTTACCGGAGCACGGCAGCACTTGGGAGGACCTGGATGACATGGCGGCGCGCTTTCCTGACTTCCACCTTGAGGACAAGGTGGCTCTTTGGGAGGGGAGTATTGATGGGCCTTCGGCCCCTCACGGCCTGCGGGTTTACACCCGCAGGCAGGCTTTACCCGCGCGGCCCAATCCCGCTCGGGAATTACCCACGGCCGCCGTGCCTTAGGGTTGGCCGCACCCCCCCCTTTTGCATACCCTAGTTTCTATTATAAGTAGGGGGAGGCCTCTCTTGTTTACCCATGCTATTTGATATTTGATATTTGGAGACTCTTAGGGTAAACGAGTGCGGACGTCTTCTAGGCGTCTTGGGAGGAGGGCACACCTCTTTTGTGCCCAATTATCTTTCTATTTGCTATTGTTTCTTCAATAAAAATCTTGTCTTTGTTAGTTCCTAACAGTCTATCAGATTCTAGTTGCGACCTGACCAGAACACCTGATGGGGTCATGTAATTAGGAGCATGGCTCTAGTTGCTCCAGAACTCATTAATATGATTTACACCCAGTGAGTTTGAAGTGCCAAGTGTATACCAGGTGTATATCTCTAATTATCTCGGTGATATAGTTTATGTGTAGTTCTAAGTTGATAATATTTAGTTTCAATGGCATGGTAAATGTGCAACATGTGCTATATGACTATTAAAACAGGAAACACGTTGAAATATGAAACAGGTAGCATACAATAGGTGATATAATATTTAAAAGGATGGAACATGTAGCATGTGGATGACATGTAGTAAGTGAAAGAATAATACTAAGCATGTAACAATAATTTAAACCTGAGTGGCGTGCACAATTAATATAGTAATCTAACCAGGTGGCATGTAGCGAACAGTGTAGCAACTAGAATTGTAACACCCCAAGTCCCCTGGTGCCCTCACATTTATGCAAGTGTAATGCAGGCCCCGTATGTGCCATTGAAAACAAAGAAAACTGACAGAAAGGTAAAGAGATACTCACATAAAAATACTGAATTTAAAAGCAGGGAAACCAAAGTACAACTCACGAGTCCGCTCCAAGCCTAAAACCTAAAGTACAAAAGGGTGCCACGAGGGCACTCACGAGCAGACAGAAACTTAAGGCTTGACATCTTGAATCGGAAACTCCAACTCCAACACCTCTGCACGTCACCTACGTGGACAACAAAAGTTGTACCACAGCTCAGATGAGTAGACAATATCTAGCCAAATGACAGGAAGATAATAGTAGTGCAAAAAGGAAACATGAGCATCAATTATAATGACATGGTACTGAAATGATGCATATGATAAGCATTTAATATATTAACTACTGTAAGGGGGTAACTGCTAATATAAACCAATCTTAGGTCGTGACTTATGAAGGGGAGCACAATGTTCAACTGGGAGCTTTGTGGACCGCGAGGTTGTGACCCCGGGCTGAGTCCAAAGGAATAAAGTAACGTACTGTAAGAGCTATAACACTGTGACCTGTGACGGTGGCTCCAGGACCCATCAAGATGGCCGTCCCTGTCTGCCCCTCGGACTCCAGGACCCATCGAAAGATGGACGTCCCCCTAACCTGGGGCTGTAGAACAGGTCCCAGTCACTCTCGCACTCCATCGATCATAAGTTTCTCGAAACCCAATGAGTCAAGCAGAAATTAAACTTTTATTAATTTTTAGTGTCGTGAGGGGTATTAAGTTTAATATTAGTCAAACTGCATAGTCAAGTCATGAGTCAATCTGTCATGTCAAGAATCAACCTCAAAATAGTCTACTGCCGTACATGTAACAACTCAGGGACTACGTAATTTAATCACAATATTAAACTTCATGGTACTAGCAAGCTTAAGAGACAACATGATAATGAAACTGGCATCTGATAAAGTAAATGCATGAATATTTCTCATGGCATGATATTACTAAAATGATAATAAAGCACACAACCGTTTCATGCAACGAACTAAGAGCAAAGAAATAGTATCTGTTTAATAAAGAAAACACAAAAGTCAAACACATAATGGCTCAGGGGCTCTAGGCCATTGGGATCATATCCGGGGTCTTTTTCATCACGTGGTGGGGGACCCGTGCCTACGGCAAAATCCACGGGGTTTCTAGTAAGGGACTAGGGGCTAACGATCAAGATAGCGGGGGAATGTGGCTCATATCTTAATTAAACATCAACGACAATCCATAACAACAACCAAAACTCTCAGCCGAACCCAACAGCAGTAGACCAAACCCCAGCCGCAAAGGACAGCCAACAAATGATCACACGCTCCAAGCAAGAAGGGAGCCGCAACACCCCAATTGAGCAAGCAAGAGACAACCCGCAAGCAAAAGAGCCACCGAACTCTTATATCCGCAAACAAGGGACAAACCGCAAGCCAAGCCAGCCCTATACGAGGACCCCAGGACCCCACAACAAGTAGGCAAGGGAACCAACCCCACTAAATTACCGTTGGGACTCAAGCTTCCCGCTACTCCTCAAATAATCCTATCCCGTTTGATAAAAATCACATTTTTCTCTCAAAAACCCCAACATTTTTAGTTCAGTGAAGGCAAGCAAAACATCAAAGGAAACTGAACAAAAGAGGGTGATAAAGTCTACTGATTCGAAGCCGAATAGCAAAAGAAAGTTAAGATTCGAAATCCACCGCAGATCACCCAATAAATCAACTGGAAATCAACCCCAAAAGTAGCGGAAAGCAACAACATGCTTTGAAGAAACTGAGGAAAAACTTACAATGCATGTAGCCGAGAGGAGGGGGAGAGTGGGAGATTTATAACCACCGAAGCAACCCCCAAGGTCACAAGCAGTAAGGAGTCAGTAAGGTGTGCATGAGGAGCCGCAGAGCTACAGCCGAGAGGACAGAGAGGGGACTCCGGGTGTCGTCGACAAGGACGAAGGACGAACATAGGCTTGCAAGACCCCACCGAAGGCCCCACCGATGTGCGGAAGTGAGAGGACGGACGGAGAGGTCCCCTCGAGCCCTAGCCGTTACGTTTGAGTGATGTGAGGGGGAGCGAGCAAAACGACGAGAAAAGAGAAGCCTGAGCGGGCTTTCTTTGAGATGGGCCTGCAGGAAAAACAAAGGGGGTGGGGTTTTAATTAAACGGGCCCAAGAATGGGCCCGTTACAAGAATCATGGGGGGATTGACAATGAGGGCGGGACAACTGCCATCTCACAGAGTTGCCATCATCGATCATTTTAACGGTCGTAATTATGTGTTCATGGTTTTCGTATGATCCCACATGTGGTAAACCTATGATCTGATAGGCAGTGAGTTTATATTCAAACGGCTTCAATTAATCAAACCCTCAATAATCCAAGTATAATACGTCGGGCAAGGCCCAAGATCAATTTCAACATTAACCTCACAACCAACTTTTAAAGGCCAAGCCAACAACTAACTCATTACAACAACCTAACACCAAAGGATCCCCAAAACAACAAGACACCCAACATCACTGAGTCATGTCAAGGGGCAAAACCCTAATGCAGACATGACCACGGCATGGTGCCCAAATAGTCACGACGGGGCTTGGGGAGTCACGACGGGGGCTAGCTGGAGGAGACACTGCAAGGCTATGGGAGTCATGGCTAAGGGCAGAATGCCCAATGGAAGCACAACATTCTCGGCAGAGGACTGTTAGCCCAATTTGAGCTCACGGTCGGGGTGAAGCCTTGAGACAGTCAATGTCAAAGCAAAAACCCCACGGGACAACCACGTCAAAGGCGTGGGGCGACAGCGGGGATGCCGTGAAACCCTGAAAACACTCGAGTCTTACTTAGAACCATCATCGCAAGCAAAACAATAGTTTTAAAAACAAAATTTGAGAATTAAAGTGATTTACTAAAATTCGAAAACCAGCAGAGGAAGTTGAGCCTTGACGGGAGACGGCTGAAATTGCTCGTCAATGAGGGAAGATAAAAACCAAACACTAAAACCCTAACACAACTGAAAATCCTTTGAAAATAATTTTTTGCTTGGAAATCGAAACCCTAGACTCAGCTAGGTTTTTATAAAGGGGAAGAGAGACCCATGGCGCTGGGAAAAGATGCACTGAAGCTGTGGTTTTGCCACGAATGGGATCGGCATTGGAGTAAATAGAGATCATAGCAAATTGCATGATTCTAGGTCGTGGTGGGTTCATGAGCTTGTCATAGCTGTCCGTGAGGTGCAAAGGAAAGAGGCTCGGGTTTTGCTGCTATCGGGGTCCTTTCTGCCGAAGGAAGGGGGGAGAGAGAGTCGGGGGTCTTCGTCGCCGCTGGGAGAAGAATATGATAAAAAGGGGGGAGTAGGTGGGCACGTGATGGGGAGGGTGTGGGGTTAGGTAAGCGAGATTTTTATTTTTCTTAGTGGGTGGGCTTGGTTCTGGGCTGGGGCTGGGAAGTAAAGGGAAAGAGAAAGAAAAGGAAAGAAAGAGAGAGATGAAAAAGGGTTGGGCTTGGGCTTCGGTTGGGTCGGGAAAAAGAAAAAGAAAGCAATTCCACATTACACATTTGCATGTTTAAAGTAATTTCACAATATTTTAAGGGACAAAGTCGTGCCTTTTTGATTTCATGTATTTCATTTTTCAGCCTTTGTTTAAAACTAATTATTTTAAGATCTCATCAATTTATGCACGAGGGGCTGAAATTTAATTTTTAAATATTGTTGGGGTGAAAAAATCAAAAAGCTCACTACTTCAACACCAAACAATAGGGCAAATGCACTTGGTAATAAACAACAAGGGCGAAAGCCCATGGGGACAACAAGGGTGGAAAGTCCAGGGGCATCAACAGTAAAGGCCCACGCAGGCATCAGTAGTAAAGGCCCATGCAAAGGCCCATGTGGCAATATAAAGAAAAGGCCCACGCTGGCTGCAAATCAACAAGCCCAAGCGGGCAGTCGACAGAGCAGGCCCATGCCCAAGCATGGCGGGCCCAGACGGGCCCAAGCGGGATAGGTCCAATCAGGGCGGGATAGTGGAAACAGCAAGCCCCTGCGGGATGCTTGCGAACAAACGGGGACGGAGCCCCTTGCAAACAAACGTAGCAAGGGGCGGGGCTCCCCGTACGAACAGAAAAAGGGGCGACATCAAGCCACCCCAAAGAAATAATATTCATCATCACAATCAAGAGAAAATTTTCAAATTAATCTGAAATAACAGAATTAAAGAAATCTACCGTTCACTGTCTAAATCGAGTCGGAAACTCATCAGAAAGTGGGCCGAGCCTTGCCGCCGTGTCGTATGGGAGGCTGCGGCTGCTCGATCGACGCCTTTGAAGATATCCGAGCTCAAAATCAAAACTGGAATCTCACGAAGAAAAATCCGAAATCCTTGAGAAAGTAAGAGGGTGATTTATAGAACCGTAAAAGAGAAGAATCCCATCATGCATCTAGGAACAAAATGCACGCAACACGCGAGGAGGTCGATGATCGATGGTAAAGGGAGAGGAGAAGTATTTGAACTTATTTAATGTGGGAGAATGAGGAATTAATGGGCTGTTAGAGGTGTGATTCATGCGAGAGAGGGAAGGAGAGCCGTGGGGGGGTTGGCTTTGTTCGGTCAGGGGACAAAGAAGTTGGTGACGGGGGGAAAAGATGTTTTGTTTGAGGTTAAATGAAGTAGTAGGTTTTTTTTATTTTGTTTTGGGTTGGGGGGGATGGTTGGGTCTGTTTGCAGAGAAAGGGAGAGGGGTGATGAAGAGAGGTAGGTTTTAATTTGAGTTTTTTGTTTTTTTTTTGTTTTTTTTTTTTGTTTTTTGTTTTTTTTTGGGGGGGGAGGTCCAAAATGAAGGTGAAGTTGGCTGAGAAGTGGGGCTTTTATGGGTTTGTATTTGAGGAATTATTGGGTGTGGGCCTTGTGCTCAAGGAATGAAGAAAGGAGGAAATAACAGAAGAAGAAAGATGGGAAAACAAAGGGTGGGCTGGGGTTGGGGGGCTTTAATAGAAAGAGTTTTTGGGCTTGATAAAAATGAAGAAAGAAAAGAAAGAAAGAATAAAGAATAAAGAGAAGCGGGCTGGTGTGTTTTTGTGGGCTTGGAAAGAAAAAGAGACGGAAAGAAAAGAAGAAAGAAAAATAAGAAAGAAGAAAAAGAAAGAAGACATGAGGGGGTTTTGGGCTTGGGCCTAATTGGAAAAAGAAAGAAGGAAAATAGAAAGAAGCAAGTGAAGGGTTGTTGCGTGCTTGGACCCCTGTGCCGAGTGAAAAGCAGAAAGAAAGAAAAGAAGAAAAAAGAAGGAAAAAGAAGAAATTTTTTTAGAGAAAATGTTGTAGAAAAATTAAAAATTCCAATCGTTTTACAGAAATTTAGTCACAAAATTTAGGCTAGTACAGTCTCTACCTTAGTCGCCGTCGTTATTGCTAAGGAGATAGAGGGAGAAAGGAGAAGAGAGTTAGTTAGTGTCGTGCCATTACCCGCAACTTAAAAAAGTTGTTTGGGTGGAGACCTACTTCTTTTAAGTTAAATCCAACTTAGAATAAGTAGGGATAACCCATCAACCTGTTTATTGAAGTTGGGGTTTAGGGCACAAACCTAACATGCTTTCCTCTCCTCTCCTCTCTCTCTCTCTCTCTCTCTCTCCCCCCCATGATAGTGGCAGTAGTAGTAATAGAGCGACATGAAGTTGAGGAAGGCAATTTGACGTGCAGAGGAGGCTGGATCAGCTGAGGAGGCTGGAGATTGGTGATTTTTTTGGGGGTTTAGCTACTTGGCCCCATGCCACGTCTGCCTGGGTAGCTGCCTTTTAGAACAATGCATAGTCATACAACTAAAAGATGTGTATAAAACTGAAAGAGGGCATATAAACGAACTCAAATGGTAACATAAATTTTGTTGGTACATTTTTCACTTCATGAATGCATTGGAAGATTCAGAATACATTCATTTCTCTAATTTTCAGTTTTTCCTCCGTACATTTTTCACTTCATGAATGCATTGGAAGATTCAGAATACATTCATTTATCTAGTTTTCAGTTTTTCCTCCTTGAATCTGTGAATCAATCCAAAAAAGTATTCAGTTAATTAAAGCCCAACAATCACAAATCTGAATTAGGCTGTCTGTGGAATGTGGAGTTCTTTAGCAATTGAGTCGTGACATCGGCATGGGAAAGGGAAGAATGATGACGAAGGCATAAGCTAAGCAGATAGAAGGTTGAGAGAGTGCAAGGTTGATGAAGGAGAAGACTTCTGTCTAGAGTATGTCTAGATTGAATAAGGCTCACTTTTAATGGGAGTTACCATGGTATTGTCACTTAACTGAGGTGACGATATGACCCGAAAGCCTAAATTGATGGGTTACAGGTTAATACTGTATATCAAGCTAACTTAAACACGAAAAAACTCCCCATCATGTGGACCTTTGAGCCACAGAAAGGCCTCCATAATAAAACAACTTGCTTGAAAAGGTAGATGTGAATAAGTAATCATATCTTAAAAATTCAATTGTAATGTCCGTACTGAGGACCTCCTGAACTTTAGCTATGTAGTGCTATGCTAGATTCGACATTCCCCACATGCTAAAGCTAATGGGTTAAGACTATGAGTGGACAATGTACATTAAGCAAACTAGACACTTTGAATGGGAATTACCATGGTACTATCAGTTAATTGTTGGATAACCACTTTACTCAAAACATAAGCTGGTGGGTTAACTGCTAGTAATATATATATATAAAGCAAAAGTAAACACCTAAAACTCCCTGTCACGTATGCCTTGGGCCACGGAAAGGCCTGTGTAATAAACATGATTTGATTGGAAAGGCAGATGGGAGCAAGCATATCTTAAACATTTAATTGTGATAGTCAATCCCAGGACCTCTTGTACTGACTCTAATACCATGCTAAATAACCACTTTGCACAAATACTGTATGCTAA
Organism: Scilla litardierei; assembly: GCA_030789695.1. NCBI lineage: Eukaryota > Viridiplantae > Streptophyta > Magnoliopsida > Asparagales > Asparagaceae > Scilla > Scilla litardierei. The sequence goes on from CM061142.1 coordinate 818,818,315, forward strand.
TGAGTAATATTCGAATAATGTATATCAAGCGAACTCAACACTTGACCCTAGCATAAAAAAAGTTCCAACTTTATTACGTTTTCCAGAGGGATAACTTACCTTTATGCCTTGGCCATGGACATAAAATAACTACTGAAAATATAGGAACTTTGCCGTCGGCACTCATTTGTTGGATCATAAAACATGTTACCCGTCCCGAGTGAGGTATTTTCTCCACACTCAAAAATCAATGGGGGCATTTTGCCCCATGTTAGACCGACAAAATTTCGGTGGGATTATGAATGTAACTTGGCTTTCTTGAGCTGACATATATTATGTAGTTATGTCTTCATCAGTGTATTCTCTGTAGCATGTTAGTGGAGTCTACTTAGACAGCTTTTCATTTACTGATATCTGAACTTTTCCTATCAATTCATATATTTGATTTTAACATTGTTATGTGTCAGGTTCTAAACTTTATGTGGTTGAAGTTCCTTCTGATTTGGCGCTATTTCCGGTTCTGGTCTCTAGTAAGTATGCCAGATTTCTGGTATTACTTTCCGTACATATTTTATTCTACTCCTTGATGTACACATGCTAAATATCTGTGGTTAAATCATGCTGCCTTTTTACAGCGAAAACTCTAGGCATTCATGTCGTTGACAATGTTGCATTCACAATTAAGGTTTATATAACATCTGACTAGTTTTTTTTGAATCGTTGAATGGTTAAGTTTATATTATGGAATTGACAAAACTCTTAGTAAAACTTATTAGATAATATAGCCTTGTTACTTAAATGATGAAGTGTTCAGTTATTTATAATCAATTTTCTTATGAACTTTTGTCAAACCTTTGTGTATAAGCCACAATGTCCTTTCATATTTTGTAATGTCCCAAAATTGGTATTAATATTAAAAATATTTTTCAATGATTTTTCGAAATTTTTCCACAATTTTTCTGGATTTAGTTCATTTTAAACCCCTTTTAAAAAACCAACCCAAACACATTAAGAAAATTGCAACTCGATCCAAACATAACCCGCAATCTTAACCTAACCCGCATAACTAAAATTACAGCTATCTCTCCCATATTCTAATTTTTCATTCTTTCTCTCTTTTTTCCTGACCTCGCCTACTGCATCTCTCTCTCTCTCTCTCTCTCATCAAAGGCACCCATTCAACTATGCTCGCAGGGTCGTCGTGCTACGATGACGTGGGCGTCAGCGAGCCCCCGCCGTCTCTACCGCTCCCTTGCCGGAAGAGCAACAACTCTCTCTCTCTCTCTCTCTCTCTCTCTCTCTCTCTCTTCCTATTTAATTTCCCTTACACCAGCCCTAATTTTCTTGGTGAAAGATACGATGATCTCTCTACTCTCAGTCTCGAGCTCTTCTTCCCTGTTACTCCCTTCCCGTCCATCCTCCACTTTTCTGAGGTAGCTGCAACTGTGCAGGCCCGCTAAACTACTTTTAGCACTTGATAAACTTGACCATTTTCTCTTGTGACCTAAGATGCCGTGGATTTTCAAGGGTGTTGGTTTCGACATCTTGTTCTGCGATGATAATGAATTGAGCTTATAATTTTGATAATTTTGATTAATTTAGATGCTGATGTTGTTGTGGTGATGGGGGGGTCGTGTGTGGTAGTTGGCTTTGCTCAGCTAGTCCTCTTTGCCATGGGTTATGTGGTTGCTTCTTTGGCTGTGGGTTTCTGTACAGTCGGCTCTCTGGCTGTGCTATATCATTATTCGCTTTGGGCCTCGTATGCGTGGCTAGCCTCTTCTTGGGATTGGTTGGTTGTGGGGTCGGTTCTTGGGCCTTTGGTTGGGCCGTGGGTCTTGGGCAACCCTCCTTGGGCTTGAGGCTTATGTGTGGCTGGTTCTCTTGGGGCTTGCGGGGTTGTGCGGCTGCCCTTTGGGCCGCAGGCTTTTGTGTCTACCCATCTTGAGGCTTGTGGCTTGACTGTATATCTCCTTGGTCTTGTGGGCTTTTTGTGGCTGAATTTTTGGCCATGGGTTATGAGGTTTACCCTTCTGAGCCGTAGGCTTGAATGGTTGACCTCTTGGTTTTTGTGGGCCTGATATTGTTCAATGGGCTTTAGCCCCGCTCTACCATAATTGATATTCAATATCGGATATGGAAGGGTAACTTGTTTTCTATGATGACATTATTATGAGAAAAACACAATACTTAAACTCTGACATGAAAATTGATGGTTTGAGAGATATGCAGAGGAATACAGAAATGATTGTACATAGTGAATGCTCACAAATTTTGTTGTCTTGTCTTGGGCTTATGCTAGACTTTGGTAACTACAACAGAATTAATGGCACTTTCATTTGGATATGACTTGATTACTAGATCGTTGTAGAGGATTTGGTCATTGTTCCTGATAGCATGTGTCTGATTCTTGATTAAAGAGATTGATATAATGGTAAATGTTTTTGGGCTATGCATTGAGACATTGTCTCTTGATATACAATGCTAAAATCCCACAATATCAATCTTCATTATTCTGATTACTGAGATGATGTTTGAGTACATACATCATACACCTTTATGGCACTCAGTATACACCTATACACGTGACATTGCCTGCATACTGCCTTATATATATACTATGCTTAATACTGCATCATACTTGACACATCATTGTACCTGGACTGTACTTGACATCAGCCATAGATATTCACATTCCTCACATTAATTATTTAGGCTTGCAATAAGCACGGGGGATGGTGTAACGAATGTTATTGAGGGCGCTATAGATTGGTTCCACCCATACTGTACCTAACAGTTCCCATTACATATTTGTATCTGATGGATCCACTACTGTATTTGAATGTTCTTGTTATTGTATTTGATTGGATCATGCTTGGGTGAGCTCCCCCATGGCATGGGTGAGTTCATACGTTGCATACTATGCCCTCAGCATAAGTCACTGCACTAATCATAGGAGCACATGTTTCACTTTCATAGTCATGTAGATACAGTAAATATGTCCTACAATTATCATGCCATATATTGTCATATATACCCGTTTTCATATGATGTTACTCCTTTTATTGTGTTTGGCTTGCATGATTTACTCATGTTGACATAGTTTCTGTAGGCATGTCTTGAGTTTATTTTGCATTTAATGATGTATGAGATATTTTGTTAGGCTGCCTAAGTGGTATGTTTCAGTTCCATGTACTGGGTCTATTGCTATGTATAAAACTTTATGCTTTTGAGTATATATGTCTTGGTATATTATGTTTGTACATATGTTCTCTGGGGACTTGCACGACCTGCATACTTGATACGTTTAATGTATACTGAACCTAAGGAAAAAACTATTTCCCATTGGGTTTTGTATGCAACGCGGCTTGGCTCGCCCCATTTTTTTCTCTCCTTCTCTCCTGAGAACGGGGGGTGCCATGTTTTGTTGGTGACCCATGCAGGTCCAACCAAACTACCATCAGAACGGGATAGATCGAGTAAGAATGTACCAATAAACAGTACTCTCGCAATAATTGTTGATATACTTTGGACACATGATGTCGCACTCGGAGAGGACGAGCTGAAAAAGAGTCTTCTGCTACCACTAACGGGAATACCCATGTGATGGTGAACAATGAGGGAGTCGCCAACATAGGAGCCGACACCGTGGCCAATACAGGGGCCAGCTCTGGGGCTAACGCCGGGGTTAGCCAGGGAACCAACAACATGCTAAACGAATTGACCTGATTTGCTCCAGCATGCCTTACCGAGGGATTCTCTGGCCAATTTTGGGATGCAACAATTTTGGGCACTGTAACCAAGAACTTCCTTCGGAAAGGAAGAACATGTCCAAGCAGAAGAATGACTACGGAGTACAGAGGACAACCTCAGAGCCGCTCTCATTGCAAATGATTCTTGGGTAGATCGGGCCAAACTACAATTTACAGATAGTGCCAGAGTATGGTGGTTGTAAGAGAAATGGCAGTTGGAAAGATCCATTTATTTGGACACATTCGTAAAGCATTTCAATGCTAAATACTTCCCGCTAAAAGCCGATATTGAGCTGCAATAGAAGTTTGTCAATTTGGTGCAGGGTCCCATAACAATGGAGCAATACGACGATGCATTCTTAATGCTCAGACAGTGTATCTCTGACTTGTCTTAAATGCTTTGACCTCCATATTTAAGCTTCCCTTCTAATCATTGGTTGTGATTGCAGGTTTGCTCCCGAAATGATAACTAACCCTTTAGCTCGTACCAGACGCTTCCAATGAGGTCTAATTATTGAGATTAGACAGAAGCTAATTGTAGTTGACCTGACCATGTATGACGCTATTCTATCGATAGCCCGGAGACACGAGTTTGTCAAGTAGGATGTAGAAGAGGTGCCAGAGAATCCTAGCTGACACCCTCCAGCACCACTAGCGGGCCCGAGTAGAAGTCCTCCATCATTAGCATGACCAGTCTACTGGCTTGTGCCGACTACATTATTCAAGAGGCCGAGGCCCCGGACCGTAGTCACCCACCGTCGGTGTGCTATTACTGTCGCAAGACAGCACGCCAAGCAGGAGTGCTGCCTTCTCATTCGGTGCCTAGTCTGCGGATTGTCGATCCACACGATCAGAGATTGCCCTGAGAAAAAATCAAGCCAGCATCTCCAGCCCTGTGAAGCCCATTTGTTTTTAAGGGCCCAATGCCTTTTCTCTCATCTTTCTTTCTTTTCTTTCTTTTTTCCTTCTTTTTGTTTCCGGCCCAGCCCACTAAGCCCTCAACTAAAACCCCCCTCTTTCTCTCCCTCCCCTCCTGATCTCTCCATGTGTCTCTCTCGTGAAACGTGCAGGCGACGCGTGAAACGAACGCGGCGAAAAAAGAAGAAAGAAAATCTAATCCTTTCCTCCTTGGGACAAATCAAAGCTACCCTCTTCCCTCCACACACCAGCACCTCCTTGGGAGCAAATCAAAGCTACCCTCTTCCCTCCACCTCCTAATATACGTGTTGCATCTCAAACCCTAAAATCTTAGGGTTTGACACATTTTGCTTCAGATCTGAATCTAAAAGCTTCGTGGCATCTCCTCTGCTCTTCTACATGTCATCTAGACTCTCCCCTTCCCCTATTTTAACTTGGGTAAGTCCAAAAATTTCAGCATTTTATCAAAAATTTCGTTTTCAAAGAAAAGTTGTCCTTTTATGCGATTTAGGGGTTTTCTCTCTTGCTTGGGGACTAATCTAAATTCTGGAGTTTGGATTTCTATTGTGTTCATCCTATGAGTTCGAATTTCAAGTAAATCACTTAATTTCTGGAATTTTAGTATTAAATGTTTATGCTTCATTGCTATAATGATTCCTGAGCATAAGTTGGGTGTTCTTGGGCTTGGTGGCAACCCATGCCACTGCCCTAGCTCTTTTGTGCATTTATCATGACTGTTTGAGCCCTATTTGGCTCTAAACTTTCAGCCAAGCCTTCATTGGTTTTGTTTTTCCTTATTAAGCAATTTTTGGGTATTGACATGATCTTGCCGATCTCTTGTTAAGAATGTCTAAACCCTCTTTTGTTCCATGGAGACCATAACCCCATAAACCTGACTTATTAGATGATTGGTTGTCTTATAAGCTATGTTACACACTTTGTCCCTTAAAATTCAGAATACCCAATGATGTTAGCTGAGGGTTCCGACACTTAAGTCCCTACGTGAATGCTTGAAGGATCATTAAAAAATTTAAACCCATGAATATGTGGTTAAGTCCCTAAAAATGATCAATGATGATATTTACCTGAGATCACTACCAATGCCCATTTTTCAATTGAAATTCCACCTTAATTTCAAGATGAAGTAGCAACTGTTGCATGATTCTCAGATTCAGGTATCTAGTACTTAACTAGTGCTTTATTCCAATTAATGCTCATATGAAACACTGTTCATAATATCTGTCATTTGTAAAATACTTGTTTAATTGATAACATGACTGCTACCATGTTACCTGTCGCCATGCTAATAATTCATGTTCCAAGCAATTGATATTTGCTACATGTTATTATGGTTATGTCACTGATTGCACTCTAAGTCCATGACATTGAATTTAGTTTTATGATGTGTGCAATAATAACTATGGACACTAGAAGAAAGTCTTGTTGGAATGTACTGTTATGAGTGTCACGTGCAACATCTTGATGAAACATCTTGTTAAATTCATGGACATGAAAATGTATGGTATCATATAGCACACCCACATATCGTCTAAATTTAATGTGACTGTAATCGAATCATTTCAACCTAGCATAACACATGTGACATATCACTTAGAGGTTAAGTGATGTACACTTGGTTTACACTGAGCATTTGAGACTCACTGGGTATGAGGTAAATCATATTAGTGGGAGTACGGGAGGGACTTGAGCCATGATGTGTTCCATAATCCAGTTTTACTTCGGTTGTTAATGTGGGTCAAATGAGTCAATGTGGCCGCCCTCACGTCGTTTCTGTGGGCCTAGCCCGGGTGAGCTCCCACATAGCCTGTAGTGGACTCCTTGGTTGCTTCTGTACTCTCCAATATGATTCACGACCTAGGTTTGGCTTAAATTGTAGAAAGTAAGAAATCTATCACATAATGATGCATGTTACTTTATTCGCTGTCAGCATGAGTAGTTAGTTTCATGGTAAATTGTACTTCCGTTATTTTGAGCCTTGTTTTCAGTAGTTTTACTTGCGCTCAAATAAATGTTTAAACGCCAAAATTCTTGAAGTTAATGTAATTTACCTTGTGCTCCTGCTTTGCATTGAACACCGGGTGTTGGTTGTTCTGAGGAGTTTCTTGTTGTCGGGGTTCTGGAGCCAAAAGTGGAGTCTGCTAATCTTTGACTTAGAGGTAGTCATGTGCTGATGTATTATCTTTGTAAAGCTTTTTGGGGTACTTAGGTTTTAGAACGTGATCCTATTTTCTGATGTATATATAGATCATGTTCTGAGAGCATCTTTTGTAAACTCGCTTATATAAATAAAATAAAGTTTTTTCTTTACGCATTTTTGTACATGTCTGCTCATAGCTTAAATTGTCAACACGGGTTAACTGTAAGACCTGACAATCTTGTGAAACATGCTGCGGCCATGGGTTACGGGGCATGACAAGCCCCGACTCCTACCAGTGCACCGCGAAGATTACCACACCCTCACAACAGATAGCATTTAAACGGCTAAGCCTAGCTTCCCCAGACACCATGCATTTACCATGACTGTTGAGGAGGCATATGCGACAGGGCAAGTGATCACATGTATGATTTAAATTGTTTTTTGCACTTACATTTTATGCCTGATGTCTGTTAGAACCTTATGTTAAGTCATTGCATTTGTACTCTAGGTTTAGTACTTGTAGCTTGTAAGTTTGTCTTTGCACTTTTCAACTCAGGAGCTTTTCGTTGTTTCTTGTCCAGTTGATTTGCAACAGCAAATGCTATTCTGTTGAGCCGATCACCTCAAGATGGGACATCAACACATTTAGTGTGGTATTGAGAACAACCAGTGGATGTCTTCAGTGTCCAGTAGTAGTATGTGGGTGACAGCTTGCGGATTTCCTGATCATGGACATGCCAAGCTTTAAGGCTATCTTAGAAATGGGTTGATTTGGGACGTTTCAAGCTACCATGAATTGCCATCGACTATTGCCATCGAAGGAGGGTATTGTTTGAGATTCCCGACCATCCAAAGTTTTAGTTCATCAGCGGTAGATAGTCAGTCGGATTGAATCATTACCGAGACTGATCAACTAAAGCTACGGTGGCGACTATGGATGGCGAACATGAGAGGATGCGATGGTTCGAGAGTTCACATATGTGTTTCCAGACAATCTTACTGGGTTACCTCTGGATTGCTCTCTCAAGTCCTTGATTAAGCTCTTACCAGGCACTCAATCCATCTCCAATGCCCCTTATCGCATGACTTCACATAAGTTAGAAGAACAGCGAGCTCAGATGGATGACCTCTTAAAGGAATGGATACATCTCAACATGTCATCTTCGGATGCACCAGTGTTGCTGGCTAAGAAGAAGGATGAGTTCAGGCGGATGTACGAAAACTATCGGGAGCTAAATAAGGTGAACCATGTATCCTCTGCACTGCATAGTTGACATCTTTGACTTGTTGGGAGGATCAAGCGCTTTCTTGAAACTTGACCTGAGAAGCGGATATCGAGTGAATGTCAAGAAGGAAGACATCCAGAAGACCGCCTTTCAAACCACATATGGACACTACGATTACTTAGTGATGTTGTTCGGTGTAACCACGCGCTAATGATATTCATGAGCCTTATGAACCAAGTCGTCTACAAGTACTTCGACAAGTTCATAGGGTTTTGGTTAATGATATTCTAGTATATTTTAAGAGCCCGAGTATTATGCAAAGTATCTACGGAAGGTGTTGGAGATCCTAAGACAACACCGACTATGCCAAATTCAACAAGTACTAGTTCTGGCTAAACAAGGTGGGTTTTGGGGCCATATTGTATCAGGAGAATCTCAGTGGATCCAGAAAAAGGTAGTTGATGTTCAATATTGGCCAATTCTCGGTTAGTTTTTGAAATTCGGATCTTATTGGGATTGGTCGGCTACTATCGTAGATTCATACATGACTTGTCTAAAATTGTGAAACTTATGTCGCGATTGACTAGAAAGGTGGAATTTACTTGGTCGGAATCTTGTGATTTGGCCTTCCAGGAGTTGAAGTGGAGGTTGACTTCAGTGCCCATTCTGATCATTCCAAACCAGACGGGTGCTTTGAAGTATTCTATGATGTGTCTAGAAAAGGGCTTACACATCAGGACAGCTCAAGATCCATGAGAAGAACTAACCCACTCATGACCTTTAATTGGCAGTAGTTATTTTTATCTTAAGGATTCTGAGGCACTTTCTGTTGGGAGAACATGCGAAGATATTCATGGATCACGAGAGTTTGAAGTACATCATTATCCAGAAGAAGCTCAACATGAGACATCGTAGATAGTTGGAGCTTATGACATAATATGACATTAATTTTCAGTACCATCCTGAGAAGTTTAATGTTATATGAGATGCTTTAAGTCGACTGTCGGAGGTCATGACCCTCACAGTCAGTAATGGTTGCAACAAGCCATTCGCGAGATGGGGGTGAGCGTGATCTTGCCTCGAGTGATAGCATCATTGATAAACTTGCAAATTCGGTCTACTCTTGTAGATCGGATCAAGGCTGCTCAGGTGAGAGATGCGAGAATGCAGAAGTCAATGACCAGGTTAAGGCAGGACTTCGACTCAAGTTCATGATTTATGAGTATGTCTCTAATATATGACTATGATTTGTGTACCGTTTGGTGATATAAGAGCTCCCATCTGTTGATATTATCGAGGAGCTGTTGAACGGATTCCGCGGCTCTCCATACTCCATACATCCATGCGAGACCAAGATGTACAAGGATCTTTGATAGAATTACTGGTGGCATGGAATAAAAAAGAGTGGCTCGCAATGTGGTCAAGTACTTAGTATCCCAGCAAGTGAAAGTTAAACATCACAGGATGGCTGTGTTGCTGCAGCCATTACCCGTTCCGGAGTGAAATTGACAGCACATCATTATGGATTTTGTGACTAAATTACCTCGTAGTTCGAAGCAGAACTATGCCATTTAGGTGATCGTGGATCGATTGACTAAGTCGACGCACTTCATTCCTTTTAGGGTTGGGCAATTCACCGAGATACTTGCCAAGAAGTACATGGAGGTGTTTGTGAGGCTGCACGGGGTGCATGTGAGTATTATTTCTTATAGGGATACACGTTTCACCTCCCACTTTTGGAAAAATTTGCAGATGAGTTTGTGTACTAGCTTGAGCTTCAACACGACCTACCATCCCCCGGTGGATGGCCAATCGGAGCGCATTATACATATATTAGAATATATGATGCCTGCCTGTATGGTGGACTTAAAAGGGGTTCTAGGAAGATCTACTCTCGTTGAGTTCGCATAAAACATCTACCGGGCCAACCATTTGCAACATTATATAGGAGGAAATATCGTTCATCTTTGAGTTGAAATGACATTAGTGATCGGAAACTTGTAGAACCAGAAATGATTGTAGAAGTTGTGGACATGGTACGAACCATTTGAGAGAAGCTTTGAGTAGACCAGGACCGGCACAAGCATTAGGCAGATGTCAAGAGATGACTTCTGGATTTCTGGCCAGGAGATCATGTTTTCTTAAAGATTTCACCGATCGTGGTCTCATTTGCTATTGTCGAGAGACAAGCTCAGCCTACGCTATATTGGGTCATTCGATGTACTGGAACGTGTGGACGAGGCGGCATATGTTGGAAACAATAGTATATGTTTTCTTATTTGATGATAATAAACTTTTATGAACTATTTTGTTTTGTTTCTTAAGCGATTTGAAGTTCAAAGGAGTTTGGATAACAAATGGGCTAATTTGGTAATTTCACCTTGGTCAAATATTTTAGAAAGTCAAAAGCATGCAGGAGAGGAGTTTTTGTGCATATAGGAGTTCAACTTGATAAATGAGCGTCCAGGTTCAATGCACAAAAGGAGCAAGAGTTCATGCACAAATAAAATACAGATGCAAGCCAAAAGTGTTTTGTGCTTCACACCCATATATTTATCTCTATAACCAGGAAAATAATGATTGGCCAAAAATTTAGAGAGAAGGGTGACGGTTAAGCTAAAATAGAGTGGCCAAATCACTGGAAGGAGCAAAAAAGGGCAAAGCAAAAAAGTAAGGTAAGCCGCACAAAATTGAATAGAGCTCCAATTAAATGAAAAAAGGAAAAAAATAAAAAATTTGATTTGCGCACGTACATCGAGCAAACCAAGTGGGATGTCCCTACGCACAAAGCCGACCAAGCGCTTGACACTTCACTTCACGGTGATCGAAGAACTCCCCCCGACTTTCCCATGCACAAGAACGAAGACAGCCCGATGCAGCCACGTGCACATCCTCCGAGCAGCGGAACGCCGACAACAATGCACGAACGACGTCATACTGCATGGAAATCAAAGCACGAGCTGCTGACCCTGTAGACGACTGATTGCACGAAATTTGAGACGAATTTCAAAGCAGAATTTTCCAACAGAAGTCCTAAAGAATCAGAAAATTACAAAAAAACCATGCATCTTCTTGAAGCCACATTTCACAACGTAGACATCTGATTGACGAATAGTCAGAACCATTACGAAGACGTTTACGAGCAGATCGACGAGGACATATCGACATCATAAATTGAGCACTCTGAACTTATCTATCTATATTTTTGTGGTATTATCACGATCTGATCCTTGTTTTTTACACTATATTTGGTTGGTAAAGAGCTACGGGACATAGTTCTGGGATTCTCGATTCATATTAGTGTTCTAAATATCGGTTTGATATCCGATATATCGGTCGCAATATCGAAAATTAGACATGAGCAATACGATTTAGGGCGATAAATTGTGTTTTCCAATTTTTCATCGATATCAGCCGCAATACGGGTTGCGGGGCCAATATATCAGGCGATAATATCGGAAATATCGGCTGGTATTTGGTTTTTTTTAAGTTGGTTAGCAGGTCGGGTGACGGTAGGGTATGTAATTCTTTAACCGACCCGACCCGACACCCACAAATAAAGGGGCAAAGTAATGAGAGGGAGGCCAAAAGCCCTAATTTTCTCACTTAAATTTCGAAGTTCTTCATCTCTTCGATCGACAGTTTCGTCGATCTCCCTCTCTCTTCGGCCGATGACGCATCTTTCCATCTCTCTTCGACGGTTCAATCGACGACTCAGCTCTCTCTCTTCGATCGACGACAAAGGTCTCTCTCTTCGACCTAAGGCTAAAGGTGAGGATTTATCGGCTTCAGTTTGTAGTTTTCGCATAAGATTGATCGGGTCCTTTTTTTCATTTTTGTTAATGTTTATTTGCTTCAGTTTGCAGTCGCTGTTCTTTTATTTGCTTCAGTCTTTAGTTTGCAGTCGATGCATCAGTGAATCAGTCGACATCTTTTCTCTCTTCGACTATTTAATGCTTTCATGCTCTTTCACTCTCAAATTTGCAAGTAATTTTAACAATCAGAAAAATTGATACATGATTTATAGACTAACAAATAATGTTATGTCTTGGTGAAATAAATTCCGTGGATACATACCTTGGTGATAATAGCTTGCTGATTTTTCCTGACTTTCATACTTTCAATTGATTTTATAGCTCTATTATGATATTATCTCACTGTCGTGGCTCATTCATTACGATAGCTAATCAAAAATTGTCATCCCATGATTCTCATTAATGTAATATGAATATGAGTTTTGTATAATAGCGGTTAAAGTGCTAATTAATTTTTGCTTAATAGTTAATATGGTAGTTGTGTTATTAAAATGATAAAATGCTTAATTAATGTAATATGAAATCATATTTTGTATGTATTGTAATCGCTTGGTTCGTGACTATTTAAAAAATTCCACCGGTGAATGGCCGATATTCACATTTAATGAGCTAAGAATACCCAAAGCATACTTTTATTTGAATTTGTATAGTTTATATTTTCTCAGATACGTCTAGATACATCTATGCTTGTATATGACATCATTTATTAGCCTTCGATATGACACTCCGATATTTAGTCAATATCCACGATATATCCCCGATATCCCAATCCGATATCAAATTTTCCAAGCCGATATGCGACCAATATCCGATATTTAGAACACTGATTAATATGGTGTAAATTGAGACAGAGTCCGGCTAGGTAGATTAGTTTAGTCGAGCATGAGATTTGCAAGTTCCAAGTGTCTGTAGGCATGGTAAGACTGACTGATTTAATAATGGCTTTTGGGGTTGCTGGAGTAGGTCGAGGTTCGACCGAACTAAGGTACATATGGTGTTATTTGTGATTGGATGTGATTTGTCTTTTTTATCTGATTGTGTATTGCATGTTTTTATTTATTGATCACCTTGTTCACCTCCATCTATGGTGTACTTTTCGATCCTACAAGTGGAATCAGAGCCTTGGTTGACCAGTTTTAGACTTAAGGTTAGGGTTGTACACACGGTCATAAGTATTTCGGATGGTGCTTTTGCTGATGTACACTCCATTGATAAACCTATATTTAGTGGACATGATTTTATTTTGTGGAAGGATAGGATGAAAGTTTACTTGTTATATTTGGATTTTGATACTTGGCATACTGAGATCTCTAAGCCTAAAAGTAATTGAAATTTAGATGATGGAAATTTATGTGCTCTGAATGCTAAGGCAATGAACATTTTATTTTGTTATTTGAATAGAAAAATATTTAATTAAGTTTCTTTTTGCTCTTCTGCACCTAATATATGGAGGACTCTGAAGATGGCATACGGAAGCGAGCAATGTTTCGATGATCATACCTCATGTGATGGGAAGAGCCTAAATAATAAGAAATGAAAGGGAAGAAAATTTCTTTTAAATAAACGTGATGCTCATATGTCTAATAATATGTTTGATGATTGTAATAATGAAATTATTTGTTATAATTGCAAGGAATTCGGTCACATCAAAGCGGATTGTCCATTGTTGAAGAAAGGCAAAACGAAGGAAAAGAAGAAATCTTTGGTGACTATGTGGGATGATGACAGTAAGGATGAAAAGGCCAATAGTGACAAATCTTTGTTTGATGGCACACACATTGCTTCTAACAGCGAGGATTCATGCGATGAGGTGCCTGATCTTTCTTATGGAGATTTAGTTAGACTATGTGATCATTTGACTAAAGAAGTTGAAAATTTAGAGGTTAAGATCAAGAAATTAAAATCTGTAAAAACAATTGCTTTAAAATACTTGTGAAAATTGCTCGATTTTAGATAAAGTAGTGCATGGCCTAAAATGGAAAAAGGAAAGCTTGAAAAAGATATTGATGCCTTAAACAAAGACATAAAGAAAAAAGATAACAATTTTGTAACCCATTGTTTTATGCTTGTTAATGAGAATTTGTTCTTAAAATCTAAAGTCTAAGAACTAGAAACATGCGTGAAAAAGTTTGCTATTAGTGATAAGTCATTGAAGATGCTTTTAATAATCAACTCTTTGCAAACAATAGAAAAGGACTAAATTTTGGAAAAATTGAACATGAAGACAGTCTTTTTGGTAAGGGCAATAGTGTCTTTCCTAGATGCATTAGTTGTTGGAAAATTTGACATATTTTTAATTGTTGTTGGAATAGAAACAAGAACACAAAGTTTAAACAAATTTAGGTTCCTGAAGGCACTTTCATTAACATTGGTGGACCTATATGGGTTACTAGGTCACACGTAACATCTTTTCTGTAGGTAAGATGGATGGACAAGGAACTATGATTTTAACATAGGATATTAATGAAGTTCCTTGGCCAAATGATAACGTGAAGGTATGATTTCTTGTTTGAGCTTATTATTTATCTTCCTAGCATATTTTTGTGTCTTTTCACTTTCTTGATTTTTTGGTTTGGGTGTGATTTTGTGATTTTGTAGTGTTAGAAAAACATAAAAATAAAAAAAAAATTGAAAAATATAAAAATATAAAAATTGATCTTAATGGAAATCTTTCTTTTGTTCATTAGAAAAAGTCTTTTGGATGGAAAATCATATTATGTATAGAATTCTAGTGTTATTTTCTTGACTATGTTTGCATGATTGACTTTATGGATAGTTAAGACTTGTTCGATTACAAATTACTAGATTTCACTTTGTTCGATTACAAATTACTAGATTTCTACATCTTCACCTTATACTTTCACGGTATTGATTGTTATTGCTTATATGGCGTGTTTTCATTAATATTGGAAAGTGGTTGAAGGTGGATGATAAAAATTGCTAAGTATGTTATTTGATGAGATATGTAGTGTCATGCATTGGAAAAGAAAAATATGTGGAAAAAGAAAAAAAAACAAAGCATCTTATGAAAAAGAAAAGAAAAGAGCTTCGTATGTAAAATGAATAGGTACGACCCACGGATATCCGACTCATGATATAGGTTCATATCTTTTAGTGTCGGTGTTATGTTCGTCAAGCAATGCCACCCATCGTCTAAGAGTCTTTCTAGGCAATGTATTGTTGTTGATATCTTGAACTCTTGTCTTATAAGGTGGGAAAACAATTCGTGTACAAGTACATGCAAGTTTGGGTAGTGGGTTTGAATGGTTGATTTTCATGATTACTTTTCCTTATGACCTTAACTTTTGATCATCACACGAGCACGAAGATGTTTTAAAAATGGTTATGAATTATTGGATATCGATTGATTATTCGTGATTATCTTAATGTAATCGTATGTCTTGTTTAATAATGCTTTATTTTCTATATGACATATGATATTTTTTATGTTGTGTGTTCTTTTGATGATAACAAAAGGGAGAGTGTGTTAAGATTTGATATCTTCATCATGACGATTTATATCGATATGTGGAGTTTATCAATAGGGGGAGATATTTGCATGATTATATCTATTTGACACGCAAGATCACACTTCACAAACACACAAAGCACGATGACATGATTTTGAGCTCGAATTGATCAAATCTTAATTACTGATTTGTCATCATCATAAGGGAAAGATTGTTGGAAACAACAGTCTAGGATTTTTTGTTTGATATTAACAAATCTTCATGAACTATTTTGATGTTTTTGTTAAATTATTTAAGGCTCAAAGGAGTTCGGATAACAAAATGGGCAAATTGGTAATTTCGCCTTGGTTAAAATATTCTAAAAAGTCAAAGCAAAGAAGAGAAGAGTTTTTGTGCATATAGGAGTTCAACTTGATGACGGGGTGTCCAGGTTCAATGCACAAAAGGAGCAAGAGTTCGTCCACAAGTAAAATACAAATCCAAGCCAACTTCTAGAGTTTATATGCATGCACAAAAGACTTCATATAAACTACAGCTACTAGAGTTAGAGTTTGTGTGCAATGTGTTTTGTGCTTCACATCACTATATATATCTCTATGCCAAGGCAAATAATGGTTGGCCAAAAATTTAGAGAGAAGGGCGAGGGCTAAGCTAAAATAGAGTGGCCAAATCATTGGAAGGAGAGGGCAAAAAGGTGCAAAGCAAAAAGTAAGGGAGGCCGCACAAAATTGAAGAGAGCACCAATTAAATGAAAAATGAAGGAGAAAATTAAAGAATTTGATTTGCACACGTACATCAAGCAAACCAAGTCGGCTGCCCCAGCACACAAAGCAGACCAAGCGCCTAACACTTCGCTGCAAGGTGATCAAAGAACTGCACCCGACTTTCCCACGCGCGAGAACCGATGCAGTCACGTGCACGTCCTTCGAGCAGCAAAATGCCGACAGCAACACATGAATGACGACATCCCACCGCACGAAAATCAAAGCACGAGCAGCTGATTGTGCAGTCGACTGACTGCACGAAATCCGAGACGAATTCCAAAGCAGAATTTTCCAGCAGAAGTCCTGAAGCATCAAAAAATTATGAAAAGGACCATGCATCTTCTTGAAGCCATATTTCATATAGATATCCGATTGACGAATGGTCAGAACCATTTTGGAGATGTCTATGAGCAGATCGACAAGGACATATCGGCGCCACAAATTGAGCACTTTGAATTTTGTCTATTTATATTTTTGTGGCGTTATAACGATTTGACCATTGTATTTTTCTTTTACACGGTTTTTGGTTGTTAGAGAGCTTCGAGGCGTAGTTCTGGGATTCTTGATTCACGGGGTGTGGATTGAGTCAGAGTCTAGCTAGGTACATTAGTTCAGTCGAGCATTGGATTTGCGAGTTTATAGAGCTTGTGAGTATGGAGCATGTGGTTTGCGAGTTTCTAGTGTCTGTAGGCGTGGTGAGATTAATTGATCTAATAGTGGATCTTGGGGTTTGTTGGAGTAGGTTAGGGTTTGATCGAATAGGGGTACATCTGGTGTTATCTGTGATTGGCTGTGATTTTCTTCTTTTTTATCTGCTTGTGTGTTGCATGTTTTTATTTGTCGATCACCTTATTCCCTCCTTTTAGGATGTACTTTTCGATCCTACATTGTACCATCTTGCATTACCTTCATCCTTAGAGGGAGTGCATGATGTTCAGGTATCTCGGTTATAGAAGTACGTTGGAGATCTAGGTCATGTGGTAGACTATTCTGAGATCTCAGTGCGGTCAAACCTGATTTATGACCTACTGCTCGTATTGATCTTAAGATCGGTAACAGAAGACCCTTTCAAAGCTGGATAGTTAAACTCATGAAGGTGATGTTGAATTGAGACTCAACTGGGGAATTCACTTAGGAGAAAGAGGACATGATGTGTGAGGGTTGCCCATATTTATTTGATGTATCTTAGCTCTACGGAATTCCGAAGACAGAATTCTTTTAAGAAGAGTGGAATTTAATGGCCCAACATTGATATTAATAATAAAAATATTTTTAAATGGGTTTTGGAAAATTTTCACAATTTTTCTAGGTTTATTTCATCTCAAACCCCTTTTAAAAATCAACCCAAACCCAAACCCGTTAAGAAAACCCGCAACCCGGTCCAAAACCCGACCCGCTTAACTAAAATCACAGCTCTCTCCCCTCTTCTAATTTTTCATTCTTTTTCTCTTTTCCTCTAACCTTACCTACTCCCTCTGTCTCTCTAGCAGATGCGCATCAACGTAGCCCACCCCGCTACGCTCGTAGGGTTGTGGTGATATGGCCACGTGGGCGTCAACGAGCCCATGTCGTCTCTTCCTCTACTTTACCGGTAGTTCACCAGCTCTCTCTGTCATCCTATTTACTTTCCCTAACCATAGCCTTAACTTCCTCGATGAAAGATACATCCTCTCTCTCTCTCAAGTTGTTGGAGCTCTCCTTCCCTGCTATCCCCCTCTTGGCCATCCTCCACTTTTCCAAGTCAGCTGCAATTGACGATAAGACGGCGAGGCCAATGGTGAGCGGTGGTTTTTTCTTTTCTCTGATGATCAGTAGGCCATATAACTACTTTTAGGCCTCGATAAACGCGATCATTTCCTCTTATGACCTGAGATGCTACGGATTTTCAAAGATTTTGGTTTCGTCTCCTTCTGCGATGATGAAGAACCGAGCTTCTAATTTTTGATAATTTTGATTAATTTAATATTTTGTTATGCTGATTTTTAAGGGGTGGGTTTTTGTGTGGCTATTGGCTTTGCGTAGCTGGTCCTCTTTGTCATGGGTTGTGCAACTGCTTCTTTGGCCGCGAGTTTTCGCTCGGTTGGCTCTGATGTGATTTGCTTCAGGCCTTCATGGGCTCGGCCTCTTCTTAGTCTTGGTTGTGTGGTTGGTTCTTGGGCCTTTAGTTGGGTCGTGGGTCTGTATGGCAGCCCTCTTTGGGCTTGAGGCGTGTGTGTGGCTGGTTCTCTTATGGCTTGCGGGGTTGTGTTGCTGCCCTCTAGGCCACGAGCTTTTGTCGCTGGCCCTCTTGGGACTTGTGGCTAGACTAGCTATCTCCGTAGGTTTGTGGGCTTTTGGTGGCTAGAATTTTTGGCTGTGGGTTGTCAGGGTTGCCCTTCTTGGCCATGGGATTGAATGGTTGCCCTTTTAGCTTTTATAGACCTGATATTGTTTCATGGGCTTTAGTCCCGTTCTAACGTGATTGGTATTCAATATTGAATATGGTAAGGTAACTTGTTTTCTTTGATGACATTGTTTTAAGAAAAACAAAATAATTAAACTCTAAGATGAAAATTAATGATTTGTGGGATATGTAGAGGAATACATAAATGACTATAAACGTGAATGATCACAAATTTTGTAGTATAATCTTGGGACATGCTAGAATTTGATAAGCACAACAGAATTAATGGGTGCTTTCATTTGGATATGACTTGATTACTGGATCATTATAGAGGATATGGTCACGGTTCTTGATAGCATTTGGCCTATACATAGAGACATTGTCTCCTGATATATGATATAGACGATGCTAAAATCTCACACATAACAATCTTTATTACTCTTATTTCTGAGATGATGTTTCAATGCTTACATCATACATCTTTATGACATTGAGTAACACACATACACGCGACATTACCTTGGATACTGTCTCATATATACACACTCTCTCACACCGTGCTTAATACTGTATCATACTTGACACACCACTGTACCTAGACTGTAACTGACGCTAGACACAAATAGTCATATACCTTACATTGACTATCTAGGCTTGCACAAGGCAAGGGGATGTGGTAACTTATATTATTAAGGGTGCAGGAGCGACTGGTTCCATACTGTACCTAACTATTTTTGTTACTATATCTAATAAATCCACTAATATATCTGACTGTTTCTATTACTGTATATGATTGGATCTTATCCGGGTGAGCGCTCACATGGAACGAGTGGGTTCATATGTTGCATATTGTGCCCTCAAGCATGTGTCACTGCATAGTCATATGAGCACCTGTTTCACATGCATAGTCATGTAGATACAGTTAATATGCCCCATCATTATCATGCCATATTTTGTCATATTTACCTGTTTTCATACGATGTCACTCATGTCGTTGTATTTGGCTTGCATGATTTCTTATGTTACCATATTTAACTTCCTTGTACTACTGTTGTTGCAGTTAGTTTACATAATATTACTTCAATTGATGTAGCTAGCTTACACGACATTACACCTGCTACTATGTTTTTTGGATGTGTTTATTTTATGCGGTTCTCACATGATCTTTTGGTAGTATTGGAGACATACTATAACGGCTGCCTTTGCTACCATAGGGAATACAGATTTAGAGAACCAGGAAGCCCTTGGATACTGGTGCAGAGTTTATGTAGACATGTCTAGAATTTATTTTGCATCTGGTAATGTATGAGACATTTTGTTCGGCCGTGGCCTAAGTCGGATGTTTCAGTTCCATTTACTGGGTCTATTATTATGTATAAAACTATCTGCTTCTGAGTATGTATATATCATAATATAAAATGTGTGTACATATTGTTCTCTAGTGGCTTGCATGACCTGCCTATTAAATAGTGTATACTAAACCTAAGTAAGCAACTATTTTTTCTTGTGTTCAGTATGCACCATAGCTTGTCGTTCCATTCTCTCCTCTTTTGAGAATTGGGGCGTGACATCTTTTGTGGATTTAAACTCACTTGAGTGGATAATGTATCAATTAGAAGTCATGATGTATATTCTCCTCTCAAACTAATCTCCTTCATGTTAGATGGATTATAAAGTTGATATTAGAGTATTCTCAACTTTGGATGTTTGATATGTGTACATGTATTGAGATTTAGATCTAATGTTAGCCAAAAAATTATATTGTCGATCTTTCGTGGATGATCTACAGAAGTCATCTTGATCGCAATGGTTTAATGCAAGGTTAGATGTCTCAGTTTCGGTTTCGGTTTCGGTCGTTGAGAGAATTTTAGGTTTTGGGCAATTTCGCTTATTTTTGAGGTTTTGATGTTTCGTTTCGTTTCATTCTTATCGGTAGATTTGGTAGATTTGTTTTCGGTTTTGGTTTCAGAGATTTTTTAAATGTGTAAATACACATAGTGATGTATTATATATATACACAGTATGTTATTCATATAAATGCACCGGTAATTTATACTAGATCTATGGTTGTACAAATTTTTTACCTAGAACGTCTCTAAGACCATAGTCAGTCCTTTATTATTTAATTAATATAAAATAATAGCAGTACATAAAATAATGAGGCATAAATCTGACCTTATAATTAAAAAATGAAGTAAATTATGTAAAAGATATAAAAATCTCATTATAAGTCAGTATCATTCGGTTATGGTGCAGAGTAGTAAGGTGGATAACAATATTGCATTTATTCCGGTCCTAAAAATGATATCATGTTATCATATGCGAAAGGCCGGCTCGGCTCGATGAAAGGCATGTCATGATTGCCTTGACTGTTAGACTGTTTATTGACATTTGAACCATACATGTAATAACTAGCATTATCTTCATAGACATCAGAGTGTTTGTATAATGTGTATTAATTGTTATGACTACTTAAGTATCCATTAAAATACGATTCATTAATGATAGGATTATCATAACATCTATAATCATCACAACATTGATACACGAGATAATCAGATTGCTTACCTTAGGTATCGTTTCTCCTTTCTTCACTTTGATGTTGCTTATCATGATGTCTATACCATGCAAATGAGTTGTATCATAAGCATGATCCCCACTTCTCTGACTAAGTCAATTATATTCTGAATAACCTCAACCTCCATCTTGGGACCTTGTTCATCAGGAGACGAATTATCATCATTTTCTCACCAAGTTACTGCCTTCTTTCGCTTATACGTGAGATTCACTTGGTTTTAACTTGGTTGTGGCTGATTGCTTTTTATCCATTCTGCTTCCGTAAGCGCTTCGTCCAGCCAAGGATTGTCTCTGTTATCGAGCACCATATCTTATATCTCCCTGGTCCATTCCTCTAATGGATCGTCCTTATGAAAATTTGATCCAAGTCAATCAGTTGATCTTCAGTTCTTCTTTTGCAGTATCTTTCTCTCAGCCTCATATTATAAAGTATATAAATCAACTTTATCACCATACATGACTCTTAGGTCGCTCCTTCCCCAGGTCGTTCCTTCCGCAACGTGGGTCGTAACATGGGGCTTGCTCTGATACCATTTGTTAGAGATAGATCACATACTAGGCCTCTAACACTAGCCCATTTTTAGAGACATATCTCATACTAAACTTCTAACACTAGCCTAGCTAAGGACCCAGCCCATACTAGGCACATAACATTGGGCTCACATCTAATTGCTAATTGATAAGTATTAGTTAGCATCCAACCCAAAACCAATTGGTATTAAGTGGAGAGGTCTTCTAATACTTATACTTTTCATTTTCTCTTATTCTTTCCGATGTGGGACTAATTGGGATCCTAACAGTTAAGCACTTGGTAAAAGGCACCTCCAGTGTAATGCACATTTCTGTTATGTAACAAGGGGAAGCTTTCTGTAATTATCCTTGACCTGAATGGAATTGTAGCTGGAAGGACTAGATGATTATATGTTACTAAAGTTATACATGCTAAAGGGAGAGCATTGTTGAGGTATCTTCCAATACCAATATGTAAAAGCCAAATGTCTTATTGTATTGGAATTTGTCTTATTGTATCGGAATTTTTAGTGTGCCGATCCGTTCCAGTAGAAACTGGCTAACTCTGCTGATATAGGCTAATAATGACTAATATATAATGAGATTTGGGGTTTAAAGTATGAACTGGGGTTTAAAATGAAGATAGATGTTTAAAACATATTTTAATTTATAGTAATTTTAATAAATCTTTTCAGCTGCTGATACCAAGAGTATGGAACTCCCAGCCGGAAACTTCCGAAACTGCCATACGAGTAATTTAAGTAGGGCAATGCATTTACTGATGCCGGTTTTGAATGTTGAGGGAGAACATTCACCATCTGAGCTCAAAATGTGGAGTGCCAAAGCCCTAAATAATACAAATCTAGAAAATCTTCTATTGGTTAATTTCTGATGGACATAAGCATGCTGTGCAGTCAGTCCCATTCTTCTGCTAATGTCTATTGAGGTTAATTAAATTTTGGCTCAACCATGAAGTTTTGTGGGTATAGTAGGTTGTATAGTAGTTTGTGCTTCAGTCAAGCTAATTGTTCTCAAAATAAAATCTTTCAAACCTTCCAAGTTATAATTGTCTAAAGTCAGACAGCAGTGAGCTATTTCTTTATCGGATTATACATTCTAATTGCAGATTGGTGGCATCGAAACTCCTGAGAACATGCCAAGGTGTATAAATAACTGCCATGACTTGGAGAGCTTCTGGAAAAGTTGGCATGCATCTTTCAACAAATGGCTTGTGAGGTCGTCCAATGTTTCTTTATGCTAGACTATTATTGTTTTATTTAGTTATTGCTCAATATTCAAACCTGCTAACTATTAGCTATGTCACCGTAGGTACATGTACATTCCACTTGGTGGCTCTCAAAGAAAGCTACTCAATGTGTGGGTTATTTTCACATTTGTTGCGATATGGCATGATCTGGAATGGTAATCTATTCCTAATGTGTTTATTATTTTATTGTTTAGGATCATTGAATATTTGGCGAAGATAGGAGGAAGTTGGTTATCATTCGATCTTTGCATGCATTCTTTTTATGGTTTTCTTAATTTTCCACAGGAAACTTCTTTCATGGGCATGGCTAACATGTATATTTTTAATCCCTGAAATTGTGGTCAAGTCGTCAGTCCACAAATATCAGGTAAATCATTACCTTTAAAGTTTTATGCATTCATTGTTCTATGGAATTACAACAGCTTTCGATCAGCAAATTTATTTTTTAGCTCAAGTGGGACAAGTTTGGTATTCTAGTAATCACTTAGAAGTCCATTTTAATCTTATTAAAGGGATGGATGGCACGGAATGTTGGAAGAGATATATGTTATTACAATTGATGTAAAACTCCGGCCAATCGGATCATGCTGGCACTCTGAACAAAATGGATCTAAAGACTCTTAGTAGGATAAGATGAACTTCAACAAAAGTTTAAAAAATTATCGTGTGATAGGGTTGCACTTTTTCTTTCTCGTTCTTTTTAATTGACATTTGTAACGCCCCGTTTCCGGGTACCATTACATCTTTTCGCTATTTGTGCAGTTCCTGCAAAGTTTCAGTGAAACCAACATAGAGCGAAACATAAAATTTCATAAAGGTAATAACTTTATTCATCTTTCGAAAGGGATACAAAAGCATGACTAAAGAGAAACTACTAATCTTTCACTCTAAACAATAAAGAAAGCAACTAAATAAAAGTAATCTCTCCTTACTGCTCTAGGACTCAAAAATTAGCACGCTCTATAGGAAATTCTGATTCCTCGAAGGCTGGAGCCTCCTCGTACTCTGGTTCAGTTTCTGTAAAAGAACATTTAAAGGGGATGAAGTGAACAATATTTACAATAAACAACAATTATAACTTTCATGCAACCCTAATCCTAAATAAGCCACTAACACTAAGCTCTAGACTGTATCTATCAAACTAGAACATTTCATTTTTATATATCATACTCATAATGTAAATGGAGAGAGCGGGCTAAAGAACCACCTCGGTTTTCATAGGCGAGCTTACATGTGCCCTAAATTTAATGGTCCAAGATATCTTTAAAAGGACCCAGTCAAGTATTTACAATTCCGTCAATGAGCATAGTCTCCATCACCCTTTCTAAATTAATTATGAGTTCCCTAAACCCCATGTCATTCAAACGATTTCCGTGTCTTTGAAGCGATTTGCACCCAAATGATAAACAATTTCAGATTTGAGAGAAGAAAAGAAATATAAAAGTGGACTTTTAATTGATTTCTGGAATAAACGTGATAGATTGATCCAATCTGGAGTGGATCTCTCCCAATCTTGTGTTAATGGAATAAGACTAATCCACCAAATAGTATTCTTGAAGAATCCTAACCGTCACAATAGTTTCTATACCAAATATTTGATAATCCTACAACTAGGGCAAGCCTCCACTTAAATACTCCTAACATTTGCTAAACGCACCACAAAACTAAAGCAAATACTAATGCGGATGCTAATAAAAACCATGGGCTAGAAGTCACCCAATGGGCCCCCTAGACAGGACCCACCACTGCTTGACCCGCGTGCCTCCGCTTCTGGTACACGACCGCATCATTACTCCCCCAAAAACGAACTTATCCTCAAGGTTGAAGTCTGGAAATTACGTCAATCTTCTCTAATCTAAGGGTGGGCACTGCTCTACCTCGTCCTCACCTCCGTCAAGTTCTACCACAGCCTCCTCTGCCGCAACCTTTAGCTGCATGGCCCTCCCTGCGCACGGTGCCCTGATGTGAACCTTTCATCAAATGTGAAGCAATGGCCCTTCGCTCCCTCATCTCTGTCTCTGTCATGCGGCGAGTCTGTCCTCCAGGCCGTGTCTCTGTAGCATCCCCTTGCTATCGTTGGTACCCCACAGTAGTCTTGGATGTCTCAGTATGTGCTAGACTGCAGTATGTCGATCCGTCCCCAGACCCCCTAAACTTCCTCTCTTCAGTCTACCTGTCCTCCACTCGTCGTGCCACTTGCATCATGACAGTAAACCCCCGAGGGTTCTGGACCCGCAGCTCAGCCCTAATCACAGACTTCAGCCCCTTTAAGAAGTTCCCCTCCATTGATTCATCAGATACACCCTCCCCTCGGCTCGGGAGTCTCTCAAACTTCTCTATATATTCCGGCACCGACCCATCCTGCCACAAGGCATATAACTGCTCAAATAGGCCGCCCCCAAGGATCTCCTGAAATCTCTCCATGAGGCACTCGGTCAACTCCCTCCAAGTCCTTATAAGCCTCTGCTTCTGGGTCCATCTGTACCAAGATAGTACTTCGCCTTCGAAACTCAGTGCTACTAATCTCAGTCTCTCAGCCTCGGTGAAGCCTGCGACGTCAAAATAGCTCTCCATCTGGTACAACCACCCATCGGGATCCTTCCCATCAAATTGGGGTCCTTCAACTTCCTCATCTTATTTTTTGGATTGATGTCACCCCGTTGTGGACCCTCCCAGTTCTCCGCCTGGCGTCTCTGATAAGGAGGCTCCTCGACCCGCCACTGTGCCTCAGGTCGCTGCCTACTGTATCATCGATCTCCTCCCCTGGCCCTCTCGTTGGCAAGTTCTCCTACATCTTACTCTTCCTCCTGCTCCAGACGCATTCCTCGCTCACGCCGAGGCTTCCCTTGGAGCCGTCCGCCTTCACCGTCCCCTACGGGGGTGGATGACCCTACGTGCCCCCTGGCGGGGCCGCCAGCCCTCGCCGGCCCCCCCACGGTGGCGGATCACCCTCCCCCCACGGGGACGGGTTGGCCCCTGTGGCCCCCTGACGGGGCCGGCAGCCTTCGCCACCCCACGGGAGCTGTTCTCCTCACGCGGCCCCCTGGTGGGGCCGCCAGCCCTCGACGCCCTCCCACAGGGGCGGGTTCCCTCCCGCGGCCCCCTGGCGGGGCCGCCCGCCCTCGCCGTCCCCCAACGGGGACGGATAGCCCCCCCCCCCCCCCCCCCCCCCCGCGGTTCCCAGGCAGGGCCACTAGCTATCGATGCCCCAAAGGGGGCGGATTCCCTCCCGCAGCCCCCTGGCGGGGCCGCCAGCCCTCGACACCCCCGAGGGCGGATTCCCTTCCGCGCCCCCTGGCGGGGCCGCCCGCCTTTGCCGCCCCCCACAGGGGCAGATCTACTCCCGCGGCCCCCTGGTGGGGCCACCCGCCATCGCCAGCATCGGAAAGGGATAGATCCCCTTTGCCGGCGGCCTGGTTATTCTCCTGCTGTACCAGATTTGTCTGAGAGACCAGATCTGATGATCCTGACATTTTCAGATATGGATGTCTTTGGAAAATTTGTTGTTGGAGCATCTTCACCATCTCAGCAAACCATTCTTTCATCTCCTTGGAACTTTGCTCAGACATCCGCTTCATGTTCGCCTCCAATGACGCGTTCAGATCTGTCTTCAACTCAACTTTTAGGTCGGTCATCTCCTTCCTCGGCCCCAAGATCTCCGCATCGAGTCGTTTCTCTAGAGTTTTTGTCGCAGCCGCTCACGTGTTCGTCATAGGATCGAGAGCTCTGATACCAAAAGGAAGCGAGTTGCACCCAAATGATAAACAATTTCAGATTTGAAAGAAGAAAAGAAATATAAAAGTGGACTATTTATTGATTTCTGGAAGAAACGTGATAGATTAATCCAATCTGGAGTGGATCTTGTCTAATCTTGTGTTAATGGAGCAAGACTAATCCCCTAAATAGGATTCTTGAAGAACCCTAGCCGTCAGAATAGTTTCTATCCCAAATATTCGATAATCCTACAACTAGGGCAAGCCTTCACTTAAATACTCCCCCTAACATTTGCTAAACGTACCACAAAACTAAAGCAAATAATAATGTGGATACTAATAAAAACCATGGGCTAGAAGTCACCCAATGGGCCCCCCTTGACAAGACCCGCCGTTGCTTGACCCGCGCGCCTCCGCCTCTGGTACGCGACCGCATCAGTCTTCCTCAATTATTTTCTAGTTCTATACCTTTTAAACTATGTAAAAGGAAAAGTGCACGAAACTATAATGTCGATAGCAGCAGGTCCAATGTGACAATATTTCACAAACAATGACTTTATTGCATGATTCTAAATACAAAGTTTATCTGCTTCCTTAACAATTACATTCATCAATTTCCACGGTGGAGAAAACCTCTGTTTAATATGTTCTAAAACATCTCCAAAGTAATCAATTCATTCAAACATTTCTAAAACATCTCCAAAGTAATCAATTCATTCAAACATTAAAATTAAAAAAAATTTGTTTATGAAACGAAGTGATACAATCATAGGATCAGATTCGTATTATTATGCATGCATGTTTGGGTTTCTAGGGTCTACCTAGCTCGGGGAATTTTCCATCAAGTTCTGAAAATAGGGACATGAACTAATCTCACTTAAAATCCCACAACTCAGTCATATATGCTACTGATTTGTAACCGCACAATATAAAATAAGCATATAATGAACTGAACAGAGTTTTACTACACATCCTAGGGGCTGGACCTGCTGCAAGTAAAGGTCAGTCAGTATTTAAAATTCAAAACAGTAAGATAACACAGCCGAAACCCAAAAAAGCCCAGAATAAACACAAGCCGCAGGGAGTCAAAGCAACAACCACAACAAAAGAAAACAGCCAAACATCCATTTGAAAAGGGAAAGACCCGGCGACCAACCCTAGTGCCCAAAACGAAGCTATAGGGCTACAGCGAAGTTGCCGCCTTGTCCTAGGGATGCCATATTTTAACAATAGGGAAGAAATCCCTTCTAAATTCCACGAATCATCATCTCCTAACAATAACCCTAATTTTCGAAGC
Organism: Scilla litardierei; assembly: GCA_030789695.1. NCBI lineage: Eukaryota > Viridiplantae > Streptophyta > Magnoliopsida > Asparagales > Asparagaceae > Scilla > Scilla litardierei. Next base: position 818,846,141 of record CM061142.1, read on the forward strand.
AAAAACATCCATGTGAAGAGGGAAAGACCCGGCGGCCAACCCTAGTGCCCAAAACGAAGCTATAGGGCTACATCGAAGTTGCCGCCTTGCCCTAGGGATGCCATATTTTAACAATAGGGAAGAAATCCCTTCTAAATTCCACGAATCATCATCTCCTAACAATAACCCTAATTTTCGAAGCAAAAACAAGGCATAAAGAGTATAATTGCAATTTAAAGTAAAGAACATCTACCGATCGTATAGAAAACCAAGCCAAGAGATCCCAAAAAACCAGAAAAGAGGTCAGAACTCAATCAGAAACTTTTCGAAGAACTTTGAAGGAGAAAACTCAATTTCGCATAAACCAAACCCTGGAGTTTGTTGCGTTTAAAAAGAGAAGGGAACGCATAAGTAAATGAGAGAGAGAGAGAGAGACCTTATCGGAGTCAAAATCCCGAAGAATCTGGGGCGTAGGATGAGATAAGAGCTAGGGTTTTGAAAAACCCCGATTGGGTCGTTGCCGCCTGCGTTTGTCGCGCGCGCGAGAAAACACAGAGGGCTCAGGTCTTTGGGTGAGTGGAGGGAGAGAGAGAATGAGTGGTGGGGTTATTAATAAAGGAAGTGGGCTGGTTAGTGGCCTCTTGGGCTTTATAAATGAAAATGGGTTACATTTTATCAGAATGGTTGCCCTGTCAACCATCTGTTGTATTTGCTGACAATCAACATCAAGCATTTCAACATTCTTTACATGTTGGCTTCCTGGAAAAATAAATGGAACCAAAAAATAAAAAAACAGAAAATGAGAAGCCGAGTACAGAAAGAAGTATCCACGTATTTTTAGATCACTTGCAACCAACTATAACTAATTATAGTATCAAGGTTGGCAATCCAATGAATAATCGATTAACTTTCTATCAAATAACTAAGCAACCAGTAAGTTAATTTAGGATTAGCAAAAAACATCCAAGTTTACCATAATTTGTTTCTTTCCAAATTACTTACTCATATGTCATTCTATGCTAATTGAATGCCAAATGTCATCCATCTAATCTTATCATAATTTGTTTCTTTCCAAATTACGTACTCCTGTGTCATTTTATGCTAATTGAATGCCAAAAATCTATATTTGGATCTCAAACTTGCATTTGACAATCTCTAGATCAATAATCGGGTCTAAGAGATACCTTTATACTGAACTTGTTTGCGGGTGTTTTCTCACCATTGATATTGTTGGATGATGGTACTGTTGCAATAGCTGGTGCGGAATGACGTTGGCAGTAGACTGGGTACTGGGCAAGCTAACCTTGGGCCAAACAGACCTCGATCCGAGCTGTTGGAGCCAATCCGAGCTCCGGGCTACATTTGGTGTGCTAACCCCGGGCTGATTAGACCGCACTATTAGCTGTTGGAGCCAATCCCAGCTCCGGTCTATCTTCGACGAGCTAATCATGGGCTAAATAGATCTCAACTATAGCTGTTGGGGCCAAGTCCGAGCTATTTCCGTGCAACACAATGAGCTCGTTAGGAAGGGTCAGATCTGGGGTCTAACTTAATCCACTCTGATGCTCAAGTCAGATGGCGACTCAAAGGTAGCTCATGGTAATTATGGCGTGTTAGAAGATCAAGCGATAGCTACCACGCGGAGCTAAGGAGGAAATGTAGACTTTTAGATGGAGCAAATCCTGAAATAGGAGTACTGTCCAAGTCGGAATTGTCTTCCAATCCCCCTCTCATTGTTCGAGAGACTTTATATTTATTCTTATGGACATTAAAGTTAACGTCCAAGCTTTTAAAGTATTTTATTGCTTGAGCTGTCGTCATTGATGACGAACTAACGAGTAGTCATTGAATGCATCCGTTATGAGCTGATGCTTTAAATGAAGAAGCCCAACGGTCAGCTGAGCTGTCGCTTTTAATGAAGAAAGTGTTGGTCTTATGCGCGGGCCTCTGGGTTGTTGGGCCGAAAATGTGGATTTTACGGGGCTCTTAGGCCAGCCTAGTGCTATATCAATGGCACCTATCTCCTGAGCTTAACCGCCACGGCGGTAGAGGTCTGGTGATGTGTCACGCGTATTAATTGAGATGACCCAGGTCGCATAGTTAGATTTGGCCTGGAATGTCAGCTGAGAGTGATCCCCGATCGTATAACTAGATCGGCCCGCGAGGACATGGCTCCCGATCATATAGCCAAATCAGCCTGCGAGGTCTTCTGAAAGCTATCCCTGATCGTATATCTAGATCGGTCCGCAAAGGCGTGGTCTCTAATCGTATAGCCAGATCAGCCTGCAAGATCTTCTGAGAGTTGCCGTCGATCATATGGCTAAATCGGTACACGAGGGCGTGGCCCTCGATCGTATAGCCAGATCTACCTGCGAGGTCTTTTGATAGTGATCACTGATCGTATAGCTAGATCGGCCCGCGAGGGCGTGTCCCCCCGATTGTATAGCCAGATCAACCCGCGATGCAAATGTCGAAGTATCCACGCTGATCTGTTGACATGCACACTTTAGAGAAAGTAAAATAGGAAAAATCGATCAAATGCTCTCTTGTAGTACATTTGTTAAAGATACATTAGCTCGACAAGATATAATCTTCTTTGAAGTGCAAAACAGAGACACCAAAAATAGCATAAGGGTTTGCTCGGTTTACTTGTTTTTACTGATAATACCTCCACAAATGCTCTGAATTCAGTCTGAGGCCTTCTAGATTCTTTTGCTCGTCAAAGTGCTTGAGGCGAAGTGATTCCTCGCCGACCACTACCGGGACTACCACCTCTTCTCCAAAGGCGAGCATGATGGGTGTCTTCCATGTGGCGTTCTTATAGGTCGTCTTGTATGACCAGAGTACCCCTGTCGTTTTATACGTCGTCCTCGTAGGTCGTCCTCACATGTCGTCATGTATGACCAGAGTATTCCTAGGAGCTCTTCTGGCTAGCACCTCCTCTGCCATCATGTATCGTTTCGCTCTGGTAAATAGCTGATCTAAGCTGCGGGGCGGTTTATGACACAGAGATTTCATGGAGTCTTCACACCGAACCCCTTTCTTGAGTGTAGCAATGGTCACCTCGTCACAACAGCTCTCGACATTTCGCCTCCATGAGTTAATGCGCTTCAGGAAGCTTATTAATGTCTCCCCCTCTGTTGCACCAAGGTGAATAAATGGTTTGAGCCCCGCTTTCTCCTTTTCCATGTCATGAATTGTTGGCAAAGGACTTGGGCCAAGCTCTTGAAGAACCCAATAGACCGATTGAAAAGTTCATTGTACCACTCCTTCATGGTCTTTCGTAGAGTTGTTTGGAAAGATCGAATATGAGGGAGTCGTCGGCCCCATGTATCTCCATCACTCCTTTATAGTCTTTAGACATGTTCGGACGGATTGCCCGAGCCATTATATTTGTTTAGGGCGGACATCATAAACCTGGTCAACATCGGGGCCGAGGTGATTTTATTCTTCAGGTGCTCCTCATCCGAGCTCGACGACAAGGAGCGATGTCGTCGTACATCAACTCGACGCATGGATCTCCTGAGCTAGTTATTGGAAGCGCTAAAAGAGTCGCATTGACCCTCATCCGAGTTGTTGGAAGAGATCGGATGTTTAAAAAAATAGAAGAATCAACCGAAAAACATAGAATTGCAATGGAAACATAAAAAAGAACGGGAGAAAGAACAAGAAAAATAACAGGAAGAATAATAAGAATAAGAACATGGAAAGAACTTGCGTGCTTCTCCAGTTGATCGCTTTTTATCACGCATTCGATCCCACTTTTGGTCCAATCTTGCTGCCTTTGATACTGATCCGCTTTCGATCCAGCTACCTTCAATACATGAAAAGGGAACAAGTTTCGTTCGAATATAGGGTTTGAGAGTATTGATCTAAAACGGGTCAACTGAGGGTCGGGGTTGGTGAATTAATCAACCAGAATTGAGATTCATCTTCATTATTGGTAAATGAATTAGATTTTGGATTAAATAGACCGGAAAACCAACCCACAAACTTACTACTCTATGTTTTACACTTAACCCCCTCCTTTTATATGTTTTCACATATGTATATAAATAATGAGTTTTAAACTATGTATATTATGTATCAAGATTTACATGCCCCAAAAATTAAAATCGAATTAAAGAGCTTGTGTTTCATAATGGGATCAAAAATTATAATTCAGTGATAATTCTCTAAAAATTTTACCACTAAACTTACTATGTAAACATATATTTATGTTGATTTTCAGCATAAATAATGACACCGAACCCCAAAGCAAACCCATTGAAACAACCGAAATGAATCGAAACTTAATTATTTAGGAGGGAGCAAAACTGATACCCAACCCAAGTTCTTAAACCTTGATGGGAATAGTATCCAATTTTATAAGGATCAATGATTTGGAAAGATGGGAATAAGAAATTAAAGGAGAAGATAGAAAGGTGATGGCGGCAGTGTTCGAAATACTAGTCTCATATCCACAATATCAACCGCAATATCATAAAAAACGAGGGGCCGATGTGATATATGTATTTTTATTTCGGTTTCCAATTTCAACTAGTTTCATCCATAATTTTGAAATCAGACTGCTATTTCGGTCGATATTTTGGTTTGAAATATCGGTCAATTTCAACGTTGTTTAGTTTTAAATCTATTTGAGTTTAATAATACTTATAAAATGGAGAGGTGGATTGACTCGATATGCAATCCTACTTTTGTCACACACAAAATTCAACTCTATCGTTGGTTGGTCTTCTTTCGTCCTCCTCCTGATATATTCTACGATTTCAGTTGAGGCTTAATCTTCCTCCTTTTCCTCCTTTCGATCTAGAATCGAGTAAATGTTGTGGCTATCGGCAAAATAAAGCGTGTGTTTCTCATCCGTCCAGTTCACGTCACTGACAGAGTCCTTGGCGAGAACTATGACCAAGAACTCCTTAAAGGGCCCTATATTTTCAATTTTTTTCATTTTTAACTATAATTTGGTGGAGCATTTAAGTTTAATGCAATATATTGAGCTAAGTATAACCTAAATATATGTTTATGAGAGTTTATATAGTTTATATCTATCTATATACATGTGTGGCAATCATATGTTATCTATTTTTAGCATCAGATTTTGATCAATATTCCCAATATGTCTCTAATGTCCGCTATCCGATATCATGCTTTTCAAACTGATACGCGACCGATATCCGATATTTAGAACACTAGGTGGCGGTAAAGGAAGAGGCAACATTAGTAGTGGGGGAGAGGAAATGGGTACAATATTATTACAATTTGGGCCAAGCAAAAGTAGAAGTGCAGTAGGATAAATGAGAAGGTAGAAAGGTGGAGGCAATGTCGATGGACTTTGTAGACAATGAAATGGAAGTGGATTCAATCTTACTATGGTTCAGGTTTAACAAAAAGAGATGAACTTGGAGGTAGAAGAGATTACAAAAGGGTCGACTTCTGATTAAAGGGCACAAAAGTTCCAGGCAACAAATTTTGAAGTTAGATTTTCTTCGAGGGTTATTTTGTAGAAAAGTTCCACACCAGATATTTTTATAATAGTGGGTGGAACATTAGGGTACTTAATCTGGAATTTAGCTTTCATTAATTCAAGGTCAGTATCTTTCATGCAAAATTGGAGATGCTTACCATCGCTATCACATTAATTAATTCTATTGTGTTAATTTGCTTACTTCAGCATGTGAAAGGTTCCCGTTTTGTGTATTTCTTCAGGGCATATCACATTTGATCTTTAAATTTTCTTTTTAAAGTCAGATATAGTTCTTGCGCTTAAAATTTTTTCCCTTAAAATGATACATGCCTCCAAGGACATACCTACATACGTTTAGTGTGGGCCTGTGCATTATTGGATTTAAAAAACGAACCCTAAAAGGACATCTTTAATTGAAACTTTTGCTAATAAAATGTGTTGATTACTGGAATTCTTGATGAGGAGGTTTATGTGCCTTTTTCTGCTCAGGAAGAGTTTTGGAAGGTTTAATCTCTTATAAATTCATGATATGATCTGAAGTAGACTCCTAGAGTTTTTTTTGGAAGACTTGGTTATTTTATTTAGGAGGATGACTTCCTTTTTATAGAAGGATCGGTCTTATAACATCCTAAATGTTCATGATTACATCATCAAAATTTCAGAATATGATCAAATAACAACACATTAAGATTAAAAGGTAACATATTTCTTACGCAGCGATAAAATAAATCATCAAGAGAAAATGTATTTTTAAAAAATTAACAATAAGAGGGACTTATCTCTAAACTTAATCATTGAATTTGAGTCAATTCACCAAATACATTGATGCAAACATGATTTCATGTAAGTTATGAAACATGCAAAAAAATTAGTCAATCTAGAATTCCAGATTATATGAATGTGATATGAATAATATGATGCAAGGTTTTAGGTCTCGGTTTCGGTCTGGGTATCGTTCTTCCAAAATTTAGGTTTCGGTTTCGGTATCGTCCGTTTCGGCGGTTTCGGAAGCAAGTTTCGGTTCGTCCGCATCGCTAGTTTCGGCAGTTTCGTTTCGGGTATCGGTTTCGGTTTCGGAGATATTTTAAATATGTATATACTATAAACACACAGTGATGGTTTCGGAGGTTCTTAAATCTAAACCTATTAAATACTATTAACTACTTAACAAACTAAAATATTAATCATGTACTATCAAATACTAAATACTAAATAGATAAACTAAATTTGAGTTCGTAATCATATCAAATACTAAATACCTATAGTTTGGTACTTAAATACAAAATATTAGATAAATGAATAGATCATAAAGCTTGCCTTGTGCACCCACCGTTTTACCTTGCGTACATACCACTTATTTACAAGTTTGCCAAAAAAATCGTTGGGCGTTGCTTTGCGCACATACCACTTATTTACAGGGTTGCCACAAAATATCCGCTTGATATGCGCATCGACTGATTTACTTTACGCACATACCACTTATTTACAAGTTTGCATTTTTAAAGAACGCAGCATCTCCTGAAACTGAAAGGCGACTTGGGCCTCTTTTTCTCTCTTTGCTCTCTCTCACTCTCACGCTAGATGGTTGAGACGGGTTCGACGAGGCAGGAGGCAGGTTGGGCGACGCGACGACGCGATGAGGTGAGTTCAATGTTTTCATCATCTTCCTTTTGTCATTTTTCTTCTTTTTTCAGCAATTTTTTCTTGGTTCTGTCTCTTCTTCGTCTAATTCTTCATCATTTTCAAGCCGAAACTCTAGAGTTTTCTCCTCTCTTTTAACGAGCTTTCTATGCAACCTATTGATTCACGGAATTTTTTGGGTTTTTTTTAGAGAATTTTTATTTAATTACACAATCTTCTTCCTCCGTTTTCGACCGGTACTGAACGGTATCGGTCAGTTTCGGCCGGTATCGACCAAAACTCACCGATACCATTCAGTATCGGCCGATACTAAAACTAATTCTTGGTTTCGGTATCGTAAACTGCCGATACCGATACGTAATGGTATCGGCCGATACCTCAAACCCTGATATGATGTCATCTCAATGCTTTTAGAGTGCATTATTTATTTATTTTTAAACAAATTATGTAGTTAACTAATATTTTTTGAGAAATTACATGTATGCCTGCATCGAAGTAACTCCATAAATATTATTTTCTTTGCTTCAACCCATCATAGCCTTCTTTATTTCTTTTACTTTTTAAACAGTAACAACAGTAGTACAAGCAATATGAGCAGCATTGGTAGGAGCAGCAGCATTTGAAAACAGGAGATGTAGCAACATTAGAATAATCAGTATAAGCATCAAAGGCTATAGCAGTAGAAGCAGCAGTACATGAGCATCGCGATCATTAGAAGTAGCAGTAGCAGAGGCCACAACAAGAGCTGCTGCTGCAGAAGCAGAAGGCGAAGCTTGAAGTAGCAGCAGCAGCACCACCAGCAAACAAAAACAGCACCGGAAGAAGAATCTGAAGCAATAGTATAAGCAGAGAAGAGATGAAGAAGCAGAAGCAGAAGTCGGAGAAGAAGGTGAAGACGCAATAGGCTAAACGTAGCAAAACACACACAAAATTAAAAAAAATCATAACCACTTGCACCAGAGTGTTTATCTCAACGAAGATGATGAGAAACAAAAGAACTTTTCTCAATTTCTGCAGATTTAATGCTCAATTCTTTCTCAACTTTGATTTCAATCTTGATCCGCTTCATTCTCGATTCTTGTTGCTTCCTAAGCTTGAGAATTAAGGCATCAAACTCCACTGAGCAGGATTGGGGTATCGATTTTTGGCTGTCATCAAGAATTGAACTCGGTTCGAAACCATAATATCCTCTTTCTTTCTCTTTCTCTCGAACCAATGAGGAAGGGATTTGGGACTTCTTTCTTTTTTTTTCTTTTATAGTGAACGAATCTGAGAATTAAGCAGAGTTGGGTCGATTTCAACCCAAACCCGCTTCAAAATATTAAAAAAGTTTTTTTTTAAAAGACTATATCGCTTGAATATTGCTTGATACATATTAGGCCGATAAATGGACCTGATATTTTGACATATCGGTGCAAAAACACCTGGTAAAAATTACGCGCATTATCCTTGGATGATACATATTTCTTAACCGATACATCAACCATAACAACCAAATTTATAACACGGATGCTTAATTGTTGAGTTGTAGATGCACTGATAGGTCCAAATTTTAAGATGCTACAAATTCAAGGAGAGCACCAAGAGGATCCGAGGAAATACTAGAGACTCGTTGGGAAGTTGAATTATCTCATGATAACTCGATAATGCTTATCTAGTGAGTGTGGCAAGTTTGTTCATGTTTGCTCTACGAATAAGTCATTGGGATGGTGTGATCAGGATATTACGATATTTGAAAGGTGTGTTAACGCAAAGGACTCGTATATTTTGATTGTGGTCATAATCGCATAGTAGAATTCTCTAATATAGATTAGGCATGATATCTAATTGATATGATTGATAGGTGATTGACCATCGGCTATTGTGTTTTGTCGGAGTAAACTTTGTGTCATGAAAGAACGAGATGCAAAGCATGGTATCCAGATCAGTTGCGGACTTGAGCCATGGTTGATATCATGTGACTGCTAGTATATATATATATATATATAGGAAAATTTTCAAATGAGAACATTTCGCACCGTGCGAAAATGTTTTTAGTTTTTTTTTGAAATTTTTTTTTTCAAAAATTCTTTTTTCCACCATCATTATATGTTGTTATACCCTCCTCAAAAAATAATGGTTGAGAAATAATGTCATTTGGCCTTCGATCAAGGCATTTCATCAAATTCGCACGTTTTGAGACCGTTAAATTTGTAACGGGTGGATGGGTGCTCTAATGCCCAACGGGTTCACCCATTATTTTCCCTGGGGTATATATTTGTATGGATTAAACATCAAAAAAAGAATTTTTGAAAACAAAAATTTCAAAAAAAAGATAAAATTCTTTTCGCACGGTGCGAAAAGCCCCTTTTTCGCAATGGAAGATTGCCCTATATATATATATATATATATATATATATATATATATATATATATATATATATATATATAGGGCAATCTTCCATTGCGAAAAAATGGTGCGAAAGCCCGTGCGAAAACATTTTTTTTATTTTTTTGAAATTTTTTTTTTCAAAAATTCTTTTTTTGATGTTTAATCCATACAATTATATACCCCAGGGAAAATAATGGGTGAACCCGTTGGGGATTAGAGCACCCATCCACCCGTTACAAATTTAACGGTCTCAAAACGTGCGAATTTGATGAAATGCCTTGATCGAAGGCCAAATGACATTATTTCTCAACCATTATTTTTTGAGGGGGGTATAATAACATATAATGAGGGTGGAAAAAAGAATTTTTGAAAAAAAAAATTTCAAAAAAAAGATAAAAACATTTTCGCACCGTGCGAAATGTTCTCACATGAAGATTTTCCTCTATATATATATATATATATATATATATATATATATATATATATATATATATATATATATATATATATATATATATATATATATATATGATATTCTAGTCGAGATGGGTTGGCTTTAATACCTCCTATAAGGCTCTATTGTGACAATCGAGCTGGTGTTTATTTTGTACTTGTACAGAATCATGTGTTTTATAAGCAAACATAGTATAATGAGATGGATTGTTACTTCGTCAAAAGTATGAGACATGTATTTATCAGGTCAAGAGCCATGTCTTCTGTCAGTTGTTAGTAGATATGTTAACCACGGATCTTGGAAGATCATGTGTTCCATTTATATGTGACAATCTAAGCATCTACACCGTATTTGCTCTAGATTGAGAGGAAGTGTGAAGCAATATAGAAACATGACTTTTATGTAAAGTGACAATATTATGAAGTTAGATTGTAACTAGAAATTAGATTATGGGTAGAATTAGGAACTAGAACAAGAGTTGCAATTATATGTATTTTCTTAACTATGTAAACAGTACGAATACCCTGGTCTGAGGTATGGTTTAGTTTCTATACTAACAGAGCTAAACCAGTGTACCAAGCAAACTAGTCTTGCTCAGTACTTTGATAAGAAAAACCTCAATTGATCCTGAAGAAAAATACTTTTTAAAAATGATCACTTAGACATTGGTCTATATTGTAACTGATTTAAAAAGGTGTAATTCTACAGAGAGGATTAAATCTAAATTATAGTGTACTTGAAAAACTATATATGTTATATACCCAGAATATTAAGGATATGTATTAACGATTTAAAAATTATAACATACTATTGATTTGAGGCTATGAATCACAGTTTCAAGTCCAAGATAAGAGACAGCCGATTCATTTTTTTTCATAATCAAATCTCAACATATCTTCATGCATACGTACCAAACGTTTAGTATTATCCCATTACACCTGCACTTAAACAAAGCTCATGTACCTGCCATTGCTTGACTCTGGATGGTCAAATACATGTCATACCAGCGTAGGTGTTTGGCACATGTTTGACCTGAACACACTGCTCACATTGAAGTGTTCATTCTTCCTGGAATATAATCCAAACTTTTGCTAATTTTGTCTATCGTGTCACTCTCGTGCCTTGTTTTCTTTCATCATATGTCAAATGACAACAGTCTGAGGTTTCCATATAGATGAGCTTGCCTGCAAGACAAATAATGTAGCTTTCAGTGACAATTCTCTATTCATCAGTTGTACTTTTAGTTTATGGAGATTATTTCTCAGTTGGCATTTCTATTCTAAGTAGAAATATCACATTATGTGATATCCTCAATGTGCACGTCTCTTTTTCTTATCTCCACATGATTATTTCCCTAACCAAACAATCAAACTATCAAGATTCTCCTAAATCTTAACTTCCACATTTACGAAACACTAAATACCTGTTTTTACTCTTTCCCCATAAAATTGTAAAGACAGTCTTGTAATTTGCTTTTTCCCCTTCCAGTACGCATAATGGTAATACATTCAGTTATTTTTTATGCACTTTCCCACAGTGTTATTGCTATCTTCTTATTCGTACATACTTAAATCTATTGCTTCAATTAGGCTAAAAGTGATCTTGGGAGGTTTATTCTTCGTGAACTAAGTGCCGTTGCTGGGGCCATCACCATTACGTGTCTTATGGTATGTTTATCATGATGGTTACTGTCTTCAATTGTTTATAACTACAACACTTGTCTAAAAGTATCTGCATAGTTAAATTTTGATTATGAACTGTTCTACAGTGGTACTTTTGGCTTTGATGTCAGCTTTTGATGATAATTCTTATTTAGATCAATAAAAAAGGCATTTATACTTGTATTTGCATTATATGGGAGGAAATTATTGGTGCATGGCTTCATGCAAGTGATTAAATGCTTGCACTATATATTTGTATTCTGTTTTGTGGTGTCCACCTATATTAGTGTATTGGGCTTAATTTCCAGCTTGTTTATTAATATTCTCGGTGTCCAGCTGCTTTTGATGAGGTAGATGCTCGTTTTAATAGACGACGCTTCTGTCATAGTGTACTGATGTTTCACTGCAATGTTGTCTCCCAAGGTTCTTTTGAAAGAGCTTCACGTCCATAATCACTACGAAAAGCTTGCAAAATTTCTGTCTCATTCTGAGGTTACCGATCCCTAATCCATAGATTGAGTCATGCACCTAAAATAGTTGGCATCATCTTCATGATCAAATTTGGCCAAGCCCGTCATTTTATTGTGCCCTTCAGTTGCTTCTGCTTATTTTTTTGCTTGCTGTTGCTGGATCTTATATTCAGGGACAATACTGTCTGACACATCCAAATTTGATTTGGAACCTCAGTTCTATGTCTCCAGCGATCATGTGTCTAATTTACAGAATATAGCATCTATCTCGTGTGCATCAAGATGGCATGCCCTCGTTGATACACACGGCTCTCTCGGTTGAGCTAGGCAGCCTTAAACGAAATGAACTGTTGGTGCTGCACCAGTTAAAATTTAGTTACCGTCTTAGTGCCAATGGGGCCTACAGTTAGCTCCTTCCAAACATCATACTCTGTAAATTTTTAGGATTCTGTTCAGCTTTATCGTTTCTCCATGTCAGTCTTAACAATGTCAGACAAGGGACGAATAAAATAAGTGGTATAAAAAACTGTATTAGCACGTTATCCTGCTTGTAGAATTTCCAATCACCATAATTCTTGTTGATTGACTACTAAAGGCCCATGTCAGGCTTCCATACAAGTTTTTGCCCGTTGCCTCCTGCTAGAATTCTTTCTATGTAGTCTACTCCAGTGACCATCTTCCACAGCCAGTTGGAGGATTGGTAGAAGAGTGTCATCCTCTAAATTCATGTTTAAGTCTAAACAAAGGAGGCCGAGAAGAAGAGTCATAGTGTTATGATCTTCTATGTTCACATTTCCATACGTCGCAGACAATAAGCCAAATAACCAGATTAAAGTCACACAATCAAACATGAGAATTTTTACTGGTCTGCATTTATTCAGACTTAGGGATAAAGATAATGCTGGTGGTACATTGCTTTGCTGATCCTACATTTTTCCTTCAAGTTCCCTTGAAAAAGAAATAGGAAAAAGAAAAAAGAAAAAAGAAAGAAAATGAAAATTCTCAATCTGCACTTGATTTCAAGAACCATTGCACAGTGTTGCTACTTTGACTTAATTGTCATGTGGCAGATGCATGTGAAAAAAATTCAGAAAGAGCTTATGCGTTGAGCTCTGATATGATAGAACTCTGATGATAATATTGATTTATTAGAATAAATAGGTCATTGGCTACAAGATTATGGTACATAACTGGCAATCTATCAAACATGTTACTGTCCACGGCGGTGATTTACACCTTAGCCATTTATGCTGCTTCTCTGCTTGGCATGCCATCCTTGATATCTACTTTTATTTCACAGGTTGCAAACCTTGTTGGATATGTTATAGGACCATCAGGCATAAACTGGTTAGTCTCACGATTGCTCCAAAAAGATGGTAATTGTCTGACAGAAGTCCATTTGGTCCCCCCAATAAGCATGCATTTATTGAGTGACGTGTTTTTTGTTTAATATTTAACACAGGGTTACCTATTCTGGGTGGCATATTTACATCGTTTTATGTTGGGACAAAGGTAATGGGGTTCATGTCTCAGCTGAATTAATGAACTTTTAGTTGCTTCTGTGCGTGTTTAACGTTTGGTAATTTTGCAGCTTATGTTTCACATTCGTGATGGCAGACGAACTTGCAAGCAATTGTAGAGCCATTCTGGATCTCTGTCTGCTTTCATTAGCAGTTGGTAAGCATGTAGCATTGAGAATCTCTCGTCACATTATGACTTATAGTTTGCATTTTCTTGGGCTTGTGAATATGATTCTATTCCAGTCAACACAACACTTAGGTACAGAATATCTAGGCAACCAAGTCGGGTACATGACTGTTCCCATGGACTGAAAAAAAGTTGGTTAAAATATCGCTACATATGGTTTTTCTTTTTTCTTTTTTCCTTTGGCAGCATATCTGCCTAGATTCTTTTGTGCCAATTGAGGATGCCAATAAACCAATTTATTGTACTCTTACCGTTTGTTCAGACAACCTATTCATCTTGTCACTTCTTTCGCTCATCCCATATCTTTAATCGAAAGAACACTTGGTATTCTGCATCAGCTTATGCTTCACTTTTGGTTTTATCTACAACTTAGGCGAGAAACCTGTGGAGGGTGACCAACGGAAGATGCAAGAAGCTGTGAGGGATTGGCTCGCTCTTCATTGGATGGTTGATCAATCATCTCGAGTATTTTGTACAATTTTGATGAGAAGTATGCTCTATAGATGCTATACATATGAGATTGATTCGGAAATGAAGTCGGGCTTTCATGGATATTCAGTGCCTCTCCCTCTCAACTTGCAGGTTCCATTGTCCAGAAGATATGAGGCATCTTGGGAGTACACTGCTCTGTCTAATGCATACCAAATTTGTACTGATTTGCGAGAATGGACATGTTTGGATGAAATTATCCCCTTGAGAAAGTAATACTTCAGCAACACGATAATATCGAGTGTTTTGTGAATAATCGCTATTGTATCTCGTATGAGATTTCCTCTTATGACGACCAACAAGTCTAATTTTTCGCCCTTCAATTGAAAGATGGGCATCAGTGACATTAAAGGGCTCTGATGGATATTTGGCTTCTCTTCTCTGATGGTTGCGGTATCCAAATAGGATACAAAGAAACTTTGTAGTCGTGCTTTAATGACACCTGACCCTAGATCTTACACTTAATACCAATAGTCTATATCAAAAAGTTGTATTTTGCCCATCGTTGATCTGTATCCGTTGATTTAAAACGTTAAACTGTTGGACTTGAATGGATAAAGAAAATGTACATAACCTGGTATTATTTTTTCCATAAATGCCGAACATTTTCTAGATGGAATATTTTAAAAAGAAAATAGAAGATTTATGCTCATTTTGAAAGGTTGCGGATTTAAAAGAAGATCATTTAAAATTCAACATGCGAGAAAACATTGTTATATTTGAAGATGGTATTATGCCAGATTGAACTGGATAGGCTGGATGAGCATATCTCATGAGTATCCTTTAATCCGCACACCATAATCAACTATAACGATAGCGATTTGAATTTGTAGCTCCGGCTTTGACTCCTCCAACGCTTAAGTCCTCGAGTCAGAACAAAAAAGATAAGAAATATAATCTCAGAAAATAAATGAAACCCCGGACTTGCCCCGGACCTGCCCCACAAACCCTGCAAAGCAAAACTGACGAACAACGACCTAACTAATCTCTATGTCACGACAAATCTCTACGTCACGATCTTAGAGAGAATCAATAGTAACATATCCAAACAAACAAAAGAAAGATAAAAGCAACAAATCAAGAAAGCAACAAATCAAGCACAGAACGGCACAGATTTTATCCTGGTTCGGCCCGCTAACAGTGCCTACATCCAGCTTCCCGATGATGGTTTCTACTAATATGATCAGAGCAAGTACACCCGACGCCTTCAATCTTCTCCAATACACAAGAGCTCCAAACAACTCCCAACTCGGAGTTAAAACTCTTCTCACCAACAACTGAGACCTTATTCTCACCAAAGGAAAAGAAACGCAAAGCTCTCTCAAATGATCTCTCTATCTGAAAAAAAGATCGTCAAAAGAAAATTACAATGAAAACACTAACCGACCCATGCACCCAATCTCCATGAACGCATGAAGAAGAACTTTGATGACGGCTAACACACGCGCTTCTTCTCTCTTCTTCTCTTTTTTTCAAAACAAACCCTAGGAAGGGTTTAAATAGCCTTTGGAGTCGTATGGAGTCATGTCTGTTCGATTTGATTAAGTTTCAGATCAACCGCTCAAGTTAAAACATGTTTCAGGCTGAAAACACGATTGGCACGACCGTGCCAAATATGGCACGGTCATGTCACTGGCTAGCTCAGAAAATCTAAACATTCTGCCAATCATGCATGATCGTGCCAACCATATAGTATGTTTGGCATGATCATGCCACTGGTCAGAACTCTCTGCCAAGTCTGCACAGTCGTGTTGATCTGACCATGGACATGGCACAATCGTGACATGTCCAGAATCTAAGTTTGAAACTCAATCTTAACACTCTATCATGCTTCAAACTTCAAACGATCATCAAACAACTCTACCCTCATCGTGAAACCACCAACCTATCATCGGGAACCGTGCCCTTTGGCACAATAATACTCCATAAGATTCTCCAAGCTCAAGCACCTCTTGGGCTCGAAGAACTGCATCACCCTTGCCACCCTACTTGTGGCTCTCTCTCTCTCTCTCTCTCTCTCTCTCTCTCTCTCTCTCTCTCTCTCTCTCTCTGGTTGACTTCGTGACTTTAGGCGCCATCATCGACTGAACTGACACGGCACATGTGTCTCTCGAAATGCCCGAAGTCGATCCCTGGCCGCCATCCACGATAGTCGCCTGAGTTGATCCGTCTCTACCATCTGCAGAAGCACCGGAAACCATCTTAACCAAACTTGAATTGAGAGCACCTTCTGTGTGCGGCTCTGACATCTTCAACTCACTGCCTTTGGATTTAACCCTCCAACAGGACTTCACCATAACACCTTGACAAACTCTGTGAGATCCTTTGCTCATCTCCGAACCGCTGGTTCTATGTACTCCAGATGATGCCTTAGACGTACTGCCTCTCATCAACTTGAGCTATGCCACTCGTGCCATCTCTGTGAGTTCTCATTAATATACTATGGTCGCTCTATACTAATTCCCAACTCCTCCTTGCGCCTAACAATGGATCCCATTGAAGGCTGCAACTCTACCTTGAAGCCACTTGCTTCGTTGTAGATATTTATCTCTTCACGTCCAATCTGCGCCGCACATAGAGTTGTGCCACAATGGGATGGCTCCTAAACTCTGTCGCCTGACAATCCCTCGCTACACACCGCAGCTATCTCATTCTGCAACCGACCATGCTCCCCTGTCATGACATTAATACGAGTCTCAACTGCTCCTCTGCTAGAGCTCTCTGATGTGCTAGACCTTCGACTCATCACAGTTTGACCCTGAAACTTATAAAGGTTGCATATCTATTTTGATGTCATCACAAAACGACCTCTCCTAGAAACATGCAGTCACTCTCCCTTAAGCACCATGCAACACCCCACACTAGTCAAGGCTCCAAGCGATTTAAGATTTTGTTGTAATTTTGGTACATGCCTACACCTGTGAGTGTCTTAATGGCTCCATCCTGCATCTTGAACCGCATTGTGACGACCCCTGCTACTCTAGACATTGCTATGTTCCTCATGTATAGATCTGGACCCTCTCTAGGAGTATGTCACAAATTGACACCAACGGAATCATATGGGAATCGCACCCTGAATCATGAATCTATTAAGCATGTTTGTCTTCCAAGGAAAACACGCTAACATCTCACCATCATCAATATCTGTGTATACACCACCAAACACTGCTACATGCTGAGCAATTTGTTTACCTTTAGCCTACAACTGCATGCAATTGTTCTTTCAATGTCATAGTTTCTTGCAGTAATAGCATAACTGGTCGTCGCCACCTTAACCCTTCCACTTGGGCCTCCATGTCTTGGATCCTAGCTAGCATCGCTCACCTTGGCAACCCCCAAAGAAAGCTGCATCTTGATCACCAATACTTGTGTCGCCTATCAACACCTTCTTCCTAAGCTCATGTGTGCGTTAAGCTGCCTCGACCTCTTCTAAAGAGATTTTGTCTTTACCGTGCAACATGGTCTTGACAAAGTATGAATACTTCATAGATTAGGAACATAACAATGCAATTGCCTGGTAGTCATCACTAAGGAACATATCAATGCAATTACTCCGTAGATAAGGAACATTACAATGCAATTGCCTGGTAGTCATCACTTACGTTCTCTTCCCATGCTTATAGATCCAACACCAAATGATTCAGCTTATCAAGGCGATCATGTAGCGATGTCCCCTCTTTCATCCTGAGCATGAACAATTTCTATAATAGATACAGCCTTCATGTAAGCGATTTCGTCAAATAAAGGGATTTGAGTTTCTTCCACTGCGACTCTACAGTTTCCTCTTTTGCAACCTTGCTAAAGACTTTGGCTGATGAGGCTATCTAAATATCACTATGTGTTTTCATCTCTAACTTTGACCTCGCATAGTCTGTGACAGTATGTAGAATAGATTTCTTGTAAAAGACTATCATGTATCCTAATGCTTGAGCATAGCCTTCACCATCATGCACCAGAGACTGAAGCTATTCTTTCACATAAACTTTTTAATCTTGTACCTGACTGATGAATATGTCTCTGCCATTAAGTTCTATCCGACAACATGGATGCTTCGATACCACTTGTTGGGGTTCGATGCGAGCGTAAGACCACGGACTTGCCCTTAAAGCCCTACGTAGCAGAACTACTACCTCACGATCTTTCAAAGAGAATCAATAGTAGCAAATATCCATCCAACCAAAACAGAGATAAAAGAAAATAATCAAGAAAGCAACAAATCAAACATAGGACGACTCAGAGTTTACTCTGGTTCGGCCCACTAACATCTCATACGTCCAACTTTTCCATGACGATTTCCACTAATATGATCAGAGCAAGTACGCCAGTCTCCTTCAATCGTCTCCAATACACGAGAGCTCCAAACAACTCCCAACTCGAAGTTCAAACTCTTCTCTCCAACAACTGAGATCTCAATCCCACCAAAGAAGAAGAAATACAAAGATCTCTCAAACGATATCTCTACCCGAAAAGAAAGATCCTCAGAAGAAGATTACAATGAAAACACTCGCCAAACCATGCACCCATTCTCAAAGAATGCATGAAGAAGAACTTTGATGATGGCCAGCACATGTGCTTCTTCTCTCTTCTTCTTTTGTTTTCAAAACAAACCATATGAAGGGTTTAAATAGCCTTTGGAGTCATGTGGAGTCGTGGCTGTTCGATTTGATTAAGTTTCAGATCAACAACTCAGGTTAAAACTCGTTTCAGGCTAAAAACCCAATTGGCACAACCGTGCCAAATATGGCACGATCATATCACTAGTTGGCCCAGAAAATCTAGACGTTTGGCAATCTTGCACGGGTGTGCCAAACATATAGTATGTTCGGCATGATTGTGCCACTGACCAGAACTCTCTGCCAAGTCTAAACGGTCTTGCTGATCTGACCATGGACATTGCAACAACTAATTTGTTGTTTCTATCTAAACCTTACTCTGATACCAAGTGTTGGAAATCTCAAGAGTTATGCACTGATAACAATTATAGGGATACCTCAGGGTCTGCAATATGCACTTATGCCAAGTAGTGATGACCCTATCAAAGTATATTACAATAAATACTAGATGATGATGATTAGCGTTAAACAATCAACATATATGTATATAAATAATTGCTTATATAATCCACATCAACAATGATTAGTATATGTATTACAATAATAAAGAGATCAAAAATTACTAGACAATTTTAGCAATTGCAAATGTCAAGAAGTATCCTGATTCGGTCCTTCAAAACTACTCCAATTCCCAAGGCAGACTTACTTAAGATTTTTCCACTATATTATTTTGCAACCCTGCTAGAATACAACTTGACCACCCAATGTTGCCAATTTTACAACTAATCACTCAATCACCAGTGTGATCAACACCAATTTATTAAAACTAAAGAAATCAACCACATTCTCTCAACACCAGAGAAAACCAAACCAATCTTCGAATCAGCAGAGATATTCTTAAACAGTTAATTAAAATTACAAACTCCTACAATCTTGAATGATCGGTGCATGTCATTCAATAGAGGGCTAGGAGAAATGTAACCTTAAAGAATATAAACTTAATACCTTTCTGAGTTCTTTCTCAAAAGGGAGACAGAGGATTAAAAGAATTCTAGTACCCTCTGAATCAGGGTCTGAATCAGGGTTTGAATTCTATATGACGTTGACTAGGATCCATTCAGATGGATCAAACATGCGGATCCATCCAAGTGGAATTTAAAATTAGACAATGTATATATAATATCCGACCGTTGGATGTGATCTAACATGTTTAAACTAGCTCCAAACAAAATTTCAACTAATTTGGACATGTTTTGCATATGCATCAAGTGGTTGTAAAATCAATGTTTTTGAATAGTCATAAAATCGCCTAATTTTGCAACCACTTAATGCATGGGCAAAATGTTTCCAAATTAATTGAAATTTTGTTTGGATGTAGTTTAGACATGTTAGATCACATTCAACGGTCGGATGTTCTATATACATTGTCTAATTTTAAATTCCACTTGGATGGATCCACATGTTTGATCCATCCGAATGGATCCTAGTCCACACACACACAACACACACACACACACACACACACACACACACACACAAAATGGTTGCAACTGCTTTCCATGGATAAAAAGCTAACAACCAGGAACTGCATTGATTATCGACTAATGGTTTCATTATTTGACTAATCAATAAAACAAACTAGAGATAAAACCATGTATTAGTTAACTACCAGCACTGGTTGGTTAACTAACAGTTGATAGTCAGTTGATAGTCTGAAAATAGCAGTAATGTATTAGTCAACTAGGATACTTAGTCGACTAATGGTTCAAAAGAATAGAAAATAATGATATATAATAGTCAACTAATCAAGCATGAAATGAACATGAAGATTATTTTTCTGTATCAGTCGACTAGCAAGGCTTGTTAGTCAACTAACAACACAAAGAAACATATTACAAACCCAAGAATCAAGTGATGTTGGTACAAAATGATTTGTGCGATAAATCTAAGTTAAATCACATATGATTTGTGATGTGTAATCGATCAATGTTCTATATACATCAATGTCTATATACATCAATGACTACATATAATCCACAATATAATCCACAATAGAAAGTTTATTGATGTGCTTAAGGAGCATGTCCCTTGTCCATAACATTATGCTTCATCTAAAACTGCATAAATATGTTAGCATGACATCTGGTTTGATCATCATCAAAGCTTATATTGGGGATAGCCAACATTCCACACATTTGACAAGTTTCATAATGTGGAGTGATTGCACTGGCTATGGGCACAATTAGGTTCCCACAACATAAATCTTTTTGTTTGTGCGTATGAAAATCATGTTGCAAAACCGACCAAAACCATTTCTATGTTGGAGAGTACTTGCCGCTATTTTCTATGGAATAATATGATGCAATCATGTAGTTGAGGAGTGTAATATGCAATGCAGAGAAAGAAGGGGGACTTGGTATTCATAGTTGAATCGAAGTCAACTGATCGACGAGTGTATGGTTGCGTTGGTGTGCTTGACATGAGCTTCTTTGTGGGCCAAAAATATAAGGAGAATATTTCTAAACACATCTTGGTGTTTCAAGTATCGAAGTCTACTCTCGATTACCATTGCATGAAATTTATCTTAGACAGCAGAGATGTGGCAAAATTGATCAATGTATCGATTGCCAGGGGATGAAGGAAGCAATTCATTAGGGTTTGATGATTGACTTCATGTTGGCCCTCTCTCGAATCTTATTACAGTGCATCTGCAATTACAACACCTTTGAGTCCAGGTGATGTAAAACATGTCACAAAAGAAACAAACTTATAAGCACAAGGGATTTCTCACTAAACAAATTCACAAACATGATACTGCAAATACTAACTTCTATTGAAAAAGAATGTAATGTAGTTACAAGTACTGTATGTACACATTATATTGTAAAAGACTGTATAATGTATTTTGTTTCTTGTACCTTTTCTGCTCCAAGAATGACTTCTGGTGATTGGATCAATTCTGTAATATGTTGTAATGTTGAGAGTATTTCCATATACAAGGTTGTCGGAAAGCTGATAAAAAGAGAATGTGTCATCTTGTGCCTGCATTCTTCTTGGGTTCAGGCGGGTAAGGGTCAGTCCAGCACTCGTCGTCTGCTGCAGCTCTCTGCCATCTTCTTCTGAAGATCTCCAGTTCAACATAAGACCGATGCCTCACCTAAATTGTACATGGATAGATTAACAAAACATCCGTTTCAGTCTACATGGGTAGCATTTAGATTTAGCATGGCAACATTAAAAGAGAACCCCCTCTCCAAACAAAACTGAAATTTCCATCGAGATATCTATTGAACAGAAGAGGGTGAAGCGTTGAACAGCTGGTTCACTCGTTTTAGAATTTCGGATACAATCGTGACATCCAAAGTTTGAGCAATCACACAATTAGCAGCATGCGGACACCCCTTTTTGCAATAAACTAGGTTCGGATGCAGTCAAGACTCGGGAGGAGGAACAAACTAAGATAATCTAGGGATTGGCCGCCAATCTGGCACGGATTCCATGTGCCTCTGGTGGCAAGGTCTAGGCAGAGGCAAGTCATAGGCATGACCTGCATGCAATCTGTATGATCCAGCTAACATTCGATAAACCCAATCAAACATTTATAATATACATACTTAATAGTTGGTGCAGTTATGGCTGAATCCAAACCAGTGACAGGCGTATATCTATTAGTTAATACCTATATGCATACATATATGAAACCTATGTACAAAAGGCATGTAGACCATATGTGATAAATATCATCTCTGGACACACAACAAATCTAAAATCTCAATAAATGTTAATATCTGATTTGTTGAGAAAAATAACAAAATATAATAAAATTTGCATTAGACCATGTTCTGTGTATATATGATTGTCTCAAAGTTTTCAAGATCAAATTCCAAAGACAACTTTTACCGTCCCTTCCCTTGAACAAACCCCTCAACGAAAAGGAAAACTAGAACCCAACTCAGCTACACTCCTGATGTAGCCTAAGATAAACTTTTATTATAAACTTTTGTGGCACTGAAACCATAAGAATGCAGGGCCGAAGTCCCAGGTATATCTATTGGTTGATGATTTTAATACTTACAGCTAATCGATCTTTGTATGTGGGTGATCCAGAAGACACCTGTGAAGTCAAATGCAACCACTTAATCGTGAAGTCACTAGAAATAAAACTTGGTGCAGTATACAAGAAAACCTACAGCAGGTGGTGATGCAGATGCCTTAGCTTGAGAGAAGTCACCGGAAGTCTCTGTATCCACCTGCGTATTAGTCAGCACAGTGCTGATAAGTAATAAACAATGAGAAGTAAATGTCACATGTAGGAAAGGAACTGTAATTTGATTAATCAAGTGTTGATGACAGATTATAGAATGCCTGAACTAAGATGCATCACACAGCTTTTCATCCGCAACGTGATGAATATGGATCGTTCCTGATATTACCCATGCGATGAAGGCTTTTTTACAGCTTACCTTGCTCTCATCAAGGCCACCAAGGGTCGGAAGTCCCATATGACCAATATATTCACTGTCCACCACACCTACTTTTTTGCTCCTATCACCCTATAAAAAGATGATTTTAGATTTCAGATTTACCATTAACATATAAAAAATCAATAGCATGATATCTGAATGTTACCTGAGAACAGTAGCCAAGCTTCATGTCCAGGCCCCATGCATGGATCAAGTCATTCTGTAAAATGATTTGTCAGATATGTCCGTAAGACCGCACCATGACTTCAAGCAACATCAACAATAGAGACATTTTTATGTGAATGCACAAACAGTCAAGTGTGTGTGTGTGTGTGTGTGTGTGGGGGGGGGGGGGGGGTGGGGGGTGGGGGTGGGGGATGGGTGGGATGAGCTTTTTGTTTGTTTGTTTTGGTGGGGTGTGTATCCGTGTGTCGCGGGGTGTTCTTTTTCATTCTTTCTTTGGTGTCAATTGGATGGGGTGTTTCCGCGGGTTGGCAGAGGGTGTCCTTAAATATGTGCTTTTTTTAAATAAGGTTTGAAGACATTATCTCTGTGGGCCACTTTCTCTCTTTTTCCAGGTCGGTTGGCTGGGAGAGTAAGTGTTAAAGCCATTATTAAGTACCATGATAATGGGTTAGCAAAACTATTGCATTGCTTACTTCTTGCCTGAGCACTAAATTGCAACAATAAAGGAAAACCAACATTTAATCCTGCAAGAAATTTTACGAGAAGAACGGCTATAATCATCTCTTATCACGAAGTTAAATATCTGACCGAACTGCAGAGCCTAAGTGATTTATGATGGCCATAATAAGAAAATTATCAAGAAAACATATGTAGAATTGGGAATGGACACACCTGAACCATATGCCATGCACAACGCCAGGCAGCTCTTGAGAACACAGGAGCCATCATTTCCACCCATCTGTATGAAAGGCAATATGAAAATGTCTTTATCAGCTGGGAAATAGGCTTTTGTCCTTAATTGAAACAAAAGAGTAGGGTATAGACTCAGAGAGAAATGAGATATTGACTGGGACAAAACATTTGAGGTAAGAATATACGTCCCGAAAACATTTGAGGTAAGAATAAACATCCCATGTATGCATTAATGATCCACACTACAAAACAAACTATTTGGTCTCCTATGTATTTATGATGAACACGATATACATATTGTAGGATTTCCTGGATAAAAAAAGTTGAAGAAAATAAAAGACTAAAATACAATCACAGAAAGATCCCTCCCTCCCTTCAATGCATTTGGACTGATCCCCAGAATCAAGTTTGCACTATAAATGTTGTTAGGCTGTATTTCTTCCTGGTCATTCACTAAGTTGCTCGAAAAATTTGCCCACTTGCAGTGAAATTTTGATGTTTCTTTTAATGAATAAATAAAATATGCAAGGGATCTTGTTCAGGGTAAGCTTAATTGCTTTGTAGGAGTTTACCCATGAACATACTACATGGTCTTTCATAAAATTTGATTCTATTTCTTGTTAAAGGAATGATGAAATTTGCAACAAGCCTAATATATGTAAAGCCAGTGAGGCTAAACTGTTAATGTGTGCATACTCCCATCAGATGAAACAACATACTGGGCTACTTGAAAGGTTAAGTCACACTGTTCATCTTCATCTACAAATTATAAAGTGTACCAACAAAATTTATATGTCTACGAGAATTCCACGCCACTCATGTGATAATTGAAAATGAGTGTCATCACAATGATAGAATAACAGGGACCATACCACACTGTTCATTTTGACCTCCAATCATAAGATGCATGCAAATAGAAAATTATACATTCCTAAGGATTTCCCCACACACACACACACACACCCCCCCCCCCCCCCCCCCCCCCCCCCCCCCAAAATCTGATGGCTGGGAAATGTCAAATGAGCAGCAAAGGGGCAATTTAATGCGCAGGGTATTAGACACCCTTCGAGATTTTTAAAGAAAAAAATGCACGCACAGTATGATGTGTAGATTAAGTTGAACAATGCCGATCATCAATTAGGATGGACAACTACCCCCCCCCCCCCCCCCCCCCCCCCCCCCCCGGCGGCGCAACACACTTGGGATTTCAGAGATATTATGGACTAACATAGCATCAACCTTTGGGTTAATCTTGTAAAGAAAAAGAAAATTTTGGATTGGACTAAAACTTCAATCCAACCAATTATAGTGGCACATCCATTTTCCATTTAATCCACAATTAAAGGTCTGATTTCTCTACAATTCTGGTTGCAGTAAATTCCTAAAGTCAGGGTTTGTTAATCTGAGTTCACCAAAGTGGCATGTACTAACAACGTGAGTGAGAATTTTCGTAGCCACCCCTTCAGTCAGTAATACTGCTTCTTCTTTTTGATACAACTGAATAAGTAATATTGCTTCTAAGGATTATGTTTTAAAGTCCAATAGGGTCCTACATTCTCACCAACATGGCCATCTGGAAGATTCTGACTTCTGCACGACTGCAACCATAAGAGCCTTCATCAATCATTGCTTTTGCAATTTGAAACTGAAATTTCACTTTATTATTAGATTAGTACTGAGTTTAGTTTCATAGACTCCCATTTCTACCCTCTGCTTGATGTTCCTAGTAAGATAAATGATAGTGAATGGAAGTATTTCCATAGCCAAACTTTGAATAGACATTTGATCTCTTTTCTGAAGGAAAATCTGATTGATTTGATTCCTTATAGAATCGAAATCCTAAGAGCACAATAATGATTCAAATCTTGGAATATTGATGAGCACCCCTCATAGTTCATTTAGTTTCTTGATTTGTTTAGTTTCTTGATTTCTATGACCGTTGACAAATTATAAGGAAGCCAAAGATGTAGTAAGTTAAGAAAGATAAAGGGAAAAAGAACAAAGAAAAGAATCTAGAGTGAAATTTTTTTGCCACTGGTACTTAGGATGAAAACTAAAGAATAGAATAATGCTAATGGCAAAACTCTACTTTGTCTATTTTCAAAAATTAAATTCTCACCCACTATGTCACTTAGTGCCATGTGGTGCTCCAAGATATTGACAACCAAGATCATAGGAATTTCATAAATTCAGGTGTAGAGGAATTGGAACCCACACTTAATTGTAAAGGAATATGCCCTCGGATCATTTGTATTTGATGCAAATGAAAATTTAAGCCTAGATAGGGACTAATTTGCATTTTTGCCTTGCTTCTTCAGATAAAATAAAATACATGCTCAAATTGTTTAGTCTATGGCACACATAGGTTAATTCCATGGCTGTTCTGTTTCCCTCCTTGATTTTGGAGCTTGGTAACTCAAAGAAGACAATTATAGTTGTTGAGTCTCCTCAAGCTATGACATGTTTATCTTTAAGGAACAAACTCCAACATACATGTGATGTAGTCTAGACTTGACCCAAATCGATACGTTGGGTCTCCTCGAGCATCGATCTAAGTCAAATCTGGACACGAAATCAAGGGTCTGACTAGACCAGTCATTATGATTTGTTGAGTCTCCTCAAGATCATAAGTGACTGTGGGTAAAAACGATAGGGAGTCACATGTGATGTGATTGACTAAGAGTTAGTCTACCAATCATGGAACCAATCAACTTGTTGAGTCTCCTCAAGGTTGTGAGGTTCAGGATGATTGGATCCCTCTTTCACTAAATTTTAAATATTTTAATTCGATTAAATCGTTCGTTATTAAGCTTTGAAACGATCGTAAAAATAGTGGGAGGATATAGATAGATGAATGCCAATCTACCTATATTTAATATTGAACATATGCTAAACTAGGGCAAGACTATGTTTATCGAAGGAATCGAAATATAATATTTTAATGGAATAAGTTAACTGGTCAAATAGGTTGGTTAATTGAATATCAAGTTAAATTCTAATTGATAGGATTAAACTATATTCTCGTTGACATTAAAATGACCTTCTAAAGAACAGACTTAAGAAATACGATTTCATTAAGCTCTGGGTCCAACAAATAAATTCACGCTACATGTCACCCGTCTCTATATGAGGCAGCTTGAACATATATGATATTCGAAATATGTTTCTCTCTACAACTTGTCGAGCTACCCTCAAGGTTGTATGGACAAACAATTTTGATCATCAAAGTTCGAGAATTCGATCAAACTGTTTGAGTCGAATACGAGTGCATGAGCGGTGCAAGACTATGTATCCCAACCGGATCTTGAAACAAGCAACTTCTTGAGCTACACTCAAGATTGCACCTCTCAGGCGTTTGGATATATAAGATGCTTGCATAGCTATTTATTTATGTTGGGCTATTTATATCTAAATGTGATTTAGAAAAGGAAGAAGGCACTCCGGGAAAGTCAATCGAGTTAAATAGTTTAATTTATCATTAGTAAAGGCATAAGTAGGAGGAAATGAAAATGTGACATATTTTGATGTCACGATTTCATAATTATTGTTATACAAAAGGTTAACACATTTTGACGAATGTCGTCACATTACTTCTGAAGTAATGAATAATATGTATAACGATAATATATGTATTAAATGTTAATATATAAATACACAGGATAGTAGCAAACTTATATGGCAAAATAGACTAGGCCGTATCGAGAAAGTAAGCTTCACAAGTCACATAAAGAGGGGTCTGACCTCTCGTATTATGAAGTCTGCGGACACTTGTGAATCTTACCCTCTTAGATACAATGGTCAATACCCATCTGTAAGACAGCGGGAGAATGAGTTGTCGAACTCAGTCAAGTACATACTGATGTACTCGAGTCTAGATTAACCAAAATTAAGTTATTCGTATATTTTATTAAGACACGTGTTCTTGATGAAACACAAGTCTGATAAAATAAAGAACGAAATGACTAAAGTATTTAAACTGATTCGATTAGATCGAATAGTCAAATACTTAGCTACATTAAATCTTGCGTAATTAAAAGAAAATGTGATTTTCTCTCAGGTCAAGTCTGTTAACACATCTGTGTGTCAAAAGGTATGAATCACACTTAGTTAGACTTGGTGTGATCCATTGTAAGTGACTCTGAGTTAAGTCCTCTTTCTGGTTTAAGTCCCAGATAGTAATGCCTAGGTTTTGATAATGTTCTGTGAGGACATTATCAATAAGATATTCATTAAATCAATCATTAAGAAGTTGTATACTTACTCGAATTTTGTGAGACGAAGAGTCGAGTTAAACATCATAACTAATAATGACTTAGTCAACTTCCAGGATGAAATTCGGAGTAGTAACTCCGATTTAAAAACTTGATGCAATCAGAATAGGTCCGTGTGCGTAAATAAATTTTGGAATTTAATTTACATGCACAAGGAAAATGTTTCCTCACTTTCTGCAAGTAAATCTTTAAGTTGAAAGATTGGTGCAGAAAGGAATATAGTGAAGTGCAATCATGTTGGTCGAGAACGGTTTTTCCATACTAATTCCTATAAAACGGATTATAATGAAACCGTTTTTCCACCAGCAGATGTGTACAGAACTACTCGGACCAAACTCGATGTAAACGCTTAAGTTGACCATGAAAATTGGAGCATTCACTTACAAGTTCGTTTTTCTAAATATGATTTAGACGGACCAACTTATATGAATTAGCCAGATAGTTTTCAAGGTCAGTGGGAGCATGTAAATTACATGTGAGGCATCAAAGGGATGGAACATATATATTTTGATGAAGTGATCAAAAAAGTTTGATACTTTATCAGAAATAGATATGAGCCATTTATGACCATTAACTAATTTAAGATTATTATTGTAAGGTACGATGAACTGGATAAGATCCAAATAAATAAAATGTTATGGATTCCGACAGACCAAATGAATTATTTGAATGAGATTCAAATGGTTGGTCTAATATGAACATAGAAACTCCTTAAGTCTATAGTGTAGACGATTTTAGCAGATCCACTCACGAAGGCTCTACCACATGAAGTCGGGAAAACTTATGTGTAAAAACGGTATTAGATACCGAGATAAATGGGCCTGAGTGCAAGTGGGAGATGTTGAGAGATGATACCCTCGAGGCTATCTATCTTCATGTGTGAATAGCACAAACATCTTGTTCGAAATAACAGTAAGCTGTTTGGTAATAATTTATCTAAGTTATGTTATAATGTAGTTAACATTAGATATTAACTTAGGTAAAGTCCTGAGACTTTATGCGAGGTCAAACAGGTATCGAGATGAGTATCTCGATCATGGAGAAATGTTTGACCGTCTGTAGCATAAGTCTAAAAGGGTTCGTGGTCGTAGATGTTTCGAGACAAGGATATCGAAACATCGGATAGACCATTGTGTCTTAGTCTTCACCTTTTAGCGATGGTGATGATCTCATGATCGCTTGACTTGGCGAAGTCGAAGACGAGACACAGGTGCTCATTAGAGAATGAGTTCACTGAACGATCCACAAGAGTTATCATATGGTTATATTGACCAATCTGTCAATGATGACTCTGAGTGATGATAGGCTAGTTGGTCTTTTGACTTGAAGTCATTTTGACGAACCTGTGCGTGAACGGTGCCACTTAGATCAAATGACCTTGCTTCGAGGCAAGGCCTGTCGAAAGGTCTTTGATTGGGTGACACTTGAAGCGTATGAGGAGAGTAATGACCAAGAGAGGATTCGTCTCTCCCGGTCAATGGGAGTTAGTGTCGTAGGGTTAGTTTGGTCTTTAGTAAAAACACTGGCCAGAGTATGTTGGAAGAAGTCCAACATTTTTGACTAAAGGATCGATAGAAACTAACCGGAGTCAAGTTATTGGGGTTGACAGTTTGACCGTACCCTAGACTTGATCTACACGACATAGTTAAGACGAAGAGACTATAACTGCGGAATTCATCACGGAAACAGTCAGGGTGGTCCCGACAATACTCATGTCAATGAGTCAACCACATAATGATGATTCCTGAAGCAGGGACGGCAACCACTGCTCGTGGTCACTGCCGTATAGGGCTTCGAGCCCAACCTGTTGTAAGGGTCAGGCTGTAGGGTCTCACACAGAGTGTGACCTTCGTCTAGTAATAGGTAGAAATTAGTTAGGGAGAATAATTTGCATTTGATGCAAGGGATAAAATATTGCAAAAGATGTTTGCAATCATCTCCGGCATTCGGGATAAATGATCCTGAGTGCAAGTGGGAGATGTAGAGGAATATGCCCTCGGATCAATTTGTATTTGATGCAAATGAAAATTTAAGCCTAGATATGGACTAATTTGCATATGATGCAAAAGAGATTAAATATGTCTTAAATTGTTTAAGACTATATTTAATTAAATAAACGCGTTGAAAAGGTTACCTAGATGACGGGATCATCCCGCTCTAAACGCAGGTTCAAACCGCGTCAAAAAAGGAGTCCAAATGCACAAGGTATAGCCAAA
Organism: Scilla litardierei; assembly: GCA_030789695.1. Taxonomy (NCBI): domain Eukaryota; kingdom Viridiplantae; phylum Streptophyta; class Magnoliopsida; order Asparagales; family Asparagaceae; genus Scilla; species Scilla litardierei. The sequence goes on from CM061142.1 coordinate 818,876,762, forward strand.
ACAAGTCAGCCCAAACTGTTGGGCTGAAACCAGCGAAAATGGAGGCCCACCCAGCCCGAATTTTCTGGTTAGGGTTTTTTGAAACCGGGGATTTTCTTGACGGCTACGTTTCTAAGAGAAGCATGACTTTTGGCTAACTTTGGACAATTGTTTGAAGGGTCAAACGGACTCGGATTGACGAGCCGTTTTTTCCTACGCATTCACCGTTGAACCCTCTTTGATTTGGTAGGTTGTACCAACATTGAAGCTCAACGGTAAGGGAGTTAAAATTCGAGAAAGTTTGCCCTTTGTGAAAGGCAAACTAACTTGATTTAATTAATCCCAAATTAATAGTCTCACATCGGTTGTGGAGAAAAGGGGAGAGTCAGCCGCCTCTATAAATAGAGGCCCTCCCCCTTCCTCAAAACTCATCCCAAGCTCTAAATCTGAGCGGCTCTCGTAAATGTTGGAGCACGCTCGGATCTAGGCTTAAGTTAATATTTCTCATATCCCTATATTTCTGCCTTGCTCCTAAGGGCTCTAACAAAGCCGCGAAGGGGTTCGGATTCAGATCCGAAATCTAGACGGAGGTTTCACTCGCGTGAAACTTTTTTCGGCGCGTGGTTGGCTCGGCGACACGAGATTGATCGCCTCGGGATACGGAGCGGTTCAAGGAGCGGTTCGGGGAGCGGTTCAAGGAGCAGCTCGGCGTGGGACGGGGAGCGGCTCGGAAGACGGTGCGGAACATCTCGCCTGCTCCAGGGCTGAGATTCCGGGTATGTGTTTAATTAAGTATTAGTTTAATTTAATCGTAGTAGGCTAGATCCTTCTTGGGATGGTCAGACCCATCCCAAGTCGGCATAGATCTTGGATTAGGGTCTTGGACCTTAGGGTTAAATGTTAATTAGATTAACATGATAATTTTTCCGCTGCTTTTCTGTCTATGTTCCGTCCGACTTAGGACGGGCATAGAGTTTCTGTGACCTAAGGGTCCAGAAAATCCTTCAGTGGTATCAGAGCTTGTTGAGCTTGAGTACGGGTTCTCGGGTTATGAGCTGACCCGAAGTAATCGCTCTTACAGTACCAAGTCCCGATAAGATGGGGATCTTATAATGGGTTGGGCATTGTCGAGAGGCAGGCCGTAAAACAAGTTTCTGAGGTATCTTGTGACGGGTCTAGGGTGCCATGGATGATGGGCCTTAACAGCGTCGCAATGATATCAGAGTGATACCCTTCAGTGGTATCAGAGCTTGTTGAGCTTGAGTACGGGTTCTCGGGTTATGAGCTGACACGAAGTAATCGCTCTTACCGTACCAAGTCCCGATAAGATGGGGATCTTATAATGGGTTGGGCATTGTCGAGAGGCATGCCGTAAAATAAGTTTCTGAGGTATCTTGTGACGGGTCTAGGGTGCCATGGAGGATGGGCCTTAACAGCATCGCAATGATATCAGAGTGATACCCTTCAGATAACCTCGATTCTCAATAGCATGGCACATTTCCATGATCAAATACCCGCTTCCTTCATTTTATTGACTTCAATAAATTGATCACCTGTTTTAGTATATACCAGTTTATGAATCGAAATGAGATGGAGTTTAGAATTTTGGGTATATTTCAATTTTGATTCACAGGCATTTGCATGTGCCCAAAAATCTAGTTTTGATAATCGACAAGGGGAAATTGGTCCCTTAGCCTGTTTGACTTCAATAGTAGAATTAGGAAACTAGGGTTTTCTTTAGTGGAAAATCATGTTACTTCCTCATTCTCTTCCTCTCTTTCTTTGTATTGAATATCAATCGTAGGCAATGTTTATGGCTGTGGAAGATGATTTTTTTTACTTCTCTCTTAATCACCTTAATCTCATGATAATACAAGTACAAACTTTTCATTATAAAGTGGATTATTTCACTGTTTTTAAATTTTCCTGATGTGTGCAACTTTCCTAATTTAGTGTCTATCGGGGTGGAATGAATAATTTCGCTTTTCGTATGTCTTCATAGGAGATCTCTTTGGATCATCCATTGGATGGTTCCTTTGAAATACTCTGAGTCTCCCTTGAGTAGGGATCTACACCTTGTTGGATTACATTTATTAACGTTTAACTAGACTCCTTGTCTTGGTTGCTATATACCCTCTGAAAAATACATCTCTCTTTGAAGCGCCAATTATATTAGCAAAAAACCATTCCTCCTGTATCAATCATATAACTAGATTTAACAAACTCTTGAGTTTCATTCAGCATTGCAGTCCTAGAAGGGTCTATAATTTCTAGGATTTATTGTATAGCAGCATCTATATTTTGCCATAATTGTGAACATGTGATATGGTCATAACCAATCACCGGCGAAGGCGGCGCACAAATGGAGGCACAAATTGAGGTGACAAATGAGGCGCACAGATCGAGACAAAAATTAAGGCAACAAATGAGGCGCATAAATCAAGGCACGAATGGAAGCAGGGTCTTTTGAGTCATTTGCTATTATGTGTTGCCCAAGGGTTTTTTTTTTGTCCCTTTCAACCTTTTGCCGTTTTTCTTATTTAAGGGGAGGCAAGGCTAGGAGTCTAGGCATAGGCATCGATTGTGAAGAGAAAGTAATTCCTAGATAGCTTATTGGAGACGTAGACTTTTGTCTCGAAAGAAAGCTAGGAGAGCGGCATCTTCTCCTTAAGAGGCTGATGCGATCTTCACAAAGAAATAGAATAAAGGAAGAATTTTTAAAGTGGAAAGATGAGAAAGATGATATTTTATTTATTGAAATGAGAATACAATGATAAATTTGGCCACGTTCGGGAGGTGAACCACTCTCCTAACTTTGATTAGAGACAAAGCCTAACTCTCCCACTCGATCTCTCGGATCTAACAAATTCTTCTCCAAACTCAACATAATACCTCCCTCTCATCTACACCTTTATTTATAATAAAACCCTCACTAACTACTCTTTAACAATTACCAAATAAAACCCTAACAGTATTCTCTTATTAAACTATTACCATATAAACCCTAAAATTACTCCATTTTAAATGGCATGATTCTCTATTAAATAGTATTATTCTCTCATTACTTCGTTGCCAAATAAATCTGTGTCCCCATTCGACGCACCATCCGCATTCGATGCACCGTCCACGTACGCCGAACCCCATCCGTATCAATACTCCGCCCCTGAAAATCCACATTGTCCTCAAGGTGATGCATCCAGCCCTTAGGCTGTGCTACTCCGAATGAACGTGCTCGTTTCCACCAGGGACAAAAGGTCACCTGAGGTCCTTGTCATCTCTTGTGAAGCCCAGATGGATGCCACCGTGACCATCGAACTCAGCAGAAGATCAGTCGTGCCCAAAACATTGCATTTGAGACCCAGTAAGACCCCCAACTGCAAAATGAGGCAATGGGCCCACTGGAAAGTTGCCAGGTGGGCCTCAAGGCGGCCCGTCCGAAGCTGGGTGGCCTTCCTAGGGGTCACCCGAAGCTGGACGGCCCTCATTCGGGTCGTCCGAGGCTGGATGGTCCTCATGTGGGCCGGTTGTGTGGACATTGGCCTTCGTTGTGTCGCGTCTTCGTCTTCAGATTTGTACAGATGTTCACCTCTTCTTCAGATATGAGCTTTGTAATCTTCAGATCTTGGATTTTGGGCTCCTTCTCGATTGCTTTTTACCTCTCAAATGCAGATCTGCCAGCAAGATGACGTCTTTTACGCCGTTTTGATCAAAGGCAGTGCCGTTTGCACTGGATCTGGATCAGAGTTGACGACGAAACCCGGATCTGAGCTGATGTCTTCGTTCTTCTCATGCTCTTCTTTCTCTACCTCATCCTCGGAGAAGTATCCATAAGACCATCAAATCGGAGTCCGCAGCTTCATCAAGACCCAATGATCTATAAGCTTGCTTCCTGTAAAATAAGACATAAAAATTTCTCGGATCATAATCCAAGATTTCTGACGCCAAATCTATGCATTTCCAATAGAGTCCAATCATCAGGTAACAACCCATCAAATTGGCTAAACAATGCAAGTGTTGAGCTTTCCCCTTGGCTGCGAAAATGCAACCGTAATAAGATTTAGCATTTTCATATTGGCTAGTTGCATCATGAAATCTTCCATATCGAAAGAGCTTGTTCCTTCTTGCCACAGCGTCCGAGCTCTTTGTAGCATTTCATTAAACACCCGGCGAGCTTCCATCATGGTCGTAAAATCGTCGCGCTCTGATACCAATTGATGCGATCTTCACCAAAAAATAGAATAAAGGAAGAATTTTTATAATGGAAAGATGAGAAAGATTAGATTTTTATTTATTGAAATGAGAATACAGTGATAAATTTGGCCACGTTCGAGAGGTGAACCACTCTCCTAGCTTTGACTCGAGACAAAGCCTAACTCTTCCACTCGATCTCTAGGATCTAACAAATTCTTCTCCAAACTCAACATAATCCCTCCCTCTCATCTACACCTTTATTTATAATAAAACCATCACTAATTACCATTTAACAATTACCAAATAAAACCGTAACATTATTCTCCTATTAAACTATTATCATATAAGAACCATAAAATTACTCCACTTTAAATGACGTGATTTTCCATTAAATGGCACTATTCTCTCATTACTTCGTTGCCAAATAAATCTGTGTCACCATTTGACGCAACATCCGCATTCGATGCACCGTCCACGTATGCCGAACTCCCATCCATATCAATACTCTGCCATCGAAAAATCCACATTGTCCTCAAGGTGATGCATCCAGCCCAAGGGATGTGCTACTCCGAATGAACGTGCTCGTTTCCACCAGGGTCAAAAGGCCACCTGAGGTCCTTGTCATCTCCCGCAAAGCCCAGATGGATGCCACTGTGACCATCGAACTCAGCAGAAGATCGGTCATGCCCAAAACATTGCATTTGAGACCCAATAAGACTTACAGCTGCAAAATGAGGCATGTGGGCCCACTGGAAAGTTGCCAGGTGGGCCTCAAGGTGGCCCGTCCGAAGCTGGGCGGCCTTCTTAGGGGTCACCCGAAGCTGGACGGCCCTCATTCGGGTCGTTTGAGGGCGGATGGTCCTCTGGTGGGCCGATTGTATGGACGTTGGCCTTCATTAACGTCGGATCCGCACCAGTCGCGTCTTCGTCTTCAGATTTGTACATTTGTTCGCCTCTTCTTCAGATGTGAGCTTTGTAATCTTCAGATCTTTGCTTTTGGACTCCTTCTCGAATTGCTCTTTACCTCTCAGATGCAGATTTGCCAGCAAGATGACGTCTTTTACGCCGTTTTGGATCAAAGGCAGTGCATTTTGCACTGGATCTATATCAGAGTTGACGAAACCCGGATCTGAGCTGATGTCTTCGTTCTTCGCATGCTCTTCTTTCTCTATCTCATCCTCAGAGAAGTACCAATTAAACTTCATCAGATCGGAGTCCGCAGCTTCATCAAGACCCAATGATCTATAAGCTTGCTTCATCTAAAATAAGACATAAAAATTTCTCGGATCATAATCCAAGATTTCTGACCTCAAATCTATGCATTTCTAATAGAGTCCAATCATCAGGTAACAACCCATCAAATTGGCTAAACAATGCAAGTGTTGAGCTTTCCACTTGGCTGCGAAAATGCAATCGTAATAAGATTTAGCATTTTCATATTGGCTAGTTGCATCATGAAATCTTCCATATCGAAAGAGCTTGTTCCCTTCTTGCCACAGCGCCCGAGCTCTTTGTAGCATTTCATTAAACACCCGGTGAGCTTCCATCATGGCCGTAGAATCGTCGCGCTCTGATACCAATTGATGCGATCTTCACCAAAAAATAGAATAAGGGAAGAATTTTTATAATGGAAAGATGAGACAGATGAGATTTTTATTTATTGAAATAAGAATACAATGATAAATTTGGCCACGTTCGAGAGGTGAACCACTCTCTTAGCTTTGACTCGAGACAAAGCCTAACTCTCTCACTCGATCTCTAGGATTTAACAAATTCTTCTCCAAACTCAACATAATCCATCCCTCTCATCTACACCTTTATTTATAATAAAACCCTCACTAATTACCCTTTAACAATTACCAAATAAAACCCTAACATTATTCTCCTATTAAACTATTACCATAAGAACCCTAAAATTACTCCACTTTAAATGGCATGATTCTCCATTAAATGGCATTATTCTCCCATTACTTCGTTGCCAAATAAATCCGTGTCCCCATTCGACGCACCATCCGCATTCGGTGCATCGTCCACGTACGCCAAACCCACATCCATATCAATACTCCACCCCCAAAAATCTACATTGTCCTCAAGGTGGTGCATCCAAAACCATCCGGCCTCGATCGACCCAAATGAGGGCCGTCCACGTACGTATGCCAAACCCCCGTCCACGTACGCCGAACCCACATCTGTATCAGAGGCCAACCCTTGTGTCTTTCTTTTCGCAATCAACTAATAAAAATTCCACATTTTCATATTTTTCCACCATAAAAATCTTTTCTTTTCTCTAAAATCTACTTAGATCGTATCAAAGTGGTATCAGAGCATTTCGATCCCATGGCCAAGACCCAATCCAAGGAGAAGCAAGAGGCATTTGAGAAGAAGATCGAAAGCGAGTGGGTGGCGTGGAGAAAGGTGATTGAGGAGACCAAATCAAGTTTGAAGACGACGAACGAGCGCGCTACCCAACAATTTCATCAACAAAATCGACAAGTTTTTTATGCGCTCGTGCAAATCACCCAACTATCCCAAGAAATCGGCAGCTGCAAAGGCAGATCTAGAGGAAACCCTAGATCTGGCGCAAGGGAGCAAGAACGCGACCAAATGGAAGGATAAAATCACGGATCTGCGCGAGGGGCTCTTCTCCGACGCAAATTTGTTTTTGGAAGACGGCGGCGGTGGATTCCAGATGAACCTGCACCCCCATCAACACGAAGGAGCAACAGCAGTCGACAGAGGCCGACAACACCGCCAGGAGCCTTGCGGCCCCCTGACGGCTCGTCGGCCCCTCGCAAGGCCTCTGGCGGGTTACCAGGGCTTCGCCCGCTAGGGGGTTCGCTAGCCTGAGGCAGCTCCTCCCCCTCTTTCCAACGACAAGTGGGACCGCCAGGGCTTCTACAAGCCTTTGACAGCTCTCCCGGGTCCAGAGATGTAGCACACGACCGTCGGGGGTGCCCTGACACCTGGGCGGCCCCTCGAGGTATCGGCGAACATGTGCAGCTTCTACATGAGCACAACGGAGCATGGAGAGACACTTGGGAAGATCTGGGCGAAGTTTTCGACAGAGAAAGTGGTCGAATGGACGAGTTGGAGTTCGAAGACTACTACAGATTCCAGGAGAGGGATCCAGGGGAGAAGACAAGGGGAGATACAGGGAGAGTGGGGAAGGGGGAGAGGAAGGGGCCCAGTTTGGAGATTATTAGGATTCCAGAGAGCCAAATCAGACGCGCCAATACGACCGCATACGGGGAAGGGGACATCCAAGAGATATCCACCCAAAGTCACGGATCAGGAAGCAGAAAATACATGGGTTCAATGGAGAGGATCGATTGGATTTATCGGATGGAGCAATATTTCGAGGTGACCCGCTTGACGAAGGAAGAGAGGTTGAAGGCGATTGGAGTTTGTTTGGACGGGAGGCTTTGGGATGGTATCGATGGCCTCAGCGAAAGCAGCCCGTATGCACTTGGGATGAATTCAGGGAGTGCCTGATGTACCGTTTCCAGGAGACTCATGTCATGGGGAGAATTTGTTCGAGCAGCTCTATACTCTGAGGCAGGAGCGCATCGTGTGAGACTACGTCAAGAAGTTCGAGACGCTGGCAGGCCGAATCCAGGGAGTGTTTGATGGGTCCCTGAAAAGGTGTTTCAGGAAGGGGTTAAAGCCCAACATCCAAACCGAGTTATGCATCCACAACCCACAAGGGCTGCTCGACCTGATACGCCTTGCTAGAAGGATTGAGGAGAAGCTGGCTGAGGAGAGACGTATCAGGGGGCTTAGAGTGGGCAGAGCGATGCTACTTTTCAGGTCTAACACAGGCAGGGGGCAGAAGACTTATGCATGAGCCACCCCAGTTAGCAAGGAGCGAGGAAGTGAGGGACGGCCAAGAGGAAAATTCAAGCGTATGACAGAGGTCGATATAAGGGAGAAGCGTGCAAATAGGCTAATGTTAGAGGCCTAGTATGGGCTGGGTCTCTTACAAATGGTATCAAAGCTAGCCTCATGCTACGACCCACGTTGCGAAAGACACGACCTGGAAAAGGAGCGACCTAAGAGGGGACGACCTAGTAAGAACCAGAGTGGCCACTTAGGGTGGGCACCCCAGAGTGGACCGCCGTGGACGGCGGTTATCGAAAGCATGATGGTATGTTAAGATCACATTAGTCCCATATCGGAAGTAAGAAAAGAAAAGTAACAGCTTATGTATTAGAGGGCCTCTCCACCTAATACCAATTATTATTAGGTGGAGAGGCCCTCTAATACATAAGCTGTTTCTTTTCTTTCTTACTTCCGATGTGGGACTAACACCTAATACCAATTGGTATTAGGTGGAGAGGCCCTCTAATACTTAAACTGTTTCTTTTCTTTTCTTACTTCCGATGTGGGACTAATGGGATCTTAACATAATACCCCAAATAGGGTAGTCTGTGACGTCGAGTGGTACGACATATTATACCAGCATTTAGCCCATGATAACCACTTAGCCCACTGCTTGGGAGACTCTGACAGACGACATGAAAGCAAGGTTTTAGGTCTCGGTTTCGGTCTCGGACAGACGATCGGTCATGAAAGTATTGCTTGAACCAGCAGAGGTCAAAGGGGTTCGCCAGGGGCAACAGGCATGAAGGAGGTGCTGATACATTGGCAAGGGTTGCCAGATTATGACGCTACTTGGGAGCCATATGTGGAGATCCAGCAACAGCTTTCGAAGTTCCACCTTGAGGACAATGTGGCTCTTTTGAGAGGAAGTAATGATATGATCATAACCTATCATCAGCGAAGGAGGCGCATAAATGGAGGCACAAATGGAGGTGACAAATGAGGCGCACAGATCGAGGCACACATTAAATTGACAAATGATGCGCATAAATCAAGGCACGAATGGAGGCGGGGTCTTTTGAGTCATTTGCTATTGTGTGTTGTCCTAGGGTTATATTTGTCACTTTCTACCTTATGTAGTTTTTCTTATTTAAGGGGAAGCAAGGCTAGAAGTCTAGGTATCGATTATGAAGAGAAAGTAATTCCTAGGCTTTCGTCTCGAAAGAAAGCTAGGAGAGTGCCATTCTCTCCTTAAGAGGTCAACCCTTGTATCTTTCTTTTCGCAATCTACTAATAAAAATTCCACCATTTCATATATTTTTCATCATAAAAATCTTTTCTTTTCTCTGAAATCCACCTAGATCGTATCAACATGCTACCAGAAATTTAGAAATGCATATTTTTCTCATTGATCATGGTACCCTAGCTAGTAACTTCCAAACTCTAGATCTTTAAAAATCTTGATATATCAACATGCTTGCATGTGTGTCCTTTCCCTAAAAGTATCAAGAAGTCAACAATACCCCAACACAAGACATAAGTCTTTGACAGTTCCATCATTCACATCACATTAACCCATACATTATCACTAAAAAGAAACAAGCATCCCTCGAAGCTTTCAGCAGAACATCACCTTCCACCCGCCTATTTGACATACTCATACCTTACAAGAAGATGGATATTAATAAACCAACCCTCTCCCATCGGGGAAAGAAGCCAAGAAGGATCCAACCCAAATCACATAGTAGAAATGATAGAATGCAGTCTAAATCCTTTCAGCCATTGAATAAGCTAATATTTGAATCGATTGTAACTTCTCACAAAAAGAGAGTTTACCCTGTGCACGGAGGGCCTGTACTGTTCTCATAGCACCTTCCGCCGCCACGGAACTTGTAAACTCTCCTGTTGATGCAACACAAGAAAGTCTCGGAATCCATATAAGACTTACTAAACGTAGGGATTTAACAAAATAGCACTTATGTTATATACACAAAATGTAGTTAACATCTAAAATAATGAATAAAGGTAATACCTGTGTACATCTCCTTTTCTTGATCGTGCAGTAATCCGATGATGAACCTGAGATTTGGAAGTGTCCAACCCAGGCTGGGATATCTCTAACCCTTCTTTTCTAACAATTGATAGATAACTGCAAGAGTAAAATATGCTCTTTTAACAATAGAAGTCTACCGACGGTTTTATATCCACCATGAATACAAAAGAGGAAATGAAAAAAAAATAAGTTTAACTGCAATACTGCACATAAGACTTGTTTAAAAAACTCAAAAGAAAGAGTAACTCGGATCTCATTATTGCATGGTTAAAAAGATACCTAGAGATAACAAGAATCACAAATTAAAAAGGAAACAAAATGTGATCCGTTAAGAATCCATGTACTAAGGTAAACCGAAAAAACAAATGCTACTGTAAACAGCCAAAAGCTAACATAGCCAACCCATTGAAATTGTGTGAAACAGTATGTGCAGATGTAGGCACATAAAATCTGAATCGTAAAAGCAAACAGCAAAAGAAATCGTATATAATGATTAAACATGATACCAGATGGAAAGGCAAATTAAATAGTTAGATACAATATTCCAATCAGCGTATGAGAAAATACCTAGCTTTAAGGATCAAGCTTCCAAATAAAACAAGACACAGTTCAAGTAATTCACATACCGGGCTGGATTAAACTGTTCCACATCAAGATCCTCGTCCCATAGGAAAATATAATCATACTCAGCAACTATATCTGGATGTAGGAAACGCTTGGCAAACCACCTATACCACATCATATTAGTTTGTTCTGACTTTCATGCTATTGAGAACATAACCGACATTACCATTTTGTTTGGTTAATTGCAGAGATATGCAAGGCTTTGTCACTCCATAGCAGGTCTCTCCATTCATCCACAATTCCATCATAGTGGAATAGCATCACAATGAAATCACTGGAAGAGAACTGCAACATCACAGGAAATGTAAATTACAACTATGTTTCATTTTACAGGAAACCAGCTCCAAAAATCATAGAGGAAAATATATGGATTGATAAGGTTTCTCGCACCTTCTTGACTATTTGATTAACAACTTCTTTTTGCTTTATCCCAACTGCAATGGCCAATAAGCTCTTTGGTGGATTTTTATGACCCTGATTTCAACATATGGCAGTGGCTTTGTCAACATTATGTTATGCATGTGAAAATAAAAGATTATTTGAATAGAAAGACATGCTACTTCAGTCATGAAAAAATGCACCGGTACATTGCTACCTGTGATCTTATATTCAATTTTTATTTACAGTGCAAGTTCGTTTTAGCTTTCTTTAATTTTATGTCTTGCACTAAGTCCCTCATTCTGCAGGATTCCACTTGGCTGTTCATTGGATTAGTTTAGCTACTTTGCACAAAAATTGGACAACTACTAACCAAATTGAGATCTCAAATTGCCTAACTTCCAATTTGATCGCTTAAACCCAAGTCTAGTTTGTTAAAAGTTCCAAATAGGAACGACTCCCAGATTGGGACATATAAGACACCTCAATGACTCTGAACTCCTTCCCAATCCATTTCGAAGGAGTCTTTGACACCTGTCAGTCTTCTTATCCAACAATAACTTTACATGGAAACAAAACACGTCCACTTTTATAATGACGTCCTTACCATTACTCTTATTTTAAACATCGGGCTCACCAAGCAGTCATGTAATCCTTTATCTTGTGCAGCTTTGGAGGATCATGATTAAATAGATGTATTTTTATAGCATCCCAGACAGTAACCGGTAATCCTCCTTTGATGTGATAAGTGCATGTCCTTGAGGGTGATAATTGTCTACAGCTCCGGCTTCCCCACTTCCAGGAATATATTGATGGCGAGCTTCCAACTCTTTGCAGTTTATGTGCCATCAGGTTCCAATCTCACCTATAAACAATTTTCATTCAGACTCCATGGATATTTATATCATGAGATGCGCTGGGCACTTGGCACCTTCAGTAGGAGCCATTAGAACCTAAGCGATATATTACTAGTTTTAATTGCAAGAGATGGTTCAAGTTTTCCATCTTTCTACATTTCTGTGTTTTGTCTTGTTACTCAAGCTACTCCCTGCAAAGGAATATAAGTATATTTAGAACTTTCTAGTAATGAGTTTCATGCATTGTTCTGGATCATGAGTTAGAGATTCTATTACTTAGATTCCCTATATCGTTTTCGAATAGGACTTCTATATTATCTGAATCATTTACTATATATTCCGGCATTGCTTTGCCAGTAATATAATAGAATTTAAACCCTCCATTGTGGTAACATTGTCTCGGAGCCATCATAGCTCTCTAAATTGTGACTTCTTCCTCCAATCATCTAAGACATTATAGTCATCATGCCAACCACGTGCCCACGGGAGGTCATGTTTGTGTAGCAAGCGCTAAGCGCTATGCCAACACTTTGAAGAGCCACGCTTCACCGGCACCTAAGCTACTCAACTTTTGACATGAAGTTCATCCACTCACCGCGATCCAATCTTCAGATGTAACTTGCAATTGGCAGGCAAGTGCTAGAAATCGTGATTTGGCCGTGAAGGTTCCAAAATCATCAACCCCCCTAGATCTGTCACTATGATCCCAAGTTTTTGATATGCTCTCTTCTCAATTCATTTTCGGTGCGCATATATCACAAGGCACTTCTATCCAAGAGGGAGTGCTCAAAGCCCTAATTTGTTCACAAAGAATCACACTTGCACCCAGATCTCATTTCAAAAGACACATCCCATTCATGCCGAGACATGCCGAGACGTGGGCCTTGAAGTTCTAACATGTCCGCGAAAAATCACACACAACCAGGTCACGTTTCAAAAGGGCCAATCCTAATGTATTCCCATGCTTGTATATAACATGAAGAAGATGTGCTCAGTCAAGCCTTTTTTAAATACAAGGGCATTCAAGAAAGCAATTTCGTTTATGAAAGTAGACTCACGTCCAAACTCCTATCTGATATACAACTCGCAGACCCCCTCCTTCTCACGCATGTGGTCTGAGTCCCACATTGATGTGGTGATCCCATCTCTTTTCCACAACACAAGTGATCCTCATGCAGATCATGATCTTCTTCTGCTCCCGTGCCTAGCCACATGAAGGTATGCAATTTATGCTGAGAATTTCTGATGGCCTTTGAAGTTACAATGGACTTCAACATATATCCAGATATGATACAGACATATTTTACCATATGTGGGAGGTGGGTAGCGATCAAAACTTATTGATTCTGTGTGTTAGGAGAATAAATATCGGAGCTCATGTAGCACACATCAGAAGAATACTGACCAGAACTCACATATTGCACGTATTATGAGACTAGCAATCAGATGTGTCTTTCAAACTTTTGATGTTCCATCCATAGCAAGTTTTGTTAGGGGATGTTAGGAATATAACTATATTTATGAGTTTCTAATTATTAATGTTTTTCCTATTTTTAGATTTCATTTATTGCCTATGGCAAAGAGTTTCTACTATTAGATGTCTATTATTTAGGCCTAGGATTTTTGTAGTATGCCCATCACACATCTATAAATTCAGACACTCGAATAATATCACAGTGCCCAGGTTAGGGCCATCAAGACAAACGACTAAAAAGGTGTTTGTTTAGGCGATTTTGTCTTACACCAGTTAAACTGGCCAACCCATTTATTCCGTTGTTTTTTTAGGCTTGGCTAAACTGGGAGGAAGATGATTTAATTGGTTTACTCAAAATATGTCCACCAACCTGTTTCATTTTCGTTGCAACATGTGGGGAAAAAAAGGTTTGTTTCTAAAAAGCATTCATCTAGCAGCCAACTGGTAAAAGCGAATTAGGTAACCCGCTTGTAATAATATGCCTAAACACATTAAAATGTAAATTTACTATTCTGTCGGCAAACAGGACATGTGAGTGCAAGCAGAAAATTTCATCAAGGGTCAATCATATCCTTGAATTGCTCAATCCTATTGCACAGACATGAGAGCACATGCCCCCACCAAAATTTGAAGAAAAAAATATTTATTTTTATTTTTATTTTGAAAGGCAATTGATTATATTCATATAAGAATGTACAGACAAATGTACAGAACCACATCAGGGCAAGCTATAAGTTGAAGTAATAAGACTTAGAAAATGCTGGGAAGCAATCACCAAACACAAGAATATCGGTGTGGCAAGCCCGACACCGTGTCAAAGGCCAAGAGGCAGGTCTCAGCTCAACCCCCAATTACCAAGAATGGTAGATTCCACAAGGTCATCCACCTCAAACATAGAAAAGGGAACAGCAGCAGAAATATCCAAGAGATCTTCGCCAGCATGGACGTCTTGGGAAGCGCCTGGGTTAGGAAGATACAGTTGTTCCTTTCCTTCCAAATGTGCGAAACAACTACGGAGAGAACGAGTTTACTGAGACGTCCCACAGCTTTCGTGTTCCCTTTTGCTCCAAACCTACGCCAAAGTAAGTGGGTGTCCACGTGGAGGGAGTTGGAGCAGGAGGGAAACCCCAGCTTAGGTTTACAGGCCGACCACACGAAGCAGCTATATTCGCATCGGAAGAAGATGTGACGGGCAGTCTCCTGATGAGAATTACAAAGCACATAAGCGGAGGAGGCATGTATGCCTCTCAGAGCCAACTGATGAGTAATAGGCAATTTGTCGGTGAGGACGCGGAGGAAGGCGAGCGCATACTTAGGAGTATGCCTAGAGAACCAGACCGGGGATTGGAGCCGATACGGAGTAGAGGGGAGATGAGTGGCATCCCAGGTCGAACAGAGGGTGCAACCCACACTAGAATCTCATTCCTAGGAATCATCGTCCCCCTAAAGAAACTGTACCGAAGTGGGAGGCCAGGGGAGCCAATCCGTCAGGGAGATGCCAGCTGTTTCCATTCCAATAATCCGCAACCTGCCGAAATATTTGAGATGGGGGATGAGTGCATAAACATGTCAAATAGCCACATGAAAGCCAGGGATCAAACGAGAAATACGGCGTCGATCATTGCCAACACGACGCCACAAACAGGCAGTCGCCGCCTCCCAGTTTCGGATGATATACTTCCAAGAACCGGAGTCCATCGGGTTCGGCCTGCATTGAAACAAGGGAACATGTTTCAAGTAGGTTGTCCTCATATAATTGGTCCAAGGGGAGGGGGAGTGTAGAAGATGCCATAAGAGTTTGATGCTAGCCATCCCAACTTCATGAAGATTACGTACCCCGATCCCACTTCGCCTTTGGGCTTACACATCTTGCTCCACTTCCAAAGATGTGGATTAAACCCCCAAATAAAGTCCATGCACAAACGTCAATCAACACCAATATGGACACCAAGATGCGGAAAGATTGAATCCAATAGTAGATGAAGCCGTGGATGACCGTATGGACAAGCTCAATACGCCCTTCAATTGAAAGAAGTCCGAAAGACCAACCGGAAAATTTAGCATTACACTTATCCAAAAGACCGGAATACATCTTAGTCGTGGGATAGGTAGGCGAAAGGGGCAACCCAAGATACTTAACATGAGGCATAGCAATGGGGATGTTCAGAAGACTAGCAAGCTCTTCTCCAGTCACACACCGCTTACTAAGGATAATTTTGCTTTTTCCTTTGTTAACCTCAATGCCCGTGAATTAATAAAAGACGAAGAGGAGGTGGTTGAGTCCCTCAAAAGAGTGGGGGTCGGCCTTGCTGAAAACAAGAACATCATCTGCAAAGAGGTGTGAGAGGGAATCCCCTCCAGACCTCGTTTGGGCGGGCAGATGGTCTTGGGATGGCTGGCTATATCTATAAGTAAAGTAAAGAATTCCATAGTGATGACAAACATGAACGGCGGGATATGATCCCCTGGCGAATCCCCATATACCCCTCAAAGAAACCAGCAGTGGAACCATTAACCAGGACAGAGAAGGAGGGCGAGACGAGGCATTCATTGATCCAGAGAATAATGATAAAGGGAAAATACATATGATGCATGAAGTAGTACATGAATTCCCAATTAACACTATCGAAGGCTTTCCTTATGTCAAGCTGGATGCAAGCACGCACTCACATAGATGTGGAGTAGTCTTGAATCATGGGCAAGAAGGGAGGAATCAGAGATAAGTCTGTCTTTAGTGAACGCGGACTGGTTCCAAGAAATGAGCTCTGGAATGACATTGGCAAGTCGTCGACTGAGGATTTCAGAAATGATCTTGTAGACGACATTACAACACGAGATGGGACGATAGTCAGTAAGAGAAGCCGCCGAGGGGGGTTTGGGGATCAAGGTGAGGAAAGTATGATTGATTTGCTGGATAATATTGCCTGATGCGAAGAAGTAGTGCACAGCCAAAAGGACATCCCTCCCCACAACACAGCAAAGGCCCTGGAAGAACAGGGGAAAGAAGCCATCCAGACCCAGAGACTTATCATTATCAAGAGAGAATAAAGCCTCCTTGATCTCATCATTAGTGACCACACGGCTTATCCACTCGGAGGCCTGGGGGAATATTTATGTATATGTGTGTGTGTGTGAATAGATATATATGTATATGTATATGTATATGTAATGTGCCCCCAAAAATTATACATGTATGGGGACCCCACCAAACCGAAGGACTGGTTCTGCAACTGTGAGAGCAAATGACTCGTTACATCATCATGTATAGCAACACATCGAGTTTTGTATTTTTATCCTAATTTACTCCAACAATTTTGTTGAAAGCAAAATTCTTTCATCCCGGAGATGGAAGTGAAATGTCACTAATGAGTGCATTGTTTTCGACAATACACTTATAGACTAGTCCTGTATTATCCACTCTCTTCCTTACTGAAGCAACATAAAAAAGCACAGTGGACAATTAGCAGGGATAAATGTCTTGGTCACAGTATAGAGACATGAATATCTAGGTGGCTGAAGATCTAGCTAGTATTGAAAAGATCATGTACCTCAATGTACCCAAGTATGACATCGTTAATTTCCCGTCAGTGCAGCTGTCCTGACGACTAATTACCATTTTCTGCCAGATCCAACATGGTTTTGGCAAGATCCTCAAATCCCTAATTTCTTCGCCTCAATGCAGTGTGAAAGATCTAATAGAAGTTATCTGGTTCTTTGATAAGCCGATTTGTTTGTTTCCTTAATTTCATAATATGGTTATGAGCAGTGTTCTTTATGCTAGTTTTTGGGGGATCTAACTCCTTGTATTGAACCAGCTTAGACCACAGATACCATACGCTTTGCCATATTAATTATTTTCTGATCTTCTTTTCAATTATGCATTTAAAGTCCACAAAAATGATAAAGAAAACTAAGACTAAACTTGAAAAATATTTAACACTCAAGGTGGAGTTCCGTGGACAAGCCAATGACCCCACATCCAGACAACATAAGAACTTGGATTCTACACCAATTAAAATAATGGATAACGAGTCATATTTTATTGTCCATGTAGAGGAATGGCTGTGATCTGCAAGCTTATAGAAATCGTTGTTTATGCATTCAGTTTCCACATGAAAAGCTAATTAACCAAGTTCCAGCCATGTTACATATTGGCAACTGATGACAAGAAATTTTTTGACAATATCTCATAGGCATATAGACAGACAAGAGCAATAAGACAGTTTGTGTAAATATCATATCCCCATATTTTAGGCTCTATCTACATTAGAACTGAAGAGATATCACTGGTGTACCTTACTTTTGAGACTAAGAAGCTTGTGGAGATGAGTAAGAAAGTATCAACCAATGGTTTCACTGTAAGTTGGGTGCTTACTACCAACAGAATGAAGAAAGACAATATAATATGTATGATACTTCCGGCACAAGGAGGACTCACCTTTCCTTTTGAAGAAAGAGGAGAGCCCCATAGAGGAAGCATCTCCAAGTTTGATGTTCTGCTAACTATTCCTTTGGGCAATGGTTCACTCCGAGAAGGTTTGCCTTGACTCTAAACAAAGACAATTACATACAAGGATGTCATATTTAGATACTTAAAACATCAGGTGAAAAACAAATATTAAAAAGAGCCAAACATTAGGTGAAAAATAAATTAACCAAAACAAATAAAATTATCCAAAACAAAACAATTATACTTTGAAGTTTGAACACTAGAGCAAGCTGTGTGCAAGAAAGAACCTCGCAAAAATTATGTTTTGTAGTCTGTATGGGCTTAGTATGTTCCCATGTTGACACTTGCTGCACAAACAAAAAATAGCTCCCATATAAATAATGAGTCACTCGTATATAATCGTGAAAATTGTTTCCAACAAGGATTAAAAGGAAATTGTGCTTATAAAGAATTTAGCCAAAGAGAAGAAATAAGTGCAGAAACCAGACCTAAATTATTCTGATATATGTAAAGATCGCTACAATTAGTAGACACAGACAAAAGTTTCGTGCTCTGACACAGACACGGTGTGTCAAACGCGGCATTCCTCCAAACCGTAGACATGAGGACATGGGTATATATGCATGTTTTTACTACAGAACGATCTATTTAACTCATATAAGTTTATGTATTTAACTGTTTAAGAAAGCACCTAGTAGTAAAATGATATATATACCCTTTGCTCTTGTCTAAAGGTGGTACAACCATTTCATCTTTACATATTGTTGTGGTGAATAAAGATTTTGTACAACTAGAAGTGTCTGACACAAATAAACAGCCATGTCGTGTTCAAAAGTATTGAACACGGCAAATTTTAATTAGGGGAAATATTCACTGCATATAATTGAAAGATAGAAGTGATCGATTTCAAACAACTTCAATGAGATGGATGTTACCATTACAAAAGTATAATATTAGCTCTCATCGCACATTTGGAATTTTGAAGAAGTGGCGAGCACTACAAGATGGTATCAGAGAACCCAATTACAAATCTCATCAGGCACACAATTAAACAGGAAATTAAGAAAGAAATATCGTTGACCAAAAATCTTAGGATTTAGCCATAAGAAGGGTTGCGGCCTACAGGGATATGCTAGAATATTTCCAAAAAATATTACCAAATTCTTATTATAAGTTTGGAGTTGGTGCAGTTGCACAAACATTACAATGATACTAGAGCAACTACATAATCACTGTTTTGAAAGCAGACAAAAAGCAAAGCGACCATGTTACTTGGCCTCTTAAGCGCTTAGGCAGCTGCTCAAAAATAGAGGCCCAATAAGACTTATTGTTACTTATTGTTAGTTGTGAAGACTACCATTCTTAATAAATAAAGAATCATCCAACATTACTTATTTTCTAGTTTCCTTCACATTCAAATGGCAAACGAGAATTTTTAAAGATATAACATCAAAATGGATTGCACGTGCAATAGATGGATAACTAATGAAAGCAAAAAAACAGTTTTGCATAAAATTTTCTACTGTGCTAACTTCATTGTCTATAAGGAAAACAAAAAATAGAAACAAATTAACAAAATCTAAGCAAAGACTATGAAATAAAAAAGAGAGCTTGAGGAAGACCAAAAGAGTAAAAAAGAAAAAACACTGAAAGAAAGAAAGACAGGAAGAAAGAGAAAGATGGAATATAATAAAGAAAAGCGCAAGAGGGAATAGAAATAAAGAAAGATAAATAATATTGCTCTTTCCCTTTTGTGACTTCTTCCTTCAATTAAGATTAGTTCATTTAAGATTAATTAAGAATCCGTAAGATAAATCATATCCTCTTAGGAATCTAACTTCACCATTCAAAATTATAAACCATGTAGCAAGTGTATTCCTATGATGGTGTCGCATTGTGTCGGACACTTGTACCTAACATACACAATTTGGCACATGTCTGTGTGGTGTGTCCTTATGGCGTGGGCATGTCAATGTATAATAGATTGTACATTATGTTGTACAAAGCTTGAAATTTGATAATATTATACATGAGGAAATGCGCAATTAAAAAATAAGAGTAAGAATAGCAGACCGCTTAAGCGAATCTAATCAAAGTGGCCAGTGCGCTAGTGCGCTAAAACTGCTTAGGCGCTTAGGCGGCCGCTTTTTAAAACACTAGTTGCCTAAGTCTTCAATTAAAACTCACTATCCGCTACATCATACAGGGATTCCAACATAAAAAGAATTTTCAACCTAGTTTGTTCCAAAACCAAAGAATGTTTAAGAATCACAACTACTGCATATGAATCATCTTGATAATCATGCATTTCTTGCACCTTATCAAGCATGTCAACGTGATGTGTACATGGTTGTCCTTTATGATATGAGAAAATTCTGATACACTAATTTATTACCTCTCTCCCCTGAAGATATTCAAGGCTTATAACAAAAGAAGAAGCTTGTATAATCTAAGTTACATGGTTATACATGGT
Organism: Scilla litardierei; assembly: GCA_030789695.1. Taxonomy (NCBI): domain Eukaryota; kingdom Viridiplantae; phylum Streptophyta; class Magnoliopsida; order Asparagales; family Asparagaceae; genus Scilla; species Scilla litardierei. The sequence continues at coordinate 818,897,060 of CM061142.1, forward strand.
TACTGACAAAGGAGATGTAACCATGTTAGATACATATTCAATGCTTTAAGGTTATGTGTTGGCTGCAACTTCTAATATATTCTAAAATTTGCAACACGGTTAAGCTGTTAAATTATGGTTAGAGACACAAAAATATAATATGAGTTTTTCCCAATTCTAAGCTTATTAGAGCCACTTCCATCAAACAAGCCAGTTCTACTGCCACAAGAACCAGGCATCAAACTAAAATGTGGATCCATCAAAAATTTTGCTGTAGGATAAATGGAAATTGCTGGAAAAAGTTATTGCTACAAGATTTACAAGGAAAACTGAAACTAAGTTGCTGAAAATAAAATTGTGGGCGTGTGTCGTGCATGGTTACAACTGAAAACTGACATCGCTGAGTGTTGTTTTGTTTGGGAATGTATGCCCTTCAGGTCATTATGGTGATTGTAATAAACATCCCGTTCAACATAATAGTAAGCTATTTGGTATTCTTTATCTTTGTAATCTTCTATGTCACTCCTATGGTTGTGGTTGTGTTAACGCATGGATAAAGTCCCAGAACTTATGTGAAACATTGGGATCATGATGAGATCGTGATAATGAGCCCAATGTGTCCGCCGAACATATGTCGAGAAATGTTCCTGGTCGGAGAAATATCAAAACGGGACATTCATATTCCGGTTAGACCAGTGTGCATTGACCTAAACCATCGGATGGTAGTGGCTCACCTCATAGCCACTTGATGTGGAGACATCAGTAGATGATGCACATGTGCTTGTTGGAGAACAAGTTCACGGAACGACTCGCCAAAGATACTTCGGTACGATTATAATACTTTGAATGTCAACAGAAAATCTCATGTGACAGAAAGTGCAGCTCAGTCCTGGACCTGTGCTAAAGGATCTTGCATGTGGAAGATTATATTTGGCATTTACCTAATATTAGCATTACAGCTGATTTGTAGGTACATGATGGGTATAGTTTGAAGCAAGGTTTGAGGTATCGGCCGATACCATTAAGTATCGGCCGTATCGTATCGGTATTGGCAGTTGACGATACCGAAACCAATGGTTAGTTTCAGTATCGGCCGATACTGAACGGTATCGGTCAGTTTCAGCCGATACCTGTCGAAACTGACCGATACCGGCCGAAACTGATCGATACCGTTCAGTACTGGTCGAAGACGGTGTAAGAAGAATGTGCAATTAAATAAAAAATTTCTTAAAAACCCAAAAAATTTCTAGAATCAATAGGTTGCATATAAAGCTCGGTTAAAAGAGAGGAGAAAATCCGAGGGGTTTGGCTTGAAAATGATGAAGAATTAGAAGAAAAAGAGGCAGAACCAAGAAAAAATTGCTGAAAAAAGAAGAAAAAGGACAAAAGGAAGATGATGAAAAACTTGAACTCACCTCATCGTGTCGTCGCCTCGCCGAACATGCCTCCTACCTCGACCATCTAGCGTGAGAGTGAGAGAGAGCAAAGAGAGAAAGAGGCCCGAGTCGCCTTTCAGGAGATGTTGCGTTCTTTAAAAAGGCAAACTTGTAAATAAGTGGTATGTGCGTAAAGTAAAATAATCGGTGCGTATATCAAGCGGATATTTTGTGGCAACCCTGTAAATAAGTGGTATGTGCGCAAAGCAAAATGGTGGAGGCACAAAGCAACGCCCATCGATTTTTTTGGCAAACTTGTAAATAAGTGGTATGTGCGCAAGGTAAAATGGTGGGTATGCAAGTCAAGCTTTAGGATTTATTCATTTATCTAATATTTAGTATTTAAGTACCAAAATTTAGGTATTTAGTATTTGATATGATTACAAACTCAAATTTAGTTTATCTATTTAGTATTTAGTATTTGATAGTATTTGATTAATATTTTAGTTTGTTAAGTATTAAATAGTATTTGATAGGTTTAGATTTAAGAACATTCGAAACCATCACTGTGTGTATATATTATATACATATTTGAAGTATCTCCGAAACCGATACCCGAATTGAAACTGCCAAAACCAGTGATACGGACGAAACCGAAATGTGCTTCCGAAACCACCGAAACGGGCGATACCGATATCGAAACCTAAATTTTGGGAAGAACGATACCCAGACCGAAACCGAGACCTAAAACCTTGGTTTGAAGCATGTGAATGACGTGGCCATCTAGCCGGGATTCATCTCCTTCAGTGTAAGAGGTTAGTGTCACAATAGAGTCAAATGGATCCATAGCAAATCGCTGATCGGGGTAGTAAATGAACTTGTTAAGAGTTAACAAGTATTATCCAACCGATAACTATGTGATTGCATATCAAGGGTTTAAGGTGTAGTTGGGTTTGACTCTAAGCTGTGTCCTAGACCCCTTACCGACTTAGTATTGACGAAGGGACCGAATTGCATGGCATCTGTCACTGTAAGGTCCAAATTATACAGTCTCACAAACCAGAAAACGTCGGTTCCGAAGCAGGGTCGGTACGCTCATCTAGAGCCACTACTGATCGACAACATGATGTAATCATGTCACTACTGAAGTAGTAATCAGGCTATTAGAGTCTCACACTGATGATGAACTACTCACGAAAAGCGAAAGAAGAAGCTTTGAGTATATATGATATGCACTATGAGTTTTGATCAAATGAAAGAAAGAAGACGTAGTCACTTAGCAATGACTAGTCGACTAGTGCTTTGTCACTAGTTCACTGGTCGGTCAGCTAGTCAACTAGTGTTGTTGCACTAGTCGACTAGTCAGGCCAAACTGCATAAGTTTGGTCCAGGCAGCTGACTAGTCGACTAGTATACAGATAGTAGTCGAATAGTGCTGACTTAGCAAGAAGCAAAATTCGAATCTGGTGCGCGATTTCGTTGGTAAATCAATCATAAACTGAATCTAATTCAAATCCACGAGTTTTAATGTAATTAGAACTCATCAAGGACATGTCTTCTTCTTAGCGTGATTAGGGATAAGGTTGAGTTGAATACGAAAACCTAATCCTATCCAAACATGGGTATCCTGGCAATATAAAAAGGGGTCTTTCCTATCCCTTTAAAAACACCAATCTCTCTTAAGAAAGTCTCATTGTATGGAGATATTCAAACCACTTCAGAGGGAGAATCCCTCTCGCAAAATGAAATTTTTTCATTCTCCTTCTTCCTCGCTCTAGTAAAGGTTAGAATGCGGTTCGAGTTCTTGGAGGGCTCGTGAATCGTGGAGACGTTCTTCATCTCGTGATTCATCTAAGGAGCAGGTTGGAGAGGAGAACGCGGCGCTTGTGGTCTTCACGGAAAGAGTTTAAGATCTGCGATTATCGCTTGAGTATACTTGCACAAAGGTATATGTTTTATTTATCTTAGTATTGTATTAGATAATTGTGTATGTCGATTGCTAGTATAGAAAATTTTTTACTTTTTAGTCTTCTGTTGTTTGATCTAAATCGTTTAGATTAATAGCATCGTATACTTACATGTTTAAGCTATACTGCTAATGATCAACTGGTGAAAATTTGATCAAAGGTGACCAGAAGCATTTGTGTTACATATGTGCATGTAGTTGATTTCTTTGTGTGTAGGCATGTGTATGTGTGGTGGATTTGATCCAGTCAGGAACTGTAAATCTAGGGAGGTGACGTGTGATGCTTTCTAAGGTACCACCCTAAAGATTCAAATTAAGCCAACATATCAACTGTCATAATGTCCTAAATCATGAGACACAGCTATTACAAATTTTAAAAACTAGGATGCAAAACTATTACAAATTTTAAAAACTAGGATATATGGACATGGACACACATTAAACACCCATGCACTATTTAATAGAGCAATAAACTCTCTTTAGCACCAACTTTTTTAGAGGTATGGCTTTACTACTACTTATTACATATCCTGGAATAGTAAAAGAAAATATGAATAGGATTAGATGACTGTGAAAGTAATTAATAAAAACATAGTACACATTAACCCTTCTCATTTCTATTGTTCCCTCATTAACACACTCCAATGTACTTCTATGACTTTAAATTGGTGATTTAAATACAACAACAATGCATTCCCTTCTTCTTTTTTCCTTTTTTTGTAAGAATCATGTCCAAGTATCGTGTCAAGTGCAAGTATCCAGCATAGCAAAATTTTGTAAAAATATAGTGTCAAACACTCAAGCAATCAAGTTGACAAGTCAGTAGCAGAAGAGGGGTTAGTCCCACATGGAACAAATACAGGGATGGTAAAGTGGTTAATTAACTTTAGTTCAAGTCCAACAAATGTTTCGTCTTTTGGGCCATATGAATTCTAAGTTTATTAGAGACTTCCATCAACATTGTTCAGCCTCCTATTGTGACTGAAGGATGTTTATGCTTCTGAATAGTAAGATCTTGAGAAGGAACATTCTGGAACAAGAAAGGGTTACTGCCATGGCCACGACCATGTCTCCATTACATCCAAAAGGACAATGTGTCATAAGTTCTTAGCGCGGAGTCATGTTACAGACAGATTCAGACTTGATGTTGATGGTTCAATAAAAAGATCATTTTAAATGGAAGGAATCTAGTTTAAGAGAGTATAAAGGTGCCATCTTATTTGTTTTAACTTCTCACAACGATTTCTATCTTATTCTAAAATCTGAAGGCAAATCTCTTCTTTATGGTCATACTCAATGTGTTGCTTCCAGGATAAAATTTATCTTAGTTGTCACAGATTATAAGATCGTTGCCAATTTGGTCAATGGAACCATGACGCTATTTTGGAGGCAATATGACTTTCAATAGAATTGACAAGCTATATCCACTAAGTGTTGTGTTATAATCAAGTACATCCACAAAGAACACAATGGCACTGCTGGTTTTTTGGTTGATGCTATTAGGGAAATGTTGCTTATGTACTTATCTGTCATTTTACATGCAATGTAAACTCCAAAATTTTGCTGCAATATATTAGTTGCTGATAGCAAGATTTGGATTGAGCTCACCAAGATCCTACCGAGCATTGTCATTTCCTAACTATTTCTCTTGGGGATTGTTACACACACATGTAGTAGTATTCCGCTGGTGCAGGTGTGTGTGCATGAGCACGCTCATGTGCGGTGTGTGTGTGTGCGCGCGCGCAATAAGGGTAGGTCTATTAATCCAACTCCCCCCTCTCCCAACCCTAAAATATATATAATATAAAAATTGTACTCCATTTGTTATATGATGAGTCCTAGGGCCTATTTGGGGGTCCCAAATATGTTATGCGTTAAAATAAATAAATAAATAAATGCTTATGTACATACATGTGTGTACATATATGCACTGTCATTTTACCACTATGCTATAGCTCAAACATCCAAATAATTACAATGAAAAGATGATTTTTGGGATGCGGCAAAAATTGAAGAGGGCGACAGAAGTTGCAAAGAACTACAAATAAATGGAGGCACTTATATACTTCTAAATTCTGGAGCGCTAACTCAAGTTAAAATCAGAGGTATCGAAATGGAACAAATTATAGTTAACCACATATGTTCAATCAACGCTACCGAGTCACAATATATAACCTGGCATACCTCCTCATAATTTATCGTCAGAAAAGCACTCCCGATGAAACAGAGTATAGAGAAAAAAGCAGCTGCAAGCAATAAGTTACAAAAGCACAGTCGCCTGGTAGGTGGATCAGTAGTTAGTGTACCCTGTCATGAGAAATCAAAAGGCGGTGAGCATACAGGTTCAAGATAGTAAATAAGGTAATTTAACAGGAAAAACTCATATTTAGCTTGACCCAACCTCGAAAATTTCCCACGAGGTAAGTAGGTGAAGTCTGAAGATGTACAATAACTCCATGTATGACACAGTTAAGAATACCAAAACAAACATTTTTATATCCATCATATTTTGTCCATTATAAGTATTTGATGTAAAAGGGCAAATAAATTTTGTCATGTAAACACTTTTTTCCAATAATTCCAAGCCAGGAACAAGCATCCTCACACCAAATAAATGCATGCATAATTTCAGAATCCAATTCCCCTCAGCAAATAATATTCCCATCATCGAGAATGAACTAATACTTACCAACATATTCAAATTGGTTAAATCCATGAACAACTCATTCACACCAACAATATATAAATTTCTCATACAAAACTCAAATTTCTACACATCTTTACAGAACTCAGGTATGATGAAGGCCACATAGGATAGAAAATTATCACAAAACATTGCTATACATAATTATTAAGACACAAGCTTACAGCTATGTTCATCCTTCATGAATTGCCGGTTGAATTCTAATAAATGAACAACCCCATGAAATAAAATTAAAGACAAGACTTTAGTCTAACACCAGACTTGTATCTTTCATCCTAATCCCAATCATTCAAAATGGGTCTACTGGTTTTTCCCCCAAGTCGCAAACAAACCACCTCAAACAAAATTCCAGGCCCCAAACAGCTCTATATAGAAAATATATCAATCAACTCAATTCAAACATAATTTAGAAAAAAAGTGCCAAAAGTAGGAAAAAGAGAACTTACCCAGCTGGATAGCTTCATATTCCCTGAATTTCCAATGAAAACCTGGAAAACAATCAGAACCCAGAAAAGGGCAATGAATACAAGAGCCCCCATGGCCAAAAACTCATTAAAGAATATACCCATTAAATGAAAACAAAATTAGAACTGATGGAACAAGCTCTCACCATGATCAAAAACCCATAACTAACAAAAAATAATATATAATATTATGGTACAGAAAAAAACAAGGGAAGGCAGCAAATGGTATCTGAAAAGGGAACTGAGAGCAAAAGAGCCCAGTTGAAGAAACAGCCGATTCTTTTAGCAGGTTTTCTTTTCTTTTATTTATTTTTTTTTCTGATTCTCTATCTCCATTTTTTTAACAATATATATAGAACAGGGTTTTGTGGACTCGGCCGAACCGGGAGGGAAAGGGAAGAATGGGTGTTTTGGTAATTATTTGAGCTGTCGGTTTACACTTTGGGAGTTGCTATACGCACAGACATGAATTGCTGAATACACAGACCATTCATTTACAAGTTTGCCATCCAAAATTTACTGGTTTGACATTGAGACTTTTTGATCTCCTTCCTCCATCTAGATAGAGTGAATCAGACCTAATTAATTACACACCAATTACTTTTACTGTATCTTTTTGAGCCAAAGTTAAGAGATTTTTGTTGAAGAATATTCTGGAGTTATCAAAGTTCAACTCGGTTGTATGTTTTAATTGGGAGGGGATGAGCTTTGCCATAATGTAATAACTATTTGAAATGTTCATGTGGGGGGATGAAAGCACTTTGATGGTGTGAAATAAGCTTTAGAAGATACAACCTGATTTTATTGGCTAAAATCTTTGTAATTATTATGTGAAGCATAATGTGGTAACCTATATGTTGGGATTATGTACACGACGAAAAGTAAACATTAGAAGGGTGTGAATAGTGTTATCAAATAAAATGATCTAATTAAAAATTATCACCTCTATGTTTACTTGAGAGTTCAGCCTGTGTTGCTTGACTTTTAATCGACTTAATCTCAGAATTTGCAAGAGTAATGCACGCGGAGATATAATAACAGCAGTGCAAATAAAGAGATAATAATAGAAACAGAGAACAATCGCAAACGCAGAGCAATTATACTGGTTCACCCTACTCTTGGGCTACGTCCAGTAGCAAGCATCGCCAGCATTCCGAAAATATACACAGATTACAAATATCATCGTCATTAAGCAGCTGCTGAAACCAAAAACTCTGAAGATGCGTGCTTTGTTTCGTTGCCTCTGATGTAGTCTCCTCAAAAGTGGTGTAAGCAAGTGGCATGGTCTCCAGATTATGTGGTCAGCTCTAAAAGACCAGCCTTTGTCTCAGTCGTCACTAAGATGTGATGTACCACCAGGTGCACTCAAATAAACCATTGGTTTGTTTCTGGAATGGTGAGAATCTCATAATGATAGGATGATGTTGCCTTCATAGTTTGCTTTGCATATCTGCAGTAGATGGCCGTCCCACTATGGGTACCTAGTCTATGATTTCTCATTATTGGGTTCGGACCTGTAAACTGCATTTGTATAAGCATGGAGTATGATTCTTTATAATTTAAGCCTAAATCTATCGACCAATGGTAGCGCAGAAGATGCTTAACTCCAGTTTAATGACACTTTTTAGGTGCCTAACTATCTCTGCCTAGTGAATTTACTGCAGCTGCTATATGATTCCGAATGAAAAGTGTCATTTTCACCCCCCCCCCCCAATTTCCTTGGGTTTTAGCGTATATATTTCATATATAGGCCCTATCTAGCTCGTAATTGTGCAAAGTCCGTATTTTAGATCTTATCACTTTTTTATGCTTAAACCCCACTTCTTGTCACTAATCATTGCATTTCCTATTTTTCAAGATTTTTCTGGAATTTATGGAGATGTATCAGAAGCAAGATGATGAGAAGAAGAATTCTGCACTGCCTTCTCTTGTGCAGGATTCTGCTGTCATTCCAGTGCATATTCCTGCCTCGTGATATTTTTTTAGTTGTAATACACTTTGTGACGGTTCCATCGTAGCCTGGAACGTGTCATTCTGAGGTCGGATGATGTTTCTAGAATTTTCGCAAGATAGTGTGACGGTGCTAAAAAATTCTGCAGATTTGGGCTTTAGTTGCGGGTTTTGGACGTGAATCCAACCCGTTTGGGCTGTTTCCAGACCCATTTCGGCTGAGCACTATTTTAGGGCTTCTCCCCCTCTATTCCCCTCATTCCACTCTCTTTTTTATGTTTTCTACCCCATCCTAGGGCTAGGGTTTTAGAGTACACCGGAGCTTGAAGGAGCGCAAGGAGGAGCCGAACGCACCGCCTCAGGAGTGACACCTCGGGTGACTTCATTCTTTCTCTCTGGTATCTTAGATTTAGGGTTATTGTATGTAATTGGATGATTTTATAAATGAATGATTTCATTTACATACTTTCCTCTTAATCTATGGTGTTTGATTCGATGCTTGGGTATGTTTTAATTCTCATTTAGTGCTTAGGCTTTCATCTTTTGTGATTGGGATGTGAGTTCATGCGGATGATTCGAACCCACACATAGGTCGTCATTCATTAGTATGCCTAACAAGTTACCCATAGTGAGCAAGTAGCTTGGTCTCCCACTACTCACCACGTTGACCTCGCTCCGTAGTGAGGAATGCCTCAAAAGAGCTCCTTCTACACCCTTCACCATACCGCATGCCAAGTATTTGGTTGAATGCCAAGCTCACCTATTCGCTTGATTGAGCTCATGAACCCTTTTCCATAGCGTGTGGGGTTGGTAGGTGGCCCCCACTAGTCGTTCTCACATTCTCTCCTCTATCGAAAACCTGTAAATATAGCGGGTGATTTCTCGCCATTCCGCATTCATTTTTGACCAAACGTGCATGCTCAAACGACTCTTCCCTGTGGTTCGACATCGGACTCATCGGATAGATATCATTTATTGCATTGACGCTCCTACACTCGGGAGTGGAAGGCGCGCTTCCCTTGCGCGTTTTCCGGTTCAATCACTATATCAGGATGCATGCAGTTAGCCAGGAGTGCAATGATTGTACTTAGATAAGTGACTTCGGGACCAAGTATATCCATTGAGCATACTACCATATGTGTACCTATTAAATGACAACGGTCCTTTTAATTTATTCAACGCACTGAGGGCGTATGAATTGTAATGTAACCAGATTTTATCTTTTTAAATAAATCTGTGTGCCATGCCTAATCTTTATTTTGCCTAGGTCTTTCATTTCAGGGTTGATAGTCAGGCTTGAACAGATATTTCTGTTTTCTCTTCAGGAGATCCGATGAGATTTAAGTTGTTTACAACTATTATCTCAAAATCATGTCATTTGCTCTTAATATAGATGCAAAGACAACCCTTAGTATGGATCTTTGCTTTGTCAAATGATTCTCTTGGTTGTACAATATTTATTATTATTATTATTCTTCTTCAATATAATAGACATCCTGACGTCTATTCAGTCATTTAAGGAAATATGGAATTTATCTTTAGCATGATATCCATAGAGGTATGCCGTCACAACATCCAATAACAGCGTATCCAAAATTTCCTTTGCCAAATCGTACGGTATTCATAGTGTATAACTCAGGGAACCTGATGCATCATTTATGAGTCATGCTCATTTTAATTTGTTTATTCTCTAGTTTCAGTGAAAATATCCTTGAGCTGTAGGTTGTACCTTATATCATACAATTTTGTATGTATTTATTCTTATTTGTGCAATACTTATTTTGCCCACAGGTTTGACACCTTTTGGTGACTGGATTTCAGGTCCAAACACTTCGCATTTCATAAGCGAGTCCAGCTCATCTTTTATTGTCTCGTTCCATATTTGGCCAATCTTTACGTTTGCACTTTAGCAACGGAGTATTGAACGATACAAGTATCATCGCTTTTGCGATGTATGTGGCAGTATGATACATGAATTTATTATCGACTATAACGGTCTGTTTTCATCAATTTGTGTGTTTAACCTATTAAACTATTTTTCGTCAGGAGTTTTATGATTTGGGAAATGTCTTATAAAAATATTTTGAAGTATCAAACTAGTTATGGAGTATTTTAGTAAGTTCGGGTTTCATCAAATACATCTAAATAATTGAATAAAAATTCATTTTCAATTATTACTATTTCGGCTTAATGAATTAATTTTCTATACAAACATCATCAAAACGTTTTCAAACTTCTATAGTATCATCCTATGATCATTTAGGGCTTTCCACATTAATTTCGTAATTTTCTGAAGCCAAATCAATAGAGAACCCGCAAACCCGCTTCCTAAATGTTTCGGCTTAAAACTCATATCTCCGTAGCTCAAACCCTGAAACAGACTTCGTATTCGCGATCTTCGCGACGTTACGAACCCGTGGGTATTTTTTTGTAATTTTTCGGACATGTTTACTAGTAGGGGCAAAATCGTAATTTCAAATTTTACTATTACCGTCACTAATTACCTTACCTAATTACTAATTACATTAACCTAATTACTAGTTACTCTAACCATGACTAACATGTGGAGGGAACCGTTTAACATTTAGTTAAAAAGCTAATCTTATCCTAATTTTTCATTTAATGACACTTTTGACTAAGTTTTAATTACCTAAAAATTAGTTTTTAACCCTATTTAAACCCCCTTAATCCCTCTTCTCATCCCATCTTCAACATCCCCTCCGGCGAAGCTCCGGCCAACTTTCCGGCGAACTCTCCCATCTCCGGTGAGCCCCCACCATCCTTTTCCATTTCCCCATCTTCAACCTCTCTCAACCTCTCTCTATCTCTCTCTAAAAACCAAGAAAAACTCAAACAACCCCATCCATGGCCGCCGCCACCACCATGGCCACCTCTGGCGACGGCGAGCCCTCCAGTGTCAACCCCATGACCTCCACTCCCCTCTCTCTATCTCTACAACACCCTCTCCCTCTCCCCATTGATTCTACACCATGAATCAATCAAAAACAAACAAGCAAAAAATCTAGGCATTTTTTTCGGCCGGCGGTCGACCAGCGACAGCCAGGTGGCCGGCCACCCACCCCATCTCCCCTTGGTCCTTGCTCCCTTGGCCTCCTCCACCATTGATTCACCTACACAAAGAAGAAGGAGAAGATGAAACAAAATAGAGAAGTTGGAAAAATTTTGACAGAATGGTGAAAGGAGAAAAGTGAAGGGAATTTTGAAAGGAAAAATTCTGTGAAGGAGAGTTTTGAAGTGATTTTGTGATGGGAGTTTGTAAAAGAAATGAACTAGGGAAATTATTGTGAAGGGAATAAGAGAGACAGATTAGATAGAAATTGTATTTGTGTTTATTTATTTACATACGTGTATAAGTATACGTGCATACGTGCACGTAGTGCGGAACTTTGTAATCTTGATTATTAATGAATAAAATATGGGTGCGTGCGTGTGGTTGTTTGTAGGTAGGCGTCCCGGGAAAACACCGACTTCCAGACACGGCACGGGACCTGCTCGAAGAAACGGACTGCCACCGGTCACGACCACAGGCAAGTAAATACCGTATATATGTGTGTGTTGCAAGATATCAACCGATTTATGTGATTGTTGTACACGTGTTGGGTGTACGAAATGATGGGCCTATAAGGCTATACGGATACGGACACGGTTAATGTGATATGGCACGGGTTATGGGTAGTCTTGAGCTACGAAGTGTGCGGGAGTGACCGGGTCCACCCTTATTAGTTAAGCTGTACCATCACCCTGCAGGGGATGGTAGGTCGATATTCCACGAGTTGCTCCGTGGGATGGGTGCACTTTGGTTACAGATCGTGCACTCGGGCTAAGACTGTTGCACTAGTTTAATTGATACTATTGTTTTGTTGCGACTACTGACTTGATACCACTACTAGCTACGTCGAGACTACTCGAACGTGATAGAACAGTATAGTAATAAGCGGTCTTAATTTACGACTGGACCAGTGTCTAGAAAGGAAATGGGAAGTGGGTTGGTCAACCAAGAGACTTGTTCCTGCGGTCTTTGAAGTAACCTGTGCCTTCACGCCCTGAATGCCTGGCTGGTTTGGGAGTTAAGCGAGACTTCTTATTACTAGGACAGCTTACACTATTAGAGAGAGTCAAGCGACATTTGTTACCTCTTGCTCGCTCCTTACTTTGCTGCCTTTACTTTCCGTTGGTTTTTACTTGCCGCTTAGCGCTGACATGTATTTCATTGTTTTCTTTGAAATGCGTGTCAGATTACGAGCCGACAGAGTACGTAGAATATTACACAGAGGACGATCCCGCGGACCAGGGATCAAAGGACTTTTCAGAGACTGTACCAGTAGAGGAGTAGGAAACTCCAACTCGACACAGCATCATCTTTCCTTCACCGTTAGAGTGCTTTCCTTTACCGTTAATTTTTTTTCCTTATCGCCAGTGTGCTATTTACTTTCGAGTGCTGTATTTACTTTTCTGTCGAGTCGTTGTAGGCCGTACTATAAGGCCCAATCCTGTACTATTTAACATCTATTGGATAATAAAGACGTTGTGTGTTGTTTCTCTGAGCTTGCATGACAAGAACCTGCCTTCGATGGAATTACTACAGACGCTTATTGCACATCGAACAAGGAAGAATAAAAAAATTCATCCTTGTTTTATGCACATGCAGACCTTCGTCACGTCCTCGCTCCCGGGCATTATGGGAAGCGGGGTGTGACATCGACATTATGTTCTTTCTGTCCAACACCTCCCTAATACGTACAACATTTACGTTCATTTCAGTTTTTTCCGGCATTTCCTCTGTAGTGGATTCCGGGAAAGGTGAGGGTATGGACATGAGCTTATTGTCATGTGGTAGTATTGTCTCAATGTCTTCATGAGTTTTTTCTTCGATTTTTGTCCTTGGAGCCTGGTGGTTTGCCTCTTTTTTGTTGAAGATCAGCCACTTCTGATGCTGGAGGATTGCATCCATTCTCGAGGATGTTAATCCTAGCTGGAGTATTTGCAGTAGGGATGTGTGATCTGACAATCTTCTTGTTATCGGTAAATGAGTCCGGTAATTGATGAACAATGTTCTATATGTGTAGGATCTTCAGGATATCATCTTCACATTGTTTTGTTACCGAATCATAGTGGGTCAAAGATTTTGTATCCCACAATATAATTTGCGTAGCTCCAGATGATTTAGTATCTGGGCCCAATTTGGGGAAACTCGGCTCATCAACTTCAAGTCTTCAAGACATGCCTTAAATGCGTCCCCCGTTAGGGGTTCTAAGTATATTATTGAGAGTGACTCAAATCCTACATAGATACCTAGACGACGTTGAGGACCTTATTTTTGTCCTCTGCGGTGATGAAGTCGATATAAACTGCGCAACCGAAAATTATCAAGTGAGAGATGTTCGGTTGTATTTCATATGCAAGTTGCATTGGAAAGAGTCTCTGGCCTCCAGAGGGTCTTATTCTTATTCTTATTAACGATGCAGCATGCAATATTGCATGTCCACATGCATTCACCGGCAACTGGGATTTCATGGACGTGTAATCCATTTGAGTCTTTTTATTAATGACTCTTTCAACCCATTGTAGGTTTGAACATGTGGCACATTGTAACGACCCGCTCCCAGGGGGCCGTTATTTATTTGATATTTTTACAGGTCCTGCAGTTAACCAGTGAAATCAAAATAGCCACGATGCATAGGTGTACAAAAATACCCAAATAGTGTCCAATTATTACAATCCATACTGTACAAAATGTTCCAATAAAGATACATAAAAGAAAAGAAAGTACATCTAAGAAATAACTCCAAAAGCTGCGGTCTTAGGGTCGAACTCTGCCGCTATTAAATCAAGAACATCTACCTCCATATGTACGTCGTCTGCGGTGCCACGAAAATGAACCGTAGGTAAGTCACAATAATTCTAAACATAGAAAAGAAGTAGTGCACAAGTATGACAAAAAGTAACTACGTACAAGCAAACCAGATTGAAAAGTAAAGTACTGAGCAGCAATTGTACATAACTAAGTAGTAAAGGTAAACAGAACTGAAAGAAGTGAACGAACTGTACTGTGGTAGTGCAAATGTAAAGCAGGCTAAGCATGCTACCCGCTTGTAGCTATAAGTGCGACAAGTAAAGTACTATAACTGTACAGGTGTGGTAAGTAAAGTGCATGTAATGCATAAAGTAAAGATGACCGTGCAAGTACAATGAGTGACGTGTACGAGTAGCAATAGTGAGACTAGCAGGCATGAACTATAACGATAATAAACATGCAAAGTTCTACAACAGACGTACAAACAAAACTTGTTTTAGTGTTGGCAGTAATTAACTAAACTATGTGATGTGACTCATGTAGGAAAGTATGGTATGCAACCATGGGTCACCTCCATTGCCACAGGAAGCAAATCCCGGGCGTCAACCACAACATACTTTTAAAACGAGACGAGAGGAGACGAGAGAGTGACTCCGGTCATAGCTCCCACACTTTCTCTACAATGAGTTACCCCAAACCCCAATGTTGGGTGTATCAATTACATGTTTCATACGAGATATTCCATTAGACATTTCACGAGATATTCCATGAGATATTCCACAAGTTCTTCCACAAATCATTCTACGAGATATTCCACGAGGTATTCTACGAGATATTCCACAAGATGTATCACTAGATGTTCCATACGATCATTAATTGGTCAATAGTTGTTCTTAGACTATATATGAGGTATTAAGTTCATACGAGCACACTATCTAATTTTCCAAATATAGAATTTACGGTGACTTACGGATCTCATGGTGGTGGTGGTGAGCCGGGACTGGATCTAGTACTGGTGCACGAGAATTGATACCTGTAAACACAAGAAACAATTGGTTAAAGAATACGCTATTTTCTATTTATTTACCTGATCGTTTTTTATTTTAAAACCGGTTGAAACGGTGACGAAAAATGTTATAAATTTTTATATAGGCTAGATATGATGAAAATGATTTTACTGTAAGAGAAAATATTTTTCTGAAGCTTATGTTAATTTTTATAATTTTTAAAAGCTCGAAATCAATTTAAAAACTAATTTTAATTATGTAACGTAATTATTCAACAATTTCTTCTGGGTGCAATACATATCGGAATGGTTCAAGTGAGCTGTCAAAACGACCATCTCGAAGAGTACTATGACATATATTTTTCTCACGTATCAGTTTACGTGAAAATAACAAGTTACGAATTTTAAGTGAAAAAGACGTCATTAAGTTTTGGGGTTAAAAATTTATTCTGAAAAAACTAAGCATCTGATTGAGGTGAAACTAGTGCCATTGAATCCAGAATGTCATTTCTGATTTCTGGAGCTAGTTTTGTAATTTTCTGAGCTATATATAATTACTTATGAATTTTTCGTCAAAACCCCCCTATTTTATAATTATGGAAATACGTTTATACACGTAATAATACGCATATACGTTTTTAAAATTGTTTATTAATTACTTACCTTCGTGTTACGTTTGCATGGAGCAACGGGGGGTCTGCTCGAACGGCGGGGGGTAAGGCGACGCCGGCGGCGGGGCGGCGGCGGGTGCGGAGGAGCGGCTTCGAAGCGGCGACGGACGCGAGGAGTGGTGGTGGTCGGGAGTGCTGGAGGCTCACAATGGCGCTGGAGAAGTCGGAGAGCAGAGCTCCGGTGCTCTTGGAGGTGAGGGGCTTCGGGGTGGTGGTGCTCGGAGAGGGGTGAGGCGGAGCTTTGCTAGTGTTGCGGTGTCGACCGGAGACGAGCGGGGGTGACAAGCCGACGGTGAGGGGAGGCGTTTGGAGGGCGCATCATCGGAGAAGGAAGAGGGAAGAGGCCGGGGGTCGGAGAACTTGCAACTGAGGGCGGAGTGGGCACTGCGGCGGCGGCGGCCTCGTGGGTGTCGGAGGGGGTTGTGCACACGGTGGATGGAGAGGGGGACGCCCGACTTCGGACTCGTTCGCATGAGTATGAGAACGAGAGATGGGAGATGGGTGAGCGTTTTGAACGAAAAGAGCAGGGTGAGCCTGGGGATGGATTTAAGAATTGGCGGGCTTCGTTCGGGCTTACGTGCTTGGGTTGCTCGAAAACGAAGGGAAGAGAAAGCGAAAGAGCACGCGTGAGGGTTGGGTTTACAGGGTTTACAGGGTTTACAGAGTGAGAGTGTGCTTTGGGGGGTTTGAGCGTAAGAGAGAGGGAGATTTAAACGGGGGGAGAGAGAGAGAGAGAGAGAGAGAGAGAGAGAGAGAGAGAGAGAGAGAGGTGCGTGGGTTGACTCACGGGGTCGGGCCTCTCTAAGAAGAAGAGGTGGGTTCGGGGGGGGGGGGGGAGAGAGAGAGAGAGAGAGAGAGAGAGAGAAGCGTGCATACGGGCCTGGGCTAATGTTTGCGAGGGAGAAGAGCTTAGCATGGGTTTCCTGTGAACGAGAGGAGGGGGAGGGCTATATAATGATTAACTCATTAATTACCTAGTCAACAAAATTAAATGGGGGTATGTTATCTTTTGACTAAATGTGGAATTTTGGGATTAGGGGGAAAGAATCCGCCTTAGGGTTGTTAACGTGTATCCACGTTTAAATTGTTGGGGGTAGGTTAATGTTAATGTTAATGTTAAAATTAAATTAGCAATGTAATTAGTAAAAAGGGTAATTAGCAAAATATTGAAAATTACAATTTTGCCTCTGGAATTAAACGTGTCCGAAAAATTACGAAAACTTACCCACGTGATCGTATCGTCGCGAGAATCGCGAATACAAAGTCCGTTTCAGGGTTTGAGCTACAGAGATACTAGTTTTCGGCCAAAACGTTTAGAAAGCGGATTTGCATGTTCTCTATTGATTTGACTTTAGAAAATTACGAAATTAAAATGGGGAGCCCTAAATGATCATAAAATGATACTGTAGAAGTTTGAAAACGTTTTGATAATGTTTGTATAGAAAATTAATTCATTAAGCCAAAGCAGTTATAGTTGAAAATGAATTTTTATCAAATTATTTAGAGGTATTTCATGAAACCCGAACTTACTAAAATACTTCATAAATAGTCTGATACTTCAAAATATTTTTATAAGAAATTTTTGAAATCGTAAAACTCCCGACGAACCATTATAAAACAGGTTGAAAAAATTGAAAATATGTGAATACGTAAATAGTTGTATTGAAAAATACGAGTCGTTACACACATGATGTTCAATTACTATCCCATTTGCAAGGCAATATTCTTGAAATGACTGGGAGGTAAATTTCCAAGCATTATCCAGACGTATTTTCTATATTTGGTTGTCCGGAAAATGCGCCCGCAACATTATAATTTATGCCAATAGCTTTGGAAAAGCTAGGTTGCAGGTCGATAGTAGGCACACATACGAATATTTTGAGGATGCATTTATCAGTACCATAAAGTACCGAAATGTCCCATTAGGGGTGTTGGATTTGTCTACATATATCTATTGTATTCTTTCGAGAAAGCATGTAGATTTTTTGTCAGCTTTTAGTAGAGACGACCTCGTGATTAGTTTTCCCTTAAGGGATGCAAGGGATTTCTCCCTTCTGAAGACTCTTCTTGTTCTTCAGTCATACCCATATGATGGGGATAAGATGCGGTGCATCATAACCGATACAGGGTGGCCAAATCTGTCATGCCAAACTAGAAACTTGGCTGGTATCGGGAACTTCAAGTGCTTCGTCAAATTTGCTTTCTCTATCTGAATCATTAATCATTGTATGATAGAGGCCTAATGAAAGGCTCTCAAATCGTTCAAGTATGGATTTTACTCCTTTTTCTTGAGACGTTACATACATATGTTTATTATTCGTTCACATTTGCAGTTATAAGTGGAATCCGTTTAATCGGATGTCCTTGAAACTTAATAAGTTTCTTTTTGAATTCGGAGAGAATAATGCATCCTTTATTTTTAATTTCTGTGTCATTTGGGAGCAACAGAGTTGTTTTCCCAGGACCTTCAATAATATTTGATGGTCCTAATATTTATTGGGCTTTCATATGCTATGAAAATAGCATTTATATTGAAGGATCATATGTGTTACAGTCTACTAAGCAGTCATGCGAGCAGTTCATCTATTAAAAGATGAATCATATAAGCACAAATGATTTCTGGAAAAACATTTTCACATTTATTCATACTTCATTCAATCATTCAGATAGCTCTCATAATATTATTTTTCAATAAAGACAAAAATGGCTAATCAAACAAGTCGTCCTTTTCGAAGTATTCAGCACTGAACTGAAATGGAGCAGTGGTGGTCACCAGATTTGTTTCAGCTTTCTTCTTCAAGCTTTCTTTGTACAAATCTTGTAGGTGTCGCGGAGTTCTGCACACTCTACACCAGTGTCCTTTCATGCCACAACTATGTCACTAGTCTTCCCATTCCCTTCTAGGTGGGGGTGCATCATTATTGTTGTCATTTCTGCGCCAAGAGAACTTTCGAATCCCTTCATTTCTTCGTTGTTGGACTTGTCCTCTGGCCTTTTTATTTGGTCCCCCATCTGTGATTTTCTTTTTCATTTATTATCTTTCTTATTTTGAGAAGAAGATGCGTTGTGAGCTTCAAGTAGGGGGACAGTGCCTGAGGCACATGTTATGAGTGGCGAGGAGAAGCTCTCTATTTTGTTCAGCCATGAGTAAACTTGACAGTAGCTAAGAATACTTAGTGAAATTTCGTTCACGGTATTACTTCATCAGTATCACATCTTTTTCATAGAAAGACGTGTACGTCTTTTCTAGCATGCGATTTCCTGAGACTTTTCACCTCACAACTTCAGGTGTGAGGTGATACTAAAAGAGCTGAGTTGTAATCAGCTATGGACTTAAAGTCATGCAGTCTCAGGTTCTCCCACTCATATCATGCCATTGGAAGTATAACATCTTTCTAATGTTTATATCTTTCCTCAAAGGCAGTCCACAGCTCAATGGATCTTCGACCGTAAGGTATTCAGCCTTTAGGGTCTTATCCACTTGGCGACAAATATAGATAATGGCTTGTGTCTTTTCAATGTCAGTCGCCTTTCCATCTTTTGTCACAGCAGAAATAAGGGATTTAGCTCGCAGGTGAAATTTAACGTCAAGCTGTCAGCTCAAATAATTTCTCCCTGATGCATCTAGCACTTCAAAATCAACACTTGCGATTTTTGCCATTTTATTTAGCATAGCACAAATTTGCATGAATTAATAATACTTAAAACATTTTTATGCGAAGGCAATTTTTAAATGAATAAGCTAATTACGTGGATCAGCCATTCCCATATAAAAATGTCCCAAAGTCCATATTACAGTCACAAAGTCAATAAAAATTACAACTTTGGAAACCTCTTGGTCCCATTTTTGAATTCTTCAGCTTCAAGAGTGGCCTTCGCCTCCATGGAAAGTAGTCATCGATCTTGGACATTACATAATTTCCTCAGTAATTTCTCTCAAAAAGAAAAGTAAAGTACAGGAAAATTAAAATGTGGGACTAAAAAGCCGATCCAAAACCACAATTAGCCATTCATGCAAAAATTTGTGCTCATTACACATTTTCATAACACATCACAGGCATCATAGATTCAAAATAGGATAAACACAGTAATTTAAATACTTAATATTTATTCAGACCACAGGGCGATGTCATACACCGTTAGGTTAGATGACTAAAGGCAGAGCGGTCGCAGTATCTTTGTAATTATTAAGTTAATGCCGTACAACTTAGCATAAGTTTATCCCAGAGTGATGTACTACATATAAATATGATCATAAAGAGGGTATCATATATTAAAAATATGCATTTAGTTGTGTATTAGGGGCTAATTCAAATAAATTTGAATAATGCCCAAAATTATTTATTCATTGTAAAAGGAAGTAAGTTTTCCTTTTTAACATCCAAATGATCCCCATAAATCCCCAACTTCTCCCATTAATGTCCGCATATTTTTCTTCAATTTTTAAGGCCCATAACCCCCCCCCCCCCCAAAAAAAACAATTTTATCTCATCCATTATGCCTCTTTTTTCACTGTAATGGCTTACGGGCCTGAAGCCCACAGCCTGGGCTGCGGGCTTCATGACCGCAACAAGTTTTTTTATTAAAAAAGTAGGCCTAGGTTGCGGGCTTCAGGCCAACATCGCATTTTATTAACGGGGGTTTTTAAAGATAGGAATATGGTCTTGGGCCAAAAGGCCCAATCAATTTGGAGGGCGGCGATGGCAAGGGTTTGCCCCCCCACTCCGGTTTGAGGCCTTAGAGATTGGGGGTGGCTGGAGGCCCCCCCACGACGAGTCACCACCAAGAAGGTAGGAAGTGCCATTTCCACAGCCAAGAAGGCGGGGTGGGGGAGGGGTCTGATTGCCACCGCCAATGGCGGGGATGGGGGGGGTCCAATTGCCTCCGCCAACGGCGTGGGGGGGGGGGGTCCGATTTTCTCCGCCAACGGCGGGGTGGGCGATAGCCACCGCCGAAAACATGGTGGGGAGGGTTCCTACGCCGCCTTCAGGGCGGGAATGGGGGCGACTCCACCATCGAGGCGGGGAGGGAAATGAAACCGCTGGCGGCCCAAGAGCCACCGACGTCGAGGTTTCAACCGATATATATATATATATATATATATATATATATATATATATATATATATATATATATATATGGCAATCTTCGGGTAAAAAACCCGTGCGAAAGCCGTGCGAAAACTTTTTTTTTATTTTTTTGAAAATTTTTTTCAAATTTTTTTTTGATGTTTAATCCATACAATTATATACCCCAGGGAAAATAATGGGTGAACCCGTTGGGGATTAGAGCACTCATCCACCCGTTACAAATTTAACGGTCTCAAAACGTGCGAATTTGATGAAATGCCTTGATCGAAGGCCAAATGACATTATTTCTCAACTATTATTTTTTGAAGGGGGTATAACAACATATAATGAGGGTGGAAAAAAGAATTTTTGAAAAAAATTTCAAAAAAAGATAAAAACATTTTCGCACCGTGCGAAATGTTCTCACATGAAGATATATATATATATATATATATATATATATATATATATATATATATATATATATATATATATATATATATCTATTATATAAAAGAGGGAAGTTATCAAGAGAAATTGGATAAGAGAATTTGGACATCTATTATATAATAGAGGGATGTTATCAAGGGAAATTGGAGAAGAGAATTTGAACATGAGCAATTAGTAAGAGAATTTGGATATCTATCTATTATATAAAAGAGGGATGTTATCAAGAGAAATTGGATAAGAGAATTTAGAAATAAGAAATTGGAAAAGAGAATTTGGATATCTATTATATAAAAGAGGGAAATTGGTTAAGAGAAAATATAAGAGATGAGATTTTGAGGGATAAAAGAGGAGGTGGAAATTTTGCACATAGAACCATGGTTTTTGCGTTTTTGCCCCTGGACCCTCCACATACACCCACCCACACTTTTTATTCTCCCCCCTTCCAACCATTTTTTTCCAGTCCTTTGAAGATTTTGAATCTTATCTTACTAGGACAAAGATTTGTCCTACGTAGCAAGTTTGTCCTAGGCGGCAATGACAATTTTGGGGGGACTTAAATTTTAGGGGAAACTTAAAATTTTGTGGGAAAACTTAAAATTTGGGGGAACTTGAAATATGTGGGGGGGACTCAGCCATTAAATCAACCGTGCCCTATGGGAACGGGTAATGCCTAGTATATATATATATGAGGGATCAAATGACCCCCAAAAATAACCCCTATCAAATATCATATGCCCCCCATTTTTTCTGAAGATCCGAACCGTTCATCTTGATCTCCACCCTCTAAATACCTGACCCACCAATTTTCAACCCGATCCCATGTGTTTTGCCCGTTCATCCATCCGACCCAAATTTAACGGTTTCGCATGAACAGAACTTTTGCGAATGGTTGATGAACGGGCAAAACACATGGGATCGTGTTGAAAATTGGTGGGTCAGGTATTTAGAGGGTGGAGATCAAGATGAACGGTTTGGATCTTCCGAAAAATAGGGGGCATATGATTTTTGATAGGGGTTATTTTTGGGGGTTATTTTTTGGGGGTCATTTGATCCCTCATCACACACACACACACACACACACACACACACACACACACACATAAAAGATATTTTTCTTCTTATTCCGTTGTATAGAGGAACCTTAAAGATAGGATTTAATTGATATAATTCCTAGTATTGACGATTAAAAATCGTTGTTTTTAATATAGGAAGAGAAAATCGATTTCTAATCCGATATTGCGAGATCGATGTATGTATCATGATCATGGTAAAAATAGAATTTTTGATGTAATATCTTAGATCAGTCCTCCAGATCTAGCGACGGTTGACGAAGCCCACACGTGGAAGACAAAGCCCGCGCATGATGGATCTACCGCCTCCTCCTTGTTTTCGCAACGAACGGATCTATGGAAAATTTTAGAGACTCGTGTTGATAACGTGTTATGAAGCATCAACTCTGGGGGAAGAACCCGATCCTTTATTTATAATAAAGGGAGAGCCATACTTGGATGAGATACAATAAGATATGATCATATCTTGTAGATATGGTCTTATCTTATAGATAAGATATAATCTTATCTACTTATAACAGACATGACATTTTTTCCTTAATGAAAAAATTAAGTTTTAAAAAATATCGGGGGTATTTGTGAAGTGATAAAGCAATTAGGGTCTATGTGTATAGAGTTTTCCAATGACCAACCTCCAAAATCCTGCGAGCCGATCTTTCGGCTCTCCATCACGATTCTATATAAAATCAAAAGCGTATCCCTTGGTTTCCGTTGCTCATCTCTATTAAGGGTTGTCTATATACACCGCATTTTAATGTATTTTTTTTGTCAAAAAAGTAAACACTGTCATATCATGTGTCTCATTATCCTATCTCACTTTTATTTTATTTTTTTTGATAATTTTGGAAATGAATAGTAGATTCACATCAAGAAATGTGGTATATATAGCACACACCCTCTCTTACAGTCTTACTCCCCTCCCCACCAAAAAAATTTAAATAAAAATCCAAAAAAAAATAAAAAAATCAAATCTCAGCCTCGATCCCAATCGCAATGGGGCATATCAAGGTGGCTATCGGCGACGGCGTCATCACGTTCATGTGGATGTTCTGCGTCTCCACCGTCGCCCCGCTGAAGGCCATCATCGCCCGGAGCCTCGAGATCCAGAGCTTCCATTTGCTTCTCGGAATCACCGTGCTCTTGATCACTGCTCTCATATTAATCTTCAATCCGATCTCCGAAGCCCTCGGCAACGCCAGCTTCAATCCTGCAAACACGGCCGCCTTCTACGCAGCCGGGGTTAGCGGCGATAGCCTGTTCTCCATGGCGCTCAGATTCCCTGCTCAGGTACAACTTTAACTTTAGAAACAGTTTCCTTTCTCGTGTTAAATTCGGAATTTTCGTGAATTGAAGAAGTAAGTGTCAAGAACAGAATGATAGGGTTGGATTGTGTAATTTTCCAAACTTGGATGTGAATTAGAAGATATCATAGTTAATTTTTAACTTTAGCTTTGAA
Organism: Scilla litardierei; assembly: GCA_030789695.1. Classification (NCBI taxonomy): domain Eukaryota; kingdom Viridiplantae; phylum Streptophyta; class Magnoliopsida; order Asparagales; family Asparagaceae; genus Scilla; species Scilla litardierei. The sequence goes on from CM061142.1 coordinate 818,921,036, forward strand.
AAGTTTTCGTTTTTCATGTTGAATTTTTATGGTATTGTGCTTAGCAACAAAATACTATTTCTGGGCAATAAATTTTGGAAATTTCTACGTAAATTACTATATAATTCTTTTTCTTTATGAAAATTAGGCAACACATCTAATGTTAGAGTTGAGAAATTTCATCTTTTCGAATTTTCTGAAAAATTCTAGTGGTAACGGAGTTGTTTAATGTTAGTGACGTGGGTTTAGAACAGAATAATGTGGTTGTTAGACAGGTTGGGATAGGATCTTGTTTCTGATGTGATATTTTAATTTCGAAGTTCATAATTTTATTTGTCAAATAAAAATACAATTAAAAGTTATAGGCTAGTAACAAGGAAGCTGCAACAGGGAAAGATGCATTTGAAAATTTGGACAATATATTCGAGGAAGAAGTATACCCAGTTCCCTTAGGTTGTAAAGAAATTTCTTCACCTAGGAAAAGCTTTGATGGTGATGATCACGCTTCTAGGAGCATTTCCTCATATCTAAACTCTGTATTCTGATGTATTTGTACATCCGTATGAGATTATAAAATATTAGAATTTTCACATTTCACGTTTCTATAATTGTTGGGTTGCAGCCAATAAAAAGGAAATGACTTTGCCATTAAACTATTATAATATTTATGATAGGCATTTGGGGCAGTTGCTGGAGTTTTGGCAATCAGAGAGGTGATGCCTCCTCGGTACAAGAGCATGCTTGGGGGGCCTTCACTGAAGGTGGATTTGCACACAGGGGCAATGGCAGAAGGCATTCTGACCTTTGTGATTACTTTTGCCGTTCTTTGAATAATTATTAAGGGTCCAAATAACGCCATGCTCAAGACATTGATGCTCGCCACAACGACTGTTGCAATGGTTGTCGCAGGCAGCACATATACAGGGCCATCAATGAATCCAATCAATGTAAGCCACCTCCTACCTTGTGCCTCTTTGTTCTTCAATTGCCATCCCTTTTTGTTTCAGTATTCCATTATAATTTGCTTTGTCATGGGCTTCACACTAAGCAAAGCTTGAACTATATGTTAGATTGAACAGTTTGATTCTTATTGGTATCAAAGTCTAATCATGACTCAGCTATTGAAATGGAAAGATTTTCGGCAAGCTGTTGAAACGGAAAGATTTTTGGTGTTAATTTAAGTAGAGTCATTTATCTCTATACTTCTTTTGTTGTTTTATAATAGAATCATATTGCATCTCCTATGAAATAACCTACTGTGACGTCTTACTTTGAGAATTTAACTGCTAGAATTCCTTGCTTTAACTTACATTTTTGGTGGTCTTATAATACAGTTAGACCAAAAGGTGTGCGTTGTTTTCTAGGCATTGCTATTGGTTTGATATTATGTGCATTTAAACTACATAAATAATCCATCTTTTTCCGAATCAAAACAATGGGAGGCTTTGGTCCAGGTTGTCATCTGCAGCCTGACTGTCTTTATGTTTGTTTTTCATGGAGCATAACTGAGCAGATTAATGTTTAATGTCATTCTTTTCACAGCATAATTTGTCTATGTGGTGGAAGTCATATAGAGATGTTAGATGTAATTGTCAGGTGTTAAGAGTTTACTGTCTGTCGATGATGTTTTATTGGTTTGAATGCATGTGTTGCAAGTAAGACTTTCCTTATATTCTGCATATTCTTTCATTCAATATTTTTCTTGCTGTCTGATATTGTTTTTTATTGCATTGTGCTAATATTAAATTTCATTATTTTTTATCATGTCACATTTTCAAAGAAGGACTGTGATTCTTTGGAAGCAATTGAAGTATCCGGCTATATTTAGAATGCAGTAAGGAATCATCTTTAGAATGTCTTGGAAGGAAATGTGAGGGAGTGTTGATAGCATTGACTATGCTTGGTTATGGCGCTCTGTCCTTTGTGGATGAAATTCCTTTTAATATGTATATGTTAGATCCGTGCGAGGCTAAAGAGGGGAGGAAATTACTTTGCCCACAACAAGTCATGGAGAAATTACTTTGCGCACAGCAAGGAGGGTTTTTCTATTTAAACCAGGGCTAGCCGTCATTTGTATGCATGCTTGATATTGGATATTTTCTATTGAGCGTCCTTATGTTTAGGTCTTAGATTAAACGAGTGCGGACGTCCTCTCCGGCGTCTTGGGAGGAGAGCACACCTCTTTTGTGCTCAAATATCTTGTTATTTCCATTATTTTATCTATTAAAAATCGTACCTTTGTTGGTTCCTAACATTTTGGTATCAGAGCGGTATTAGATCCGTGCGCGGCTAAAGAGGGGAGAAACTTACTTTGCCCACAACAAGTCATGGAGAAATTACTTTACGCACAACAAGGAGGGTTTTTCTATTTAAACTAGGGCTAGCCGTCATTTGTATGCATGCTTGATATTGGATATTTTCTATTGAGCATCCTTATGTTTAGGTCTTAGATTAAACGAGTGCGGACGTCCTCTCCGGCGTCTTGGGAGGAGAGCACACCTCTTTTGTGCTCAAATATCTTGTTATTTCCATTATTTTATCTATTAAAAATCGTATCTTTGTTGGTTCCTAACATTTTGGTATCAGAGCACGTGACGATCTATGGCGGCTACGACAAGATCCCACGACAAAATTAAAGCTTTGGAGGCCAAATTCACGAGCGAAATGGACGGGATCAAGAAATCATTGGCGGCCAACGACGAATCCATGGCAAAATTGACAACTTCCATCAACCAATTGACGGCAAATCAAGCGAAGCGCGACGAACAATTTGCAAAGATATTCTCCCTCTTGGCGGCTATTACACAAGGTGAAGGAAACCCTAAATCGACGTCAAAGGCGACATCTTTGGACGAGAAAGGCCCAGATCTGGAAATTCCAGATCTGAAATTCTCAGATCCAGATATGAAATTCTCAGATCCAGATCTGAAATTCTCAGATCCAGATCTTTCAGATCCATATCTGAAATTTTCAGATTCGGATCTGAAAGTCTTAGATATGAAATTTTCAAATCCAGATCAGAAATTCCCAGATTCAGATCTGAAATTCTCAGATCTAGATCTTTCGGATCCAGATCTGAAAGTCTCAGATCTGAAATTTTCAGATCCAGATTTGAAATTCTCAGATCCAGATCTTTCAGATCCAGATCTAAAAGTTACAGATCCAGATCTGAAAGGTTCAGATCCAGATTTGAAAGTCTCAGATCTGAAATTTTCAGATCCAGATCTTCAAGTTTTCAGATCTGAACTTTTCAGACCTGAATTTCTTCAGAACGGCAGTGAAAGCGGTGGAGATCAATTTCATCCTTTTGATCCGGGAGGAGATATGCAATACATGGAATGGATGGCACGCACACTCCATGCACCACCTTGAGGACAAGGTGGATTTTCAGGGACGGAGTAATGTTAGATCCGTGCGAGGCTAAAGAGGGGAGAAAATTACTTTGCCCATAACAAGTCATGGAGAAATTACTTTGCGCACAGCAAGGAGGGTTTTTCTATTTAAACTAGGGCTAGCCGTCATTTGTATGCATGCTTGATATTGGATATTTTCTATTGAGCGTCCTTATGTTTAGGTCTTAGATTAAACGAGTGCGGACATCCTCTCCGGCGTCTTGGGAGGAGAGCACACCTCTTTTGTGCTCAAATATCTTGTTATTTCCATTATTTTATCTATTAAAATCGTATCTTTGTTGGTTCCTAACAGTATATTCATGAGATACCCAAGCAAGGACAGATTGGTTTACTAGAGATGTTTTATATGCATGCAATTAAAGACTATAAGAGCTGGAGTACGTGCAAAGGTCGACAGGATTCTTTACATTGTAATTAGAATGATGAAGCCCTAAAGGATGGGTTACATTTAAGGGGGGTATTACTTTTTAAAATTTCATCCCCTTGCAATTTTAGAACTGAAATTCCATACAATAATGATCCAATTATGTATGTTCATTAAATATCGCTGATTTTCTTTTTTCACTCATCCTTTTTGAGCAATAAATGGATAACTGTTATCCCCTTGGCTGGGATAAGGAAGGAAGTTTCTTCAGTATAGTAGACTCATGATTTGAATGGGTGATCAATAAGGGCGGCAGTGGGTCAGATTTGGGTTGGCTCCTAAAAAATCAATTTGCCGGTCTATAATATGTTTGTAAGATCATGATCCAAACCAACTAAGACACCTGGGATCCACTTAAATATCCGAATCATGTAGGTTCTTAAACTCGGATTTGCATTTTATATTATCCAGATCATGTATTTTATCTGATTGTGCTAATTTCTATTAAGAATCAAATACAAGTTTGGAAGATTTTATCAGTGATTTATTTAGAAATATTCGACATATTTTAGACATGTTACGTATAGGAAAATGAGTTATGTAGATTATACCAAGTGAACTGAGCCAGAACAATATTGTTAGGCATCAGGTTTGGATCCTTAAGGTTCCATATTTATATACAATAAACAATCGGGTCAATTTCTAGGATCTATGCTCTACTATGGATTCAAACCAGAAAATTTTGGGTGGATCTGGCTTTATCAAAACCGATCAGTAGCACATGCAAGTGGCTTTACCAATTGTTTTCAAGTTCCCTCTTGGATACTTGATTTTACTTGCATTTAGTGCAGCTGATGTTGTAGGCTGATGATGATAACAATATTGATCTTTATTGTCATAAGTGTCATGCCACATTGGGTTAGCTATGGAATTTTTGGATTTGTTATCGGGTTTCAGAATTGGGAATGTCATACCCAATCCAACCTGATAAATATTTGGATTCAAAATTCTAGATCCGAACCTTAAAAATGCTGAAATGATTGGTTTGGGGTTTCGAGTTATCATTTTCGATTTACAGTCCTAGGGGGCTACTTATTAATAGTGCTTTTTGAAATCGACCTAGATTATCTATGTTGTTTCTTTACAATGAAATCCTTATAGAATAACATTGTGTGTTTTAAACCATGACATTCTGAATTATCTCTTAACATTTTATCTATTGGAAAAGTCCGCATATTTCTTTTGCCAAAAAAAAAACATGAAACAAAAATTGATCTGCATTCATCCTTCGATATATAATGTCAGAATTTTGTTTAAAATATTAAAAATGTTCTTAAAACTCTTTTGATAAAAGATACCTTCTCACTCAGAAAAAAGAATCATATATATACTCTAAAAGACACAATTTTGCGATAGATATGCAAAAATACTATATATTCTATAAATTTCATGTTCATTTACACATGCACAGAAATTCTAGTAAGAATATAATCACAACAAAACAGAAAGAATTGATAGAATAAAAATCTCTGAGCAATATAAAAGGTTAACCGATTCAAACATGTGACCTTTGTAATTAGTACATGTATGGTCTAAATGCAGATTCTCTAGCGAAAGAAGTTTCTAGACACCAAAAAAATGAGATATTCTACCTTGCCTCTCTTGATCATTTAAAATATTGCAACCTAAAAACGATAGATGTTTCCATTTCCAACATCTTTAAAGAAAATACAATCAACCAAAGCATATGGAAATACAATTATATCAGCAAAAAAAAAAAATAAGTTTATGATGTTTATTAGAGGTCTACTGGGCCATTAGTTTAGGAACTTTCTTGTGTATATGCTAGAATACTAGTGACAACATTTTCTTATGCTCACACTTCTCGGTTTGTTGAAGGACATCCATCTTGATAGATTCCTTAGCTGTTGATTGGAGATGGCATCACTTTCCTGAAAAAATGTCATATTTGTAATAATTTCACTCATCAAATTTGCCCTCAGTAAAGCTCTCCAGATGATAAATATCAGCATATAGTCTATGGAGTTTGCTCAAGTAACATTGCTCATTTAGCCTTATTAATAGTGCTCTCCAGATGAAATGGTTGGTTTGGGGTTTCGAGTTATCATTTGCGATTTACAGTCCTAGGGGGCCGCTTATTAATAGTGTTTTTTGAAATTGACCTGGATTATCTATGCTGTTTCTTTACAATGAAATCCTTATAGAGTAACATTGTGTGTTTTAAACCATGACATTCTGAATTATGTATTACACCTCTCAACATTTTACCTATTGGAAAAGTTCGCATATTTCTTTTGCGAAAAAAAGTATGTGAAAAAAAAATTGATCTACATTTTTCCTTCGATATATCAGGTCAGAATTTTGTTTATAGTATAAAAAATGCTCGTAAAACTATTTTGATAAAAGACACATTTTCACTCAGAAAAAAAAGAACCATATATATCCTCTAAAAGACAAAATTTTGCAATAGATGTACAAGATAATATATATTCTTTAAATTTCATGCTCATTTACACGTGCACAGAAAATCTAGTAAGAATATAATTACAACAAAACTGAAGGAATTGATAGAATAAAAATCCCTGCAATATAAAAGATTAACCGATACAGGCATACGTGACCTTTGTAATGAGTACATATATGGTCTAAATTCAGATTCTCTAGCGAAAGAAGTTTCTAAATACCCCAAAAAAACAAAATTGAAATATTTTACCCTTGTTATGAATCAACTATTGAGGGGGGAGCCCTCAGGTCTTTATTTATAGCCAAAGGGGAGAATACAAGGTGGGCTTACACAGATATGGGCCCAATACTAGGATGGCCCAATAACTCAACCAACCCAGTAAATAACCGTTCACAACACTCCCCCTTATCCAGCCATAGGTGTGGACCCTGCTCATGAATACTTCAGGATTCTGAGCATGTATGGGTCTCACATGGGGTGGATACTTCAGGATCCTGAGTTGGTGAGATTTGCCTCGTTAAAACCTTTGGCTATGGAAAACCCAGTGGGAAAACCCATAGTTAAGGGAGTACAAACTCTGCCAAACTCCCCATGATCTGTACAAGCTCTCAAGCTTTCAGATCTCTTAGGCGTCTCATTCCAATCCTATGTACAAGTTTTCTAAAAGTAGCAATATGAAGGGCTTTAGTGAACAAATCTGCCAAATTGTCACATGACTGCACTTGTCTGATGTCGATCTTGCCATCTCTCTGTAGCTCGTGCGTCCAGAAGAACTTTGGTGAAATGTGTTTTGTTCTGTCGCCTTTGATGAAGCCACCTCGTAGTTGAGCTATGCAAGCGGCGTTGTCCTCGAACATGGTAGTGGGCTCAAGGTCTCCAGTCTTCAGTCCGGTCGTATACAGGATGTGGTGGACAACTGAGCGTAGCCATACGCATTCTCTGCTTGCTTCATGGATGGCAATGATCTCTGAGTGATTGGATGAGGTCGCTGTCAAGGTTTGGTTGATGGATCTCCAGGAAATGGTTGTCCCTCCGTAGGTAAACACGTACCCAGTCTGTGATTTTGTTTTGTGGGGGTCAGACAAGTAACCTGCATCAGCATAACCTACAAGTGTAGAGGATGTTCCATTTTTGTAGAAGAGTCCCAAATCTGTAGACCCTTGGAGGTAGCGCAGAAGGTGCTTTACTCCGGTCCAGTGGTGCTGTGTAGGCGCTGCACTGTATCTGGCTAGCAAATTTACTGCAAACGCTATATCGGGACGCGTGCAGTTTGCCAGATATAATAGTGCTCCGATGGCACTCAGATAAGGAACTTCCAGACCAAGTATGTCCTCCCCCTCTTCCAGCGGCCGGAAGGGGTCTTTATGTGCATCCAACGATCGTACCACCATAGGTGTACTCAATGGATGACAATGGTCCATATGGAATCTTTGTAACATTTTCTTCGTATATGTGGTTTGGTGTAATAGGATCCCATCCTTTTGATGTTCAATCTGTAAGCCAAGGCAGAATTTCGTTTTGCCTAGGTCTTTCATTTCAAATTCTTTTGTTAGGCTTACAGATATCTCAGTGATCTCTTCGGGAGATCCTATGAGATTCAGATCATCTACGTAGACAGCTATTATCACGAATCCTTTTCCCTTTGTTCTTATGAAGATACAAGGGCAGACTTCATTGTTCGTGAATCCTTGTTGAACAAGGAACTCACTGAGTCTGTTATACCACATTCTTCCCGATTGTTTGAGACCATACAATGATCTTTGTAGCTTAACAGAATAGACATCCCGAGGTCTATCATTTAGTTCAGCAGGCATGGAAAAGCCATCAGGAAGTTTCATGTATATCTCTTTGTCGAGATTGCCGTATAGATATGCAGTCACAACATCCATTAGCTGCATATCTAGGCCTTCCTTTGCTGTTAAGCTTATCAGGAATCTGAAGGTGATCGCATCCATGACCGGGGAATATGTTTCGTCATAGTCTATACCCGGTCTTTGGGAAAATCCTTGTGCTACAAGTCTAGCTTTGTAGCGTGCGATCTCATTATTTTCGTTTCTTTTTCTGACGAATACCCATTTGTATCCCACAGGTTTGACACCAGTAGGTGTCTGGACTATTTGCCCAAAGACTTTTCGTTTCTGAAGCGAGTCCAGCTCTGCTTCTATTGCCTGATTCCACTTTGGCCAATCGTCTCTACGTTTGCATTCAGCAACGGAGTGTGGTTCATAATCATCGTCGCTTCTGACGACGTGAATGGCAATGTGAAACGCGAAGTCATCATCGACGACTATACTCTTTCTATCCAATACCTCCCCTGTACGTACATAATTCAATGATATTTCAGTTTCTCCCAGCAGTTCCTCTGCAGTGGATTCCAGGAGGGGAGAGGGTATGGACACGAGCTCGTTTCTCTGTGGGGTATCGTCCCAAGGTCTCCGGATATTTTTCTTTTTCTTGGATTTTTATCATTGGAGCCTGGTCGTCTGTCTCTTTTCTGTTGAGGTGCAGCCACTTCTGCTGCTGGTGGATTGCATCCATCCTTTGGGATGTCAATCCTAGCTGGAGTATTTGCAGCAGGGATGTGTGATCTGACAATCTTCTGGTTGTCAGTAAATGAGTCCGGTAATCTATGGACTGTGTCCTGGATATGTAAGATCTTCTGGATCTCATCATCGCATTGTTTTGTTACCGGATCGTAGTGGGTCAAGTTATTTGTATCCCACGTTAACATTTGCTTTGCACTAGACTTTTCGATGTCTAGGCCCATTTTGGGGAAATACGTCTCATCAAAATCGCAGTCTTCAAGACGTGCCTTAAAAGCGTCCCCCGTTTGGGGTTCTAGGTATCTTATAATGGAGGGTGAGTCAAACCCTACATAGATACCTAGGCGACGTTGAGGACCCATCTTGGTCATCTGTGGTGGTGCAATGGGGATATAAACTGCGCAACCGAAGATCCTCAAGTGAGAGATGTTCGGCGGCGTTCCATATGCAAGTTGCATTGGAGATAGACTCTGACCTCGCGAGGGTCTTATTTTTATTAGTGATGCAGCATGCAGAATTGCATGTCCCCATGCATCCACCGGCAACTGGGATTTCATCAGCAATGGACGTGCGATCCATTGGAGTCTTTTAATTAGCGACTCGGCTAACCCATTATGGGTGTGAACATGCGGCACTGGATGTTCGATTTCTATTCCCGTTGCCTGTCAATATTCTTGAAATGACTTAGATGTAAATTCCACCGCATTATTCAGACGTATTTTCTTAATTTGGTTGTCTGGGAAATGCGCCCGCAACTTTATTATTTGTGCCAAGAGCTTTGGAAAAGCCAAGTTGCGGGTTGAAAGTAGACATACATACGAGTATTTTGAAGATGCATCAATCAGTACCATAAAATACCGAAAGGGCCCACTAGGGGGGTGGATAGGTCCACATATGTCTCCATGTATTCTTTCGAGGAAGCTAGGAGACTCGATGTCCACTTTAAGTGGTGATGGCCTTGTTATTAATTTTCCCTTAAAACAGGGTACCCAAGGGAATTCTCCCTTCTGAAGAATCTTCTGGTTCTTCAGGTTATGCCTGTGGGATTGTGATGTAATGCGGTGCATCATCAGAGATCCGGGGTGGCCAAGTCTATCGTGCCAAAGTAAGAATTTGGCCGATGTCGGACACTTCAGGTGCTCCGTTAGGTTTGCTTCCTCTCTCCGAATTTTTGTATGGTAGAGGCCTGATGAGAGGCTCTCAAAACGTTCAAGTATGGATTTAACTCCATTGTCTTGAGACGTTACATACAGTAATTCAGTTTTTTAACATTTGCTGTTTCCAAGTGGAATCCGTTAAGACGGATATCTTTGAAACTTAATAAGTTTCTCTTGGAATTCGGAGAGTAAAGTTCCTCTTTTATTTTTATTTCTGTTCCATTGGGAAGCAACAAGGTTGCATTCCCAAAACCTTCAATTATGTCCGATGGCCCTGAAATTGTGTTTACAGGACTCTTATACGGAGTAATGCTATGAAAATAGCACTTGTGCTGAAGGATCGTATGTGTCGATGCGCTGTCTACTAAGCAGTCATGAGAGCATCCCATCTAAAAAGATGAGTAAACATTTGCATTTCAGAAAAAACTAAATTTTATTCAACAGAATTCAGATTACATAAAAGCTCTCGTAAAATAGATTGTTCATACAATAAAATGCTAAGATAAATGAAAACATGCTAATCAAGCATATCATCGGACTCGAAGTCTTTGGCTGTGAATTTGACTGCATTATTTGCAGCCACCAGATTTGATTCAGCATTCTTTTTCTTGCTTTGTTTATAAAGCTCCTGGAAATGCACTGGGGTCCTGCACACTCTGGACCAGTGGCCTGTCATGCCACAGCTGTGGCACTGGTCTTCCCAATCCCTCTTGGGTGGGGGTGCATTATTTTTCTTGTTATCATTCCTGCGCCAGGTGAACTTACGCTTCCCTTCATTCTTGTGCTGCTGTGGTGGGCCCTTGGCTCTTTTCTGTTGTCCCCCTTTCTGTGGTCTTTCTTTTCTTTTATTATCCCTCTTCTTTTTGAAGGAAGAGGTATGGTGAGCTTCTGGTAGGGGGCAGTGCCAGGAGGGCGCATATTGTGAGTGGCGAGAAGAAGCTCTCTGTTTTGCTCGGCCATGAGAAGACATGACAGCAGCTTTGAATACTTGGTGAACTTACGTTCACGGTATTGCTGCATGAGTATCGCATCCTTTTCGTGGAAAGACGTATACGTCTTTTCCAGCATGCGATCTTCTGAGACTTTTTCACCGCACAACTGCAGGCGTGAGGTGATGCTAAAAAGTGCTGATTTGTACTCAGTAATGGACTTAAAGTCCTGCAGTCTCAGGTTCTCCCACTCATATCTCGCCCTTAGGAGTATAACATCTCTCTGATGTTTATACATATCCTCAAGGGCGGTCCATAGCTCAAGTGGATCTTCGACCGTAAGGTACTCAGCCTTTAAGGTCTTGTCCACATGTCGACGAATATAGATGATGGCTTGCGTCTTCTCTATATCGCTAACATTTTCTTTTTCAGTCACAGCAGTGAAGAGGGACTTGGCCCGCAGGTGAAACTTAACATATAGCTGCCAGCTTAGATAGTTTCTACCTGATGCATCCAGCACTTCAAAGTCAACGCTTGCAATTTTAGCCATTTATCAAGCAGAGCACAAACATGCATGAATTAATAATCAATCAGAAAGAAAAACATTTTCATGCAGAGGCAATATTTAATGAAAAGCTAAACGTGTGGATCGACCAGTCCCACGAGAAAGAGTCCAAAAGTCCACAGTCCAAATTATACAAATTTGCAGCTTTAAAAATGAAAATACAACTTTGGAAACCCCGTGGGTCCCATATGATATCTCCATCTTCAAGCGTGGCATCCGTCTTCATAGAAGTTGGTCTCCTTTCTTTGACATTTACATAAATTCCTCACTACAATTTCTCTCAAAAATAAAAGAAAAGTGCGGGAAATAAACTGTGGGACTAAACGGCCGATCCAAAAACCACATTTAGCAATTCTTGCAGAAATATTGTGCTCATCAACATTTTCATTCACAGACATCACAGGCAGTTTATTCACATGAGGATAAAACAATATTTAATCACTTAATAATTATTGGACCACCGGGCAACGTCATACACCGTTAGGTTAGGTAACTAACGGCAGAGCGGTCACATGATCTTCCTAATTATTAAGTTTTAAATAAAATGCACAACCACGCATATAATATCCACATAATTTTGCCAGAGATGAAAAGCATGTAAAAGTAATTGCGATGCATAGGTTGTAAAGTAAATGGGTTTAATCAATTAAATTGATTAAATGCCCAAATAAACATTTTCTTTGTCCGAGGAAAAAAGGTTCCCTCATCATCCCAAAAGCCCCCCCCCCCAAAAAATTCCCCAAAAAGTCCTTGCCTACCCGATATTTGTCCCGTAATTTACCGTGATTTTTCACGAATATTTTGCCCTTAAATCCCCTTTTTAAAATAATTTTTAGGCCAAACAGTTGCCTTTTCAGGCCTGTTTTCAGCCTATGCCCCCCCCCCCAAAATTTTTTTAAAAGAAAAATTGGCCTGTGGGCCTGAAGCCCACAGCCGGCCTGAAGCCCACAGCCGGCCTGTGGGCTTCAGGCCCACAGGCTTTCTGTTTTTTTTTGAAAAATTGGCCTGTGGGCCTGAAGCCCACAGCCGGCCTGTGGGCTTCAGGCCCACAGGCTTTCTTTTTTTTTCTTTTTTTGAAAAATTGGCCTGTGGGCCTGAAGCCCACAGCCGGCTTGTGGGCTTCAGGCCCACAGGCTTTCTGTTTTTTTAAAATATCAGTTAATTTTTTTGCAATAATTTCGCCCATCGAATTTGGCATCAGTAAAAGGCTCTCCAGATGATAAATATCAGCATAGTCTCTGGAGTTTGCTCAAGTAATATTGCTCATTTAGCGTTATGGAATAGTTTTAATGTCTTGTTTGTTCGGGTTTATTATTGCTTGGTTTCAATGGTAGGAAAGAGAAAAATCTTACTAGTATGAAGGTCTAGGAGACCGGAGAAATCTGATTCTGTGGGATCTACTGGAAAGCAGATACTATGATCATCTATATCGTATATCATAAAGTCGCAGAAGTCTTTACAGCACAGCTTGTAGAAGACGTACCGCCTTACATATGTTTTGTGAAGTATTTCTCCCCCTTTTCTCACCATCCATGTAGCCCTCTCTAGCAATTTCTTCTCATTCAAATTTTAACCATGTCCATTGATTCCCAATCCATTGAGCTCATTTTTGGTTGTCAGGTTAGAGTCATTAGCATCAGCCCAATCTAATGCCTGAAATTTAACTATCGCGCTCAACTTACCATTTCCAATCACACGGAAGTATACTTAATTCTTCGTTCTTTGAATCACTATCAATATGCGGCTGTTCGCCTGACCGTTTATTCCCTTTGCAATCGGCAGGCATATGGCTGGGCATACATTGACAACCGCCACAACACCTGGGAGCAGTTTTACGTCTACTGGATTCCCTCCTTCGCTGGCGCCATTCTCTCCGCCTGGATTTTCAGGTACATCTTCCTGCAGCCTGCGGCCAAGGTTAAGAAGTCGTAAGACCTTGAAAATCGCCAGTTGACGAGTTCCGGCCTCATTGTCCTTCATAGCGTAGCTGAGTCTCTTGTTAGTTGTTTTAGTAAAAATAGGGAATACTCAGTGTTTGCTCTGTAGCTCACGTAATGCAAAGAAATCAAGTAGCTGTAGCCCCCAGTAGGCCTGCTTCTTGTTGAGCAGAATGATGCGTTCGTAGCTTCTTCATTGTGGGGATTGATCAATGGCGAAGAATCTTTTCTTTCAGATCTAGAATTTGTACTGTTTGCGTCATGCATACACAATTGGAGCAATTGAATCACCCAAGCGATGCAATTGAATCAACTTAACATCCTGTTCAAAATGAGTGTTGATTTGCGCACAGGAAAAAATTATCTGTGCACAAACACTTATTTACAAGTTTGCCATCCACTAACTGAAATTTCTAACTACCTAAACATACCCTCGCCTATAACTATTGACAACAGCGAACAACGGCCAGTAGAAGTTGGAGGCACTCGGCGGAGGCGCTCGGCGGAGGCGCTCGGCGGAGGAGGCGGAGGAGGCGGCGGAGACTTGTAAATAGGAGTGAGTAGTATCAGGAAAAGAAGATGGGATGAGGAGATGGCGATAATAGAAGGATTCGATTGGGGCAGGTGATGTGGATATTATGGTGTTGTCAAGAACATGAATGTGACGGAACAAGTATATTTTCTAGTCGGAGAAGGAGCATAATTACTCACCGCGAAAAACCTGTTAATAATTTTGACCCGTTGTACGCTTGGATGAATTTGGTGAAATTGAACAATTTTTACTCAACGAGCACAACGGGCAAAACTTTTGTCTGTTGTAAGCATCGATCAATTTTCCATGCACAACTTAAATTACTCAATGCACACAACGGTAATCCCAAGTATTTTCCTCACCGCGAAAACTTGCTAATATTTTTTACCCGTTATACGATTGGATGAATTTGGTGAAGTGTAATAATTTTTACTGGACAAGCACAACATGTAAAACTTTTGTCTGTTGTTCACATCAATCAATTTTCCATGCACAACTGAAATTACTCAACGCACACAACGGTAGTCCCAAGTATTTTGCTCACCGCGAAAAACTTGCTAATATTTTTGACCCGTTATACTCTTGGATGAATTTGGTGAAGTGGAACAATTTTTACTCAACGAGCACAACGTGCAAAACTTTTGTTTGTTGTACGCATCGATCACTTTTCCATGCACAACTGAAATTACTCAACGCACACAATGTAAGGACACTCTACCTTGCAATACTAACAACAAACACTTTAGGGTGGGTGAATAGAGTAATGGCAATAAATTGTGCAATTAAAATTCAACTTACAAATGGGGAATAATAAATGCAAGAGGAATTAATTCACACAATCAATCCAAAAGCAAACACAAGAAATTACCCTGGTTCCCCAAACTTTGGTACGTCCAGCCACACCAATATTCACTATATTTCCCACAAAGAGAAGTAAATACAAATCACACGAAGAGATACCTCACACAGAGGATTTTGTCCTACACAAGAACCAAACCAACCCTACACAAGGGTCAAGCTCCCACATAGGGAATTTCTTACTCCCACTTAGAGAATTAGGGTTAGCCCTACACTAGGACATCAAACTCCCACAAAGAGAGTGACTACTTCCCACAAAGAGAATTAGAGTTTCAAAGAAACACAAAGTAAAACAAATATTCTTACCTATGCCTTGAGATGATTACTCATAGATGAATGCAAGGCATGAAAGAGTATCTCCAAGTGATGAGATTTGCTTGAAAGCACTTGGATGATTTCCTTTGAGCTTGACTCAATGCATGAAGGAGAGAATGAGCTCTTAGAGGGAAATGAGAGAGTTTGAGAGTGGCTTATTTAATCTCAAAAGATTTTCAATAGCATGAAGAAGCTCCAATGAACTCAGTCCTCTCATATATATTGGAACCCTACATGAACTCTCAAAACCTAAGAAAACAGCCAAAAACAAAATGCTGCAACGACTAGATTTTGGGCAGAAACGTCACTGACAGTCGACTGAAGAACAAATGACAGTCGACTGTTCAATGGCTAGAAAAATCCCAATGGCTATAATCTGAGTCATGACAGTCGACTGTAGAAGACTACACAATCGACTGTAAAACAGACAGTCGACTGCTGCAGGGGATGGAATAAAACAGAGAGTTGCGAATTACCCCTATTATGCATACATGCGACTGATGAACAAAGTGCAGTCGACTGTAAAATAGACAGGCTGCTGTATATCCTGCATCAGTCGACTGATGCAGGGGATGGAAACAAACAGAGAGTTCCAACGTTCGCACTTACGCCTTTTAGACGACTGTTGACCATTTCACAGGTGACTATAAATATACAGGCGACTGTAAATTGAACATCAGTCGACTAATGCGAAAAGCTCAAATAGAGTCAATAAAAATGTTGACTTGAGCAGTGCACCACAGTCGACTGTAGAAGGCTCGACAGGCGTCTGGAATCACCCAGTCGACTGTAAAACATTCAGCAAGCGACTGTTGGAGAGCCAGAGACTCCAAATGAGTCTTTGGCAAGATGAGCCTATTGGGTTGGATTCTATGATAATCATTTTTGGAGCCTATTGAGTAGACCATCTATCAAGGCATTACATTAATCCTAGACTCAAAAAGGAGAAAAGCAATAAATGAAATATTACATGGATTACATTGATTTCCTTAGAGTCTATGGCTTCAATCTTGATGCCTTGATGCTCCCCATCATCTCCAAGCTTTGGCACCCCTTGAGTCCAAGCTTTGGCCCTTCTCCACTTGATGTTCATCATTGCACCAAGTGTTTAGTCTCCAAAAATGATATTCATGAAATGAACTAAGAGACTAAAATAAGAGAGTCATTAGCAACAACATAATGTTGTGATCATCATCAAAATAACATTGGTATGAAACACCAATACTCAACAATCTCCCCCTTTTTGATGATGACACACATTGTGTAAAACATAAAGAAATAAAGCACAATGCTAATGAGCTCCCGTACTTATATGCACCAATTGTAAAAAGTTACACAATTGTAAACACTCATTATACAAAATGAAATAATGAGAAACCATGGTGACATATAATAGGCATGGATTACATAAGCCAATTGCAATAAGAATATTACATGCACACATGAATGGTTTATATAATCCCACATATCTCTCCCCATAGATATATCTCTCCCCAAATGCATATGTATGAAATACAAGATTTACATAATGCATTTATCTCTCCCCCTTAACATCGTCAAAAAGGTGGACATCAAAAATATCCCCCTTGTCATCTTAATTAAAGATGTGACAATATGCAAGAGATAAGGAGATGTATGATACCAAATTTGTAAAATTTAGTGGTTATCAATCACTATCCCATGCTCCCCCTAGATCATAGAAATGATCAAAATTTTGACTTCTAGGTCTAATAACACTTGTAAAGTAGGAGATAAACAATCTCTAACAATTAAGGTAATACCAATTGTAGAAAAAGAATCTTGAAGAGGAGATGTGAATATGAGGGTTCGAGGTCAGCCTTTATAGCGGAATTCGCCAGTGTTGGTTGTCAAAAAACGTCATATTGTTCCTAGTCCGTGATCCTACAATAATGTAAGGGCTACTGTGAAACAATAGGGCAGTGCCCGTGAATGAACAGTATTTCGTGCGCGGTGAGTAATTACTCAACACGCAAACCCGCCAAACGTTCGAATTACTTTACACGCAAAACAGTTTTTTGCGTTGATTATCGTTCGTCTCTGCAAAATGGTTGCACAATTCACTCCGAATCTTCACGTCGACCCAAGATTCGGATTTCTATTGACATATTATCATGCCTAATAATGTTTCTTTGCTATCTGTTAATTTAGTGCAAACTAAATTCGAATTTATCATGATATCTGTTTTTTTCCTTGCCATAAATTTGTTCATAATATTTTTCTCCTTCTCCTGATCATCTTTCTACATTTTTTTTTAGCTTCTTTCGAGCGGCGGAGTCCGATATTTCACTGTAGCTCCGACCGTTACGAGGAAGACGAGTGTTTTGACTAAAGGGTATTTTCGGTATCGCGGTTGCGTGCAGATAAAAACGCTCTGTGCGCGGAGTAATTCGCCCACGAACTGTGCGACCATCAATTTCTTCTGTACACATATCAACTCTCGTTGAAAGTAACATCTTGTTTGGAATTGATCCAACGGGCTGATCATAAGGTGATGGGGGAAAACCGCCCGAGCAGGACGGCAGACGAGGGCAGAAGAAGAATAAGTGGGATGTGCACATAATGCGATGGATTTGCAAATTTGTAAATAAGTGGTATGTGCACGGTAGTAAAACGGTGGGTGCGCAAAGCAACTCCCAAAAGTGTAATGTGACTAGCAACACTACTCATCGATTCCGACGACATGTGTTCTATAAGTTGGTCTTCTCCCACACGCTCACCGGCCTCCTCAGGACGCTGACTGCCGAGGTTCTCTTTTCCCCGAATCTCAAAGCGCCGCCTTCATGTCGAAGGCCGCGGCCTCTCCCGCGGCGGCTGCGGTGGCGAATGTCGTGGGCCCTGCCGAACACACCTCCGGCAAATGCCGCCGCTTCCCGGCGGCGGTCCGGTTCTCAGCGGGCTCGAGTAGGTCCCTACCGTCCGCGGTCCGGTGCTCCGCCGTTAAATTATCGGCCGCCGCCGCCGCCGCCCCTTCGGCGGACAAGGAGAAGGGATTGGCGGAGAGATTGAGGATGTGGAGTTTAGAGGAGGACGGGCTCTCGTACAAGGAAAGCTTTATTGTGAGGTGCTACGAGGTCGGCATTAACAAGACTGCCACTGTCGAGACCATTGCCAATCTCCTTCAGGTAATTTTAATCTGTTTTGATTCTTAGTCAAAATCTTCTGCCAATATGTAATTGCATGCTCTTTAATAAGAAATTTGGTATCTTTTTAGCCTCGATTTTTATCTGAAATCAAATTTTTTTTAAATTTTGATTTGGAGCAGAGATTGGACGGGCGTATGTTTTGTTTTTGATAAGGAGTTGTATTCTGAGATTGGAGATGGATTGGAAAGTTCCGAATTTGGTTTTCTACTGAAAAGTTGCTATTTTCCCGCTCTGCATTTGTAATTGTGTGCTTACTCTTGGAGTTCGATCAATGGTTATTCATAATGGGATTTTGCATTCTTGTTTCTAGACTGGGATTTATTTGCTAGTTGGAACCTTCTCATTGAAGCTTGTTAAAGAATTAAAATAAGACAAAAGTAAAAATTATAATGCATTCTTGTTCCAGAAGAAATCACTGTGTGGTATTTGGGTTCGGTGATGTTTGGTGGACCTGTTTGTTAAATATAAAATCCTTAATTTTTAAATAAAACATAACATGTTTACTCTGCAATCCTCATTGTCTCCATTTATATGGGTTCTATTTGTATTGGAATTTTCTCCATTCATTTCCTGGAAGAAGTGAGCTGATTCTGCTGTCATTTTATGATTTATTTATATTTCATCCTTTTTATTTTTTTTCCCCATCGGTTTGCAATTGGTCTTCATTCTATATTTGCAAGTACTTCATGGCTTTGGCTTTAGATTTGGAATTTCCTTTTTCTGTTTTGTTTTTAGAATTCTGATTTGGATCTAGTTTGAAGATGGGTTTGCTATGTAAATTTTGTCTGCATGAAATATTTATAGATAATCCATGACCTTAACGTTGTTGAGTACTGCTCGATGTGCAAATTTTTCTGGCCCCAACTTTTGGAATATTTCATTTGGGTTTTAGTTGCTGCTTGCTGGGATATCTTCCTTTTAAATTATTTAGTACAATAACAGGAATTCATGTCGAAACTCTTTGGGGTTATCATCTTGACCTATTTTCTCCGTTTAGATCTATTTGAGTGTCATCTCCTTGTCTAAACAAACCTTTTAAGCGTGTTTAAGGTCTTTGCAAGATTTGTAGTGGTGGCTCTAAATGCCTTCTAACTGCCCTATTTGCTTTTTATCAATATGTACACAAACATTGATGTCTCATTTTTCTGGCAATTTTGATTCGTAGTAGCAACTGCGTGTTTTATTGCAGCATTGGAAAGTTTCTACTTTCTCTAGTGCACATATTAATTATAATGATGTGAGCCGTTCTGTTGTTTGCTGATGCATCTGTTTTTGTTGAAAGCATCTATGAGGGTTTTCCCCCTTCAATGGTGGGACTTCAGTTGCTAGTACAAAGAACTTATTTCTAAACTTTGCTTCTGTGATGGAATGTGCAGCCCTCGATATACCGTATCCATAAATTTCATTGTTGTGTGCAAACTTATTTATCCAATTTCATTACTTGTAATATCATTGATAATTTTATTATATTGATTTGTGTGCTACATTTCTCATGCTTATCAGAAAATCGATTTGGGAAGAAAATTGATTTAGTGTTGCTAGTTTTTTGAATTTAAACTATACATTAGTGTCTCAATGCAGGAAGTTGGGTGCAATCATGCCCAGAGTGTTGGGTTTTCCACGGATGGGTTTGCCACAACCCCCACCATGAGGAAACTTCACCTTATTTGGGTTACCTCTCGCATGCATATTGAGATATATAAATACCCAGCTTGGTGAGTTAAAGATTTACATATTGCTACATATGCCAGTTGTTACATTCAGATTTCACTGAAGCTACCATGTTTTGTCTTAGGGGTGATATTGTTGAGATTGAAACATGGTGTCAAGGAGAAGGGAGGATTGGCACAAGGCGTGATTGGATTCTCAAAGATTTGGCTACTGGTTCTGTAATTGGCAGCGCTACTAGGTAAGGTGGTTCCATTTATATTCTAACAGAAATTCTATGTTAAATTACTGATTCTGGTCAGTTACATGGTGCAGTTTTATTCTCACTTGAACCAAAAGGTTTTAACTAAACAGTTTTTAATATGCAGCACTTTTTTTGACTTTGATATTATACAGAAGTATGTTTCATTTAATATGCCTGATAAATCAATTACATAAGATGCCTATTTGCAATTAAAACAATCTATCCCATTTGATCGGGGACCCGAGTGTCTTTGATAAATGACCAACATACATTTAAAGCTGTATTTTTGCACATCTTGCTGATTTTTTCATGATATTGGGGAAGTATGGGGCATGTAATCAGTCAAGTAGTAGTGGCTTCTCTATACCAATCTGTCAACATTATAAATATTATCAATTTAATCTGTTCCCTTGCCTTAAGGTGCCTTTTCCATGCATTTGGCTCCAAATGATACCTAATTATATTGTTAATTCCCATAAAAAAGAGAATTACATTGTTAATATTCGGTAAGAAAGTTGTTTGAACTTTAACAAGTGGCCTTCTTTGTATTGAGTTATTCCCTATTCCATAACGTATCAATCTGTAAAAGTTTTAGGTATTGCTAATGACGAATGTGGATTCCTGAAATTAGGTTGACCAGTTACAAATGACTACTCAAGGTAATCTACGGAAAAAAAAAACAACTAGCCCAGAGTTTCAAATATGCATTCAATTTGCTAAATGTCACAATGTTGCAGGGAGCTGGTATAAATAAACTGATTATAGTAGGGGTTGTAACAAGCCGAATTTGAGCAAGCATATTATGTTTGAGTTCAATTCGAATTCCGAACAAGCTAAGTCAAGTTCGACTAGTTTATATTTCAAATCTCTGGGGAATAGCTCCAGTTCCGATTGCTTTAAATTTGGAATGATTGGGTTCAGCTCATTGAAGCACACTTACTATAAGTGAATCAAAGTCAAACCAACTGCTCATATGCTATAATGAGCTCAATTGAACTCGATGAGGATTAGTAAGAATAATTATTGTTACAAGAAAATGAGCACATGAATCTATGAAAGTAAAGAGTCCTTTTTAATGACAAAATGGAATAGAATTATAAGCTTATAGCTTAAAATTCTCATAAATTTCAACAACTTGATTAATGACTGAACTAGCTATTGCTAAATAGAATTCCTTCGTTGAACAAAGAAGTTATTGGTGATACAAAATCCTCGTGGTCTCTATAGACCTTTGAACTTCATCAAGAGAATAAAAAACATTAGCTGCTTGAAGGAGAGAAATGAAAACATCTATATAACTTTGAACTTTATCGAAGAAAGAACATCAGCTACTTGAAGGAGATCAATGAAGGCTTGTTGTTTGTGTACAGTCATCACGTAAATTGCTTAAATGCCAATGCCATCATTCTATTGGACCATCTATATAGATTTTGCAAAAATGCAGAATTAAGATGAAAATATCATATCATCATCATCATCATTTCTTATCATTTATCCCAAAAATTCAAGGTTTGTTTCATGGACTTAAAAGAAAAAGAGAAGATAATAAAATAATAATAATAACAAAATAATAATAACAATAATAATAATAATAAATAGTAATAATAATAAATAATAATAATAATAAAAAATAAGCACAAACACGTAAAAAAATTACATTAGATGGATACTTCTTTTTCACGTATTACGATTTAAATCTTTCTATTTTGTCAAATCAAGATATTTTATATCTACTCTTCTCACTTCATTCCATGTCGTCTTTGATCTACCTCTCTTTCTCTTGATCTCAATATTAATATATTTTATCATTTTAATAAACAAATTAATATGTTTTCGATGTATATAATCAAATCACCTCAAGTGATGTTCTCTCATCTTATTCTCAACAAGGATCATGACAAACGTCACTCAGATATTTTCTTTTCTCACATTATCTTTTCTATTTTTCTAACACCGCGACAATCACATTTATACCATACTCATACTCATACTCAGTTCATATTTCTTAGTGATAGCCTAATACTTTCTATCATATAACAAAACTGATCCAATCATTATGCCATAAGATTTACCTTTCAAGTGCAAAAGGTACACTTCGATCATACAACACAACTATTGTGCTCTCTACTTTAACCGAACTGCTTTGATTCTATAATCGATATCTTTCTTAATCTTCGTATCCTCCTGAATAACTGATCTGAGATGCATAAAATACTTAAAATACTGATGTGAGATACATAAAATACTCACAGATATACTTTCCTTATCTAGCTTCACAATGTTATGATCTTTAAATTTCACTCTACTAAATTTACATTTTATATACTTAATGATAGGGATCAATCGAATCACATTTAGATTTAGATTATTGTAATAGTATTTGAGTATTTAGTTTCCTTTTAGTAGGAGTTTGAGTCTTCTTTTCAAATCATTTCTTCTTATTTTGGTAATTTCTTATTTTAGTCCTGCATCAATTATGATAGTAGATTGTTTAAGTTGTATGCATATATAAGGCATTAAAACATGGTTTATTTTCAATGAAGAATGAATGAAAAATTTATATAAAATTTTTTTGTCAATTAAATCATTTGTATTAGAGTGCGAGATTAGACTTGTTTGTCTGGATATGAGGTCTGAAAAATCTCTGCATGCAAGACACGAGTCGATGATCATTAGATCTTCAAGATGCAAAGCCCGAAATCCTATCAAATTCTTAGATTAGTTCTTCTCTAAATCTTCCATCATAGTCTGTTCCCTTTCATTCTGCATTAACTTGATATCAAATCTTAAATTCTTCATCTTCTACAACCTAGATTAGTTTAGTTTTTTTCCTTATATAAAAAACCTGAATTCTTTGTTTTAGACTAAAAATCAAAAAAATCTAATGGTCCTCTTTCCCCTAAAACCTTAACTTCCCACCGACACCATGGTTAGCCCATCCTCAAGCTCATCGTCCTCAGCTGAAAACCCTAACAATGTTGTCGTCTTCAGCCGAAGCCCCTACCGTCATCGCCTACTTCATCCAAAGCTTCCATCACATCTTCATCTTATGCCCTTCATTCATTGCTATCATCGAATGGTCTTGTCGACATCCCTAGCACCTTATCATCATGCACCGACACCGACACACCAACTCCAACGAAGAATGACTTCTAAAAATCATTGAAATGTGATCGATTTATGGTCACTATAGTATTAGCTCTGACAAGCCGGTTTCAACCTTGAGCTAAGCCATCAAGCTAGGTCCAACCAAGCCAAGCCAAGCCGCACTCGAGCTGACCAAGTTGATTTGAGCTGGCAAGATGTTGACCAGTCAACAATTCAGAATGAGCGTTGACCAAACCAATCTACAGTGCCCAAGCTTCAAGTTACTATATTATGACTTGTTGATTTTCTATAGATTTTAAGGATTTTTGGATTTTTCTACCATGCATATTTCGAATTTTCTGGATATTGTAAGGGATTTTTCAGATTTTTCATGCTAGCTCACTATATTGAAGATTTCGAAGCTATTTATAGCCTGATTTTTGAGCCATTTAAGTCAGTTACAAATCAGTTCAACTTAATACTTCTCTAAATTATTTTGAGCTAGTTGAGTATATTTTATGGCATATTATGACGATTATTCATACACACATATTATTTAGAAAATATTTTTAAAAGTAATGCATTCAGAAGAATCACATATGCCAATTGATATGATGATCAGTCTTACTATAAAGAGTGAGAATATCTTTTAGAACGTCTCTTTTCCCCATTACAAATTGACGGGTGAATATGAATATTTGCGTGGTACGTACAAGTTAATTAAAGAAGCTTAAGACCGATGGTCTGAAAATCATCAGGTTTATCGGAGTTGGTCAAGGATGAGGATCATGCTTTGACATTACTACCTCTATCAATATCTACCAAGGCAATAATCATATAGGTTTTAATCCGGGCTAAAAGAAATCGAGAAACAGCTTCAAGGTATCTAGGCTACAATTGAGTCATGTATGAGACATCATGCAACACAAGCAGCTTATGTTTCTATCGAGTCACAAATAAATGTCTAATCAGTGTTAGAGCCATAGCTTGAATTCAAGATTAAGCGTGAGCTTGTGTCCGAGATCGAGCTTAAGCCCAAGTCTCAATATATGATTAAGCCCAAATTAGATCCTGATCTCAAGATGAAGCTGCAATTAGTGGAAAAGTTCAAGACAGTTTGAATTAACACCTCAATTAGAACTCATACTAAAGTCATTGTTTGAGCTACTTGTTAAGTTTGAGATAGGAAAGCATATCGAGGTTGTCATCTCATATCCTTTACTTTCGACCAGCAGACAAGTTTTATGCACAGTCCTATCTTTCATAACTTGGAATCATTTTTAAGAAGATGTTTGTTTTCACATTCACATTTTAGTTCATTTCATAGTTTGAAGACTCGTATTCTCAAAGTACAAGAGACTAAATTGTGCATTGTTATCGTCATTCAATCCAAATTAGATTTTTTCAAAGCTAGGTAATGATTTTTTCAAAGCTATGGAGAATTATAGAAATCAATTCAATCCAATTTAGATTCAGATTATTGTAATAGTATTTGAGCCTTTTTAGTTGGTTATTTGAGTATTTTCCCCTTTTAGTAGGAGTTTGAGTCCTCTTTTTTATTTTAGCAATTTCTTATTTTAGTTGCACATCGGTTATATTATTAGGTTGTTTAAGGTGTAAGCATTTATAAAAGCATCACAACAAGTTTTATTTTCAGTGAAGAATGAATGAAAAAATACATGTAAATTTTATTTGCCAATTAAATCTTTTGCACTAGAGAGAGTGGACTAGGTTACATGAGCATGCGGGGAGAAAAATCTCTGCGTGCTAGATGCATGAGTCGGTGATCAGCAGATTTTAAGATCATGGCTTAGGATGCATGGCTTGAAATATTATCGAATTCCTAGATTATTTCTTCCCCAAATCCCCTATCATAATCTTTTCCCTTTGATTTTGCATCAGTCAGTCATGTTCCTGCTAGATTTGAAATCTTAAAGACCGTCTCTAAAATTCTAAATTTGCATTAACATCACTTTTGATCTCATCTATCAAAACAATATCGATTGCAACTAATATACACTATGACATCTCATTTTGAGTATGCTTAGTGAGCTATCAATCACTATAACAAAGAAGAAAGGGTCTAGAACCAAGACTTGATGTAACCGGATGATACTCGGAAAGTTATTTGTTATTGAACCACAAGTCTTCGTATTAATGATTATTCCTTGTTACATATCTTGAATCAGAGCACTATATTTTCTTCATTAAGGCCCATCATAAAACCTCTTTGGCAACTCTATCACATGTTTTCTTCAAGTTAATAAAGATCATATGCAATCTCTCTCCTTTGCTCTATATTATTCCATAATCTGACGGGAATATTGATCATCCAAACCGTTGAGGAAGTTAAAATAATCAGATCTTAAATGCACATGCACAGTGTTGGATCTTAGTCACTACGCATTCAATACTAACGAGGAAGGTGAGAAAATTAGATCTTTCAACAACAAAGGCTAATATTGAAGGCTAAATTACATCTAAACACCATAAAGTTTTACCTGCTTTCCAATTATATACACTGAACTATTTTTTCTGAAAACCATATACCATAGAGTTTGAAAAAAAATTATAGGTTGTTACATTTCATCTAGTTTCCATCCCCACGTGAGAAGCACATGATTTTGTTTGACATTTTTACCCTCATTTCAAAGATGAATCTTCTCTCTATCCCAAGCCTAAGCCCTCTCTATTTTTTTCCTCCTCTCCTTTCCAACTTCAAACTCAATGAAATCCATCACTCTTTAGCATATTTGTTGTACTTTAAACAAACAAAACACCCTCAAAGACACAATATTTAGAAAAATAAACAAGTTCTAAGTTTCCTATGTTTCTAAAGTTGGTGCCTTTAGGGTTTGATACCAATATTTTCTAAGTATCAACCTTCGATCTTAGTAAAAAAACTCATATTCTATTTTTTTTGTTTCTTTGCAAAATTGATTATCGGCTGGCAAACAACTCAAAATTGATTATAATCGGCTGGCAAACAACTCAAAATCTTTATTTTTCGACAAAAATTACATGCATCAACTTCAAATTTCAATTCAAAATCCATACTTGTCCTTTTGCATCTCGTGGCAAAATTGATGATGATCGGCCAACAAATGGCTCGAAATGTTAAATTTGAACAGAAGAAGACTCAAGATGCCTTAGGTTTGCGATTTTTTTGGTAAATTTTAGGGTTTCAAGAAAAGAAGAGTTAATTCTATTTTTAGTTCAGCTATTGAAGGGAAAGAATTGCTTTAGAGAAGAACCACGGGAATTTTAGACATTTTCTCTCATGTTGTTGTTGATGTATGTTATTGGACCTTTAAAACCTAAGTATATAACTTTAAGAAAAAAATTGTATAATGTACATAGCTGTAAAATGGGTGAAACATTAAGGTGATTTAGCTGTAATTTAGCCAATCTTGAATTCATCTTTCAAACAAAGAGGAAGATGAAAATTTGGATCTTTTCAATATTATTATAAGAGATCAGATTTTTATTTAATAGGGAAGAAAGATAAAAAGATTGGGGAGACCAAAGATGTTGGTGTGGATGTTTGGATGTTTGAGTGTTGAATATGATGACATAGATGGAAAGAAAGATTAGGATTTCTAACATAGAATATTAAGAGAAGAGGAGCTGAAAAGGTTTGGATTAAATATTTCAATGATATTGATTTGGATTAATAATTAAATGATATTCAACTATGGTTGCCAACTCGCCTGCAGTTAATAATAGATAACAATGTATGGATGCTTAAACATTCAATATATACTAACTGCTATTATATATGCCTGTATATGCATAGTTATATTGAACTTATGGAAACAAACATAAGCGAACCAACCTAAATCGAATTTGACTCCTCTATTAATTTGAGCTAAAATTTGTGCTCTATTAATCGTGCGAGCCAAAAACGAGCTAAGTACCAAGCAGAACTAGAACAGTTTGTGAACAGTTCTTTTGTTTGGCATGCCTATCTGTGGATAATTTCACTGCACTATCTTTTCCGAAGTTCTAGCTTGTGATAGAAATAAACGAACAAGCATATAAAAGCTGGTTCATATACAGTGGTGTTTTAGAATGCAATTGGTAAAAAACAAAAGTACAAGTGAGGAAAAAATAAAACGGCTTAGCTCTATATGTCCTTAAATATCTGCATAAGTTTTTTGTCTCTGGCAAATTAATGTTCCCTGCAATGATCATAGATGTCTGTGGATACTTTGTTTTTATACTTTCATATGTTTCAACTCTAACTTATGTTCTCTGTTAAACGTTGTTACAGCAAATGGGTGATGATGAACCAAGACACTAGGAAGCTTCAGCGAGTAACTGATGAAGTGAGGGAAGAATATCTTATGTTTTGTCCAAAAACTCCTAGGTATCACTTTAATGTGCTTTACTATGAAGTTGTCTGATTAGACACAAAAGAAAACTGGGATATACTTTGAGAACTTCAATCATTCCGTTCTCCCGCAAACTATTGCCCATACACAAACACACCAACAGAGGAACGTCTCGCATGACATGGTGACAATTACAAAAAATCTAAAAGTTATATTCAAAATAGAAATGTCATGTCAAAATATTTGTCCAACATGGCACGGCTCCAAGGTTGAAGTTTGTGTACTATATTGCTTGCAAACAAGGCGTTTTTTCTTTTTAAGACATGTTAGGCGAGTATTGTGATTATTTCACAAGATCTTGTTAATTTATGAAATTATTGAAACTGGTGATTTCTTTTGTATTATTCTCTCTAAAGGTTCATGTCCACATTATCTGGAAGATTGGTGACCACATATGCCATGTACGACCTTCACTCAACCAAAAATTGATGTATCCCTAGGCCGTGTACGACCTTCACTCAACCAAAAATTGATGCATCTGACACGACCAGAAACAAAACACATGTACATTGGTGTTGGAGACTTCTTAATCTGTGAACTTTAATTCATGACACAAATGTTAGCATGAAGTGAATTAGGCCCCATTGTGACAAAAGCTTAAATCATTTGAGGTTTTTGTTCTTTCAGACATGAATTATAACCAATTACATTCATATATGAGTTGAATATACATTTGCGTAGAGAAAACATATATATAACCATGTTCTTGTGTCTTGAATTTGACCGAATGTCATGTCAGACATCCCGTGTTGTGACAGGATCCGCATCCATGTCCATGACACCTAGTTCTTATCATGTATTCATATTCTGTGATTATGTATGTGTCTTTGGTGTTCTCTCATTTCTTCTTTTTTGTGCTGCATATGGATTCTTCTTTCAGTGTTGCATATGAAATTACTGCTACCGGTTGGTTGCTTAGGACTTCTTTAGTTACTTATTGCTTAAATTTTGAATGCTGATGTACATCAATTGAGTTTATGTCAAGTATATCAATTGAGTTTATATGTCAAGTGCCACATAATCCAG
The DNA here is from genome assembly GCA_030789695.1 of Scilla litardierei. Lineage (NCBI taxonomy): Eukaryota > Viridiplantae > Streptophyta > Magnoliopsida > Asparagales > Asparagaceae > Scilla > Scilla litardierei. The sequence continues at coordinate 818,949,696 of CM061142.1, forward strand.
ATTAGCCTTTCCTGAGGCGGACAACAACAGCCTGAAGAAAATCCCCAAACTTGAAGATCCTGCCCAGCATTCACGATTGGGACTTGTGGTAAGTCTTTGGGGGCCATTTTTTTCCTTCTAAATTTTCATTTTTCAGATAATAAGCAGCTCGAGTAACTGTGTTATAAGCACTCTAACATGTAGCTAAAGATTAATGATGTCTTACTCATCTCTGAAATCTGCAGCCGAGGAGAGCTGATTTGGATATGAATCAACATGTAAACAATGTCACTTACATCGGATGGGTACTTGAAGTAAGTAGAAGTTGATAAACTCATTTTGTTATGCAAAGAATTATTTCATATGATAAGCCCGCCAAACTCAATTGCATTTCAAACCAAGGTTATAGGTATCGGTTTCGCTTTCGGTTTCGGTCTTTAGGGCATATTAGGTTTTGGTCAGGTTTTGCTCCTTTCAGTGGTTTTGGAGTTTCGTTTCGTCCGTATCGGTAGTTTCGGTAGTTTTTCTAAAAATTACAAATACAATCAAATACTAGAACATCTAAATTATTAAAGTATGTAAAATTAGTAACTAGGTGACACGTAATCTAAAACTATCAAATACTTAAAAAGTATTAAATAAACACTATCAAATTTGTATCATTAATATCAAATACTAACTAAAGTATTAATGTATAATACTATTAAAAACTAAAAATACTATCAAATATATAATTTAGAAGGGTTTTGCTATTCACTTCACACATTTTGCTAAACATATTCCACTTTTTTACAAGTTTGACATTTACTTGGTGCATTTCTAAAAGATAATGGCAAACTTGTAAATAAATGCAACATGATTAGCCAAATTTGTAAGGTGAACAACAATACAATTGAGGTAGTGTTGCTGGTTAAATTACACATTTTGATAAAAAAATTGGTACGAAACGGTCTTCGATTATTCACCGTTGTCCTTCTTCGTTCTTCTCCGTTAATCATTGACGTCGGGAGAGCGAGCCATCCCTTCTTCTTCTTCTTCTTCTTCTCGGTTTTGGTCCGAAACCAAGTTTTCGGCCATGTTTCGTACTGGACCCGTCCGAAATTGGTACGAAATCTTCTTCTTCTTCTATTTTCGGTACGGTTTTCTCGGTTTTGGTCCGAACCCTAGTTTTCAGCCATGTTGCCATGTTTCATACTGAACCCGTCCGAAATTGGTATGAAACGGCAGAAGCTCAACGGTTTCGGCCGAAATTGTAAACATTGTTTCAAACAACCCTTAAACATTGTTACAAACAACCCTTCCCTGTGCTATTTGGTTATTACTATTAGTCATCAGGCAATATCAGCACATGAAGGGTCATAACAAACAATTACCACTGGCTTCCCCTAGATTCCTATTGCTAATCATAGAGCAGTGTCTATTGGAATATGACAAATTTCATATACTACTGTTGACATCTACGCTAACATCATTATCCAATGGGGGGGGGGGGGGGGGGGGGGGGGTAGAGAGGTTAAAAAAATGAAAGTCTTCATGTGATGACGATTGTGTGTATGCTCACCTTACATGGTCCATTCATAATACTTAGCAATCTTGTTTTGCTTAACATCTCAGAGTATGCCTCAAGGAATCATCGACACACATGAGCTACAGACGATCACCTTGGACTACAGGCAGGAATGCCAGCATGACGACATGGTCGATTCCCTCACTAATCTGGAAGTAGAAGGCGATGAGGTGCTTGTTCACACCGTAGGGACCAACGGGTCTGCCACGGGGAAGCAACAGCATCAAGACCAATGCCAATTTCTGCATTTGTTGAGATTGCAAACTCGGGGCTTGAAATCAATCTGGGACGCACTGAGTGGAGGAAACTAGCTCGATGATGCCTTCCTTTGTTCATGAGGGCATTACCTGCTCTTGGTCTAGCGTTCTTGCCATTATTTGTGTTCTGATTGCCTGCAGTCTAGATTTAACTCTGTTGCTTTCATTTTTTTTTTATATTCAGTATGTTACTCAAGGGGCTTGTAGATAATTCAAATGATTGTATGATCCAATCGTTTACACGTTGTTGTCTGTATGTAAATATTTTTAATAGGTTGGTTCTAAGATTGAAATATTTTGTCATTGATGGTTTGGATGAAAATTCACTGTCAATTTTGTTAACCCCAATGAGCTGCTCCTATGAAGGCTTCAAGGGCATGCATACTCCTGGTCACACAGTCATGTTGCAAGAGGTAGACAGCGACGGTTGGGCAGGCGGCCCCGGACGAGGCGACATGGGGGTCAGGGTTGAGCGGTGACATTTGGGTGGGGCTGTGCCGGGCTGAGATTGTGGTGGAGAGTTTTGGAGAAGAAGATGAAGAAAAAATGCGGTTGAAGTTGTTGATAATGATATTGAGGGAGATGACTATGAGGTGGTGGGGATGGCGGTAGAGGAGGGGGAGTGTGAAGATAAAAACTAAGTTCCTCCTTGGCTAGCTCACACAACCACTTCCCTTCTATTTTTTCAATGATCGGATCTGTTTAGTTTGTTCGTTATGTTGTAAAACTCCAAGCTATCAATTTTTGGATGAACCCTAGGTGGTTTGATCATTCATCTGACCGTTGTAAAAAGTTTTATTATGGCAAAATTGTTAAACTTGCGATGAGTGGATGAACAAGCAAAATTCCTTAAATTCACTTGAAAATTGAGTGTTTGCTTTAAAACATGAAGATCAAAATGAACTGTTCGGATCGATGGAAAAATATCTAGGGATGGGGGTTTGACACTAGCCAAGGAGAAAATTTCCTCATTGACTAACTTATGCCCATTGTTCACTGTGTGTGTGTGTGTGTGAGTGAGTGAGTGAGTGAGAGAGAATAATGTTATCAACTACAAAGGAGGAAATTTTCTCATTGGTTGGTGTCAAACCCACAACACTCTTATTTTTTTCCTTCGATCCAAATAGTTCATTTTGATCTTCGTGTTCTAAAAACCCCAAAACACCAATTTTCAATTGATTCCAAGGAGTTTTGATGTTTCATCCACCATCACAAGTTTAACGGTTTTGCCATTAAGACAATTATTGTAATTGATACATCTCGTTTAAAATAATAGTAAGCTAAGTGGTAGTCTTTATCTGTGTAAATTCTTGATGCATTTGAGCGTGCGCGCGTGTGCATAATCAAATAATTACATGGATAAAATCCTTGGATTGTGTAAGGATATTAGGATTATGATGAGATCATGATAATGAGCCCTAATGGATCTGCTTAAGCATACAATCCAAAACGTTGCTTGTCATAGGAATATCAAGATAAGACATTGATATTCTAGATAGACCAATGCACACTAGTCTTTACCATAGCGATGGTAGTGACTGGTCTCACAGCCACTTGATATGAAAACATCGTGAGACAGTGCGTATGTGCTTGTTGGAGAACAAGTTCATAGAACGACTCACCAAGAAGCTTTTATATTATAAACATACTCTAGCTATCAATAGAAGCTCTCAAGTGACAGTTGGTGCAGCTCAATCCCTTGACTTGAATAAAGAACCTTGCACGTGGGATGCTATGCTTTGGCTTTTACCAACCAATGATAAATGCTATCGTTGTTAGGTACTGGCTAGGTATAGTCCAAAGCATGCAAATGGAGATGACGGTCAAGAAGGGATTCTTCTCATTCGAAATGAGAGGTTAGTGTCGCAAGGAGTCGGTATGGATACATAGTAAGTTATTGGCCAAGGCAAAACCGATACACTTATTAGTGTAATAAGGTTTATCCATCTATGACTATGCTATCACATGCATGACTCATGACATTAATGTGTTATTGGGGTTTGACAGATTTCTATATCCTAGACAACTTAGCGATAAAGTTATGACGAAGAGACATGACTACACGGTATCTGTCACTGATAGGCCCAAATTTGGTTCAGATGAGAGTCCAATCTCATACCAACTAGATACTGACGATTCTGAAATGGGCGGTCTCCATGTGCAGCTAGCGTCACTAATGTACCTGTGACATGATCATATGTATGATCGAGTCACTATCGAACAATGAATCAAGCTTTTAGAGTCTTACAGCGATGATGGCTCGTAACGTTAATCGAAGGAAAACTACTTGGTGTATATTCGAAATACTCAAACGATCGCAAGGAGTTGTAATCAACTTGATTGAGAAAGAGAAATGCATTGTAAGGTATTGTGAATGCGAGTGATTGATCGCAAGCTGTTGTGATCGACTTGATTAAGAGAGAGAGAGAGAGAGAGAGAGAGAGAGAGAGAGAGAGAGAGAGAGAGAGAGAGAGAGAGAGAGAGAGAGAGAGAGAACATCGCAAACTGTTGCAAGTGTGATCAGGAAAAGTTCGTAAAAGGTTATGAAGTCCTAATCCTAAAAGAAAGATGAAAACCCAATCAAAACCATGCCCAAGGCATCACCGGTGACGAAGCATCATCGTCAGAGGGATGACCCATCGGCAGATATGGATGTGTGTTGTCAGCGTAGGAAAGTTCCTCTGACAACTCTAAGAAAATAAAAATAAATTTTGAATTTTAAAACAGTTATTGTACACATTCTAAAACCTAAACCCCCAAATGTGAGTGAACCCTACGGGTATTTGACCATTGATCTACCCGTTATAAAAAGTTCTATTGTTCTGAAACCGTTGAATTGGCAATGGGTAGATCGAGGGTCAAATAACGTTTGATTCCCTTGATTTTTGGTATGGTGATCGTACATGACATGCAAAACAAATCCAAAAGAAATTTAAAAAAAAGTATATGTTCGTCAGCACGGGAAATTTTCTTGCGCTACAGTACATATACATATTACACACACACACACAATGGGTATCATATGAGATATGGGTTAAAGCCACATAGGCTACATAGAAAATTTCACTTTTCCATATTTTTTTCGGATGATCGGAACCGTTCATTTCGATCTTCATATTCTAAAAACCCAACACACCACAGGTGGATGAGCAAGCAAAACAACTTAGATGGATGAGCGAGCAAAACACTTAGGGTTCACATGATATCTAGTGGTTTTAAGGTTTTAGAATATGAAGAAAAAAATAAACAGTTCCAATCATCCAAAAAAAACATGAAAGGGTATACTTTCGAGACCGCATATGAGACCTTAGCGCATATGTCATATGACGCACGTGTGGAACTATCATCAGCTACCACAAGAGGAAAATCTTGTCAAAAATCCATTTTCCACTTCTTTTCCACTTCTTTTATGGATGACAGGCATCATCCATGCTAATCTACACACCCTAAAAATAGATACACCTAAAATCTTGTGGTTTCAATGTACTGTCTAGACATGACCTTGAAATGTTAATGGTTGTCGCATTAATAAAACTTTTTTTACATTTAGATCAACAAGAAAAGAGCACATGATTTTAAACAGAAATGAGCTTTTCAACCCAGACATTGAATTTGCATTAGAAATGCAATTTCTATAACTAAAATTGCAGATAACCAAACATTGAAGTTGGGCTTAATTTCCTACAGCAAATCCAACATTTATTGCCTGCAATATTTGTTGCACTTCCTCTTTTCAACAAAACAAACAGCCAGGCCAGAAACTCTCTGGGATAAGAGTCTAGCTAAAATCTTAGCACTACAAAGGTGAAGAAAAATGTGCTCCCATCCCCCCTTTATTTACCCTGTAGGCAAACGTTTCCCCTTTCCCTCACAATGATAGTAAATCTCCACATTTTTTTGTGTCTGTTCTCATTGTGACTGTCAGTGTTTTGATCAGTTTGATCAGTTTCAGGGGTAAAAATTTGAACAACAATTGGACAGGTTACTCAACAAATAAAGACCTTCAGGAAAGAAAAATTGTAGCAAGAACACACCAACACTGCCCAGAAACACAGTATGTGACCACATAAGCAGCGCGAACACATCATTAACCTTTTTGCCATTTCCACATTGCACACAAGAAGATCGAAACGAATCTGAAATGTGGGATTTAACTTGTATATGTGTCTTAAAAACATGCAGCAGCAGCAGCAGCAAAAACAGAAAACTCGTAGTGTTCTTATTGATACAAATACAATCATGTTTATTGCGACGATAGGCACACACATGTCGAGGAGAATGGACTTGTGGAGGAAAGACCGCTTTTATATAGCCGTCCGTGGAGATATTTACCGTCCAAATTTCATAGTTTTTTCGCACCTCATACCTCATTTTTTGCACCAGCTGAAGCACCAACAGCTCTGTAGAAGAAACGAGGTTTTAAAAAAAAGAAACAGAAATAAGTAAAACAGCCCAGTATCAGAAAGCATATGTAAGCAATACTATTTTTGTATATGTTTTCTCATAAGATTGTACAACAAAAATACAGATAGATTGTCCATGGATGAAAAGGGACGAAGGCAACATGGTGTGGAGTTGACAGCAACATGGTGTGGAGTCGACGATTAAGAAATAATATGGAGGTTTAGGATGGGAAGTAAAACAAGACATGTTTTTGGTTAACAAACTTCATGTAGCAGTCAAATATCATGGAATAGCCTGTTAGTTCCTATTTTTTGAATAATATGTTCTGTCACCGTGTTTTATCCTATGTCCATAACATACATATACTACGTAGCATGGACCCTTCTATCATGAAGCCGTCACGTGTCCGAAACGTGTCGTACACACGTCAGACACACGTATCATATGTACTTTTAAGAATTTGCCAAAATCTATCTTCAAGGATTGGCAAGTCCAGGTGTAATTGTATCGGTTTCGTGTCCGTGCCAACACAGCCATGCCCGTGCAACATAGATCATATCTCGTACTATCGCAGGAAATCTGAAAGTAAAAGAACTCTACTGGAAGTATGATATTAGTACGCAATACATCTGCGGGGCCCCGCCCAGAAAATCAAATTACTCCATTATAGTATGTAAATACAGACATCAAAACTGAAAGATATTAGAGGGAAAACACTCCCCCTCAATACATGCTACACGAGTTGATCGCAATCAACTCCTTGGAGTAATTTGCGCAAGCTCCCCTTGCGAGCAAGATCCCCTTGCAATACTCACCAAGATCAACTCCCTTGATCCTCTACGTTGTAGATGTGAGCCTCCTCCCGGAGCTTTATTTTAGATCCCCTTTCACCAAAGATGATCAACACTATTGCGGTAGCAGCACACTTTCCTTCCGGTCGCCTAGCACCTCTTTTAGAAGCCCTCTTCAAGGTAGTTAAACTGTTAACAACAGCCGGAAAACAAAATGAAAAACCGCACAGATTTTTCTCAACAGAACCAAGTGAAACTTCCGCAGCCAAGAGATCATGAAGCCAACCCGAACAATCTTAACAACTCATCATTCGGTTACAACATCTGCAACCGACAAGATCTGCAAAAATCCTAAAACCAAGAGTGAACCGAAGACCGACGATCTGCATCCGTTCACAAGATAAGAGAAGATCTCTAATAGCACCAAAAGCATAACTGCAAATCCTTTAGCAATATTTAAGAAAACTTTGATGATAAGATCAGGTGATGAAGAACCAAATGTTGAACAAACACATTCAACATTTTTCTTAACATAATGTCTAACATTCCACCATGTTAGACATTGGACTTAACATTCTGTTTAACACAAACAGACAACAGGACATACCAGTCATTCAATGAAGAAGACCCCTTGGCATCATCAACAGCCTTGACAGCACGCTGAAACACCAACAAGTCCTCCTGGAGATCTTTGACAGAAGCATGAGGATGAGAAGGCCTTTTCGTAAGAACTGTCAAGTCTGAGAGAATAGAATCATAGAAATAAGAGACGCATGAGGCAGGGCAGTATGAGGAGCTGAAGATTCTGATAAGGACAGGATGGAATCGAAGATAAGCCGACCCAAGTTGAAAGACTTTTTAGTCCCAGCTGCAAACAGCAATTTGCACATAGACTTCGTAACAATAGTAGCAATTCGATACAACGACGGACATAGGCCAACGTTTATGATATCAGTAGTCTCGAACCATAACAGGATAATAGGTCTTAAAACAACTGGCGGCTTGAAACAAGTCAATATCTTTGAGAAAAGTAAGAAAGTGTGTATGTTTGAAGGATGATACTGCAATAGACTTTTCTCCAAAAATGGATCTCTCAGAGTAGACTACCCATCTATCCTTGGACCCTTTAGAGAACTCTCCACACAGGGTTCAACAGACACCTGGGAGGCTTCTTTATGAACACAATCATCAGATCTGACATAAGATCCAACATTAGGCGAAGGTGTAACATTTTCATCCAAAGAGATGACCTGTTCAGGAGGATCAGAAGTCTCTTCTGAAGGTGCAGAGGGATTCAGACCTGAGGCAGGATCAACATCAGCTGTAGGTGCAATAGTGGAAAATTCTTTATCAACCTCACCCGTCACATTTTCAGAACCCAACGCATGAGTGTCCGAAACGAAGGGCCTTCATCAATGAACAGTCCCAAAACGATGAGGAAATGATTCATCTTCATCGGAGAATGACATTCGAGAAGAACTGCGATAGCAAGAATCAACCGAGATTGGGGAAAAAGGTACCATAGCCAAATTCAATGCAATTCCAGAATGCATGTGGTCAGAAGACATTGAAGATGATGAAGGGGACGAGATTCCAGCGGAGACGGGAGGGGAGGCAGCGAAAGGCTCTGAGGTGAGCACTTTTAAGAGTTGTGACATAATGTTTGACATTTTGTTTAACATTATGTCCAACAATTTGTTCAACATTCAGATACGACACAGCCCAAGAGCTTGTCGTAACTCCTCAAATCTGTTAGAATCCAAGGGTTTAGTGAAAATATCAGCCAACTGACTAGTAGTATCAATATACTCTAAGATGAGAATCTTCTTTTCAACTAGCTCACGGATAAAATGATGCCGGATGTCAATGTGTTTGGTCCTTGAATGTTGAACAGGATTCTTTGAAATGTTTATTGCACTTTGATTATCACATAGAACAGTCAAAATATCTTGATCAACCCCATAGTCTGTCAACATTTGTTTCATCCACAAGAGTTGAGTGCAACAACTCCCAGCTGCAATGTATTCTGCTTCAGATGTTGACAGCGAAATCGAATTTTGTTTTTTACTATACCACGAAACTAAGTTATTTCCAACATAAAAGCATCCTCCAGTGGTACTCTTCCTGTCATCAGCATTACCTGCCCAGTCAGCGTCACTATATCCTGATAAGAGAGTATTGGTATCTTTAGAGTACCAGATCCCATAGTCAGCTGTTCCACTTATGTATCTGATTATACGTTTAACAGCCGTGATGTGTGATTCCTTAGGACATGCCTGATAACGAGCACACACTCCTACACTGAAACAAATATCAGGTCTGCTTGCCGTCAAGTACAACAAGCTACCTATCATGCTCCTATACAAGGTAACCTCTACCTGTTTCCCACCATCGTCTTTAGAGAGCTTTTCTGTAGAACCCATAGGAGTGCGGACTTGACGAGCTTTCTCAAGACCGAATCTTTTGACTAGATTCTTAGCATATTTACTCTGAGATATGAACAGCCCATCACTGGTCTGTCTCACTTGGAGACCAAGAAACATATGTAGCTCACCAACCATACTCATTTCAAATTCTTTTTGCATAAGCTCTATAAACTCACTTACAAGCTGAGACGATGTAGATCCAAACACTATGTCATCAACATAAATCTGAGCAATAATGATAGCAGATCTGGTTCTCTGAACAAACAGTGTCTTGTCAGCTCCACCTCTTTCATACCCCTTTTTAAGAAGATATCTAGTCAAACGCTCATACCAGGCTCTGGGAGCTTGCTTAAGACCATAAAGAGCTTTCTTCAGCCGATAAACATGACCAGGTAAGAAAGGATCTTCAAATCCCTTAGGCTGCTCCACATAAACTTCCTCATTTAAAATCACATTTAAGAAGGCGCTTTTTACGTCCATTTGATGAAGTTTGAAGTTAAAACTGCATGCGACAGCGAGAAGAAGCCTAATAGATTCCAAACAAGCCACCGGAGCAAAAGTTTCATCGAAGTCAACTCCTTCAATTTGAGTGTATCCCTGAGCAACCAGTCGAGCTTTGTTACATGTGACATTTCCTCTTTCGTCTGTTTTATTCTTGAAAATCCACTTGGTGCCTATAATGTTTACTCCTTTCGGTCTCTCAACGAGACTCCATACGTCATTACGCTGAAATTGATTCAGCTCCTCTTGCATAGCCATCACCCAGAACTCATCCAACAATGCCTCTTTAACATTCTTGGGTTCAAGACAAGACATAAAACAAGTATAACCAGCAAGATCACGATAGTTTACCTGACTGGTTCCTCTGGTGCGAAGACCATCTTCCACATTCCCAATGACAAGCTCAGGAGGATGATTTCGGATAACTTTAGTTATTCCTCGTGAGGAATGAGCTTCATCCTTATCAGACAGCGATTCTTCAGCAGAGACCGATCCATGAGTGACACCATTCTGACTAGTGTTATCAGATGTTGAATCAATTGTCGTAACATTTTGTTCAACATTTTGTTCAACATTTTCATCTTCCTCATTAGCCTCTTCTTGTGGCCCAGCCTCCACACTACCTTGCTCGAAGTCATCAACGACGACATTGATAGACTCCATCAAGACATCAGTACGATGATTTAGAACACGAAAAGCACGACTCGTAGTAGAATATCCGAGAAATGTCCCTTCATCACTCTTAGCATCAAATTTTCCTTTTGAAGTCCGATCCTGCAATATGTAACATTTGCTTCCAAAAACATGAAAATAAGAGACATTAGGTTTCCTACCTCTCCAGATCTCGTAGGGAGTTTTATCCGTTCTAGGTCTCAGATAAACTCTATTTATGGTGTAGCAGGCAGTGTTTATTGCTTCGGCCCACCATTTAGTACTGATCCTTCTGGCATTTAACATCACGCGAGCCATCTCCTGTAGAGTCCGATTCTTCCTCTCAACAATACCATTCTGTTGAGGAGTTTTCGGTGCAGAGAACTCATGTTGTATTCCCTCTGCCTCACAGAAGTCAGCAAACAAGTGGTTTTCGAACTCCTTACCGTGATCACTGCGAATACGAGTAATCTTCCCAATAGTTGCTCCCCTCTCAGTCTGAAGGCGAATGCAAAGCTTTTTGAAAGCATTGAAGGCATCTGACTTTTCTTTGAGGAAATCCACCCACGTGAAACGAGAAAAGTCATCAACACAGACAAAAATATATTTCTTACCTCCCATGCTAACTTCCGTTGTGGGTCCTATCAGGTCCATGTGCAGCAACTCCAGATTCTTTGCGGTGGTGATGATCTGAAGTTGTTTATGATTGGTTCTCTTCTGTTTTCCTAGCTGACACGAGCCGCAGACCCCTTCAATTTTCTTGGAAAGAGATGGCATCCCACGAACGGCTCCTACTTTGATAATTTCAAATAAAGTCTTATAGTTCACATGACCAAGTTTTTGGTGCCATTGTTCGGCAACTTCAACACTCGCTGTGAGACATCTATTTGCTTCCTGCAACATATAACAATTGTCAGTTGATCGATTTCCAGTAAGAATGTTGATCCCAGCTTTGTTTAGCACAACACACTTATCCTTAGTAAACTGAACAAACAATCCTTGATCACACAATTGGCTTATACTGATCAAGTTAGCATTTAAGTCTTCGACATGCATGACATCCTTCAAGGTAATGGACTCAGTCATCTTCAGCTCTCCCTTCCCAATAACTTTGCTTCTCTGGCCGTCACCAAAAGTGACGTGACCTTTATTTCCTGTACTGTATTCAGATAGGAGACCACGGTTTCCTGTCATATGCCGAGAACAGCCGCTGTCGAAGTACCACGTGTTTTCTGAGAAAGCACTCATGGACGTGTACGCAACAAGGCTGTGAACTTTTGTCTTTCTTATCCATGCCTTAATGATCCTTTTATCTGAATATCCCTCGTTCCTTCCTTCATGTTGATGCCTCATCCTTCTGAAACACATGCTCTCAGTGTGACCTCTGCATTGGCAATAATGACAAATCAAGGATCTGATAGTAGTGCCTTTTGTTTGTTTACCTTTTTGATTCCCTTGCTTGAACTGTTTGTTGTTAATCTGATTTCTGACAGGTGGACAATGAACTTCCTTTGCTTATCTGAAGATAGCCTCCTCTATTGAACCCTACTCCTGTGCGATCTCCGGAGACTTTCCCCATGCTTAGAATATCATCAAGCTTGGTTCTGCCAGTGTTCCATTTGTCAAGAACACTTTCAGCCTTTTCGGCTCTAAGAAGAGTTCTCCTGAGTTGCCCTTCCAGATTTCTGACGTCTTGCTTGATCTTGTCAAGTTGGGTTACAACCTCTTCTCTTTCACCTTTTAGTCTAATGTTCTCGTACTTCAAGAGTTTGTTTATCTCACATATCTTTAACCAATTAACAAACATGGTTTGATATGCGGACCGAATATCAGCTTCGTCAACTTCCTTTTCGTCACCTGTATCAGATATAGAATCACTGTCAGATGTTGCACTAAATGTTATGACATTTCTCTTGACATTCGTATCTTTTTCTTTCAACATGGTGCAAACAGAATCCACACTATGTTCAACATTGCTAGTTGTATCATCAGTACACTGATTACCCATGGTGGTCATAAAAGCAACATAGTTGCTGACAATGTCCTCGTCACCAGTGTATTCTTCAGACTCATCATCACTCCAAGAGCTTGCTAGCGATTTTCCTTTTTGTTTCTTTATGGTGTTAGCACATTCTGCCTGTATGTGTCCAAAACCTTCACATTCTCTGCATTGAATTCCCTTGCCATTACTTTTGGTATCAAACTTCTGTATGGGTCGATTGTTGCCTCTAACAGCAGGAGAGAAATTTGTCCTAGCTTCTTTGTTAATATTTCTGAAGTTCTGACCTCTATTTCCCATTTTCCTCATCATTTTACTAAAGTTCTTGGTTAAAAGAGCTATGTCATCTTCAATCTCAGTACCCTCTCCTTCATGTGAAGCATCAGCAGTTTCCACTTTCAAAGCCACTCCTTTCACCCTTTTATTTTGCTTCAAGTTCATCTCAAAAGTTTGAAGAGATCCCATCAATTCATCCAATCTCATATTAGAAGTATTCCTAACTTCTTCTATAGCAGCTATTTTGGCCGAAAATTTTTCAGGGAGAGATCTAAGGGTTTTCTCAACTAATTTCTTTTGGGAGTACTTCTTTCCTAATTGAAAAGCTTGATTAGCTATATCACGAAGTCTACCATTGAATTCAGCCACAGATTCGTCATCATTCATCCTAAGGTTTTCAAACTGAGAAGCCAAAATTTGAAGTTTAGAGGCTCTTACAGTGCTTGTTCCTTCATGTATGTTTTGAAGGATATCACATGCTTCTTTAGCTACTTCGCAGGTAGAAATCAACTTGAACTGTTCTTCATCAACAGCAGTGAAAATAGCATTCAAGGCTTTTGAATTTCCCAGAGCCGCGCGTTCTTCTTCAATACTCCAATCTTGGACAGGCTTGAGAGATTCATTTCCCTTCTTGTCGTCGACTGTAGGAGGAGTCCAGCCTTCGACATGCCTTCTCATCAAGAGATTTGATAAACGCGCGCATCCGTGACTTCCAATATGTATAATTGGTGCCAGTAAGAAGTGGAGGCCGAGTCACAGAAGCTCCTTCCTTCGTGTTCATGATTGACGTACTAAGACAGCAGAATCACACCCTCTTTGACTAGCAAAGAATGCGGATGACCTGCTCTGATACCAATTGATATTAGTACGCAATACAAATTATGCGGCAGATGAAAGTAATATCAAGCAACACATCATAACACAAGGTCGTTGGTAACGCAGTTCGGTGCGCACACCTACATCTGCGGGGCCCCGCCCAGAAAATCAAATTACTCCATTATAGTATGTAAATACAGACATCAAAACTGAAAGATATTAGAGGGAAAACACTCCCCCTCAATACATGCTACACGAGTTGATCGCAATCAACTCCTTGGAGTAATTTGCGCAAGCTCCCCTTGCGAGCAAGATCCCCTTGCAATACTCACCAAGATCAACTCCCTTGATCCTCTACGTTGTAGATGTGAGCCTCCTCCCGGAGCTTTATTTTAGATCCCCTTTCACCAAAGATGATCAACACATTGCGGTAGCAGCGGCAACTTTCCTTCCTGTCGCCTAGCACCTCTTTTAGAAGCCCTCTTCAAGGTAGTTAAACTGTTAACAACAGCCGGAAAACAAAATGAAAAACCGCACAGATTTTTCTCAACAGAACCAAGTGAAACTTCCGCAGCCAAGAGATCATGAAGCCAACCCGAACAATCTTAACAACTCATCATTCGGTTACAACATCTGCAACCGACAAGATCTGCAAAAATCCTAAAACCAAGAGTGAACCGAAGACCGACGATCTGCATCCGTTCACAAGATAAGAGAAGATCTCTAATAGCACCAAAAGCATAACTGCAAATCCTTTAGCAATATTTAAGAAAACTTTGATGATAAGATCAGGTGATGAAGAACCAAATGTTGAACAAACACATTCAACATTTTTCTTAACATAATGTCTAACATTCCACCATGTTAGACATTGGACTTAACATTCTGTTTAACATTTCATCAGAATCAAAACGTTGTGCCACAATAGACAAATAGAAAACCTAACATAGACCATACAAGCATGTCCATACAGTAGGTGACATGGCAAACAGTTAGATACCTCATATACAATAATCACAAATTAGCATTCTTTAGAAAAGAATTGATCATTAGAAAACTCACGAGGTTAACTTAGTTTCAGTGATGGAAAGACAACTTACTGATGACTTGCTATTGCTTCCTCCTTGACTGTAACTATTGATATACATTGAATCGTCGGTAATTTGTGGAACCTTTGCTGCTTCTGTCCGCTTCTCCTCGCTCACTTTCTTAAAAATGTCGGAAAACCCATCAGCAGATGATGGGTCGCTTTCATCCCACCCACCGAACTTTGGCACCGCTATGACTTTATCAGGCTGTAAGTTGAGAAGAAATGTCATTCTCATGAGTTTGCATGTATTTATGACTAATATAGTTACAATGGATCACATAGAGGTTTAGGCATCTACCGTTTCATCTCCCTGACCACCACCCTTTGGCTTGAATCTTCCAGGGGTGCTTGGGGCAGCCACGTATCCACCTTCCGATGGACCCTTCCTTTCCCAGGAAGCCTTTGCCTGATTACGGTGAAGTGGAGAGTGCTCAACACTACGGTCTGGTCCACCACTTGTTCGGCTTGCCTTCCTCAGAGGATCATTTGGGTTGTTTCGATCACCATATCTCCGATGAGGTGAGTCAGTTGCGGATCTACGAGGTGTGCCGATAGGTTCATGAACATCGTCCTGTGGCTTCAGTGCTTCTGGAACATGAGCATTCTGCTGAAGTCAAGAAGAACAAATTTATTATCTACTAAGAAGGATATACATGTACTATTTCTTTGATTTCTATCATAAAGAAAAGATGTTTTGGCCTTATGAAAGTGCTGGCAAATTCGAAATTATAATATACACCACGCTTTGAGACAAAAGGGAGGAAGAGACAGTTTTGATGGATAATTTGCTGCAATTTCTCATGATACCATCCTTGGCAGATGCTAACTATTCACATATAAGCCACTGCCTATGTTTATTCTCTGATAAAAAGGCCTTCCATGGTTGTCATGCTCCATGATTGATCATGGTCATTTCTTGACTATGCTCTATGCTTCTTCTTGTATTTATGCCTTTTCATTCACAAAGATTATAGAGAAATACCGCGGATAAAAGGATCCTGCTTAGTAATTTTCAGCCAAACATCAGATCCATCAACTTAGCATGCATCATTAAACATTAATTGTCAGAAGCCTTCTTGTTAAATATTTAAGGCTAAATTGTAAGAAACATCCCCCCAACTTTGTTCTATTTTCGAAAACCCCGCTCAATTACTTTTTAATGTTAAAAACCCCCCACTCAACTTTAGGCTACTTTTTGAAGAAAGTCCTCATGCCAAGCATTCATTAAAAAAATGTCATGTGGCCATCATATGTCTTTTGTGTGACCAAAATACCATCATTCTCCCTTATATCAAATATTCTCCAAAAATGATAGAACTACCATATATTCTCACAATATATAAATATATAATGTTTATCATAAAATATCATCCATAATTTTTTATATTTAAATTATTCCTCACAAATCAGAAATATATATGGCACATAATAAAATATAATTCTTTTTCACAAAACAATTGCATAAAAATGTTTTTAAAATATATGTATATAACATAAAAATATTAATAATCATATACGTCATTAAAAAGGGTACATATCATTTCAATATAAAGTTTAAAATATCAAAAATATTCTCACAACAATACAAAAATATGCAATGTTTATCAAAAAAAATATCATACATAAATTATTTATGTATATGTAAAATATTTCTCACAAATCAAAGATAAATATCACACATAATCAAAAATAATTATTTATCACAAAAGTTGCATAAACATGTGCAAAAAGTAAATGCATATATATATGTGGCAGGTGAGCATTCGGTGTAGGAAATTTCCTACACCGGCCGTAAGAAAATCACATTCCACTGTTTTTTCAAAAAAAAATTGTTTGGGGTTGTGGTACAAATTATAAAATCCAAAAACCCCAAATGTGGGTGAATATTAGGGAGATTTGACACTCGATTGACACGTCACAAAAAGTTCTATTGTTATGAAACTGTTGAATTTGTAACAATCAAATCGATGGTCAAATAGCATTGGATTCATTTGCTTTTTGTATGTTAATCATCTATCATGTGTAAATCAAGATGAATGGTGTTGATCATTGAAATAGAGATTGGAAATGGAAGTTTTCCAGAACCAATGTAGGAAATTTCCTACCCTAAATGCTCATATACTTTATCCTCATATATATAATCAAATGCATCATTAAAAAGGTTATATAAGTGTGAGAGCATAGGATCGGAGGATGGACTCTCTGATTTGACTCCGATGCTTAGTCAGTTCAGGTCGAATGAAGGAGTGTGATGTTGATGAGTAGGTAAAGTGTAGTGTGTAGGAGTGTATTTTAACATACCTGTCGATGGAGCAATCCTACCGTTTTAGAGCTATATAAAGCTGGAGGGCGTAACGGCGTAACTGACTCCCATCAATTAGGCCTTTACTCTCCAATATAAGTGGGAGAGTGGCTATTGAATGTGGAGTTATGATGCCCCGCATAATTGACTCCCTCAAATTTAGGCCTTTACTCTCCTAGATTAAGTGGGAGAGTGGCTATTGAATGCGGAGTTATGATACCCCGCGTAATTGACTCCCTCATATTAGGCCTTTACGCTCATGCCATAAATGGAAGAGTGGCTATTGAATGCGGAGTTATGATACCCTACAAAATTGACTCCAACAGATTAGGTCTTTACTCTCCTGCCATAAGTGGAAGAGTGGCTATGAATGCGAAATTATGATAGCCGACCTCGCCAGACAGACGGACCTTCGGTGAGAGGGCTGTTTCTAAAGAGCCGACCTCAGGTGTTCATCGCCAAGACTTGGATGAATGAATGATGATTTCTTTTGTAGAGCTGTGCATGGAACTTGGTCAGGCCGACCTCCCAAGATGTTCTCCGGTCGTCTCTAAGGACATGTGCCGCTTTTTACTCGTGCATTGTGGGTCCTCAATGTCAGGTCCGATTAGGTCTTGTCGGCGGCGGTCCCTAATCTAAGTCTCATTTATAGGTGCAAGGTTCGAAAAATCTCCATATGAGAGATATGTGAGTCGGTGATAATCAAATCTTCAGGGTACGTGGTCCGAAATCTATTAAAATTTTAAAAAATTTCCCAAATTATTAAATCACTATATCTATTTCTTCTTCAAATTTCCCAACAACAATTCCCCCACTTCTGTCATGTGTCATAATGATAAACAGTTGAGAGATTTATGTTACATGAGGTAATATGGTTGTAGAAGATGGGAAATTGTCTAAAACCAAATATGGTGACGCATGACGAAAGTGAGAAGGGATGTGTTGTGGATTAGGAGAAGAAGCTCAAAAGTTGATAAATTTTCAGGCCTCGCATCTCGAAAATCTCACAATCACTGATTCGCACACCTCGCACACGGAGATTTTTCAAACCTCTCGCTTAGGCAACCAAGCCCAACCTCACACACTAATGCAAAGGATTTAATTTTATGGATAAATTGAAATTTTGCACCAAATTTCTAATCTTCATTGATATATTCTGAAAAACAAATAAGTTAGGCTTACAACTTTGGTTTCAAAAATCACATCCAATGTGAGACTAAAACTCTAAAATAACTAAAACACAAAAAATAAATTAAAGGCTCAACAATTAGAAGACTTAAAGGACTCAAACTCTATAAAATAACCAAAAGACTTAAAATAACTAGAAGACTAAAAAGACTAAAACTCCATCTCCATCTCACATATAAAATTAAAAAGGACCCCATCTGAAATTTGAATTTAATCTATATCATTCTCTATAGTTTGAAAAACTTTATCACCCAATAAACGACGAAAGGGATATCATAACCAAGCATAAATTAGCAATCTCTTATATTTAGCGAAGATGCATTTCTGAACTTTGAATTATAATAGGATGTAGATCTGCAGATGAATATCTTTTGAAAAAATCTCCTGTTTACGGGTGTGATCTCACCACTGAATCGTTGACCGACGACTGTACGGTCAACGTGGTCAAGGGGTCGGTTGAGATCCCTTGGACACGCCAAGCTCACGTGCGCTCGGCGTGAGTAGAAGATGGAATCGAGGTTGAGCGTCGGTCCCCGGCTGAAACGAAGCTGAGTGGAGGCCTCGGCTCTGTTCGATGGGCTCGGCCTCGGTTGGACGTGCATCGAGGGGGAGCCTCGGTGCTTCGCTCAGTGCTCAGTCTTCGGTCGGTAGCCACATCCGCTAGCTGCGAGGGTGGTCGTCGGGCGATGAGGGGTAGCCTCGGCGCCTCGGTCAGCTTCTTCCTAAATAGACGAGAAACTCGTCAGGGTGGCCGGACCTTAGTTCCGACCGAATCCCCTCCGATGCCTAAGTCAGATCAAGGTCTGAGGAGTACTCGGCGGGGTAGGTATGACTCGAGAGGAGATCGATACGCTGACCCTCGGCGCGAGGAGGAGGGAAAGAAATGACGGAAAACCAAAGTCGTTGATGGAATACCTCAGATTTGGGTACATGGCATTCGATCCCCTTCTTAGTCGTCATTCCGGTCCTTTTATAGGGTCTCCGCCACGATTGCCCCCGATCCACGTTCTCCGTCCGCCTCCTTTCATGCCCCCGCGATCCGCCTCCCTCTCCGCCCTGACGTGCATCGTGGGGAGGCATTTATTAACGGGCCTCTTAATGGACATTAAGGGGCTGCGGGTTTAAGGGAACTGCTATTTCTGAGGAGCACGAGCTGATCGTGGATCCTCTGGGGCAGACTGGCCCGACTTCGAGTTTTATCCGTGGGCCTCATCAGGCGGGCCCAATCTTGTTCGTGGGCTTCCCGTTCATGGCCGGGCCTCAGGTCTCTGCTTCTTGGGCTTCTCCAAAACAGTCATATCAATTGCCCCCATCGTCCGGGCCGTTCGGTTTCAGCCGGTTCGGTTCGGGCGATGTGACTGTTAGGGGTTTGACAGGCGCGTCAGTCGAGGCATGCCCATTAAATGGGGGCCATCATGACGCGGCCCGTTTGATCTCCTCCCGGTGCGGGTTTCGAAACGCCGCCGATCCTCTGATACTGCCACGTGTTCCTATCCGGACGATTTGAATTCCTCGATTGCTTTGCATATAAAGACGCCGGCTTCCCAAGCTTCGATCCTTTCGCGCTCTTCTGATCTTGGTTTTGCAAGCTCCCTCTTCCCGTCGTCTTTCTCCCTTCAGCTCCTTCTCAAGGTAACCTTCTTTTCTTCTTTATTCCCATGGCTACGCTTAGAATAGGCAACTCAGCGTCGGGATCTAGGGACCCCCCGGTGCCCGAGTCCGGCAATGTCCGACCTTTGGGTCTTGGGGTCCCATCGGGGCCCCGTCCTGCTCAAGACAAGGGGAAAAGGAAGCTTTTCACGGACCCCGTCGGCGATGACGTGGCTCAGGCCGTCGAGAGATTCGACGTTCCCCTGGCGGTCCTCGAGTCGCCGTCCAAGGCTCCTTTCCTGGCGGCTGCGGAGATCCGGGAGAAGTATTTATATCATCTGTACGATGTTCAGACTCCTTTCAACGATGAGCGGATCTGCTTCCCGCGGAGCAACGAGGTTGGCGTTTATGTCGAGATGTTTCGCTTGGGCCTCCGTTTCCCCCTTCACCCCTTCATCATCCAGGTTATGGAATTGCTGATGGTGTCTTTATGCCAGTTGACCCCATACTCCGTCGCGGTGCTGACCGGGTTCATCATGCTTTGCCGTATCCATGGCTTAGAGTCGTCCCTTCCCCTTCTCTTTCATTACTATCGGGTTCAGACGGTCGGCCAAGGGTCGTGGCAGCACCTCCGGGCTAGGGGTGGCAAACGGATCGGGTCGGGTCGGGTCCGGGTCGGGTCAGGTTCGACCCGACCCGTTTAGGGGTGAACCCGAACCCGACCCAGATTAAATCCGGGTCGGGAACCTAAGACCCGTACCCGACCGTCGGGTTGGCGGGTCACCCGAACCCGACCCGCAATATATTCACACTAAAAAAATTGTTTGAAATTAGTTGCCGCTAGCAAGATTCGAACTACAGACCGCCGGATATTTGGTACGCAAGCCCACCAACTGAGCTAACAATTTAATGTGAGAGTTGCACGTTACAATTTTATTTATTTAAAGTTCTAACCCATGTTAAATATTGAAATAAATTAAACGTCAAGGGTGGGATTCGAAGCTACAACCTATGGAATAGCAGCGTGCCAATCACAAACCGCTAACCAAATGACCGAACAACGGCACTTGTAAGCGTTTGACATAAATTATATATGAACATATATACTAAACCGGGTTGAATACGGGTTGCCGGGTCAAACCCGGACCCGACCCGGATTTTATCCGGGTCAGTCGGGTCGACCCGAATTCCACCCGACCCGGATAGAGCTATACCCATACCCGGTTAAAGAGGTCGGGTTCGGGTCGGGTCGGGTCGGGTTCATTTTGCCACCCCTACTCCGGGCTCACGCGGGGAGGGAGTGTTTGCTCGGTCTACCCCGCTGGGTGGGGGACTGGAGCTCGAGCTATGTCTTTGTCGTCTTTCCGGAGGACGCCGAGATCTTGACAGGTTGGGGAGGGCTATGTCAATACGACTTGACGTTGACCCTCTCCGAGGCTGACCAAGCGGCTGTTCGGCTGCTATCGTCTCTTTTCCTAGAGGAGAGGTCGATCTGGCCTCTGCTGGACGACCTGCTTCTCAAGACCGTTCTGTGGTCTCCAGGTAGGCTCTTCCTTTCTTTCTATTTTCTCTCTCGCTTATCCTGATATTCTTTCCATCTGTAAAGATGGCCGGACGTGAATTTACTCGGAACGTCAACGAACTCATCCGAAGGGGTTTCAGCCGAAGCCGAGAGAACCCATCGGGACAGGCGCCCCGTCGCACCGTCGATGAAGAGGTGCGTCAGGCCGAGCCTGTCGTGGGGAGAGTGGAGCCCGCGTGTGTAGTGACCCTCCCCCTTGGCCGCGGAGAGTCTCCCTGAGGGTGAGGCCCTGGGGGCCGAACTCCCTCGCCCCACCCAAGCCGAGGGAGGCGACGCGGGAGCCGAGCCGACTCCTTGCGCGCCCGTGGGTGGTCGAGGCGCGGGACGTAAGCGTTCTCCCTCGACCTCCTCCGGCCCCAGCGAGAGGAAAAGGAGGAAGGAGGGTGGGGAGACCCGCACTCCGGTGGCCTCCGAGGTGCCGACGGCCTTCGGCGATACTCTCCCGCTGACCCTGGTGGTCACTCCCACCGTCTCGCTCGAGCCTTCCATGGTGGCAGCCGGTGGTGTGTTGGCAAATGTCTTGGCAGGCCCCGAGGTTACCCCCGGTGACTCGGTATTCGTCGATCGGACCGTGGACAACCAGTTGGCGCACGGCTTCGTCCTCCCGAGGGACCGATCTCTCCTGGAGAGAGCTCCCACCGACACACTGTCGGACTCCCTGGTCTGGAAGCTTCAGCAGGTTCGGTCGCTTTGCTATTCCCAGAATTGTCTCCTGACCTTTCTCTATATAACTCCTTCCTTTGTGCAGGCCATCGCGATGGCCGTCGAGGCGCAGCGTCGGGCGGCCCAGGCGAGGGAGCTGGAAGAGTCCGCTGCCCGGGAACGCATAAGGGACGGGGCGGCCAAGGTTGCCATCCAAGAGGCGCGCATGGAAGCTTGGCATCTCCGACGCCGGGTGGATGAGCTTGCTGCTCAGGTGATGGACCTCCGGGAGGAGCTGGACGACGCTCAGAGGTCGGCCTGAGAGGCGGAAGAGGCGTTCCGCCAGGAGAGGAGCGATCTTCAGAGTGAGCTGGCTGACTTGCGCCAGATGACCCGGTTCGTCGACGAGGTGGAGAGGGGCGTCGGCGGGGTCCTGGGGGAAAGGATCACGGAGGTCCGTAGGGAGGCCTTCAGCTCCTACGAGGACCTTCTTGCCCCTCGGATCATTGACGTTGTCCGGGACTCCTTCCGGCGATTTGCGGAGCGTGCCCGGCAGCCACTCCTGCCCGTCGATCCCCCGCGCTCCGAGCAGGGCAAGGCACCAGAGGATGCTTCCTCCCGCGCCCCGGGGCCTTAGGCCTTTGTATCTTGTCCCCCCTTTCTCTTTTGGCTTGTAATTTTGAACGATTTTATTTATATAGCTCCTTTGTCGCTGGGGGTTTTCCGCCCTGCGGGGACCCTCAGCCTTTTTGGTCCTTCACTGTGTTTTGAACTGGTTGCGAGTTCCATATTTCTTCGGCACTCTTTTATTGCTCGCGGTGAGGGCGAAGGGTCTTCAGGACACCAAACCCGTTGGCATCCGGGGTTGGGACCTTATTGGCGCCCTCGTCTGTTTCGCCATAGTTTTTCCTCCTTTCGCGATACTTGGTTTGCTTAGATAGTTGCCCCGCACGCGGCTGGGTTGCTCCCAGCCTCGCAGTCGGATCGGCTGGTCGGCGAGGGGGGCTGCCCCTCGGCTTACGACCAGCCGAGTCCCTCGTCTGCTGGGGGGTCACCCCCAGCCTCAAAAGCGGGCGGATTGTTAAGTCGGTGAGGGGGCTGCCTCTCGACTTATAACCGACCGATGTCCCCGTCCGCTGGGGGAGTTGCCCCCAGCCTTACAAGCGGGCAGATCGTTCTGTTCGCGAGGGGAGCTGCCACTCGGCTTATGACCGACCGATGTCCCCGTCTGCTGGGGGATTGCTCCCAGCCTTATGAGCTGGCGGATCGTTCGGTTGGCGAGAGAAGCTATCTCTCGGCTTATGACCGACCAATGTCCCCGTCTGCTGGGGGAGTTGCCCCCAGCCTTATGAGCGGGCGAATCGTTCGGTTGGCGAGGGAAGCTATCCCTCGGCTTATGACCGACCGATGTCCTCGTTTGCTGAGGGAGTTGCCCCCAGCCTTACGGATGGTTTTAAGGATCGGCATGCTGGGGGAGTTGCCCCCATCCTTACGGCCGACCGATTCGGTGGATGTACGGAGGGTTGCTATCCGTCTTAGGGCCGACCGCGGGACTCGCCTGCTGGGGGAGTTGTCCCAGACTCATGGACGAGTTTACAGATCGGCCTGCTGGAGGAGTTGCCCCCAGCCTTACGGCCGATCGGTTCGGTGGGCCTGCGGAGGGTTGCTCTCCGGCTTAGGGCCGACCGCAGAACCCGTCTGCTAGGGGAGTTTTCCCCAGACTTACGGACGAGCTTACAGATCGGCCTGCTGGGGGAGTTGCCCCCAGCCTTACAGCCGATCGGTTCGATTCGCGGCCTCCGGTCTGTCGAGCGAAAGCAATCCTCTGGGAAAGGAGATCGAGTTCTCTATCGCGTTTTGAAACGGCCATTCAGCTAAATGCGGAAAAGAGAGGTTGTGTTTGTACCAACAAGGTCCTTCTTTCTTTCCATGGTCCGGTACATTTATAGGAAAAACAAAAAACGGATGGAGTCAAGGCAGGATAGCCCTCCCCGGCGAGGCTGCGGCCGTTTGTCCCGTCCGCTCATTCGATGATGTGCATGGGCGCCTGGACTACGTTTACCTTCTTCCCCTTGTCCGCCTACCTGGATGTCCCCTCCACTGGAGCGGGATCGTCGGTGAAGTTCTTCAAGTGCCCCCGACTCACCAGCTTCTCTATGTCTTTCTTCAGATGCCAGCAGTCGTCGGTGTCGTGTCCGTTGTCCTTGTGATATTTGCAATATTTCTCTTCGTCTCTCGCACCTCTCTTCATCCTCGGGGAAGGCTGGTTCATGCGCCCCTCCTTCTGGGCGTGTGCGAGGACAACGTCCGGGGCAACGTTCAGCTGGGTGTGCCGCGATTTTTCCCTCCGCTGCTTTCCTCTGGCCTTTTTCTCCTGTCGATGCTCCTTCGAGCCGCGACGCTCACTTTCGTCTCGCTTGGATCCTCGCTTGGTCTTTCCGTCGTCGACGGCCAAGGCCTCTTCTGTCAGCATGACGTTCGGCCCGCGCCATGACCCCGGCGAGGTCCTTTGGAGGATCGTTATGTAACGATTTCTTCAGGCCCCTGTGCCGTAATCCTTTATTCAGGGCCGTCTTCACGACCAGCTCGGGACAGCTCTCTACGTTCAGTCGTTCCGTATTGAAGTGACGCATGAAGTGCCTCAGGGATTCCCCGAGACCCTGCACCACATTGAATAAGAGTTCTGAGTCCGGCTTTACCTGTCGCCCGGTCATGAACAGCTTGCAGAACAACTGGGTGAGCTCCTCGAAGCTATCAATGGAGCGGTTGGGCAGGCTATGGTACCAGGTCCTCGCTGCTTTCCGGAGGGTGGAATAGAAACCCCTGCAGAGCAGGGTGTCGTCGGCCCCCTGGAACGCCCTGACCCCCTCGTAGTCCATCACGTGGTCCGCGGGATCGCCCGTGCTGTCGTACTTCTCCAACGTCGGTACCTTGAAGCTTGAGGGCACCTGTGCCTCGGTTATCCTCCGAGTTAGGGGGCATCGTTCACCATTAACGCCCCCCGGCCGCCCTCCTTCACTTATCTCGTGATTTCCTGGTGGTAATGGGGCGGCACGTTCAGGCTTGGCCGTCCTTTGTGCCCCCGCCAAACTGGGGGCAGGGCTCAACCTGGGTGCGTCCCCTTTCTCGCTTCGGTATTCTCGCCTGTCCCGCTTCACCCGGCGGGCACTTTCGCTCCGCTGGGACCGATCCCCCAAGTGCCGGCGATCGTCCCGTCGGTGCCTGGACGAGCCTGATCGTCTAGACGAGGCGGTCACCGACTCGCCCTCGGATTGCTCGAAGCCCCTCTTGTTTCCCTCGCGAAACGAGGTGGGGGTGGGAGACCGTGCTGGGTTGAAGCCCGGCATGGTGAATCGCCGCTCCAGGTTGGGCACCCCATTCCCGTGGTCGATGACTACGGCGGACCGCATGGGTTGGTGACCTCCTCCCCAATGGTGGGTCTCATCCACTCCATCTCCCTGGACGGGCGTGTTGTCGACGAGTTGTTGAATTGTTGCAACCAACGTCTGGATGTTGGCGTTGGTCTCCTGGGCGAAGGTGCGGAGCTATTCTTGGGTGACTGATCGGGACTCGCCTGTCCCCTCGGTGGTGTGGCTGAGCTGGTTCTCGGGGGGAATGTAATCTCCCTCCTGGATGGGAGACATGCACCCCGCGCCATTGCAGATGGGTTCCATTCCGGTGGTTCGATGTGGGCTTACTTCGGTTCCCACAGACGGTGCCAGATGTTTACGGGTGTTTTCTCATCACTGAATCGTTGACCGACGACTGTACGGTCAACGTGGTCAAGGTGTCGGTTGAGATCCCTTGGACACGCCAACCTCACGTGCGCTCGGCGTTAGTAGGAGATGGAATCGAGGTTGAGCGTCGGTCCCCGGCTGAAACAGAGCTGAGGGGAGGCCTTGGCTCTGTTCGATGGGCTCGGCCTTGATTGGACGTGCATCGAGGGGGAGCCTCGGCGCTTTGCTCAGTGCTAGGTCTTCGGTCAGTAGCCACACCCGCTAGCTGCGAGGGTGGTCATCGGACGCTGAGGGGTAGCCTCGACGACTCGGTCAGCTTCTTCCTGAATAGACGAGAAACTTGTCAAGGTGGCCAGACCTTGGTTCCGGCCGAATCCCCTCCGATGCCTAAGTCAGATCAAGGTTTGAGGAGTACTCAGCGGGGTAGGTATGACACGAGAGGAGATCGATACGCTGACCCTCGGCGCGAGTAGGAGAAGGGAAAGAAATGGCGGAAAACCAAAGTCGTTGATGGAATACCTCAGATTTGGGTACCTGGCATTCGATCCCCTTCTTAGTTGTCCTTCCGGTCCTTTTATAGGGTCTCCGTCACGATTGCCCCGATCCACGTTCTCCGTCCGCCTCCTTTCATGCCCCCGCGATCTGCCTCCTTCTCCGCCCTGACGTGCATCGTGGGGAGGCGTTTATTAACGGGCCTCTTAATGGACATTAAGGGGCTGCGGGTTTAAGGGAACGGCTATTTCTGAGGAGCACGAGCTGATCGTGGATCCCCTGGGGCAGACTGGCCCGGCTTCGAGTTTTATCTGTGGGCCTCGTCAGGCGGGCCCAATCTTGTTCGTGGGCTTCCCGTTCATGGCCGGGCCTCGGGTCTCTGCTTCTTGGGCTTCTCCAAAACAGTCGTATCATCTCCCAAATAGCAAAAAAGTGAAATCATATATAACCTTCTTGTTGATAAGATATAAAGGATCTGGGATGACAAACTCAATATGCTCAATCTCCTCAATCTTTTATGAAGTACTCGACTCGGTCACATCAAAATCATCATTTGACAAAGCTCATCGAGAACCTGTATGATGCGTGCAAAGCCTCCTCATTGGTTCTCGTACGAACCCCTCTGGGCAAACTCAAATCATCTCGTCATCCATAACTGCAAATTTCTGTAAATTTCTCTTTGAATTTACAACAGACTTGTGAGTATCATTGTTAATTGCAAAAATTTCATAAATCTCGATATGCAAAGCACTCAAGGCACATGCAAAATGCGTATGAAATGCACTAGGAACAAGATCAAAGCCTGACTCGAAAGAATATGGATTCACATGAGTTATTTAAGTAAGTGGTTTGTTAAGAATTAACTCGTTCTTTTTATTTTCAATTATGCTCTTGGGTCTATAAAGGGTCAAACCATTTTTCTTTTCCTAAATATAAATGTATGTGTTGGATCTCTCAAAATGTGTAACATCTAAATTATACAGGCAAGGCAAACCTAGCAAAATGTGTGTAGCATCCGTAAATATGATGACATCATAATGTTGGTAATAGTATGTGATTTATCATCAACCCATGTAATTTTATAAGCCTGTGAATGAGGCTCAACTTTTAATCTCATCTTTTCAATAGCTGATTTGGCGACTAAATTCAACAATCACCATCGTCAATCGTCACTTTGAAAGATATATCCATAATATTGACGTAGGTAAAGAAAACATTAGTTCTTCGCCAATCAACATCACTCCTATGTGTAGTAACTAGACAACTAATGACTTATAATCAAACACTAGATTCCGCTATATCATTATTTGTATCATTAATATCTTTAGAAATATATTCTTAAATTAATCAATCATCATTATTGATCTCTCCCACAAGAAAGCTTTTATTAGGACACTGACCAGCAAAATGACCAAAACCATGGCATTTGAAACATTACATCCCTCTAGGTTTTAATGGTAATGGTTCTCCAACCTTAGTCTTTCCATTTATCTCTTTAGCGGCATTGGCTTCTGTTTTAGTCATTTTGTCACTTGGCCGTTTAAATTGCTCACAGCTTTAAAAGTAGGTTTATTGCCTATAGGGGCCCTCATAGATTCCAAATTTAAGACTGTTATATACTTGTTGCACAATGTCTATAGTGTGAAGAAGCATCTCACGCCTAATGTTTTCTCTAAATCCTGAATGAAACCTAAGAAGTGTATATCGAGTGTCTTCTTGTAGCTCACTCCAAACAACTAGGTCATTGAACTTAATCATGTACTCGTCAATAGCCATTCTTCCTTGACATCGTCGTTCAGTTTCTCTAGTAAGCAATCTATATAGGTGTGAGGGAAATATTTTTCTTTCAGTTTCATCTTCATTTCATTCAATGTATAGGTCTCAAATGTGCTTCTCTCGTTGTCTCTCTAGTGAAGTCCAACAGATTTTGTGACAGACCCTATTAACATTATCTTAGCAAATTGGACATTTCTCTCGTTTGATAACTGATACCATTCAAACAAATGCTCCATCTCTGCTAGTCAATCTTAGAAGAGCTGAGATTTATAAGTTCCATAGAAAATAAGAGCATGTAACCTAATCCATCGTGTAATATTATTTTGCCCAAAGTAATTCTCAAAATTTTCATCTTGTCTGCTATTATTTCGATTATTTCCATTTTTGATCACCTAGTTCGTCATCAACTGTAATTAGTGCTTCATCCACAAAATTTTGTTTTTGTCAACTTATTTTCTAAAGCTTCTAGACGATCTCCCGTTTATTATGTCTGCTTTTATTTTTAGATATATTTTGAAGTTGGGTTTTAGCCTTTGAATTGCATTATCATTCATGTCTGATCCCAGAATTTTGGTACCACGTAATAACATGCAATGCCACTTAGTCAAACAAATACAAATGCGATATTCTAACACCAACTAGATGTGTGCATTGATTTATGCAAAAAAATAAAATCCTAGGGTCCAAATCTATATGACAAAATGTATGCCTAAATATGTTATTCAGGCACACAAATCGAGATTAGAAAAAATATGAATCCCAATGATATCAACAAATGTGAACAAAATCAATAGAAATCTTTTTGGAATTTAATAATTAAAAATTTCATCAGATTATATGTTACCTGAA
This sequence comes from Scilla litardierei, assembly GCA_030789695.1. NCBI lineage: Eukaryota > Viridiplantae > Streptophyta > Magnoliopsida > Asparagales > Asparagaceae > Scilla > Scilla litardierei. The sequence goes on from CM061142.1 coordinate 818,978,611, forward strand.
ATGCAAATCAACTTTATAGTATTATGCAAGACATCTAGAACTTGTAGCACTTCAATCCGAAAGATTAGTGCCGAAAATTTTGCGAAAAATGCTTGAGAAAATACCAAAATATGCTGAAAATACGGCTAAAATATTGAAAATCCAGTAAAATCTTCAGAAAAGGTCCAGTAAAATCTTCAGAAAAGGTGAAGATGCAGTGTAGCAATCGGCTTTGGTCAGCTCGGGTCGGCTCGGCTCGGCTCGGCTCGGCTCGGGTCGGCTCAGCTCGGCTCGGCTTAGTTGAGCCGCTGAATAGTGTTGGCTCAGGTGAGCCAATGAAGAGTTTCGGCCGATGATCTCGGCACTACTCGACGACTGAAACGGCTCACCAAAGTCAGCACTATAACAATTCGGTACTGGTGAATTTTTCGGTTGATTTTTATTGTTATCGTCGGTGATCTGTATTGTTGTATTGAGGTCGGGGGCTATAGGCGGAGACGTCAACGGGGGAGCGGCTTGAAGGTGGCGGGGCATCCTTTTGACACAGGCGGCGACGAGATAGTGCTTCAGCGGACTGCGGGATAGATGGATGGATGCGTTAGAGACGACATTGAATGACGGAGGCAGCAGTGGACGGCAAAGACAGGAGTGGATGCATTGACGGCGACGAACTAGGGGTATGTTTTTTTTGTTATTTAATATTTTTTCTTTTTTCTCTTCTTTTCCTTCTTGTTCTTCTCCTTTTTAAAAAAATTCTATTACGTGTAACATTTATAAAGTTAATTGCCACATCTGATGCTCTTAAAATAATGTAAAACACGGTTATCAGTGTTTTAAATATCGGATATTGGAATCGTATTAGATGATTGGTTTTCATATCGGATAGCAGATATCATATGATATATCAAAGGTACGCATCAATATAAGTAAGATTGTTCGTATTGGCCATTATAAATATAAAAATCTTAATAAATAAAGAATAGTTATTACATCCTAAATGTTCATATTTGATTATATCACTAAAATATCATCAATATGATCAAACAATGTCATAATTATGTCATAATTACGTACTAAAATTAACAGTTAACATATCTCTTTCAAAGCAAAAAAAATATAACGTAAATAGAAAATGTATCAAAAAACTTTAAGTAAAAGTGGCTTACCTCATAGTTATATTCAGTCAATTAAATCGCTACTTACATATTTTAAATAAATCCAGGAAACCTTTACCATAACTTACCTGCAAAAAACAAAAAAACATCCTTAAGAGATTAAGTCCTAAGAAATGTGACATGTCAACATAATGAGTGGAGTAATTAAAAAATAAAACACACATCGAATATTATAATGATTAAATAACATTATAAAATAAAAATAAAACACACATTGAATATTACAATGATTACATAAATTAGAAAATAAAACACATTCTAACTTAAGAAATGTTCTCGCAATATCATATCGACCTGGTAGATCGGGTGTACGGGCCGATATGGCCTGATATCAGGTCAAATTTTAAAACATAATATAAAAGGCTATATCGTCTCGTTTGGACGTTGATACCAATATATCGACTGTATGTGTCGATATTCAAAACACCAACTGTTATAACTAGAAAAGGCATAAAGAAATTTAATTATAGTATCACCTAATATATAATCCCCTTAAATTGGAACCTTAAAAGAAACTCCAAGCATATGAGAAATGACTTTTTTCCACCTATGATATAACTTTTTTATCCATCTCATTTATGAGATCACACTACTTCTATTCAGAGCAATGAGAAGCCTTGTTACACTATACTCCTCACTAAAGCCCCCAGAGTGGGAGAAAGACAAACATCTTGACAAAACTCAGTTCGCTCAATGAAAAATTGGTAATGATACTTACAAACTCAAAAATTATAGCTATCTCCAGCCACCTTATCATTTTAAATTTTTTCAAGAAAATAAATCATCTTTTTGAACTATATAGGAATAATAAAATGCTCTTAAAACTTGCTTGATCTAGTCAAATGCCTTGACTCTTTGGTTGAAAGGTCGATGGATCAAATTATGTTCCTTCCAAGATAAGAAAACCTTCACTAATAGGTTTAAAAATTGAATTTTCAAGCTTAATGAAACATAGATAATCTTTTTTATTAAACGGAAACTGTCACCCTGACACGTTCACCTGCTGTATGAGTGGTCCAATGAACTCAAAAAAAGGAGAAAAGAGAAAAGAGAAAAGAAGAAACTACAGCTAGCAATTTTTTGACAGAGAAACCAACTGGAAAAAAAACTATGCAGCTGTGTAGGAGAGATTGGTATGTGATTGGGTGACCACCAGAGAAGTTCAAGCTCAAATTTTTAATGGATGGGAAACAACTTGTGAAGTCCTCGCTCAACGTTTCCGTAATGGCATCGGATCCTACAATAACTCAAACTGCACAAGCCTAAGTGCCACAACAATAAAAATCTGGTGAGGCCAACTGCAGATCGTGGACCTCGCACCAGCCTCATCTGGAGGTGATGTGCTTCTTTGGTGACGAGTAAGGACACAATCAAAAGTAAATTGTGGCTGGATTTGTAAGAAAGAAACGATGGCAAAAGCTCCATACTAAAGCATGTTTGGGAGGATGTAATACTAAAATGTATGATCCTATAGGAAGTCTTCACTCAGTCACATGAACGATCTCATATATAAAAGGTTCTTCTCATAGCAATGACAATACTGATCTTAATATCTCCTCTCAACAGTTTCCTTGCAGAAATACTCCAGTGTTCTAACTCCAGCCTAGATTCATGGACCTTATCAACTTCTTTTGTAGATATTATCATTTTCCTCTGTCTTTCGGGTGAACTGCAAAGAACTCGTTAAATTTTAGGTTTTAGCACCTGTTACGAGTTTGATCAAGAACAGACAATGAAAAACACAAGCAAAAAACACACAGATTTACGTGAAAACCCCAAGACGGGGAAAAACCACGGGCAGAGGAGAGAAATTCACTATATCGAAGATCTGGTACAAAAGGGGGAGAAGTGCGGCGGCTAAAAATAGGTTAAAGCCGAAACCCTAGATTACATCATATTTATATGGGGAAAACAGAAAAGGTCCATACTACGGTCTCGGGCCTATCGGCCCGATCCCTCCGCTACCACCACAGAGCCCTGAAAATTTCCCAATAAATGTCGCACCGCGAGCTCTTCGGGTCGGGTCACTAAACCGGATTCGGGTCACACACTTTAACAATCTCCACCTTGACACGAATTCCAATGCAAGGAATAATACGCACAATCTTCGATGAAACTGATCTCCACCTCTTCCACAAAAGCCCCAAAGGGCTTAACTCAGCAACGAACACCTACCAAGTCCAAGCAATGCTCAAACTTGGCTATAGGGAGTGACTTGGTCATCATATCAGCAGGATTGTCGTGTGTACTAACTTTGCTCACTACAATATCACCACGAGCAATAATCTCACGCACAAAATGATACCGCACATCGATGTGCTTTGTTCTCTCATGAAACATCTGATCCTTTGTAAGGAAAATAGCACTCTGACTGTCACAAAAGACTGTTGTAATCTGTAAATCTTCACTAAGTTCACCAAACAGTCCTTTCAACCAAATAGCTTCCTTACAAGCCTCTGTAATAGCCATGTACTCAGCCTCTGTAGTTGACAGTGCAACTGTAGTCTGCAAAGTAGCTTTCCAACTGATAGCGCAACCACCAACAGTAAAAACATACCCTGTAAGTGATCTCCTTTTATCAAGGTCTCCAGCAAAATCAGAATCTACATAACCGATGACTCCATCTCTATTTCTCCCGAAATGCAAACAAATGTCAGTAGTGCCACGTAAGTATCTGAAAATCCATTGGACCGCTTTCCAATGTTCTTTACCAGGATTTGCCATGTACCTGCTAACTGCACTGACAGCATATGATAAATCTGGACGTGAACAGACCATAGCATACATGAGAGATCCCACTGCACTAGAATATGGAACTCGTGACATATAATCAATCTCATCGTCTGATTGTGGAGATAAAGTAGATGAAAGTCTGAAATGAGCTGCTAATGGAGTAGTAACAGGTTTAGATTTCTGCATATTAAATCTGCAGAGAACTTTCTCAATATAACCTTTCTGACTAAGGTACAATTTTCCTGCTTTTCTATCTCTCAGAATCTCCATCCCAAGTATCTTCTTTGCCGCTCCCAAATCTTTCATCTCGAACTCCTTACTAAGCTGCACTTTGACCTTTCTTATCTCTTCTTTATCCTTGGCTGCTATTAACATATCATCAACGTATAAGAGTAGGTAAACAAACGACCCAGCAACACTCTTCTTAAAATAGACACAACTGTCATAACTGCTTCTATTGAACCCATGAGTAGTCATAAATGAATCAAACCTCTTATACCATTGCCTAGGTGATTGCTTAAGGCCATAAAGAGACTTTTTCAACAGGCAAACAAAGTCTTCCTTTCCTGAGGCTATAAAGCCCTCTGGTTGTTGCATGTATATGTCCTCCTCAAGTTCTCCATGCAAGAAAGCTGTCTTCACATCCAACTGCTCAAGCTCAAAATTGTGCATGGCAACGATACCAAGCAAAGCTCGAATCGAACTATGCTTTACAACTGGAGAAAACACATCTGTGAAGTCTACACCTGGAACCTGGCTATAGCCTTTTGCAACTAGTCTTGCTTTATATCTGGCTTCTTCAACTTCTGGTATTCCTTCCTTCCTTTTAAACACCCATTTACAACGAATAGCTTTCTTACCCTTAGGTAATCGTACTAAGTCCCATGTGCCATTTTTATGAAGTGATTCCATCTCCTCTTACATGGCAATCATCCATCTGCCAGAATCATTACAATTAATTGCATCTGAGTAGGTAGAAGGTTCTTCACTAGAATCAATACCTTCGGCCACATTTAAGGCATAAGCAACCAAATCAGCCTCACCAAACCTCTGCGGAGGCCTTATATCTCTCCTAGGCCTGTCTTTAGCAATAGAATATTGTGGTGTGACTCGTGGTGGTGAGGGAGCAGCACCATCCTGCATCTCTGAACTGGACTGAGATGTAGAGTTTGGCATAAGTCCTGACTGAATCTCAAACTCAACCTGCGTGCTTGATTTCTGTGGGGTTTTATCACAAGTATCTCTAGAAGACGAGTCAGAAAGCATAGCAGTTTCATCAAAGATAACATCCCTACTGATTAAGACTTTTCCAGTTTCTGGACACCATAATTTATATCCCTTAACACCAGGTTTATAGCCAATAAAGACACACTTTATAGATCTAGGTTCCAGTTTCCCATTATTAACATGAGCATATGCAGGACAACCAAAAACCTTCAAATCAGAATAACTAGCAGGAGTACCGGACCATACCTCTTGTGGAGTCTTCTTTTCGATAGCAGTAGAAGGAGAGCGATTAACAAGGAAGCAAGCTAAAGAAGCGGCTTCTGCCCAGAAAGACTTAGCTAAACCTGCATTAGAGAGCATACAACGTACTTTCTCCATCAATGTCTTATTCATGCGCTCTGCCACACCATTTTGCTGCGGAGTATGACGAACTGTACGATGTCTCATGATTCCTTCTGATTTGCATAAAACATTAAACTCATCAGAACAAAACTCCAAGACATTATCAGTGCAGAGATATTTTATCTGCTTCCCTGTTTGCTTCTCAGTCATAATCTTCCACTCTTTAAATGTAGCTAACACATCATTTTTTTGCTTCAAGAAGAACGCCCAAACTTTTCTGGAAAAGTCATCAATGATGGTGAGCATATAATTAGCGCCTCCCTTAGAAGGCACCCTAGACGGTCCCCAAAGATCAGAATGTATATAATCAAGTACACCCTTTGTATTGTGGATGCCTTTCATGAATCTGACTCTCTTCTGCTTCCCAAAAATGCAATGCTCGCAGAACTTCAATTTACTGATGCTCTGACCATCAAGAAGTCCTCTTCTGCTTAATTCAGCCATTCCATTCTCACTCATATGTCCAAGACGCATATGCCAAAGTCTAGTAACCTCACCATCGGACAAGCAAGACGTAGTTACTGCTGCATCACCTGTAACTGTAGAACCCTGCAAGACATATAAGTTTGCAGATCTTCTCTGTCTTTTCATTACAACAAGGGCACCTTTGCTAACCTTCAGAACTCCACCTTCACCAGTGTACTTGTACCCTTTAGAATCAAGAGTACTCAAGGATATAAGATTCCTCTTCAGATCTGGAACGTGTCTCACTTCACCAAGTGTTCTGACAATTCCATCAAACATCTTAATTCTGACAGTCCCAATGCCAATTACCTTGCAAGATGCATTATTTCCCATCAACACTGCACCTTTAGAGACAGTTTCATATGTTGAAAACCAGTCCCGGTTAGGACACATATGAAATGTACAACCTGAATCAAGAATCCAATCCTCGCAAGGTTTGGAGTCACCATCAGAAGCAACTAGGAGCTCTCCATCACTGTGATTATCTTCAGCAACACCAGCTTCACCAGAATTTTCCTGTTGTTTTCCTTTCTGATTGCCAGCAGCTCTTTTATTTTTATTCTGCAACTTATAACATTCAGACTTTATGTGCCCCTTTTTCTTACAGTACCTGCAGATCTTGTCTCTGTTGCTAGATTTCGATCTGCCTCTCACATCACCTCCTGAATTTCTCTCTTGTGGCCTCCCTCGAACAATAAGGCCCTCTCCCTGACCTTCAGATCCTGTCACAAGCTGCTTCATCTTCTCCTTGGAGAATAGAGCATCATAAACTTCATCTATTGTTAGAGTATCACGACTATATAAAATAGTATCTCTGAAAGTCATATATGAAGAAGGCAGCGAACATAATAGAATCTACCCTAAATCTTCTTCATCATACTTAACCTCCAATGTCTCAAGATCAGAAACAATCTCTTTAAAGATAGTTAAGTGTTCATCCAAAGACGTACCTTCAGACATACGGTGAGAATATAATCGCTGCTTCAGATGCAGTTTGCTGGTTAGACTTTTCGTCATGCACAACTGCTCCAACTTCAACCACAAAGCAGCGGCGGTTTTCTCCTTCAAAACATCCTGTAAAATCTGATTCAACAGATGAAGGTGAATCTGAGATAGGGCCTTTCGATCCTTACGATGTTTTTCCTCCAGCGTCCAAGACGAGGGCATCTTATCAAACCCTAGCAGCGCATCATCCAAATCCATCTGTGCGAGAACAGCCCGCATCTTGACCTGCCATAGCGAAAATCTGGTGTTGCGATCCAAAAGCGGAATGTCGTATTTCATTGTTGCCATTAGCGGAAAAATCGAACCTTGCTTTGATACCACTTGTTACGATTTTGATCAAGAACAGACAATGAAAAACACAAGCAAAAAACACACAGATTTACGTGGAAACCCCAAGACGGGGAAAAACCACGGGCAGAGGAGAGAAATTCACTATATCGAAGATCTGGTACAAAAGGGGGAGAAGTGCGGCGGCTAAAATTAGGTTAAAGCCGAAACCCTAGATTACATCATATTTATATGGGGAAAACAGAAAAGGTCCATACTACGGTCTCGGGCCTATCGGCCCGATCCCTCCGCTACCATCACAGAGCCCTGAAAATTTCCCAATAAATGTCGCACCGCGAGCTCTTCGGGTCGGGTCACTAAACCGGATTCGGGTCACACACTTTAACAGCACCCAATATAACGTCGCTCATTTGCTAATATGGTCTCTGAATCTCAACTTTATTTCAAGGTATTATCTTTTCATTCCCTTCTTCAATTGTTCAAGGATTTGAATTGGTTGTTGAATTGCAGCCACCATTCGAAACTTGAAAAGAGTAAGGATGTTAATACATGCCAAGTGTTCATAATCCAAAGGAGTGTGATCTAGTGCAAGTCACGCCACCATGGTAGAACACTTGGAGTTGTCTTAAGAAGAAGCAACAACAACAACAATCATATTATTAGAACATATCTGTGCAAAATAAACTACTCAAAATTTATGATTTATACAATAACATCGCACTTCAAGTTTTCTTTCAATTACCATTGATCCATTTCCAAACAAAATTCAACTCCTCTCTATTTTCAAACCACAGAAATGGTGAACATTCATTAACGCAGGAACGGAACCAGGATTAGAAGATCGGGGGGCAGGCGGTGTTGCAAGAATGCATACAAACTGCATTCGTAAAGTATCTGGATGTGATGATGTTCAAGTTGACGAGTCCAAAGAGATAAAGGAGGTGATTTTCCATTACGTATAAGTATATTTGAGATGACAAAGTGAATTGCTCAGACCCAATGCAACATGCGTGTTAAGGGTCGAGTAAAAAAGTCGAAAATAAAAATAAGTTTTAATTACATGAGAATGAAAATAAGTAACGAATATTTTGTTGGCCTAGTTAGCCCACTAACTAGGTCACACTTTTGATTTTGATGATGACAAACAAGTCATGTGGTACTAACATTCATTAAGTGATTTCAGGGCCAATTATGCAAAAGAAATTGTTTGTGCAAAAAGAATTATGTGTGGATAATTAATTGTGCAAATAATTTTCAATATTATCCTACATCATCCACACTTATCCAAGATCCAATGTTTCATGAAGATTGAAGATTTGATTGGTCAGAGATTGGATTCAAAAGAAGTTTTATCTAATGAGGAGTCCTATCTTCAATAGGATTTGACTGAGTTAAAGTTGAAGATTTGATTGGATTCAAAAGGAGTTTTATCTAATGATGAGTCCTATCTTCAATAGGATTTGTCTAAGTCAAATATTGAAGATTTGATTGAAGAATTGATGGAAGATTTGAAGACCAAGTGTTCTAATTGAAGAGAAACTCATATTTCAATAAAAGGAGAAGACACCTCCCTTGAAAAAGGACCCAATTGCATCCTTTTGAGCAAAAATATTCAGAGATTAACCATCCTCCTCCCAAGGACGAATTTCTTCCTCAAAGCTTCAAAGAGATCATCAAAGTTTGCAGGAAGGAGTTCGACGTACGACGTTGTAAAGTGCATAACTTTTGATCCAAAACTCCGATTGACAAACCGTTTACGCCTGGACGACCACAGCTTTATGCTCTATGAAACAGTGATATTCATCTTCTGCTCAGCCAGCCAGCACTAATCCAGATTCGGCAGTTTGTGCAGAATAGTTCATGCAAATTTTAGAATTGCGCAACGAACTTCAGATGAGCATAACTTTTGATCCACACGTCGAATTGACAAGCCGTTTGCACCCACACGATCATGATCTCACGGACTACATCACAGTCTCTATTTTTTGCAGTATTAAACCATTTTCAATCTGTTTTTGTGAGATTGTGTTGAGAATAGCTTTACTCAAAAGCTATCTTCGTGCTTAAACTTTTGAACATTATCTTGTACGGTGTCATCACTACTCGGAAGTGTGATTAGAGTTGTTTTTCTTTTGGTTATAAAAGATGGTGAAATCCTCAATGGTTTTGGGGTCGGAGTAGAGGCGGGGAGCCTCTATTAAACACACTTGTGCTTACATCACTGATCTGTGATTGTGTGCTTTGCATTATTCCGATGCGCTTGAATTTTTAATTTGTGGCATACACCATATTCACCCCCTCGGGTGTTTTCAAATGATATCAGAGCGGGATTAATTTTAGACTCAAAGTCTAGTGGAATTTTGATCCTATGGTATAAATTCCATACACTTATTCCAATGACACTCATAACCAACGAGAAGGATAGTCTTATCTTAGATCATCTTTATTTGATGGCACGGACTATAGTTATTGGAAACAACGCATGTCCACATACATCAAAGGCATCGATATAGCATTAAGGAAAATAATCAATAATGAAGGCTTCACCTTAGTTGAAAACCCTCCTGAGCAGCTAAAAGAAAATGATCGGTTAGAAAATCTTAATGCTAAGGCCATGAGCATATTGTATTGTGTTCTTAATAAAACTGAATTTAATCATATTAGTTCTTGTTCTACTGCTAAGAATATTTGGACTAGACTTGAAGACTCACGAGGGAACTACTGAGGTGAAGAAAACTTGTAGTAGAATGACGTTACAAAAATATGAAAATTTTGCTATGATACCAAATGAGTTTATTGATGCTATGCTTTCTCATTTTGCAGATATTGTTAATCCTCTGAAAGCTTTAGGAAAGGGCATCCCAGAGGAAGATTTGGTTGGAAAGGTTCTATACTCCTGTCTGGTGAATGGATCCAAAAGCGAACGACAATTGAAGAAGCACATGACCCGGCAAGCATCAGTTACGAGTAATTAATGGAAAAATTGATGGCATATGAGGTTCAATTAAAGATGGTCAATGAAAGCACGCTAAAAAAGGAGGAGACAAAGGAAAAGAAATTAGCTCTCCAAGTACCCAAAATTCTCAAGGAGGAGATGAATGAATTAGATGATGAAAACATGTATCTCGTCACAAGGAAATTCGTGAAATTTCTGAAAAACAATAAAATGAAGACTGGAAGTATTTGGGGAATCAGGAAAAGCGAAGGAAATGACAAAGATAGTTCTGCTCCTCAGTGCGTCAGATGTAACAAGAGAGGGCACATGAAAACAGACTGCCCACTTATAAGAGGCAAAGGGAAAGAAAAGATTGAAGAAAAGAGGGTGTCAAAGAGAGGAATGGTGGCTACATGGGGAGAAAGTAACGCAGAGGAGCTCTCTTCAGATGATGACTGGAATAACAACAATGGGACTTGCTTTATGGCTGGAAACGATCAAGTAAAAATTGGTTCCATTGGTCATAATTTTGATGATGAAATGAATATAAGTGATGATATGTTTTCTAGCATGGAGGAAGCTTATGAATTTGTTATAGAACTTCTTTAAGAAATGGGTCCTAAATTTCTTAAGCTAAAAGGGTTCATGATTCATTAAAAGAGGAGCAATGTAACATAACACGTGAGAGAAACGAGCTTTTTATTAAATGGAAGGAACATAAGGAGATCATAAAAAGCTTTGATGAAACCAAATTGGAGACCAAAATCCTAGAACTAGAAAATGCTAATAGAAAATTGGCTAAATTAGAAGTTGAAAATTCCAATCTTGTCAAAGTCTTGAAAGAAAAAACTAGCACTCTTAGTTCTAGAGATTCTGAAATAAAATTTTTAAACCACAAGATAGCTAGATATGAAGAAAAATTGGAGGAGGTTGAAAAAGAAAAATCCAATTTAATAAAGGGGAAAACATAACTATTGATTTGGAGACCAGTAAGAAAGAAAAAAGATACGATGCTAGGATTAGTGAGCTTGACAATGACAATCAAAACATTAGCACGACCTTAAAGAAATTCACTAGTAGCCAAGAGAACTTTAATAAGATGATAAATGGGCTTAATGATCAATCTAGCAAACATGGTCAAGGTTTAAAAGAAGCAACCTAAGAAAAATCTAGGAAAACCACTGAGAAGAATTTTGCAAAATTCATAAGCTTTCAATATTGCATGCATGAAAATCACATGTTCATCTACTAATAAGCACTCCAATGGTACATGTCTTTATTGTAACAAGGGACATGTCATCCATGATTGCTTTGCTCGTATTTGTCCTAAAACATTCATGTGGATTTCTAAAATTCTTAGTAAGCCAATCAAATCATTTGCTAACACTTTTGGATCCATAAAATGGATACCAAAAAGTGCACCTTTCTCTGCTGGTGCATCATTGAGGTCCAAGTGAAAGCATACATCGTGTAGGCAAAAACAACGTTGAGCTGGACTAATGAAGGTAAAGAAAGTTATGGTTATTTTTGGCATAATTGATGCATGGGGAATTTTTGGCATGTTTGGTGCATGGGAATTTTTTATGAGATTATGTTGATGCATGACATCATAGACTTTTTTACTGGTTGCACGAGTATATGTTTATCATTGATATAGTTGAAAGTTCGATGAACATTTGATATGAAACTTGTTAGAAATCTTGGAAATATTAAATATGATTTTGATAATGACATTTTATTTTATTGAAAAATCATTATAATTAAATTGTGTATGATTGATTGGTCATCATTTGCATGCCTAATTGTGTAAATTTTTTTGGTCGATATAGTCATGTAACTTATGGAAAATAGCTGGATAATGTTTAGGCTCTAAAATAATAAACTCTTTTTTATTGTCTTTTTACTTATATATATATATATATATATATATAATTTTCTTTGGAATAATTAAGTAATAGGAGTCGAATATGTGATGCCTTCATACGTCACTATTCTGAGACAACCACGTAGAAAACGAAAAAAGTCAGAATATTGAGAAAATTTAGCATATGAAAAAGAATATGAATATGAATATGAAAATATGAACAGCATTGTGATACCGGCGGCTAATAACTGGATTTCGGGGGTTTGTTGAGCAATTGTATTAAATATGGTATATGAAGTAACCATTTAGCACATCTCAACTCCAAAGGACCCGAAATTAATCATGGAATTCTATGTTGGTTGTCTCCCTAATCATGCTTGATAGTTATTCCAAAGAGATGAATATAGAAAAAGTTGTTTAAGACAATTTATGAGTTTGATTTTTTGGTGCCATTAGCATGAACCAAGGACTCAAGTTAGTTATTTGATTATAACTTCTATTTATATTTAAGCAATAACCGTATGCTTTCGATGATTCAAGACTTTGTACATTTTTTGAGTACTTGCGGAGTAAATATTTATATAAAATTGTCTTTATCAATTTCATGTTTCTTTGACATGCTAATCTTATTTCAAGTCCATTGCTTAACAAATTTCAATATTTTTAATGATATTTTCTTGCTCATTCTCATTCTTTTCTATTGATGTCAAATGGAGAAGAGAGGATAAAAATTGATGCATAAATCTAGGGGGAGCATGGGAGCATGAGAGAATACTTTTTGCATGCTGACAAAAGGGGGAGAGATAGAAAAATTGAGATGTATGTGATGCACACTTTGAGGGGGAGCTTGTCACATTATTCTTCATGAGAGCACATAGATAGGGGGAGCTTTGAATGTATCATGATCATGTGCACTCTATGACTTGCTCTTTAATATTTTATCTCAATTTTTCTAGGCTTGTTTGCCATCATCAAAAGTTGGAGATTGTTGGCCTAGTTAGCCCACTAACTAGGTCACACTTTTGATTTTGATGATGACAAACAAGTCATGTGGTACTAACATTTTCATTAAGTGATTTCAAGGGCCAATTATGCAAAAGAAATTGTTTGTGCAAAAAGAATTATGTGTGGATAATTAATTGTGCAAATAATTTTCAAGATTATCCTACATTATCCACACTTATTTAAGATCCAATGTTTCATGAAGATTGAAGATTTGATTGGTCAGAGATTGGATTCAAAAGGAGTTTTATCTAATGAGGAGTCATATCTTGACCGAGTTAAAGATTGAAGATTTGATTGGATTCAAAAAAGAGTTTTATCTAATGAGGAGTCCTATCTTCAATAGGATTTGTCTAAGTCAAATATTGAAGATTTGATTGAAGATTTGATGGAAGATTTGAAGACCAAGTGTTCTCATTGAAGAGAAACTCATATCTCTATAAAAGGAGAAGACCCCTCTCTTGAAAAAGGACCAAATTGCATCCTTTTGAGCCAAAATATTCAGAGATTAACCATTCTCCTCCCAAGGCCGACTTTACTTCTCCAAGCTTCAAAGAGATCACCAAAGTTCGCGGGAAGGAGTTCGATGGACGATGTTATAAAGTGCATAACTTTTGATCCAAAACTCCGATTAACGAACCGTTTACGCCTATATGACCACAACTTCACGCTCTATGCAACGGTGATATTAATCTTCTGATCAGCCAACAAGCACTGATCAATCCATGCAGATTTCAAAATTGCGCAACGAACTTCAGAGGAGCATAACTTTTGATCCAGACGTCGAATTGATGAGCCGTTTGCGCCCACACGACCATGATCTCACGGACTACATCACGGTGATATCTCTCTAGTTTTTTAGTATCAAATCAGTTTGAATCTGTTTTTGTGAGATTATGTTGTCAATAGCTTTACTCAAAAGCCATTTTCGTGCTTAAACTTTTGAACATTATCTTGTATGGTGTGATCACTACTTGGAAGTGTGATTAGAGTTGTTTTTAATTTTGGTTATAAAAGATGGTGAAATCCTCAATGGTTTTGGGGTCAGAGTAGAGGCGGGGATCCACTCCGTTAAACACACTTATGTGTGCATCTCTAATCTGTGATTGTGTGCTTCGCATTATTTCGTTGTGCTTGAATTTTTAATTTGTGACATACACCCTATTCACCCCCTCTAGGGTGTTTTCATATTCAAACCGAATTACTTTTAATAAGCAGTAAATTTTCACATGCATTTATTAAACACAAAATCGTTCATGTATTAACGAAGATATGAACGAGAAACTGACGATGATTACATCGTTAATTTGCAAAAAAACAAAAAATTAAAAATATAATCATTGGAACTTGCCACGAACTAATTTTTCTTTTAAATTTAAGGGAATGGGAGAAGCGTGTTTAGTAACTAAATCTTTGAAATTTAAGGGAATGGGAGAAGCGTGTTTAGTAACTAAACATTTTAGGTCGATTAAGTTAGCCATGACAATTTAAAACCCCTGATTTGAAATCACAACGTTTACTTGTGGGATCGGAACATGAAAACAACATGAAAACTCATCTTTGCTATAATTAAAACATGAAAAAAGGGCAAATTTTAACACCCAGTAAGGCATCGAACTGGGGACCTTTTACTTATGGAGAAAACGCATAACCACCACGCCAAACAAACTGGTTGATGATGAAATTAATTAGCTAAGTCTTTCATTGTGGCACTGCTGCCATATAGCCAGATATGTAAATTTTGAAAAATGGGGGGTCCCCCAGCTCCTAAGTGGGTCCACCCTGCAATAACGTAAAGCTCAAAATGTTATACAAAATCTCAAACCATATCAAAAGGGGTGCATATTAAGTAGGATTTAATGTAGAAAAGGTGGCACCTGATCTAATAGATCAGGTGTCAAGACACAAAAAGGTTGAAAATACAAGCTGCATATAGGCTTGTACTTGTTGTGAGGCCCACCTTTTTGTGTCTTGGCACCTGATCTATTAGATCAAGTGCCATCTGATCTACATGAATCCCTATTAAGTATATGCTTTAAATATCTAAGATTGACACTCAAAAGCCAATATATCCCTAATCATCAATGATCACAATAATAATAATATAAATACATAGACTAACAACAGCAACAAAGCTTCTACCACCAAATTGTTGTGCCAGTTGCATGAGAGCTTTATCATCACAGAGCAATATTTAGGGCCAGATTTGATGTCAAATTAGAAGCTCTCATATTCTTTTCTTACTTCCGCAAATTAAATTGATGTATTATGCCACCCAAGCTCATAGCATCTTGTCAAATTAAAATTATATCACCTGAATTTGACTAATGTCTGCTCTTTGTTTCATATGTCCAGAAAGCTGAAGTTAATGACCCACCTACACAGCTCTTTTTCTTGTTCCCAATACAACAAAAGCCGAATTGAAATTCAATAAAGTAAGAGAGAACACTTTACATTAAAGGAAAACCTAGTCTCCCAGAAAAAACTCATAGTGATGTCAAATCATTCTCTTCACTTCAGAACTACCCAAGTAACCAAAATTGGATTACAGACCAACCAATGTTTCTTTCAAACCTTTGATATCGATTTCTTTGCATCAGGCTCTATTTATCTATAAGTTGACCACCTAGAAAACAAGTGAATTATGGATAGTATCTAAAAAAAGATGGTCATTGATGAGCGTCTAATAGGAACCAAAAAAGATCTGATTTTTATTAAATAAAAACTGAAATAAAAGATACCTTGATCGCACTTAAAGGGACGATCACCCTCCCAAGATGTCGATTAAAGAGGACGTCCGCACTCTTCGAAAGAACGAGGGATAATCTCACTTCTACACTCAAGTTTCTCTCAAAATAAACATAATCCATCCGCCCTAGATCTCCCCCTTTATTTACAATAAAACTCCTAATAATTAGGTATTTAGTCAAAAGGACTAAATCACCCTCCCTATTTAAAATATTACCAAATAAAATCCTAATATTATTCTCTCATTAACTTACATGATTCTCGCATTAAATCATTTCCAAATGAGATCACGTCCACGTTCAATGCACCATCCGCATTCGTCGCACCGTCCGTAGTTGTCGAACCGTTCATATTTGATGCACCGTCTGCATTCATTGCACCCCAATCGCATCATTACTCCACCTCCAAAGAACCACCTTGTCCTCAAGGTGGTGCATGGAGTGCGTGAGATACCCATCCCCGACTGATGGTGCTCGCCTCCTCCTGGATCAAAAAGCTATCCAAGGTCTCGATCGTCCTCCATGAAGCCCAGAAGAAGCTATATCAACCACCAATGTTCCTTATAGATTCATCACGACTTGAAACTAAGCGCAAGGTCCCGAATAAACCCACTGTCTAACTCCGAAGCTCTGTGAGGCTCCTATATACCAAGACAGGGCCCGCGGGGCCATGCAGCGCAGGCGGGGGCCCTGCCAACCCTACAGAGGGACTACAGGGCCCTGGGGACATGTGAGGGGGCCGCTCTCCCTTCCGTATCCTTCCGATGGTCGGGATGCTTTGGATCTTCATCACAGTCGTCAGCTGGGTTCAGATCTGAAGCTAGATCTTTTTCTTGGACAACCTTCTCCAAAGAGATGATTTTACCATTATCCCTTTCCAAAGCTGACACCTTTTGTTTCGCATCTCTGCCATTGTCTTCGTCTTTGTTTAGATTTGATGTCATGTCACCCTTCGAATGGGTCTCCTCCTCAGAAAAAATCCCATAAATTTCATCATCTCCGAGTCAGTAGCTGCAAGGAAACCAAGTGCTTTATAAGCGTGTTCTCTATAAAGAAAAACTGTAACATTCTTTGAATCAAAAGTTAAAATCTCTGAACCTAATGCAATGCAACTTTGATAGCATCGAGTCACCAGATAACAACCCATCAATTTAACTAGACATCGTAAATGTCGAGTTCCACCCTTAGCTGTGGCAATGTTGTTGAAATGAGTTTTTGCGAGAACATAATTGTTAGCCGCCTCCTGAAATTTTTAATATCTATAAAGCATGTTCCCTTCTTGTCGCAGCACATCATCTCTTTGTAGCATTTCATCAAACACATGGTGATCTTCCATCTTGGCCTCAGAATCTCTGATACCAAATTGATAAGAACCAAAAAAGATCTAATTTTTATTAAATAAAAACTGAAATAAATGATACATTGATACAATTAAAGGGGCAATCAACCTCCCAAGACGCCGATTAAAGAGGACGTCCGTACTCTCCCGAAGAACGAGAGATAATCTCACCTCTACAATCAATTTTCTCTGAAAATAAACACAATCCCTCCTCTTTAGATCTCCCCATGTATTTACAATAAAACTCCCACTAATTAGGTATTTAGTCAAAAGGCCTAAATCACCCACCCTATTTAAAATATTTCCAAGTAAAGTTCTAATATTATTCTCCCTTAAATGACATGATTCTCGCATTAAATCATTTTCAAATGAGATCACGTCCACGTTCAATGCACCGTCCGCATTCGTCGCACCGTCCGCATTTGTCGAACCGTCCATGTTCGATGCACCGTCCGCATTCGTCGCACCCCAATGGCATCAGCGTCATGGTGTTCTAACTAAATTGTCAATAATTGTGAATAACAATGAAATGGATTCCTCGTGCAAGGGAATATGGATAGTATAAACACTCAACAAGGACTATATCAAGTAGAGAAGAATCTTCAATGCAGACGTCTTGAGTCTCTGGCACGACTTTAAGCAAGCATCATGCACATCAGCTAACCTAAATGCAGTCCATGACATGCACATGCCCACCATGGCCCTACAAAACTCTCTTAGAAATGCAAAGTTTCACACAACCCCAATACTCGAAAAGGTCATGTAGTTGCTCATAATTCACATTGATTTCATCCAAGTTAGCACAAAAAAATTATTAAATGGAATTTCAAAATTATGATAGTGAACAGCACCCTTATATAAAATATAATATCAATATTTCCTTCCAACGTCATAAGAACATATAGAAACCCACAATCCATCATCAAATAGTTGTATTCTTTTATAGAAGATACATGTGTTCTTCTTTAACTGATATCTTCCTTAAAGCCCGTCAATAAAAACAATACAAATCCAATTTTGAAGGACTTTAGAATTCAAATTCCCAGCTCTTTAAGTTAAAACTATGAAAATATCCCCCCTTAAATGAGCATCATATATCATCTTAAAAGTCATTAAATAACCCCCTCCACTTAAGCTTCTAGGAAGAAACACACTTAAAGGTACCCAGTTCAATGAACACCAAAAATCAAAATCAAATCATCTTACTGTCGTGCCAGCAAAATTTTTTTGAAGACTTGTTCAGTATGCTCTCATCTCAATATTCACAACACTAAAGTTTTTTCGCATCCAGCGAAATGCACTGAGAGATAGAGAGCCAATTTTACTCCTTTTTTCATCCAAAATTTATCAGCTCATTGCAAACAGAAATTAATGTCAATTCATTGCAAACAGAAATTCTGTTAATCAAACCCAACTATCACAACCTCAAGAAATCATATGCCCCCAAATCCTTTAAAATCAAGCATGATTCACTCAACCGCAACATTTCAGATCAATTCAATGGAACCCACCAAATTATTGCAGACATACACGGCAACCCCACATCAAACTTGATTTGAAACAAGACCCAAGCTCATTTTAAACCCCCAATGTTAAGCTATCAACAAAATAACAAAAACCCACATCAGGATTCAACAAGGTAAACAAAGAAAAAGGATTCACTGACCTCCATTGAGATGAACTGATAGAAAGGTCCTTGAAAGTGGTGCTCTCCTTCCACATAAAAACAGGAAAAAAGGGGGAAAGTGTGGAGAATTATTGTATGGGTTGTTGGGAAGAGGATAGAAGGTGAGAGTGATGGTGAGCCAGGAAGGAGAATCACAGTTACTGCTGATAGCAAATAGCAATGAGCGAGGAAATATCCCAGCAAGCAATGGGAAAGCCAGCGGTCATGTTTGACCTTTCATACAAATTGTGATTGCGTCAGCTTTCAAACGTCACGCTGACAAAAAAGGAATGAAAAACAAAATAAAATATGGGAATTCTTTTTAGTATTCCAGTTAAACCTTTCACTATACTGTCATTTTCTAAAACAATACATATCAGTCTATGATATTGCTATTTTTTTCTGTAAATTTAAGTTTCATTTTTCAATCATTTGAACCACACGTGCATTTTTACATAGTTGATGAGTTTTTAAATGATTAAATCTAAACTAGTCTATTATACAAATGGTGTGAAGCTGTCACATGGGACAACTTTGTCACAGTCATATTTTTGTGGGTGCCACATGTGACTCCACTTCATCCCATTTGACCAAAGTCCACCCAAAAAATTGACCAACGAATACACCCTTCCATCCCATAACAATGACCCAACTTCACACCCAACACTCAAAAAATCCCAAACCCCCCGGACGATACCGACACACACCCACTGTTTCTACTCCTTTTTGGTTGCGCGCGTGCACTGCAGCCTATTCGTGTGTTTTTTTATGACATGCACTGTGCGCACGGATTATTTCTAGTCTAAGAGAAATGACGCCTAAATGTCGGTAAATAATGCTCAAATTGAGAGAATAATAAAATTACCATCGAAGAGTAATCATTTCAGAAAATGGCTAGAAATAATGCGTGCAGACAGTACACGGTGGAAAAAAAATCGCACACGAACAGGATGCGGTGCACGCGCGCAACCGAAAAGGAGTGAGAAGTGTATATGTGTGTGTCGGTATCGTCAATGGTTAAAAGGTGGAAAAATGTCACTGACAAGCATATAGATAAGGTGGGTGAAATGAAGAAAAATGTCAATGGCAACCTTGTAAATAAAGGGGGCATCGGGGGAAGTTTGGATGGGATTGATTTGATATTGCCACATAGGACAAAATCACATCAATATCCCTCTTTTGTATAAGGACCTGTTCTTTTGTTAGAAAGTATAAAGTGGGAAAGTTGAGAAGTGTGGAATCTGATGAGAGAGAGATTTAGTGTAGTGTGTTCTTTTGTTGGAAAGTGTGGTTAGATTGTGGAGTTGGAAAGTTGAGGTGGAGCCCACTCCGTGTAGTGTGTTCTTTTGGATGAAGAAAGTTGGAGGTGGAAAGCTGGATTTTGGGATGTGGTGATCATAGGTAAGGTTACCCCCGGCCTAAATTAGTTGTGAGTTATTTTTTAACATTTGATTTTGGGGTGTGGTAACTCCAATATTCTCACCCTAGGTGACCACACAACTTGAGGGCCCCACCAAAGCTAGGATTCTTGTGTAATCCTAGCTTTTCATCCCAACTCCAAAACACCCCCAAAGGAATCCCAATTTCCTCGTCACGGCAGCTTTTTGTTTTTCCAAGAAAACACAAAAGAACACACAAACGGAAAGTGCGGTAGGAATCCAGTGAACAGTGTATGAACGGTGATTTTTTCACTTTCTCTCCTATACTTTCCTACAAAAGAACAAGCCCCAATATATAGTAAATGGATGCCGATGGATGTCTACTTAAAATTTACTCAGAAACGTACATTGTCAGTAGGATACAAACGGCCTAGTTTGTAGCAAAATGCGTTTAATATTTATGTTGTCTTTTGTCTTTTGCCATCTCTAAATTGTCCACATATACTATATATTTTAGGCTAAATTTTGTAAATCTATCCGAAATTTTGGCCCTTTTTAGTAAAAATACTTTTAACTTTGAAAAAAACGCACAATCACCTAAGCCTTTAAAGTTTCATTAAAGAATAAATTAGTCAAAATCCCTTTGGAGTTTACATCACAGTCTCCTGGCGTCATTAACTTTTTTGGGGTTAAAAGTAGACATTGCATTCATTTGTCCTCCTAATTAACTTTATTTTCATTGATTACGAATGTAAGTTCTCAAAGATAATTAGTTAAGAAATCCCAAATAAAATTTGGTATTCATGGGTTTTTGTGATAATAGAGATGCAAGACTCAAAGTGTATCCCAAAATAAACCCACTGTTCATGGGTTGCTTCTGGTCACAACAATAAAATGGTTTGCACAAAACATGTTGATACAGTTTGAAAATACTAAACTTAATAGGATGATATGCCCTCTCAACAACATCCTAATTACATTTGAGGGATGTTTTTGAATTTGTCTCACGTGACAATGTCACATCACCACATGGGACAACCTCCTTAAACCAAAAACCCAAAAAACCCAAAACCTCACCCAACCCCCCAAAGCAAATCTAAACCCAAAACACCCAAAATCACACCCCCAATGAAAAAACCGAAAAACCCAAGATAACACACACTCAAACCCACTTTTCTCATTTTCACCCGGTTTTGCACTCATCGAAACACCTGTGTGGGTCCTGCGTCCTGATTGTGTGTGTGTATGCTGGTTTTTGTGGTGTCCGTGCACTTTGTGCACAGGTTATTTCTAGTCATATTCTAAGATATCATCTCCTTCACTCAAACTATCAAGACGATGTGCGTACATGCCTTGTCTCGTTAGCTAACCTCGGCCTGGCATTTCCAAATTTATCGTGGCATGATGGAGTACAATACATAAAAAGATGTAAGATGCCACCATTGTGTTATATAACAGGATCTGGGATCGAGTGTGTTAATTAGATCATCATACATCGCATGATTAGAGGTGTTTATGGGTGTTTTCTCATCAATGATGTAGTTGGACGAAAGAAGAGTTGCAGGTGCTGGCATGGAACGACATATGTAGCTGGCTGAGCACCTGACGAGTTAACACTGAGTGAATTGACCACGGACCGAACTATTGGAGCCAAATCTGAACTGTCTGTGAGCTATCTTCAGTGTCCTGCAACACGAGAAGCTCTTTAGGGAGGGTCAAATCTGGGGTCCGACCTAATCGCCTTCGATGATTAAGTCAGATAATGACTCAAGGATGCTCGGGATAACTATGGCCGATCTGTTGAGAGACCAACCGCTAGTTATCGCACTGAGCTATGGAGAAAATGTAGAGTAATGTGCAGATACCGGAGTAAGAATACCATATTATCAGAGAATGTCTAGGAGAATGTCTTTGGAATCGTCCTGCCTCCCATCGTCTGAGAGACTATTTTTAGGCAATCGTTGCTGAGAGATATTTGAGGATAACGTTTGAGATTTTAAGGCGCTTTATTGCTTTTGGCCTGAGCTGTCGGCATTAATACCGAGCTCAACGGTCAATCATTGAATGCCTTCACCATGAACCGATGTGTTAATTAGAGAAGCCCAACGGTCAGTCGAGCTGTCATCTTAAGTGAGGAGATGATCGGCTGCACATGAGGACCTCCGGGCTGGTAGGCTGAAACTTTTGTAGGATCCATGTATGCTAAGCAATTAACTAGATGTGGATGAATAGTGAAATGGCAATTAAAAATGCTAATCGAACAAATTAGCAAATGCAAAAAATTAATTGCAACACAATCACATATACTGTTACTTCTCAGGTTCAAGACTAACGTTATTTCGATGATGATCGATACATTATGTTAGTGTGCTAATCAATCTCATGTTGTATTCTCAGTTTATCTTAATGATTGGATGATGATGCAATGGATATCTTAAAGACCTCCAAGAGTGATGGGTTGCCAAAGCTTGGAAGATGATGGGGAGATTCAAGGCGTCAAGAGCTTGAAGACTGGACTCTAGGAGTAGCTATTGTAATCCATGTATTTTATTACTTGCTTCTTTCCATTTCAGTCATAAGAATTATGTAATGCCTTGATTAGATGGTCTCTCATTCGTGAACACATCATAAACCATCTTAGTGAACATTAGGATCATTATAGAAACCAATCCAATAGGTTCCACATGCCAAGAACTCAATTGGAGTTTTTGGTCTTCCAACAGACGCCTGCTTCTTTGCCTTTGGGTGCGTGTCCGTGATGTTTCTGCCAAAAACTAGCCGTTGCTAAAATGTTTTTTTGGGCATTTGGCTTGGACCATTGGTTTTTCTTGGGTTGTTTGGTTCACTATATATAGGAGAGTGCTTAGTTCATTTAGAACTCTTGGAAATCTATGAAGATCATATAATCTCTTCATTAAGCCTTTCCTCCTTCATTCCCTTCATTAGAGCTTCATTTTTATGCTATAGCATTTAAGCTCTAGAGAATTTCTCCAATTGATTTCAATCTGATTCCTTTCTTGGAGAACATCTTTCTTCTATTCACTCTTACACTCAATTGAGAAGTGTTGGGGTTCATTCCTAGAAGATAGAAATATCATCAAAGTGTAAACAAAGCCTCATCTCAAGCACTTGGTTTACATACTTGCATGCATTCTTATTCACATGGGTAAGATCATTTCAAGGTATATGTAAGTGTTATTTTGTTTCATCGTTTGTAAGAAACCCTAACTCTCTTTTGTGGGAGTTAGTTTCTCCCTTTATAGGAGGTTGTGTCCTTGTGTAGGACTAACCATTGTGTAGGATTTGTGTTCTCCCTTTGTGGAAGTGAGTGAGAGTGTCCGTGTGTAGGACTAACCCTTGTGTAGGGTATCCCTTATGTATGTATTGTATTCACTACATTGTGTAGGATTATAGTGAATATTGGTGTAGCTGGATGTACCCAAATTTGGGAAACCAGTGTAAAATCATTTGTTTTGCGATTATTGTTGTTGAGCATACTCCTTAATTTTTGTTGCTTATTGTGTATTAATTTCCGTACCTTTTATTAAGCATTTACTTACTTTTACACTATTCACCCCTCTTCTAGTGTATTGTGTAGCCCCGCTAGGTCCTAACAATTGGTATCAGAGCCATGGTTTGGTGGCTTTTGCAAGCAAGATGTCGTTGTCACAACAACCACTCTCCCTTCCTTCTGTCGTCAAAGGCAAACACTTCTCAAAATGGAGGAAGCACATGTGTTGATTACTTGATGAGCAAGAGGAGTCAAAGATTATTACTTCGAATGCTCAAGCTTCGAATGCTTTACTCAGTGCTCCTCTCCAAAAAAAATGCAACTAAAGTAATAGATTTTGAGGTGGCACATGAGAAATGGGATTATCTTGATGGCATGTATGGTGGAGAACAATCTTGCGATGATGAGAGCATCGTTGGTAATGAGGTATCTCGTAACTCTCTCGTTCAACGTGGTAATATTATTTATAATAATAATGCATTGTTTATAGACTCTCCAAAAGCTAAAAAGTTTAAGCTTAAGCGAGATGCACACACTCACACATCATCTTCATCCAATCCTTGTAATGATGCATATTTTATTACTTTGAATCAAGAAAAAGTTGCTTTTGATTCTCATGTGTGCATGTTGAGCAAAGAGAATGAGTCTCTTAAAGCTCAAGTAGTGTGTGTCAATGAATTTCATGTGTCTTTAAAGGAGAGTGCATATGCTACTCATAAAGAGGAAATTCATTGTTTGCATACTGAGAAAGAAGGATTTCTTTCTCAACTGAGTGCCTTGAGAGATGAGAATGCTTCTCTCAAACTCCAAATGGATATGATGTACTCGGATTGTGATTACAACATTTTGAGAGATGATACATTGGCTGTCAAGTCAAAATTTTGTGAGCTTAGCTCATGTCTATCCAAGAGGGATGACAACATTTATTGACTTTTGAAGAAGTGTGAGCTATTTACTACTCAAATTGAAAATTTCAAATTGAATATGGACAAGGTTTTGGGATCTTCTAAAGGTGAACAAACCAAGCTCTTCTTCTAGAAGCACCCAAATAAATTTTGTGCGTGAGCATTATAATGAGAAAGTCACATCCAACTCTTTTGGCCTAAAATCAACTTCTATTTCTAAACCAAAGAGAAATCATGCATGAATTTTATTCCGGTCTTGCTTATGTTAAGAAGCCTATTCAAAAACATATTGTTATGAATGCTTCTTTTTTGAATGCTATGCATGATGTGTCTACTCAACGGAAATCTTATCATTGCTTGAATGATAGCATTGATGCTAAGCCTTTGCATGCTTCACGTGTTCATATGGTTGGTACAAATGCTTGTGTGAATGCTTCTAATGCTAAATTGCATATTTCACACATGGAGCACGCCAACGTTTATGTTCCACCTCATAAGCGTGCACACTCACCTCCTACTCATGCCTTAACTAACCCTCTTTCTTAAAAATCCCAAATCACTTTCTTTGTAGATTCCTAAGAATGTTTCTAGGCTTAATAGGAGTTCGTATATAGATTCATATGTTCGAAATGTTATATTTTCATATGACTATATGTGGAAACCAAACTCCACTTTTGTTTGGTTTCCACCTTGCTAGCTCACTCACATTGTTATTCATTACTTTGGTATCATGCTTGTATGTTTACATTTTGTATCCATATTTATGTGAGTGTGTTCATTACTCCATATTTTGCATGTTTTGTATGTTTATGGGGGAGTATGGAACTTTTTGCTTGCTAGCATCAGTTTTTCCATTCTTATATCATATTGAATGTCATTCACATTATGTTTGTGCATATGGGGTGGTTATTTCTCTTGCCCCTGGTTTACCTATTTGGATATTACCTATCTTTTTTATATGCCAATAGGGGAGAGAAATGGGTCATGTAAAAATATACCTTATGCTTTTTATGTGTTATTAACAGTTGGTATTCTTTTTTGCATAACATCCATCAATATGATTTGTGCTTTGCACATTTATATTCTTTGCACTTTTGCATATTGATTGGGGGAGTTTCTTAGAACACATTGTTTATTTCAATGTTTATTATATTTTGACATAATGGATTGTCGTCATCAAACGGTGGGAGAATGTTAGTTCTTGGGTTCAAGACTAACGTTGCTTTGATGATAATCAATACATTATGTTAGTGTGCGAATCAATCGCATATTTTAGTCTCAGTTTATCTTAATGATTATATGCTGATGAGACTGAATAAAGCTTGGAGGATGATGCAATGGATATATTAAAGACCTCCCTGAGTGATGGATTGACAAAGCTTGGAAGATAATGGGAAGATTCAAGGCATCGAGAGCTTGAAGACTAGACTCTAGGAGTAGCTATTATAATCCATATATTTTATTACTTGCTTCTTTCCGTTTGAGTCATCGGAATTATGTAATGTCTTGATTAGATGGTCTCGCATTCATGAACACATCATAAACCATCTTAGTGAACCTTATGATCATTATAGAAACCAATCCAATAGGTTTCACATGCCAAGACTCGATTGGAGTTTTTGGACTTCCAACGGGCGCATGACAGGCGACTGGTGGTTCATCAGGCGCCTGGCCATCTTTCTACAGGCAGGTGTTTTGCACTAGCTCAAGTAAATTTTATTGACTCTATACTTGAGCATTTGGTATAGGCGACTGAAGTACAATTGACAGGCACCTGTCAACCAACAGGCGCCTGGACATTGTTCAACAGGCGTCTAGTGCACCAATGTGTGTAACTTGGTACTTTGAGCTCCCATCCATCTTGTGTGACAGACGACTGATGTAGACTTGTCAGGCACCTGCCAACCATCAGGCGCATAGACGTTGTTCTTCAGTCGCCTGATACACAAGTACGTAAGTTGTCATTTTCCAGCTCAAATCCATCCCTTGTGGCAGTCGCCCGATGAAGCCTTAATGTTATGCCCCGCTTCCCAATTATGGAAGGCGAGACATGAGGAGGTCCGCTCAGACTTAGAGCTGTGAAGCTGCAGTCTGATAAGCGTCCATGTACGATAAAAATGGCAGGTCCTTGCATTGCGACGAAACAACAACAATGATAAATAAAAGCAGACATAGAATTATCTACTAACAACATCCAACAATATTCCAACATCCAACACCAGTGTCCTCGAACTCAGTCTCTGCAGGGACCTCAAACTCTACGTTTGCGTACTAATCATCTACTGCAGCTGACTCTGTCTCTAAACCTGACATGTGACACCCAAGAGAAAAGGGCACATATCAGCAAAAGTCTCCCAAGAAGGCGGAGGACTTTTGTGCAAGGATATAATAAAAGTAAAGCGACTAGCAGTTCTAATATGATAAAATGGCATGACATTTAAAGAATGCACTAATTTAAAATGACATGATTAAGCAAGCACGCACGTCGTAGCGAAACTGCAAAAACACTATTTCACGATTCACGATTCACTGATTTATCACTTTGTGTATAGAGTTTCCGTCTTTTGGCTGAAGTGGCTGTACGTGCTCACTTCTACGCTCAAGCGATTGTTTAACCCTCCCCCTCCACGTGTATATGGACTGGCGCCCATCTTCTGGATCACGAGCCAGGAAGTGTTATTAGCATAGGGTTGTGCCCGCAAAGCAGGTGCCTAGCCTCAATAGTTAACAATTTTATTGTAGCGTGTGCTACACAATGTCACGCCCCGCTTCCCATTCTACCGGGAGCGAGGACGCGAGCGGGTCCGCGATGTGCTTAAAACAAGGAGGAGTACTTTTTTTTTCTTTTCTTTTTGGAATCCTTCCTTTTCTTCCTCCTTGGCTTAAACACACTAAGCGTCTGTATAAAAATTGCAGATCCTTGCATGCAAATTTAAGAAGCAGTTCAAACAACATTATTACATATCCAGCGTACAATAATTACGATACAACTTGGGCCTAGTATAGCAGCACAAACAAGGTACAAAAATTACATTATTTTAAATGTAAAGAAACAGTCGCGAAGGGGATTGTCTAATCTTCTGTGGGTAGGTACTCCACGTGCTCGTCAAGCACTGGCTCGGTTCCTGCGGTAGTGTCTTCAAAGAACTCACTATCGATACCTGACGGACATTTCGTAAAACAACAAAATGAAATGTCCGTCAGCGAGATTTACTCGGCAAGATATTCTCAAAACCAAAATATTGGACATTTTAAAATTAAACAACGATGAACTTTAAAGACAAACAATAAGCTTAATTTACAAATAAGCAATAAAAGAGATAAATCAGTTTAAAGCAGTTAAAATAGTTAAAGCAGTTAAAGTAGTTAAACATTTGCAACCTGCAGCAATTTAATCATTGATAGCCATTTGCAATATCATTTGCAACCTGTAACAATTTTATTATTCAATAACAATTTGCAAGCCGCCTGTAACCTGTGACAATTTAGCATTCAATAAACACACTGTAGCAACCTGTAGAAAAGATGTTAGAACAATAATCAATAACCAGTCTAACCTAGTGATAAGTCCATGTCCAAGAGTACTAGAGATAACCAACATGCAGCCTGCGACGGGAGCAACTCCGAGGCTTACCCACCGTTCCGATATGGCAACGGTCAAGGATCTAACCCCCGTAATGTGTTGGAGGTAATTTAGTATAGCGCATCCAGTCATTCTGTAACACTTGTGATCATAGACTACCCCAATCCCAGGTCAAGTCTAGTGTCGGTCAAAAGAACGTGTACTATCTATCTATTATTGAAATTCCATCTTCCATTCTATATTATTAAAGTTCCATCTTCCATTCAATATTGTTGAAGTTCCATCTTCCATTCAGTCAATTCAATCTCGGTGTCTCAGTAGTCCGTACAACAGTTTCACCAAAGTTCACAACTTCACGACTTGATTCAGCAATTAAATGAAAACATAAAAATTCACTTAAATAGATGAAGGAACGGTTAAGATATGATTTTAACTAAGAAAATGAGTTTAAATTAGCTTAAAATATTTTCTAAGATTAGTAGTTATTTTTCAAGATTTTTAAACAATTTTTAAACAATTTTAAATAGCCAAAAACAATTTTAAATCAAGAAATGATTTTTAAAACATATGTTCAAGGAATTGTTTAAAGCAAACCGTACATCAGAATTCTTCAAACAAGGTGTCAAAATGATCGTATTCACTAGTACTATGACATATATTTTTATCGTACATAAGTGTATGTAAAATAACAGATTATGAATTTTAAAAGGATTTTTAAAATAAGAATTTATCATTACAACATATCTTCAAAGATTTATTCCGGGCAAACCGTACGTCGGAATTCTGTAAACAAGACGTCAAAACGATCGTATTTATAAGTACTGTAACATATATTTTTATCGTGCAACGGTATGTGTAAAAATTGCAAGCTACGAATTTTAAAAGGATTTAAACCTATTTAAATTTTGCCTTTAAAAATTCACTGTGAGAAATATACTTGCCTGATCGCGACGAAACTAGCGCCAATGGATTCGTTTCGACGTTTCTGATTTTCTGGGGCTAGTCACACATTTTTCTGGCCCCTATATTATTTATTATGAATTAAAAACCAATAAATCTATTTATTAATTAATTAAAAATACGAAAAATACGAAATATATCGTATTTACAAGTTTGCCATTCGAAACTTACGCAGCTTCGTTCGCCTTCGACCGTTCATGGCTGATGGGGTTCGACGTGGAGCGGCGATGGCGGAGTGCGGCGACGGCGGCGGCGGGAGCGACGGCGTCGGCGACGGCGGTGTCGAGGCGGTCGGAGACAGGGGAACGAGCGGCGGGGGCGGGTCTGTGCGGCGTCAGTCGGCGGCAGAAGCTCCGGGGTCGCCGTGGGGTGGTCGAGGTCGGTGGTCGAGCGTCGGAGGACAGCGGCGCTCGCTGTCGTGGGTGCAGGCGGTGGGAAGGTCTCGCGGCGGCGGAATCTCGACGGGGAGCGGCAACGACTGCAACACACGGCGGGGCTGGCTGCTCTGTTTTGAAGCGGGAACAGAGGGGCGGGGTGCTTCTCCGGTGACTCGGGGGCGTAGCGGGACGTCGGAGGCGGCGAGTGTGGCGACGGGCAGCGGAGCAGGTGGCGCTGAGGCACTCGGAGCAGCGTCGGACGGCTCACGGCGGGGCTGGCTGCGGCGACACGTCGAGCTGGGTGGACGTGGGTGAGCTCGGGCCTGGGTGATCGGCGGACGAGCGTGTAAAGCGGGGGTCGGGCTTTAAGAGCCTGGGTGATGTTGTTTAGGGGGAGAGAGAAGATGGATGGGGTTTTGCATGGGTTTCGAAAGAGGGAATGGGTTTAGAGTTGTTGGGTTGGTCTGAGTTTGGGTTGAGTCGTTTGTGAGGAAGAGGAGATAGCTGTTATGGGGGTTTAAATAGGTTATTAAGAATCAATTAATTAATAAGATTGCATTAAAGATTTAGTCAATAGAATTAATGCAAAGTTTTGGCTTTTTGACAAAAGAGTGCACAAATTAGACTAAACTTCTTTTATAAAACGTGTGAGGTTGCCGACGGTTTAAGGGTTTAACTAGGTAATTAACACGGTAATTAGGGTAACGTAAAACGGTAATTAGTGAAAGTAATTAGTGAAATTACAATTTTGCCCCTCGTGTTAAACGACTCCGAAAAATTACGAAAATATAGCCACGGGTTCGTATCGTCACGAGGATCGTGACTACGAGATCTATTTCGTAGTTTGGACTACGGAAATACGTGTTTTGGGCCAAACCGTTTAGGAAGCGGGTTTGCGGGTTCTCTATTGATCCGACTTCGGAAAATTACGAAATTAATGTGGGAGGCTCTAAATGATCATAGAATGACACTGTAGAAGTTTGAAATCATTTTGAAAACGTTTACATAGAAAAATAATTGTTACGGCTGTAACGTTAATACTTGAATTTAAATAATTATAAAAATCATTTCGGGATTTAGGATGGCACTCGTATACCCTAAAATAGGCTATAACTATATTGGTTCTATAAAACATTTTTTTATAAATGATTTAAAACTATTTTGATGTTCAACTCATAACAAACCATTATAAAATATTATTAATTAAGAAAATACGTAGAAAATAGGTATTGTTGAATACGGGTCATCACATTCTACCCTCCTTAAAATAATTCCGTCCTCGGAATTTATCAAAACTTTATTAAATAAAATAATTACTGTTATTAAGAAGCTCAAGCAAATAAATGATAAAATGGAAAACTAGTCGAATAATTACAATTTTGAAAATAAGTTGTTAATAGCATGAAATATAATGTGATATCAAAGCATCAAGAAAACAAGATATATTTCTAATAAGTATTAACATCATCATAGATTCCGTAACTATTCCTAAGACTGGTATCATTACAAAAGTTACTCTAACTTCTCAAGTAGTCCAAAATTAATATGAGATGATAATATCTCATGAAAATGAGGGCTATTATGATGACAACCTCTGTTCGAACTTGAAACCTGAGCTGATAAGCTAGTAGCAAGATAATCAATCACATAAAAAGAAGATCATAAAATTTATTCGTGCTACTGGTGACTAATTGGGTCTAGCCAAAGATATATAACATGTATCGACTAATCCACGGGTACCAGCAACATCAATCTCCATAATGCCCAACCACATGCTAACGTCCAGATCAACGCCCAAAGGTAAGTACAGGGCCAACATCCAAAGTCAGTACTTACTTCCAGTATTCCTTCCATCAACCTCCATAATATCCCACAATAAGGCAAGATCCAAGCTCTCATCCAGAGCCAAGCACAAGGCTTACATCCAACTTCAACTCCCAAGGCCAATATCATGCCAATAAGCATCGCCATTATTCCTTCTGTAGACCAATACTTGACATTCGCAACACCCAACATCACCCAACAAATGAACAACCAAAAAACACGCTTTCCAGCAAACCAAAAGGAGTAGACGCAAGAGGAAGCCTAAACGGGAGCTCAACCTGGGTGAGATCCAGGGCAGAGAGCTCAAGAGAAGCCCAATGATCACGGCTTCCCAAGATCTCAGCCACACAGCGGTAGCGAGGGTGGTGGCGAGGGTCGTCGCCAAGGCCAAAAATCCCAAGACATATCGTCGGAGGGCCATCGGTGGTTGTTGATCTATGGTAGAGAGAGCTTTGACCTCGACGTGACGGGGGCCACCCGGATACGGTGGAGCTGGCAGAGCTTCAGGTGAGGCCGAAGGAGCTTGAGAGGCGTTGGGCTCACGAAAGAAGAGGCACAACGAGGGGGTGGGCGTCGTCTCGGTGGAGAGGAAGCCACGGGATGGTTGGAGAGGGAGAGATGAGGGGTTTTTAAAGGGGGCGCCGAAAGTCATAGATAGGGTAGGCACCGAAAGTCATAGGTAGGGTAGGGTAGGCTAGGTTAGGCGGGAACGGGGCTCTAGGAGAGGGAACAGACAAAACGCAATAAAGAGAGGGAGAGAAAGTAGGCGGGAAAAGAATTCAAACCATGGAAAATCGGGTATAAGACGAAAGTAGGAGATAGAAAATACGAGCTCAAGAAAGAAGAAGAAGACGTAACGGTCTATACTTACAAGTCATGGTTTGGCTTGTCTCAAATTTCCAGCACCATCCTCAAATGTTTCTGAGCGTTCTTCGATCTGCTTCGTTGTCGATCTTGAACTTTGGATGATTGAAAACCGAATGCTACCCTCCTTAAAATAGACGTAGATAGGGTTTAAGCAATGAAAAGATTTTAATAAAGTCAATCGAAAGGTCATCAAGATAAAGGAAGGTTGATAGTGAAAAAGATCGATGACGTCACATAATCATGATTCACGTCCTTGCGGTCCAGCGGACACGGCCAGGGAAGTGACTAAGCCAGGATCACTTATGCCCAGTCTAGCTAGGTCGATCCAACAGACTTTAGCCAAGCACATTGACCGGTATCATGGTCCATTGAAGAAAGCTTATCATTTATATGCGTGCCATTATCAACTGAAGGAAAGGTGATGAAGTAGGTAGATGGTTCAACATATGAAAATAACTATAACTGCTAGCAAAAGAGGTTACTAGGGAAGGTATAACCAAGAATGGAACATGAGTTCCTAAGCAAGGGTTAAGAGTTCGAAAAAGGTAATGAGGTTCAATGGAAATAGTTCGTTGCGAATTTTGTGATAAGAAACAATAGGAAACTTCCAAATCAAGAAGTGGACATGCTATGAAGACAAATACATGTAGCACGATAAAATATGCTAGCAATGATAATAAAGACGATGGGTGTCAAATCGACGTAGATGGAAAAGATTCAGATATACTAGTGATTACCAGTTCAGCAGCTTCGTGGAGAATATAGGGTTGAATTCCAGTATTTCCTTTACAATACCCAAGATGTCGTCGTTGGTGACGCTGTGAGTATCTAGTTGACCTGCCATACTTCAAGACAAACCGCAATATAAGGTAAGTAAAAATCAAATCACCATCAGTTGTGAGTTCTTTTCTTTTTGGAATCCTTCCTTTTCTTCCTCCTTGGCTTAAACACACTAAGCGTCTGTATAAAAATTGCAGATCCTTGCATGCAAATTTAAGAAGCAGTTCAAACAACATTATTACATATCCAGCGTACAATAATTACGATACAACTTGGGCCTAGTATAGCAGCACAAACAAGGTACAAAAATTACATTATTTTAAATGTAAAGAAACAGTCGCGAAGGGGATTGTCTAATCTTCTGTGGGTAGGTACTCCACGTGCTCGTCAAGCACTGGCTCGGTTCCTGCGGTAGTGTCTTCAAAGAACTCACTATCGATACCTGACGGACATTTCGTAAAACAACAAAATGAAATGTCCGTCAGCGAGATTTACTCGGCAAGATATTCTCAAAACCAAAATATTGGACATTTTAAAATTAAACAACGATGAACTTTAAAGACAAACAATAAGCTTAATTTACAAATAAGCAATAAAAGAGATAAATCAGTTTAAAGCAGTTAAAATAGTTAAAGCAGTTAAAGTAGTTAAACATTTGCAACCTGCAGCAATTTAATCATTGATAGCCATTTGCAATATCATTTGCAACCTGTAACAATTTTATTATTCAATAACAATTTGCAAGCCGCCTGTAACCTGTGACAATTTAGCATTCAATAAACACACTGTAGCAACCTGTAGAAAAGATGTTAGAACAATAATCAATAACCAGTCTAACCTAGTGATAAGTCCATGTCCAAGAGTACTAGAGATAACCAACATGCAGCCTGCGACGGGAGCAACTCCGAGGCTTACCCACCGTTCCGATATGGCAACGGTCAAGGATCTAACCCCCGTAATGTGTTGGAGGTAATTTAGTATAGCGCATCCAGTCATTCTGTAACACTTGTGATCATAGACTACCCCAATCCCAGGTCAAGTCTAGTGTCGGTCAAAAGAACGTGTACTATCTATCTATTATTGAAATTCCATCTTCCATTCTATATTATTAAAGTTCCATCTTCCATTCAATATTGTTGAAGTTCCATCTTCCATTCAGTCAATTCAATCTCGGTGTCTCAGTAGTCCGTACAACAGTTTCACCAAAGTTCACAACTTCACGACTTGATTCAGCAATTAAATGAAAACATAAAAATTCACTTAAATAGATGAAGGAACGGTTAAGATATGATTTTAACTAAGAAAATGAGTTTAAATTAGCTTAAAATATTTTCTAAGATTAGTAGTTATTTTTCAAGATTTTTAAACAATTTTTAAACAATTTTAAATAGCCAAAAACAATTTTAAATCAAGAAATGATTTTTAAAACATATGTTCAAGGAATTGTTTAAAGCAAACCGTACATCAGAATTCTTCAAACAAGGTGTCAAAATGATCGTATTCACTAGTACTATGACATATATTTTTATCGTACATAAGTGTATGTAAAATAACAGATTATGAATTTTAAAAGGATTTTTAAAATAAGAATTTATCATTACAACATATCTTCAAAGATTTATTCCGGGCAAACCGTACGTCGGAATTCTGTAAACAAGACGTCAAAACGATCGTATTTATAAGTACTGTAACATATATTTTTATCGTGCAACGGTATGTGTAAAAATTGCAAGCTACGAATTTTAAAAGGATTTAAACCTATTTAAATTTTGCCTTTAAAAATTCACTGTGAGAAATATACTTGCCTGATCGCGACGAAACTAGCGCCAATGGATTCGTTTCGACGTTTCTGATTTTCTGGGGCTAGTCACACATTTTTCTGGCCCCTATATTATTTATTATGAATTAAAAACCAATAAATCTATTTATTAATTAATTAAAAATACGAAAAATACGAAATATATCGTATTTACAAGTTTGCCATTCGAAACTTACGCAGCTTCGTTCGCCTTCGACCGTTCATGGCTGATGGGGTTCGACGTGGAGCGGCGATGGCGGAGTGCGGCGACGGCGGCGGCGGGAGCGACGGCGTCGGCGACGGCGGTGTCGAGGCGGTCGGAGACAGGGGAACGAGCGGCGGGGGCGGGTCTGTGCGGCGTCAGTCGGCGGCAGAAGCTCCGGGGTCGCCGTGGGGTGGTCGAGGTCGGTGGTCGAGCGTCGGAGGACAGCGGCGCTCGCTGTCGTGGGTGCAGGCGGTGGGAAGGTCTCGCGGCGGCGGAATCTCGACGGGGAGCGGCAACGACTGCAACACACGGCGGGGCTGGCTGCTCTGTTTTGAAGCGGGAACAGAGGGGCGGGGTGCTTCTCCGGTGACTCGGGGGCGTAGCGGGACGTCGGAGGCGGCGAGTGTGGCGACGGGCAGCGGAGCAGGTGGCGCTGAGGCACTCGGAGCAGCGTCGGACGGCTCACGGCGGGGCTGGCTGCGGCGACACGTCGAGCTGGGTGGACGTGGGTGAGCTCGGGCCTGGGTGATCGGCGGACGAGCGTGTAAAGCGGGGGTCGGGCTTTAAGAGCCTGGGTGATGTTGTTTAGGGGGAGAGAGAAGATGGATGGGGTTTTGCATGGGTTTCGAAAGAGGGAATGGGTTTAGAGTTGTTGGGTTGGTCTGAGTTTGGGTTGAGTCGTTTGTGAGGAAGAGGAGATAGCTGTTATGGGGGTTTAAATAGGTTATTAAGAATCAATTAATTAATAAGATTGCATTAAAGATTTAGTCAATAGAATTAATGCAAAGTTTTGGCTTTTTGACAAAAGAGTGCACAAATTAGACTAAACTTCTTTTATAAAACGTGTGAGGTTGCCGACGGTTTAAGGGTTTAACTAGGTAATTAACACGGTAATTAGGGTAACGTAAAACGGTAATTAGTGAAAGTAATTAGTGAAATTACAATTTTGCCCCTCGGGTTAAACGACTCCGAAAAATTACGAAAATATAGCCACGGGTTCGTATCGTCACGAGGATCGTGACTACGAGATCTATTTCGTAGTTTGGACTACGGAAATACGTGTTTTGGGCCAAACCGTTTAGGAAGCGGGTTTGCGGGTTCTCTATTGATCCGACTTCGGAAAATTACGAAATTAATGTGGGAGGCTCTAAATGATCATAGAATGACACTGTAGAAGTTTGAAATCATTTTGAAAACGTTTACATAGAAAAATAATTGTTACGGCTGTAACGTTAATACTTGAATTTAAATAATTATAAAAATCATTTCGGGATTTAGGATGGCACTCGTATACCCTAAAATAGGCTATAACTATATTGGTTCTATAAAACATTTTTTTATAAATGATTTAAAACTATTTTGATGTTCAACTCATAACAAACCATTATAAAATATTATTAATTAAGAAAATACGTAGAAAATAGGTATTGTTGAATACGGGTCATCACACACAATCATGATGACATTTTGATGCATGAATGACATGACAAAATGCAAATAAGTTTGCGTACAGTTAATTGAAAGTAACCGTGACATGGCAGCATGAATGAAAGCATGGTAAAGGTGTCAGATCTAGCTTCGTTGTCAAGCTAGATCTAGTAAGGGCGCCTAGGCGACTATCATTTCATCGCCTAGTCTCTTTTACGCTAGTATACAAAATTGGCCTAAACGTGGCCTAAACAGTTACTGGCAAGTATGATCACTTGCATGTTTCCGGTGATATCGGTTGTCGTGGGTTCGTCTCGTCGGGCGTTACGCTATGGAACGACTGGTTCTCTGTTTGATTAAACACAAGTTTGAATCAGATTCATCCCAAATAATTAAACAGTAATTTGTTCTCTTTATTAGGTTCTCTATCCTAGGGGTGTTCATATCATATTATTACTAACTGTACATATACACATTTCTAAGTTACTGATGCTAACTAACATCTCAATTAATCAACTGTTTCTTTACATTTATAAATTTTAGCAGGTAGTTACTGCATATATGCTAACATTATAACCCATTGGCTTACAGACTCACTATAACATACTGACGTTATGAGTATATATATACCAACAACAGTTTAGGGTTGTAGTTCTTAAAGGTGTAAAACATGGTTTACTAGGCATATGTGGTATTTATCATTATTAGCTCAATGTATGATACTATTATACTGTTTATACCCTATTATGTATGAATATAAAAAAATCAATCTAATTACTCTACAGGTCACATGCCAAAACTTATAATGGCACTTAACTAAGAATTTATAACATCAGGTACATATGTATCAATATATATACTGCTAGCTAGGGATTCATGGTACGGTTTCCAAGTAAAGGGGAAATAACTCTCAGAATAAAAAACTTCTAACTCAGTACTCTGATGATAACAAAGATCATAGGTATTAGTAACTAACCTACCATTATAAATAACAAACTGACCTCTTGTATTATTAAGATTGCATGCATTAAACAGCATTTGTAAATGGGCTCACAGAATTTAGGATGCAAGGACTACAGGCGTACGTATGTAGAATATATACTCTAATATATATACAGGTGAGATTCTACAAGACCCTATAGACTATTTAAACACTTCATCGGGTTTATTTTTGATAGAGCAAAGAAAGATAGATGCTATTGTGTGCCGTCATCGAATTTGTTGATATTATGAAGGGAAAACACAATACAAGCATAAGTAACAATAACAAAGAGAGACAATATGTACACTGATTCTACAATATTAGGTATGTCCAGCAACACGTCCTCGATGAGGACCTAATCCACTATCACTTTGGGATTACAACACGTCTCAAATGCGACACACGTTCTAAGTGGAACTACGCTTCAAACTCGGTGGAACACCTCTCACAAAGCGAGAAGAAAAGAAATTGAAGATTACAACTCTTACTATTTTTACCTCCTTTACATGTAGCCTTAGATGAAGCTATTCTTGTGATGAAATGAAGGCTATGTTGATCTCTAAATGAAGTATAAGTGAAGTTTGTCGGAGATGAAGGAGTTTTGGCCAATTGGATTTGGAAGGTGATAGCTTAATGGCGAATGAATTGGGATTTATTACTTACAAGCTCTTGAATGAGAAAAGTGAGTTTTCTTCTTGAAATATTGATCGATGAATTGCCCAATAAATTATGCACCAAACCCCTATTTAAAGAGCACAAAATATGCACAAAACTTCCCCAAAATACTCATCAAATGGCTAGAAAACGGTTAGAAATCGTGGGAAAAATGAAAATGTTTTGGGCTGTGA
The DNA here is from genome assembly GCA_030789695.1 of Scilla litardierei. Classification (NCBI taxonomy): domain Eukaryota; kingdom Viridiplantae; phylum Streptophyta; class Magnoliopsida; order Asparagales; family Asparagaceae; genus Scilla; species Scilla litardierei. The sequence goes on from CM061142.1 coordinate 819,016,885, forward strand.
ATCCATCGTCAAGTCAAATTAGTCGACGAAAATCAAACTAGTCGATCGTATTGTTATGATTAGTCGACCACATTGTAAAAATTAGTCGACTACTTTGAGGTCCAGAGAGCAAAGTTCTTCTCCCATTCAAATCAGTCGACTAAAATTAAAAACCAGCCAACTACTTTCCTGAAATTTGGGTTAAAGGCTATGAAATTCAATGGAATGAGTTTAGAATGATTCTAAATAATGTGTGTGTTCCTAAGTGTATGAGAGCTTCATCAAATATCTTACACACTATCAAGGCTCAAAAAGAAGATTACATCAAAAGAAAATAAAAATTACAATAGATTCTTGATGTAAATGATCTTCAAGCACATGTCTTGATAGCTTTGAGCTCCAACGTCTTTAAGGGCTCCATATCCCCTAGAATTAATATTTGAAGCATTTTAATCTACAAATACACTCAATGAAATAATTAGTATCAATATATTGCACATCATCAAAACAAGATATATATACCCAATATCCAATATTCTCCACCTTTTCAATGATGACAACATACTGTATTAAAATATGAAATTTTCAATGCAATGCATGAGTATATGTGTGCAGTTCTAACACTTCTCTACATTTGGCATAATAAAAAAGAAGTAGTATTTGCTATATCTTTAGAAACATGCATATAGAGATTCAATATCCAAAAATATAATGTGTAACAAGTGTTGTGCATCAAAAATATAATACAACATGTAAAGATAGAATATTCTTACAAAACTTCTGCTCAAGCTCCCCTAAATGTGTGCACCATTTGCAATTTGACATCTCCCCCTTAATTTATGTACTTTCTTGAAATTTCCTTGGAGTAAGCTAATAAGCCCAATCAAATTTGAGAACCTACAAATCAAACATACAATTTTGGTCCTCTTTTCTTTTCGAGTCCATGTGGTTAGATACAAAAGGTAGAGAAATTCATACATTGGGGAATCAAACCCAATTTGATCTTGATTTCCCATCACATATCTATATTACAATTGACGGTAGATTTTGAATTTGTCCTATGTGGCAATGTCACATCAAGTTTTGGAGAGAAATTTTTGGGTTGAAGAGAAATTTGTTGGGAATACACAAAAACATTGAAATTAGGAATAGCCTTTTAATATTAGTTATGAAAAAAAATGTTTTGCACACACACAATCTCATCTTGGGAATGAACACGAGCTGTGGGAGAATGAACGCGGGAGATGCTGCCAACTCATTGATCCGCGTTGCAAAACCCTGTAAAATTTCGATCCCATCTGTTGATATTTCAGGGGAAACTAATAATTATTGATGTTTGTTTAAAATTAGGCCCCACGGGCACGGCTTATATGTATAAGGGCGCCGAAGGCGCCCGCTAAATTTTTTAACGCTGATTTGTTGTTCCGCGCCGAAGGCTCCCGCGCCGAAGGCTCCCGCGCCGAAATTGTTGTTTTACGTCGAATTTGTTGTTCTGCGCCGAAGGCACCCACGTCGAATTTGATGTTCTGTGTCGAAGGCGCATGCGCTGAATTTGTTTTTCCGCGCCGAAGGAGCCCGCGCCATTTTTTAACGTTGATTTGTTGTTCCGCGTCTATGGCACTTGCGTCGAAATTGTTGTTTTACGTCGAATTTGTTGTTCTGTGACGAAGGCACCCACGTTGAATTTGGTGTTCTGTGTCGAAGGCGCATGCGCTGAATTTGTTGTTCCGCACCGAAGGCACCCACGCCAAAGGCGCCTGTGCCGTTAAATATTGTAAGCTAATTTGTTTTTTTTTTAAATTTTGGATTTAAAAAAAATTTCAGGGAACAAAGATTTCGCAAGGGAAAATCTTAAATGAACCGTGCCCTCGGGCACGGGTTATGACTAGTATACTTATAATCTCTACAAAAATATACATCAATCATGAACCTAGAAATATATTCATCTTTCATTTGAAGTTTCCTATATTTAGGAATCCAACCTTGGATGAATCCATTTCTAGATCTACGCGTCCTATTGTTCTTTTTGTGCACCATATCATATGCTAATTTACTATTAGAGGGCCTTTGATAGCTAATCAGGCATCTAATTTCTCTTTGTCCTAATTGATCTTATCCACATTTTTATACAACTCATCATATTTGGTCTTAGTGGTAGTCAAGCACTTGTCTAAGTCATCTAACCTATTGAGAAGACTGCTAATCTCCTCACTAAGTACTCTATTTCTAGCAATCAATGTTAAATTTTCCTCTCTTATATTTCATCTACATATGGCATGCAATCACAATGAATCTTTTTAAATTTACTATTTTCCTTAAGCAATGATTCATTGAGAAAAGTAACTTTCTAACCATATCATCATCCTCATCAATAACATCATTATAACTACGAGAGGATTCAAATTCGGATTCGGAATTTACCTCATTTTTATCATGATTTCCCATGAAGCACATGTAGGCTTTTTCTTTCCTTTCTTCCTTTTCATTTTCTTCTTCACTCTCACTTGATGAGTCATTGGATGAAGCATTGGAATCTCGGTCCCAAGCTAAGTCATCGGATGAAGCAATGGAATCTCGGTCCCAATCCGCAAATGCTCTCTGCTTGGGCTTTGGCCATTTTGACGGTTCCTTTGCTTTATCTTTTCCATTGTCGTCCTTCTTTTGTGGTGGACATTTATTAATGCCATGTACGGGTCTATTGCAACCAAAAATAATAATATCATTAGATCATCTTTTCTTATTGAAATGTGACTTATGTTTGAGAAAGTTCTTGAATTGGCTTGTCGTAAGGCAAATTTGCCCATCATCGGACTCTTCTTTATCCGATGTAGCTTTAAAGCGATGGTCTTCTTCTTATTGGTTTCCACTTTGTCATGCTTTCATTGGTGTCAGAACTTATATGATGTGAGATTAGCAACCAAGTCTTCCAACGTCATCTTTGATAAATTGTTTCCTTCCTCAAATGCGATGGCCTTTCTTTCCCTCTCAGGTGTGAGTGACTCAAGTAACTTGGTCACATGATCACTTTGAGTATAGATCTTCCCACGTGCCGCGAGTGTGTTGATGATCTCTGTGAAGCGGGCACACATCTACGTGATTGACTTTCCAGTCTTCATCTCAAAATCTTGATACCTACTCACATAAAGAGATGTTGTAGAAAATTTAGCTTTACTATTACCTTTACATGTGACCTCAAGAATTTTCTAAATTTCATGAGCGATGATGGCATGTGCTACTTGATTACTCTCCATATTGTTGAGTGCACAAAGTATTGTATTCATCAACTTGAAGCTCAACATGTCTTTCTTCTTATTGGCATTGGTCCATTCATTTGTTGGTTTTGTAGGTGGCACATATTCATCTTCAATCATGCTCCATGTGTTGAAAGACGTAGACTTGCAATAGATGCGGATGCGGTTCTTCCATGTATTGTAATTGGTTCCATTGAGCATATGAGGACGGTTGGTCGATTGTCCCAAGAGAAATCTATCATTGTCAATGCTTGTTGACGCCATCATATAACGAGGCTCTGATACCACGTTTTGGGATCATGTACTATGGATGGACAAACAGAAGGCTGGAGTATGAATGAGAAATAAAAATTCGCTAGTGATCTACCTAGCTTATCAAATGGAGGTGCCCAGGTATAACCTAATCAACAAAAATAGCTCGCAATAATCAAATTAGACGCGGAAGCAAAAACACAATGCAAGCACAAATCACAATCACAATCACAAATAGAGCCAATATTTGCCATTGTTCCCCAATCTTGGATACGTCCAACAACACATCATCAATGCGGACCTAATCCACTATCACTTCAGGATTACTACACGTCTCAAATGTGCCACACGTTCCAATTGGAACAACATGTCAAACTCGGTGGACAACACCTTTTACAACTAGAGAAGAAAAGAAATTGAAGATTACAACTCTTACTCTTTTTTACCTCCTTTTACCTATAGCCTTGGATGAAGCTATTCTTGAGATGAAGTGAAGACTATTGTGATCTCCAAATGAAGTATAAGTGAAGATTGTTGGAGATGAAGGAGTTTTGGCCAATTGGATTTGGAAGGTGATAGCTTAACGGCCAATGGATTTGGATTTAGTGCTTAAAAGCGTTTGGATGAGAAAAGCGAGTTTTCTTCTTGGAATATTGATCAATGAGTTGCTCAATATATTTGCACCAAGTCCCTGTTTAAAGAGCCCAAACCATGCACAAAACTAACCCCAAAATACCATTCAAACGGCTAGAAATCGTGGGTAAAAATGAAAATGTTCTGGGATGTGAATATGTTGTCAAATCAAATTAGTCGACTAAAATCAAAAACTAGTCGACAACAGTGTTAAGATTAGTCGACCGCAGAATTAGCCAACTACTTTGAGATCCGGAGAACAAAGTTTCTTCTCCCATTCTAATCAGTCTACTAAAATTAAAAATCAGTCGACTACTTTCCTAACACTTGGGTTAAAGGCTATAAAACTCTAGAAAATGAATCTAGAATGATTCTAACTGATGTGTGTGTTCCGAACTGTATGGGAGCTTCATCAAAGACCTTACACACTATCAAGACTCATAAAGAATATTACATCAAAAGAAAATAAAAATTTCAATAAATTCTTGATGGAAATGATCTTCAAGCATATATCTTGGTGCCTTTGAGCTCCAATGTCTTTGATGGCTCCATATCCCCTAGAATTGATCTTTGAAACATTTTAATCAGCAAATACACTCAATGAAATAATTAGCATCAATATATTGATCATCATCAAAACTAAATACACTCCATATCCACTAGGATTGATATTTGAAACATTTTAATCTACATATACACTCAATGAAATAATTGTTGGATATTGGACTCCCCGGATTTGGTTTTGGATGATGAACAAACATAAATATAACGTGAACTAACACTTTGTGAGCGCAGTTATGGAGATCGTCGCCAAATTCATATGAATATCAATTACGACGTCTCAAGACTTCTCAAAGCACGTGATCGTATGCCTAAAGCTTCGTTGAAGCTTATGGACCATTTTAGAAGTCATGAAGATTCGATTGAAGCTATTGAAGACGGTATCGTCAAGTTTTATTTATTGTCTTTAAGCTTCTTTCGTAGAATGTTAAGCCTTGAGTAGGTCTTACGGTTTAAATCTTCATAACGCTCATATCTTAGCTCTAGGATCTTAGTAGAAGTCCATACAATCCTTCCCGAAGCTTCGCGCTTCGATTCGTGACTTCTTGTGCATGTTAGTTGGTTCAAGAAGAAGAACTGACCGACTAGATGGTGATCTAGTCGGTCGGCAAAGCTTCTTGGACCGACTAGTTTCTGTCAGTTAATTCTAAGCTCTTTACTGTTTACAGTTAGTCGGTCTAAGTTGACTCACCGACCGACTAGTTTGTGAACCAGTCGGTCAGTGATGCTTCTGTGACCGACTAGTTGAGCTTTCCCTGTACATGCATTTTTGAGCCTGAGCTACTGTTTATCTTTAGTCGGTCTGTGTTCATTGATCGACTGACTAGTTGATGAACTAGTCGGTCAACTTTCCTTCTTGGACCGACTAGTTTAGTTTTACTGTACATGCCAATTTTTCACCTAACTTACTGTTTATCGTTAGTCGGTCTATGCTCTTTTGGCGACCGACTAGTTGGTGAATTAGTCGGTCAACATTTGTTCTTGGACCGACTAAGTCTATTTGTGCTCAGACTTCAGTTTTATCTGTTAGTCGGTCTCAGTTGAGTGACCGACCGACTAGTTGTGAAACTAGTCGGTCAGCCACTCTTCTTGGACCGACTAGTTCCTTTTGTCTGTGCTTTGATCTTTTTTCTGTTCACTCATTAGTTGGTATACGTTAATTGACCGACCGACTAGTTGATGAACTAGTCGGTCGGTGGTTGTTCTTTGACCGACTAGTTGGGTTCAGAAAAGAGCCGTTGGAGCTTTAATTGAAACGTTTTTCTCTCTGTCTCTCCTCTATCATATAAATAGTTGTTGGGCTGCATTCATTGCAGTCAAGGCTGATATTATTGCAAGTTTAGAGATCAAGAGAAATCATTCCAAGCTCATTCAAAGCTCATTCATTCCATTCAATAATCTCTCCTCACTCTTACTTCCAAAGAGAGATTCATTGAGTGTGAAGCCTTCCAAGCCAAGTGCTTGATTCTAGGTCACCAATATCCCCATAGCTCTCCATCGCTGATCTACATCTTGGAGCTAGGGTTTGGTGCCACTTCTTCTTCCTCAAAATCATCCTTGCCCTAATTCGTAAGCATTACTCAAGGCATATGTATTTTGTCGGTAAGAAGTTTCTTATTTCATTTCAATTTCATATTGTAAGTTTCACTCTCGGTTGTGAGAGTGTGGTTGTGATCCCGGGTTGTGGGAGTTACAAATTACCTTTTGTATGATTTGACTTGTGGAGGTTTTTTTTCACAAGTATTTCATAGTGGAAATCTTGAGTTAGGGTTTCTAACTCAAGTATCCGGAGGGGATCCGGGTGGTTGGGACGTAGGATCACCGGGAACAAGTCGGGAAGACTTGGGTGGATCCGAACCCAGTAATATCTTGTGTTAGCATTGTTAATTTTGTTGTTGTCTTCATTTTAAGCTTCCGCAAATTGATTTGGTAGTTGTTTGCACGATAATTAGGAATTATACTCCTTGTTTTTTTAAAGTACTATTCACCCCCCCTCTAGTACTTGTGCAGTAGCTTGTAGGGCATTACATTTGGTATCAGAGCCAGATACTTAGCTATGTCTGCCAACGACAACAAGACCGTGCGTCCACCTTCCGACTATGGCACCTTCAGGAACCGTGAAGGAGCATCTTCGGTGATGGAAGGACATTCCTCAACGAGGCCTCCATTCTTCAACGGTACCAACTACGGGTACTGGAAATGCCGGATGGAAACCTTCCTCCGGAGTGCATCTCTATGGAGGACCACGATGAAGGAATACGTCGAGCCCACCGAAGAAGACTTTGAGAAATGGACAACCGCGGAGGTCGCCGCGGAGGTAAGCAATGCCAAGGCAATGAACGCCTTGCAATGCGCATTGGAGCCCGAGGACTTCAATAAGATATGCACATGTAAGAGTGCATATCAAATTTGGAACTCCCTCCTCATACTACATGAAGGGACGAGTAGGGTAAGAGACTCTAAACTCGTAGTTGTTAACAAATATTACGAAATGTTTCATATGCAACAGGGCGAAAAGATGAAGGAGTATTACGCTCGCTTCGTCGACATCATAAACGAGTTGGAGGCTCTCGGCAAAACCTACACCCAAAAGGAGAAGTGTTCGAAGCTTATCGAAGGACTTCCTTCTTCTTGGGAAAAGCGTACCTTAGCCATCGAGGAAGGTAATGATATGAATAAGTACACCGTAGTTCAACTAATGGGTACTTTAATGTCATACGAGGTACGCAAGGATAGCAAGCTAAAATTGCAGGAAAAGATGAAGTCCTACCTAAAGCAAGACGAGCCAAAGAAGAAGGCTATTGCTTTCAAGGCCGCTCCATCCACATCCACATCAACCGATGATGAAGACTCGGAAAACGAGTTGGACTTGGAGTCCATGGCACTCATGGCCAAGAAGTTCAACCGTTTCTTCCGAAAAGGTAACTATAAGAACAAAGCTAAATTTGGTTCTTCTAACGCCTCCTCCTCTCCTTTGTGTTTCAAGTGCAATAAGCCTGGACACATGAAACCGGAGTGTCCTCTCAACAAGCAAAAGGAGAAGTGGAAGGCGCCGAAATTCGATAAGTCCAAGAAGTACAAGAAAGGGAACAAAAAGGGACTTGTCGGAGCAACATTCACCGACTCCGAGGATTACTCAAGCGGAGAGTCGGACGAAGAGCAAGTGGAGCAAGCGCACATGTGCTTCATGGCAAGAGAGGAGCATGATCAAGAATCCTCCTCTTCCGATGATAGTGACAACGAAGGCGATGAGGTAACTATGGATGACCTTAGGAATGCTAATTCTCAACTATGGTCTAAGTATACTAAATTAGTAAATAGATATACTAAGGTAAAAGATGACCTAGCTAGCATTCAAACCTCGCCTAAAACTATCATCACCAACAACGACACCGTTGTTGAAGAGTTAAGAAATGAGATTGTTAATCTCAAATCTAAACTTGAACATGTTAGCATTGAAGATCCGGAAGAACATAAGATAGCGGATTTAACTTCTCAAAACTCGACTTTGAGTATTGAGAATGAGAATCTTAAATCTCGTGTTTATGTGCTCACATCGCAAGTATCCAACTTGGATACTTCTATGCGTTCTCTCACCGATAAATATGAGAACACATTAGGCCGGATTAATAAATTCAATAAGGGTAAGTACCATTTGGATAAAATCCTAAGTGACTTACTTCCGGCCAATCACCACATTGGCTTGGGGTATACGATGGGATATTCATCCAAATCGGCCACTACTTTTGTTAGGCCAACTTCCGATGACTCAACGAGTGGTAGCAAACACTCTATTGGTAGTTCTTCTACCAATGGTGCTTCCACCTCGTCCACACCCTCTTTCGGAAAGAAACCCACTTTGGGTGGACCTCCAAAGAAGGGGCATGCGTATATGTACACCAATACTATGCCACGTAGGAACACACGTCCTACTCCACCGGCTCACACATATGATGATTTTTATGCAACACATTCACGGGCACGTGCACACCATGTGAGACACCCTCACGCACGTGTTCCCACACATGCATATGTTCACCCACAACATCATATGAATAATTATCCACATGCACCATTCCATCATGTTCCTTATGCATATCCACAACATGCATCACGTAGAAATCAACGTCGCATGCATGCACCCAATAGGATGAGGGCTCCCAAGATTTTCACTATTTGGAGCCCAAAGGACACAAGCATGGATGAAAAACAAGTGTATATGAATGCTTATTTTTCAGATGTTATGCATAGTAGAAATTATGTGGGGAAGTCTAAGTCCAATTGGACTTGGCTTCCAAAGGTCTAATCTTTTGGACCCAATGACCTTGGGTACCATGATATGAAATTTTCTATCTTTAGGTACTCAAGGAAAAGAAAAAGAAAAGGAGCAACAAATTTAAATTTAGCTCCAAGGGGAATTGGATACTCGATAGCGGGTGTTCAAAACATATGACGGGTGACGCTCAATTGCTCTCCGGAGTGGTTCCCATTGTAAATGGAAACCACGTCGTATTTGGAGGCACCGAGAGCGGAACCATCATAGGTGTTGGTAAAGTGGGTAATCCTTCTAAACCCATTATATGTGATGTTTACCTTGTTAAAGGATTAAACCACAATCTTATTTCAATAAGTCAACTTTGTGACAAAGGTTACAAAGTTAACTTTGCGAAAGGAATGTGCCATATTTTAAGAAAAGATAATAATGAATTATTGTTTTCCGGCACACGCCATAAGGATATATATATCCTAAATCTTCCTAAGTCTTATGAACAATGTCTCGTTGCCAACACAAGTGAACAACACTTATGGCATCGACGCTTTGGACATGTGAACTTTGGAACACTTTATAAGCTTTCAAAATTAAATTCCATTAAAGGTTTTTCGAAGCTCGTTTTTGAAAAGAAAAGTTTTTGTGATTGTTGTCAACGTGGCAAGCTTCCTAAATCTTCATTTAAACCTAAGAAAAGCATTTCTACTAAACGGCCACTAGAGCTATTACATCTAGACTTATTTGGGCCAACTAGAGTTGCTTCCATAGGAAATGCAAGATATGGACTTGTCATCGTAGATGATTATTCGAGATTTACATGGGTGTTTTCATTATGTAATAAAAATGAAGCTTTTGAAAACTTCACAATTTTTGTTAAGAAAGTACAAAATCTCTTAGGAACCACCGTTGTCACTATTCGTAGTGATCATGGAGGTGAATTTGAGAATGAGTCTTTTGAGACATTTTGTGATGAAGTTGGTATTACACACACCTTCTCTTTCCCTCGTGCACCTCCTCAAAATGGTGTAGTTGAGAGAAAAAATAGGACGCTAGTGGAGTGTGCTCGTACTATGCTTGATGATAGCCAACTAGGCCATCAATTTTGGGCGGAAGCGGTACACACCGCTTGCTATGTGTTTAATAGAATACTTTTGAGGCCCGGCACTAAACAAACTTGTTATGAATTGTTGTTTGGTAGGTTGCCTCAAGTTAAACATTTTCGTGTTTTTGGTTCGAAATGTTTTATTAAAAACACATATGATAGTTTGGACAAATTCGATCCAAGATCCGATGAGGGGATTTTTGTTAGATATTCTTCGCGTAGCAAAGCCTACCGGATATTCAACAAACGAACCTCAACGATCGAGGAGTCGCTTCATGTGTCATTTAATGAAGGATTTGTTCCAACTAGAATTTCAAATGATGATGATTCTATGGATGTTTTATGTGATTCGTTTGATAATACTAAGTCTAATGATTCTATTGATTCTATTGAGACTAACCCATCTAATGAAGTTGTTGAGAATGTTCCTAGTGACCAAGGTATTCCCAAACGGCTTCATACTGTTCGTGACCATCATCATGAGCAAGTCATTGTCAATATCCATGATAGTGTCAAGACGAGATCGCAAGTGAACTACTTCGCTCATTGTGCCTTTGCCTCCTCGATAGAGCCAAAGAATGTTAATGAAGCATGCGAAGATAGCGCTTGGATCTTAGCCATGGAGGAGGAACTCATTCAATTCGAGAGGAATGAAGTTTGGGAGCTTGTTCCATTGCCATCGAAGAACCACACCGTCATAAGGACAAAGTGGATCTTCAAGAACAAAACCGACGAAAACCAAGTCGTCGTCCGGAACAAAGCTCGGTTAGTTGCTCAAGGCTACCGTCAAGAGGAAGGTATTGACTTCGAAGAATCCTTCGCTCCGGTAGCTAGATTAGAATCAATTAGATTATTATTGTCTTTTGCATGCCATAAGGATTTTAAATTATTTCAAATGGATGTTAAAAGTGCATTTTTAAATGGAGATGTTGTTGAGGAAGTTTACGTTTCTCAACCTCCGGGTTTTATTAATGAAAAATTTCCAAATCATGTTTTTAAACTAAAGAAAGCGCTTTACGGCTTGAGACAAGCTCCTCGAGCTTGGTATGATCGCCTAAAGAATTTTCTTTTGGATTTGAATTTTAAAATGGGAGAAGCCGATTCTACACTTTTTGTTAAACATTCGAATAATGATATAATTTTAGTTCAAATTTATGTTGATGATATCATTTTCGGTGCTACTAACTTTGCTCTTTGCGAAGAGTTTTCTAATGTGATGAAGGAACAATTTGAGATGAGCCACATGGGTGAGCTCAAGTATTTCTTAGGTCTCCAAATTCGCCAAATGGACGATGCAATCTTCATCCACCAAACGAAGTATACGATGGAGTTGCTAAAAGCGATTTGGAATGGAGAGTGCCTCCGGGAAAAGTCTCCAATGAGCACGACTACGCATCTTGATAAGGATACGGGCGCTAAGGATGTAGACATTCGTCTATATCGAGGTATGATAGGTAGTTTACTTTATCTTACCGCAAGTAGGCCCGATATTATGTTTGTCGTATGCGTATGCGCTCGTTATCAGTCTCAACCTAAGGAGTCTCACTTAGTAGCGGTAAAACGTATTTTTCGCTATCTAAGTTACACTTTAGATTTTGGATTACTTTATCCGAAATCTAGCACATATGAGTTAATCTCATATAGTGATGCCGATTATGAGGGATGCAAATCCGACAGGAAAAGTACTAGTGGCACTTGCCATTTTATAGGAAATTCCCTTGTCTATTGGTTTTCCAAGAAGAAAAATTCCGTATCACTTTCAACCACCGAGGCAGAATACATTACCGCCGGTGCCGCGTGTGCTCAAGTTCTTTGGATGAGACACACACTTAAAGACTTTGGTATAAATTGTGATACTTGCCCTATCATGGTTGACAACCAAAGTGCAATATGTCTTTCCAAGAACCCGGTACACCATTCCCGTTCGAAACACATAGATGTCCGACACCACTTTTTAGATGATCGTGTTGCTAAAAAGGACATCATTTTAGTGTACGTTGAAACCCAAAAGCAAATCGCCGATATTTTCACGAAACCCCTAAAGGAGGACTCCTTTGTGCGGTTGCGTCGAGAATTGGGGATTATGGGTGAATCCGAGATATAGGATTCATATTTCATTCAATAATCTTGCATGCTATTTTATTTCACAATATTTCATTCATGCTAGACTTATTGGATTTTTCGGGATTTTATGTGATATTTTGAATTTTTGCTCGAATTCATGTTTGAATGTCGTATTTGAGATTTCGATGTTTAATGGGGTAGTTTAGATGATTTTTGAGAGGATTGTGATGTATCGTCCAAGTATTTTGAGGAGAGAACTTCATTATCAATTTTTGGACTCATCTAGTTGGTCTCAGTTCATCAACCAACCGACTAGATTCACATCTAGTCGGTCAGCTAATGAACTCAGACCGACTAGCTCTATCTCTCAACTTTTGAACTCCTTTAGTCGGTATCAGTTCAATCACCAACCGACTAGATTCGTCTCTAGTCGGTTAGAAAAAGAACTCAGACCGACTAACTCAAGCTATTTTTGAGTTTCCTCTCCAGCTTAACTCTTTAGTCGGTTCATGTTCAGTGACCGACCGACTAGATTGAGATCTAGTCGGTCAGTAAATGAACACAGACCGACTAATTCTTGTCAGTTAACTTGGGTTCAGCCACTGTTTGCAACTAGTCGGTTCAAGCTCATTGACCGACCGACTAGATCGTGATCTAGTCGGTCAGTGCTTGAACTGTGACCGACTAGTTGTGCTAGGGACTGTTTGGTCTTTTGAGCTCTCGACCGACTTAAACTCGATCTGACCGACTCTTTTTCATTTTAGTCGGTTGCTATCTCTTCTCCAGCTCGCAAAACCCCCGTTCCTCCCTCGTGACCTTTCGTCTTCCGGCCATTTTCCGACCATTCACGCCGCCGATCGCCGTCGATCTTCCTCATAGGGTAACCCCTCTCGCTCCCTCTCCTGTCTAGGGTTCGATTTTCTATTCCTAGGGTTAGGGTTAGTTCTTTTTCAGTTAGGGCTTCTTCTAAGGTTTCGGATTTCCTAGGGTTGTGCTAGGGTTTCTTCGATTTGATCTCTCTTGCATCGTGTCGTGCCGCGATTATGGCTCGTACACGTATCCCGATCACTCCCTCTAGCCCATCGCCGATGACCGTAGAACCAACCCCTTCGGACCCCGATCAACCTTCAAGAACCCCTCCGAAACGCCGTGCTAAGACCACCCAACCCTCTTCGTCTTCGCCTCCTCTTAAGCGTAAGAGGACGACGACTGCGAAACCCCGCGCCCGACCTCAGCCCAAGCCCAAGCAAGTTATTTTCCGTGCTCCCACTCCTCCCGGTGCTTCGGATTCCGACACCGAGTATATCCCCGAGCCTGAGACTCATAGGGAACCCACTCCTCCTACCCATCCTGAGTCTAGCTCCCGCCCTCGTACATCTACCCGTAAGCCTAAGGGAAAGGCTCCGATGCCGGTAGGCGGTGTCGATATCTCGTTGTGTCGTGACGACCCGTTGTGTCTCGCGGCTTACAACCGTATCAAACATTGCCCGCTGCTTCTGGAGCATTTCGTCCAGTTTAGCGACTTCATAGGGCTAGCTGATCTTCTTTCGTCGTCGGGTCTTCTCGATTACCTTCGATATGACCCGAAGGCGAATCCTCACCCCTACCCTCGATTAGTCAAGCTATTCTATGCCAATAGGATCCAGGGTTAGTACGATGAGACCCACTCTGTTGAGACGACTATTTTGGGGACTCCTATAGTCCTCACAGCAGAAATCTTAGGAGAGATTTTGGGTATCTCTTCGTCTGGCCTCCTCCCCTCGGACATTTCTGTTGATGATATTTCTTCCTTAGATCAGACCATCCTTTCTGAGATTTTCCATCAGATTCCTCCCGCCATGATTGGCGTACCCTCCAAGTCTTTCAAGCCAAATGCATGGGTCCTGAACTTGATTCTGAAGTCTTGCTTTCTTCCCAAGTACGGCTCCCCATCTCAACCGTCCCAGCCTTTTCTGAAGCTTATCTATGCTATCTTCATGGGGAGCTCGATTAACTGGGCTCGCATTATACTCGATAAGATTGACTCTTTCGAGTGTATTCGCAAGTCCTCTAAATCGGCTCATATCCCATTTTCGTGCTTGTTGACCCTTGTTTTCCGTCACTTCCGTGTCCCCTTGCCTCGTGACGATGAGCGTCCTCTTGGTCCTCCCCTGAACGCGACGGCCGTCAAGAAATCTCTTGCGGCGCTCCGTCACGTTCAGAGGACGACACCTTCAGCGTCTGCCCCTGCCTCTGCCTCAGCTGCTCCCTCTGCCACCCTTGATGATGACGTTCGGTTACTTCATCGTCACGAGTCTCGTTTGGCTCGTACCGAGGAGGTAGTTTGCCGTGTGGCTAGTCTGATGGGTGTTCAGCTTCCTCCTCCTGTTTCTGAGGATGAGGAGATGGATGAGTTGGTCGAGGAAGACATTGAGGAGCTTTGTCGTGCTTCCACTCGTGCCCCCGAGGGCCCTTCTGGTACTGCTGCTGGTGCTTCCTCTTCTGGTGATGCTGTTGCTGCTTCGTCCGCTGGTGCCCCCGAGAGCACACCTGTTGCCACCACTCATGCGGTGGATACTCCGACTGGTGCTCCCGAGGCCACTGCTGTTGCTGCTCCAGAGATTGCCACTTCTACCGTCGCTCCTGCTGATCTTCCTGACGTTCCTGCTGATCCAGTTTCCACCACTTCCACTGCAGAGCCTGCTGCTGCTGCAGATCCTGCCGGTTCCTCTTGAGCTTCTTTGAGGACTCTCCGATGCTCCTTAGATGATACATCTAGTGTGAGAGAGTTTGGTTAGGATAGAGTGGGGGTTTGGATCATTTTGATGTATTTTGATACTTTTGATGATGTTGTATGTTTTATGACACTCCGATATCTGTGTATGATGATGTATTTTTTGCATCGATCGGTGGATCGATGTTTTGTATGTCAGTGCTGTTCATTTTTGATGTACTCTGGTTCATATCCTTTATATATATACATCGCAGTTGACATTTCATACTATTGTGCAAAATTTATAATTTTTTTATATGTCTCTGATGTTTGATTTCGTCTCTCGACGATATTAACTTGGTTTAATAGAAATTTCTTCTATGGAAACATAGAATTGTTTTCCATGCACTAAAATTACCAAAAATGTTGATATTGGAGAGTATATTCCATAACTCAATCCGTAATATTGATTTGAGTTTTGATGATTTTGTTTTACGATTTTTCGACTATGGTTTCATTGACACGCCTTGATTTTATTCGTATTCTTTTGGTGTCACTTGAACCGTCTTCGTATTCTACGACTCCCGTGCTTTTTATTTGAGGCCATTGTTGTTGTCGTTGTTATCCTCCCGCTCTTTTTGCTTATGCCAAAAGGGGAGAGATATAATAATAACGATGTGCTAAATGAAAATTTAGAGCACTATTCCAAGAATCTAATTTAATATGTTAGATTCAGGGGGAGTTAAGATATATAAATGGATTTTCAAATCCGATATTTCAATAACCTACATTTGGTATTCGATATTTCAATAATCAGTTCTCATTTTATATACTTCACTCGTCTGCTTGATGCGTATTATTATTGTTTAATTTGGAATTAACGTGTCATCAATGCAGGGGGAGTAAGTAAATTTCATTTGAATTATTATTTTTGATTATTATTTATGTTGGTTTGTCATCACCAAAAAGGGGGAGAATGTTGGATATTGGACTCCCCGGATTTGGTTTTGGATGATGAACAAACATAAATATAACGTGAACTAACACTTTGTGAGCGCAGTTATGGAGATCGTCGCCAAATTCATATGAATATCAATTACGACGTCTCAAGACTTCTCAAAACACGTGATCGTATGCCTAAAGCTTCGTTGAAGCTTATGGGCTATTTTAGAAGTCATGAAGATTCGATTGAAGCTATTGAAGACGGTATCGTCAAGTTTTATTTATTGTCTTTAAGCTGCTTTCGTAGAATGTTAAGCCTTGAGTAGGTCTTACGGTTTAAATCTTTATAACGCTCATATCCTAGCTCTAGGATCTTAGTAGAAGTCCATACAATCCTTCCCGAAGCTTCGCGCTTCGATTCGCGACTTCTTGTGCATGTTAGTTGGTTCAAGAAGAAGAACTGACCGACTAGATGGTGATCTAGTCGGTCGGCAAAGCTTCTTGGACCGACTAGTTTCTGTCAGTTAATTCTAAGCTCTTTACTGTTTACAGTTAGTCGGTCTAAGTTGACTCACCGACCGACTAGTTTATGAACTAGTCGGTCAGTGATGCTTCTGTGACCGACTAGTTGAGCTTTCCCTGTACATGCATTTTTGAGCATGAGCTACTGTTTATCTTTAGTTGGTCTGTGTTCATTGATCGACCGACTAGTTGATGAACTAGTCGGTCAACTTTCCTTCTTGGACCGACTAGTTTAGTTTTACTGTACATGCCAATTTTTCACCTAACTTACTGTTTATCGTTAGTCGGTCTATGCTCTTTTGGCGACCGACTAGTTGGTGAATTAGTCGGTCAACATTTGTTCTTGGACCGACTAAGTCTATTTGTGCTCAGACTTCAGTTTTATCTGTTAGTCGGTCTCAGTTGAGTGACCGACCGACTAGTTGTGAAACTAGTCGGTCAGCCACTCTTCTTGGACCGACTAGTTCCTTTTGTCTGTGCTTTGATCTTTTCTCTGTTCACTCATTAGTCGGTATACGTTAATTGACCGACCGACTAGTTGATGAACTAGTCGGTCGGTGGTTGTTCTTTGACCGACTAGTTGGGTTCAGAAAAGAGCCGTTGGAGCTTTAATTGAAACGTTTTTCTCTCTCTCTCTCTCCTCTATCCTATAAATAGTTGTTGGGCTGCATTCATTGCAGTCAAGGCTGATATTATTGCAAGTTTAGAGATCAAGAGAAATCATTCCAAGCTCATTCAAAGCTCATTCATTCCATTCAATAATCTCTCCTCACTCTTACTTCCAAAGAGAGATTCATTGAGTGTGAAGCCTTCCAAGCCAAGTGCTTGATTCTAGGTCACCAACATCCCCATAGCTCTCCATCGCTGATCTACATCTTGGAGCTAGGGTTTGGTGCCACTTCTTCTTCCTCAAAATCATCCTTGCCCTAATTCGTAAGCATTACTCAAGGCATAGGTATTTGTCGGTAAGAAGTTTCTTATTTCATTTCAATTTCATATTGTAAGTTTCACTCTCGGTTGTGAGAGTGTGGTTGTGATCCCGGGTTGTGGGAGTCACAAATTACCTTTTGTATGATTTGACTTGTGGAGGTTTTTTTTCACAAGTATTTCATAGTGGAAATCTTGAGTTAGGGGTTTTAACTCAAGTATCCGGAGGGGATCCGGGTGGTTGGGACGTAGGATCACCGGGAACAAGTCGGGAAGACTTGGGTGGATCCGAACCCAGTAATATCTTGTGTTAGCATTGTTAATTTTGTTGTTGTCTTCAATTTAAGCTTCCGCAAATTGATTTGGTAGTTGTTTGCACGATAATTAGGAATTATACTCCTTGTTTTTTTTAAAGTACTATTCACCCCCACTCTAGTACTTGTGCAGTAGCTTGTAGGGCATTACAATAATTAGTATCACGATACCAAGCTTTAAAATGTGGACACACATTACTATATATGGCATGGTAATTATTTTTACCATTAGTACATTTCATTGTATGACTTTATAGTTTTCAATATGCATAGTTTGATAAAATATTGGTTTGTATTTTTATATAAATAGATGATGATGAAGATTTGGCTAAAACTGTAAGTCTATAATCATAATTCTAAATTATATATTTTATCCAATATCCAATAATTTCTAGTGTTTTCTATTGATGTCTATTGAAATTCTTTGTAATCTTTTTCTTGGGATTCCTCTTTTTGGGTTGATGGATTATATGTGAGAGCTTTTGGGTTTCTTCTCTTTTGTGAGATTTGAGTTCTCTTTTGGGTTTCGTGAGAATAGTTTGAACTCTAATCTAGGAGTTGTTGGTATTCTCGTTTGTTGAAGAAGATTGAAGGAGTCGGGTGTAATTGATATGATCTTATTTATGGAAACCATCACGGGAAGCTGGACGTAGGCGATGTTAGCGGGCCGAACCAGAGTAAACTCTGTGTCGCTTGATTTGTTAACTTCATGCTTTCTTTACTTTTTATCTTGCTTGTTTGATTGGATTGTGTCATTGTGATTTATCTCCGAAAGATCGCGGTATAACGATTGTTGGGTAGCTATTCGCCGTGGGGGCTTCAGCTTGCATATCTTAGTTATTTATCCAACAGCTGCTCGTCGGCGGTCGGCTGGAAGAAAATGGCGGCAGGAAAACTAGGGCTCCCCGTGATTGACATCTCCTCGCCTGATCGAGCCTCCACCGCCAAATCAATCCGCCAGGTTCCTAATTTTAATTTTACTCCTCAATTCTTTCTTTTTTCTCATTCCCATTTTTCTCACAACATACCACTTTTTTCCCCCAAAATTTAGTTCAGGCGTGTTTGGATCATGGATTCTTCTACTTAATAAACCACGGGATCGAGAAGGAATTGCTTGAAAAAGTGTTCAGTGAGAGCAAGAAGTTCTTCTCTTTGCCCCTGCAGGCGAAGATGGAGCTCGAGCACAACAAGCACCATCGAGGCTACACCCCCATGTATGCAGAGACCCTCGATCCTTCCTCCAATTTCAAAGGTTCATTCTTTAAATCATTTTCTTGTTACTGCACATGATTTGATTCTGGATGTTTGTATTTTGTGATTCGATTCCTAAATCCAATTTCAGAGGTTCATAACTATACCCTTTGAATGATGGGGAATATAGGTTTAAGTTCTATGTTGTAAGCGATTTCTGAGAGAAGCTGCAATGCAAATCTTTGAACTCGGTGGTCTACCAAGTAGTTGCAATTCTCTACTTTCACCTGACATGAATGTTTCTGAGGCATAGCATGTATGTGATAGATTGTGTGAAAGAACGAATGCCAAGGGTTAAAAATCTCATTATTGATCATTGTTTTGATTGGCTCCTTTGGGTACCAAGATTAGAAGGTTTGGCAGTATATCTTACGAAGTATAATCAACTGTTATGACTGCAAGTTGAACGGGATAAGCTTGACACATCAATGAAACCGGACACCTTCTCTATTTATCGGATTGAAGGAGAGGCTCATTGAGAATACAGTTAATATTGAAACTCAGTTTACAAAGTAAGAAATCCAAAAAAAAATCATAAATTTAGGAAATGTTTGCCATGAAGTTGTAGGGGTTATTGGTGAAAATATTAACCTTATATTCCATTTTCACTTTATGCATATGTGTAAATGCTTTGGTTGTACAATATACTAGACTAGGGTGTAACTTTTCAAGTCCAGAAATATTCTACGTAGCCTTTTCACTTTAATATGTTATTTGAATCTTTCTCTGTCTTTACTTAGATTTGAGTATATAGAGATAGGTGGGCCAGTTCTATGCCTAAACAGATTCAGATCTGTCTATAATTCTGATTGTAGGAAATTCTACAGTTGGGTATTATGTCCAATAACCTATTGACAAGGGTTGAGGAGGAAACGTTTCGTCAAAAGCCCGAATGTACAGAATTATGCCGTTATTTTTCTCCATCCAGTTACATCCGTTGCTTTTTCTTCGATATATATTTTTGAAAATTATTAAAAAAATTACAAGGTTATGATTATATCAAATTTGTTCAGCTTGAATCATGATTAAAAAAACTCGCAAGATTATGATTATATAATAACAGTTATAAGAATTTTCCTATAATCGGGTATGTGTACATTTGAACCCTCCTAAACTGAAGAATCAAATGAAAATATCAGACTCAAACATTTATATTTGAAAGGTAAACAAAAAACTTAGAAATAAGTACATCTAACGTGTAATTTTAGAAGCAAAATAAGCGACTGTTATTTTCTATAAATCCAAAGAAGAAAAGTTAAACTAACGTTTCAACAAGTAGGTCTAACATTTGAGAGAAAAGTTTGCAAACATAATTTTTAATGTCAAATGAAGGATGTTAATAATCAACTCAGAGAGATAACAATATAATGGTAAGGTATCTTTGCAGTCATACATGATTTCTTCCCACTGTTGTTTAAATAAAAAAATATTGATGTCAAATATCTAATTTTGGAAAGTAAGAAGGGTGCAAATGTAATTTCATAAAGTGAAGAGAATATGATTAATTTTTGAAACGTTGAATAAGTAACCTAGATTGATCCTTAATATATAATTTGGGAATGTTACTGGAGCAAGTTTAATTTTAAAAAATATAACAGAATGATGACAGAGCTTGAGAGTAAGTAGGGTTTGAATTGGGCAAGTAATAATTGGATAGGTGGAAGGCTTGTTGAGACTTATTGAGTGGGCTCCATCTTATTAGGATATGCTTTTTTTCTTATTTTGACGAATTATTAGAGATGAACCTTGTCACAATTATTGGATATATTCTCACCCTATTTAAAGAGGGTCCTTTTTTGGTTTTTAGGATATTGTTTCCTGGATTTTGCGAATTATTAGAGATGATGCTTGATACAATTATAGGATAGATTCTCTCCATCATTCTTTTACAAGATATGTAGAAATTAGGTTAGTTGAGATTTGAGATAATGTTCGAAGAGTAATAACCCTATCCACATGTTATTGTTATATATATCCTCTCCACATGTTATTGTTATATATATATATATGAGAATAATGGGTATCATACGCCATATGAGGCTTTGCCTCGTATGTCCTCTCACAAAAAGGTGCCAAGTACACCAAGTACAAGCCCATGTGAGGGTTGTACTTGGCACCTTTTTGTGAGAGGACATACGAGGCAAAGCCTCATATGACGTATGATACCCATTATTCTATATTTATATATATAGAATAATGGGTATCATATGGCATATGAGGCAATGCCTCATATAACAAGACACAAAAAGGTGGGAAGTACAACAAGTACAAGCCCAGTACTTCCCACCTTTTGTGTCTTGTATATGAGGCATTGCCTCATATGCCATATGATACCCATTATTCTCATATATCTATATTACATTTGATGACTGTTTTTGAATTTTAGGGCTGACTAGGACAAGCTAACTAGGACAAAAGGGTTGATAGAAGAACGACTGAGATTTAATCTTGATGAATGAATAGTTGAGAAGAAATTTTGTGAAAAGTTTTGGAGGGAAAAACATTTCTGGGAAAATGAAAGTTTTTGGGGAAATTAAAATTTTTGGGGAATGAAAGTTTCTGGGGAATAGCAGAGTGCACGCAATTAATGCATTTGGGAAAAAAACTTTAACTTGCACTTAATGCTGCAGATCGAACGATCTCTCCCACAATGCGGGGCTCATCGTCTCTTCAACGCATGTGGCAAAAAGATGAGAATAATTTTTCGTACTGAAGGCACCAGTTAAATTTTTTACGCTAATTTGTTGTTCCGTGTCGAAGGCGCCTGCACCGAATTTGTTGCTCCGCGCCGAAGGCTTTCGTGCCGCTAAATATTTTTACGCTAATTTGTTCTGCGTAATTTTGGCTGTGGAAATAATTTTTTGGGGAATAAAGATTTCGCGGGGGAAAATCTTAAGTGAACCGTGCCCGCTGGCACGGGTTATGACTAGTATATATATAGAAGTTTTCGGATGCGAAAAAGAGAGTTTTCGCACTGCGCAAGAACTTTTTTTGAGTTTTTTTGATTTTTAATCCATACAATTATATACCTCAGGGAAATTAATGGATGAACCCTAGGTGGATTTGAGCACCGATCAACCTGTTACAAAATTAACGGTTTCAGAACAATAGAACTTTTTGTAATGCTTTGATCGAAGGCCAAATCACATTATTTTTCAATCATTATTTTTTAGGGGTGCATAACAACACGAAGTGAAGTGGAATTTTTTTTGATTTTTTTTAAAAAAATGAAAAACATTTTCGCACAGTGCAAAATGTTTGCATGTGAAAATTTACACACACACATCGACTAAAAATAGAATGGGTACGGGTTTACAGTGAAGTACCCAAATACCAAAAAAACATAATCAGAAGCTTTAACACTCCCATCAAGTTGGATCGTAGTTATCTATCATGATTAGTTTCTTATAGAAAGATAAGAAAAACTTTGGAGCAACATCTTTGCTAAACACCTTGTAACGCCCCGTATCCGGGTGTCGTTACTTTTATACCATTTTGTGCAGGTCCTGCAATTACCAGTGGAAACAACGTGGAGCAAGTAGAAATTAACAGAATTTAAAATACTCATTTCATTATCATCATGTCAGAGTTGCAACGTTATATACAATAAAAAGGAAAGTACATCATCACTCTAAAGTAGAAACATAAATACATGAAATAAAGATACAATGTCACTCACACCCAACCGGTCCTTAAAGCTCGACGCCCTGAACTGAAAACTCTGTCTCCTCGTACACCGATGCCTCTGCGTAGTCTTGCTGGTCGCCTGGTGACAACAACAGAAGTGGTACCACCGCTCAATAGAGTATACTTATCAATCAAGCAACAACAATGATAACGATATATGCATGGAAAGGTATATTAAGAACATGTATAAAAGGTGATGTGCCGAAGTCTAACATGTTATGGTTATTCGATGTCGTTCATTTACTAGGAAGCTACCCTATTAAGTTGTTCAATTTCAATCTTAAACTTATAGCAGAGAGCACGATGTGTAACCCGGAGACCATCTTGGACCGCAGGATGCTACATTGGGCCGAGTCTAGAAGTCAACTGCGACGGGGACTTAGGATCCGTAAACGGAAATCCTCCCAGATTCGGGCCGAAAGCAGGGCTCCAATCGCTCCTGCACTCTCTCATTTATAAGTTTTTCCAAACCCCCACAAATTCTATAAAGTTGTCTAGTTAACGAATTGACGTTATACCCGAATTCCATACCAGGTAATGTCATTACTCATTATCTCAACTTACGCAATCTAAAGGGTTTCTTCGTTTCATGTCAAGATACATTATCTGCTTTCAACCAAACATATGTATTAACTATTGGATCAAGTCCAATTTACTTTCAATTCATGTATCACCTTTAAATTGCGTAATCGAAATATGAGATCAGTTCTACGATCAGGGTTTCCCTGGAATTTAACAAGTTGAGTACACATATAGAGACTTGCATTCAAGATTAATTACTGATAACACTCCTTCTCCTTCACATAGTATATATTTAAGAGATCTGAATTTACGACTTGCATGAACTTGCATTCAGTCCTATACACCCAACAAACTTGCATTCAGTTTATGTATACTTAAGAAATCTGAATTCAAAAACCCAAGATTTACACATTACACTAACTGAACTGAGAAAAATATCGAACTGAAATAGTTGTATTTCCACTCATTCTCAATTTTGTTGAAATTAAATCACTGAAAGTGTGGATCGTAAAGTTAATATTTTGGGGATCAGATTGTGGGAAATTTCATCACGTTGTGGGGGGTATCCGAACCTGCGGCAAGGTCTACGGGGGGCTGCAATTCTATCAGCAAGGAACCAAGCCAAAGGATTATCAACTGCGAGGGATATGAGGGTTTTCGAGGTTCAGATATTAATTTAGAAGATGATGTACTAAAACAGCGAACGCCGAAACCCCAGGTAGTCAAATCATGATAACAGAGAGGTTTCGGAACCAAATAGAGGCCGAAACGCCCCCACAAAGTAAAAGGGAATACTAAAACTACAAGGCAGAACCATCCTCAAGAGAAAACCCACGGCCAGACAGGTTAAGGGAGGCACTGAAAATATTTACACTAGCGATTCATGATCCCCGAGACCCCAGGCCAAGCAAGAAGGGAGCCAACCCCACATTAATCAGACAATAGGGATTAAAACCCTAAAACATTTTCCCGTCATCATCCTATCCCATAGATCCGATTTCCGCATAAATTTAAGTACGAATTTCATTTCAGAAATTAAGCATAAAGACATTGAAATCATCTGAAGCTTAGTAAGATAAGAATCTACCTTTTTGAAGCCAGAAAATCAAGAAACCCAAGAACGAAAGCCCCAGCAGAAATCCGGATAATACCCGCAAAGAGATAGCTTCCAGATCTGAGAAAGATCAATCCGAAAAAACCCACAAAGTTTAAGGAACTTACAGTTTTCTTAGCACTAGGAGAGGAGGGGAGATCTGAAGATATAGGCTCAAAGGAGCCGTTGGAGAGAAAATCGTGGGAAGCGATCGAGGCGCGAGATCGTGGGGAGATCCTCGTGTGAATTCGAAGGCGACGAGGGGAGACGGCTACGATTCTTGCGGAGGGGGAGAGAGAAGGTATGGCGTGGCGTCGATCGCTCGGAGCGAGCGAAGCGCGCGTGCGAGAAAGAGAGCCGCTGCGATCGTGCCCGAGGGGAATCGGCGTGAGAAAATGAGGGGGAGATAGAGAGTAGAGGAATAAAAGAGAGCCCTCTTGGGCTTGGGCTGATGGACGGCCCAAAAGAAAGAAAAGGGAGAGAAAAAAAAGTGTAAAAAAAGAAAACAGCCCATTACATTCTACCTACCTTACAGAAAATTTCGTCTTCGGAATTTAAAGAAAACTAAGATACATCAAACAAGTGTGGATATCGCTCTCTCATCTCATCCTCTCTCTCCCAAATAGACTCTCCAGGCGAGTCTCGATGCCACATCACCTTCACCAGGCTGACAGTCTTGTTCCTGAGAACCTTCTGCTGTCGGTCGATGATCCTCACTGGCTGCTGCTCATATGTCAAATCTGGTCGTACAGTAATCTCCGAATGGTCGACCACATGAATCGAATCTCCCACGTACTTCCGCACCTGAGATACATGGAATACTTTATGCACTCCTTCAAGAGATGGAGGCAGTGCAAGTCTGTACGTCACTTCTCCCACTCGCTCCAACACGTCAATGGGTCCAATGTGCCGTGGGCTGAGTTTTCCCCTCCGACCAAACCGAATCATTCCTCTGTTTGGTGAAATCTTCAAGAAAACATGATCCACTGGATGGAACTCTAGATGTCGTCGCTTCAAATCTGCCCAATGCTTGTATCTATCCCGTGCCAGCTGTAGCTTCTCCCTGATAGTTTGAACCACATCACCTGCTTCTATGATCATCTCAGGCCCAATCAGCTCTCGATCACCAACATCGTCCCAGCTCAATGGTGATCGTCACTTCCTCCCGTACAATGCTGCAAACGGAGCCATCCCGATGCTGGCCTAATAGCTGTTGTATGCAAACTCAACGAGGTGTAGATGGTCTTCCCACGACCCTTTGAAGTCTAACATACAGGCACACATCATATCCTCCAAGATCTGTATCGTACGCTCCGACTGTCCGTCCGTCTGCGGATGATACGTCGTGCTAAAGCTCAACTGTGTGCCCAAATACCCCTGCAAATTCTTCCAGAAATGAGATGTAAACCGAGTATCCCTGTCTGACACAATGCTGACAGGAACTCCGTGCAATCTCACAACTTCCTTCATATATTTCTTGGCAAGTGTCTCCATCGACTGACCCACTCGGAATGGTATGAAATGCGCCGACTTGGTTAATCGATCCACGATCACCCAAATGGCGTCATTATGCTTTGTACTCCGAGGTAAACCTGTCACGAAGTCCATCGTGATATGCTGCCACTTCCACTCTGGAATATGCAAAGGCTGTAACAATCCAGCAGTGCGGTGATGTTCAGCCTTCACCTGTTGTCACACAATTCATTTGGCGACACTCCTAGCAACACTACTCTTCATCCCATGCCACCAATAATGTTGTCTCAGATCCTTGTACATCTTCGTCCCGCCTGGATGAATGGAATACGGAGAACTATGAGCTTTCTTCAACCGTTCCTCCCTGATATCTCCAGACGGCACACAGATCCTACTGCCGTACCTCAAGGACCAATCCTCATGAATCTGAAACTCTGGTCTCTGCCCAGTCAATACTAACTCCTGGATCTTCTGCAGCTTCGCATCCCCTGCCTATGCAGCTTTAATCCTGTCCACCAAAGTAGACTGCATCTGTAGGTTCATCAGAGAAGCAGTCATCCCTGGTGATACCACTTCTATCCTCATCTCTCTGATTTCTTGTTGGAGCCTCCACTGAGTCGTAAGAATCATCACTGTTGGAAGATGACTTAATGCATCAGGCACATCATTGACCTTCCCTGGATGGTACTGAATGTCAATGTGATAGTCTGCCATAAGCTCGACCCATCGACGCTGCCGCATGTTCAGCTCCTTCTGTGTGAAAAGATATTTTAGACTCTTGTGGTCTGTAAACACCTTCACCTGTTCTCCCAACAAGAAGTACCTCCAGAGCTTCAAGGCAAAAATGACTGCCGCCAACTCAAGGTCATGAGTGGGGTAGTTCTTCTCATGAATCTTTAGCTGCCTGGACGCATACGCCACAACTCGGCCATGTTGGTGTAGTACACAACCGAGACCCTTGCCGGATGTGTCGCAAAATACCTCAAATCCTCATGTCCGATCTGGAATGACCAATACTGGGGACGTAGTCAGTCTCCTCTTCAGTTCATTAAATGCATCGTTGCAAGCCTTGGACCAAACAAACATAACATCCTTTCTCGTCAACCGCGTCATCAGCTCCGCGATCTTCGAGAAGTCCTGAATAAACCTCCGATAGTATCCAACTAACCCCAGAAAGCTCCGAATTTCGGACACAGACTTAGGAATTGGCCACTTCTGGACCGCTGATACTTTCTCTGGATCCATCGAAATTGCTTCTCCAGACACCACGTGGCCCATGAAAGCCACCTTGCTAAGCCAAAATTCACACTTGCTGAACTTGGCGTACAACTGATGTTGCCTCAATGTCCCAAGGACCTTCCTCAAATGTTCTGCATGCTCCTGCCTGTTCTTTGAGTATATCAAGATATCATCAATATACACCACAACGAATTTGTCTAGATACTCGTATTACACTAGATTCATAGGACTCATGAACACCGCAGGTGCGTTGGTAACACCAAACGGCATCACTACGAACTCATAGTGTCCGTATCTAGTCCGGAATGCAGTCTTAGGCACATCTTCCTTCCTAACCCTCACTTGGTGGTATCCAGTTCTGAGATCCAACTTTTGAATAAACACTTGACCCACCAAGTTGGTCAAACAGATCGTCAATACGGGGGAGGGGATACTTGTTCTTCACAGTCACCTTATTGAGCTCTCTGTAGTCAATGCACATGCGTCTGCTTCCGTCCTTTTTCACCAACAATACTGGAGCTCCCCAAGATGACACTAGATTGTATCCACCCCTTCTGCAGAAGATCATTCAATTGTGTTCGAACTTCCTCCAGCTCCGATGGTGCCATACGGTAGGGTTTCTTAGATATGGGTAGTGCTCCTGGCTCTAAGTCACTAGAAAATTCAACATTACGATCCGGATGCAAACCTGTAAGTTCTTTCGGAAAGACATCCAGGAACTCTCGCACAACCTCTGGTTCCTCCAGCTCAGCATCCACAGCAGACACCATCGCCTTCGTCAGTCTGGCTCTGAACGTGATCGGCCCTTCTGACCTGCTTCCTCTGGCGAATTCAAACTTCGGGTGATCGGGCATCTCAAACATCACCACCCTACGCCGACAGTCGATGGTGGCGTAAAATGTCCCCAACCAGTCCATCCCGAATACAGCCTCAAAACTTGGCATCTAAATGATCATGAAGTCAGCATAAAGCTCTCGCCCGCATATCACTATGGGGCAAGAGGAACTCCCACTAGACGTCTTCAACACTCTACCGTCCGTGTTGACATCCCAACAAGAGGTAAGTGGTGACTCAGGAACTTTATGTTGGTCGACAAATCATCTCGACATGAAACCGTGTGAAGCTCCCGAGTCAAACAATGCAAGGGCAGGTCTGCTAGCTACTAGTACAGTACCTAAGGTAATAAACACTGTCTAAGCATGCAGTGACTAGTGTGCGAAACAAAATTTAAGTGCTGCAGTAATAAAGTCGTACCTGTGATGACCTGTCCGGTGGCGTCGACCTCCTCAGCAGTCATAGCGAACGTTTGGCTCCTGGGAGGTGGAGCCTGCGATCTCGCCTGCTGAAAGTCCTTCCGCTGAGGTGGAAGTGCTGGTCCTCGCTGAGTGCTCCCGGCTGGTGCAGTAGCTGGTGCAGACGTCGGGCCTGGGGCTGTAGGCCTTTGTCCCCTCCGTGGACAGTCTCTGGCAGTATGGTCCTCCGCCCCACAGATGAGACACTGACTCAGAAGCAGTCTGCATTCTGGCTTGATGTGTCCGGCCTTGTTGCAATAATGGCAGATCGGTGTGGGGCGTCGCTGATGCTGTTGCGGCGTCGGCCTCTTAAACTGGGTCTGCTGAACTGGTCGATGTATCTGCCTGGTAGAGGCGGCTGATGCTCGACTGGACCCCGCAGAAGCTGCTGTGGAAGGTGGTGGTCGTCTCAGAGGGGCCATAGTCTGTCGCTCTCGTGCCCGCTCTCGCTGGACATACTCGTACTCCCGGGCTGTGGAGAGTACATCAGCATGGGTCTTCAATTTGAACCCAACTAGCTTGTCACAAATGTCAATGTCCAAGCCCTTCTGAAATTTCTTGGCCCGAGCCAAAGGTGTGGACACCATGTCCTTGGCGAACCTGAAATATCAATTAATTAGTAAATTCATATGTGTGGGATAGCTAAGTGCTGTGCATGAAATCACGCACCTGCTGAGCCTAGAAAACTGAGCGTCATACTCCTCCACAGTCATATAGCCTTGCTTCAGTTCCACAAATTTCTCCTCGAGCTCCATCTGTGCCTCAGGCAAAAAGTACTGGGCATTGAATTCCTTCTTAAAGGTGTCCCAGGAAATCGGCTGCGCCAATCGATCTTCTTCGGCATCCCACCATATCCTTGCATCCCTGATCAGTTGTAACTTCGCCATATCCACCCATGAATCTACAGGTACCCGCGCTGCCTTCAGCATATCGGTAATAAAACGTAACCAGTCCTCCGCAGCCAAAGCGTCCTCTCGTCCAGTAAAAGTCGGCGGCCGTAATGACCGGAACTGCTGCACTCCATCCTGTCTAGGTTCCCTCTGGATTGCCTGGACCATCTCTCGTAAGGCTAGGTCTGAGATCTGATGCATCGTGTTCGAGCCAGAGTTGTTGCCCGACCCGGATCCTGATCCCGAAGGGTTTTCAGCCATAGTCAATCTCTTAGATGCTCTACGTCTCCTACGTACGTAAACTTTCATACGCCTGCATTCGTAGGCAAAAATTTAAATCGAAAGAGTATCTCAAATATGTAATTCCACTTGCCCTACACTGTCCACGAGGTGGTTGCGCGGACCTGCATGGGCCACCACTTGTAACGCCCCGTATCCGGGTGTCGTTACTTTTATACCATTTTGTGCAGGTCCTGCAGTTACCAGTGGAAACAACGTGGAGCAAGTAGAAATTGACAGAATTTAAAATACTCATTTCATTATCATCATGTCAGAGTTACAACGTTATATACAATAAAAAGGAAAGTACATCATCACTCTAAAGCAGAAACATAAATACATGAAATGAAGATACAATATCACTCACACCCAACCGGTCCTTAAAGCTCGACGCCCTGAACTGGAAACTCTGTCTCCTCGTACACCGGTGCCTCTGCGTAGTCTTGCTGGTCGCCTGGTGGCAACAACAGAAGTGGTACCACCGCTCAATAGAGTAGACTTATCAATCAAGCAACAGCAATGATAACGATATATGCATGGAAAGGTATATTAAGAACCTGTATAAAAGATGATGTGCCGAAGTCTAACATGTTATGGTTATTCGATGTCGTTCATTTACTAGGAGGCTACCATATTAAGTTGTTCAATTTCAATCTTAAACTTATAACGGAGAGCACGATGTGCAACCCGGAGACCATCTTGGACCGCAGGGTGCTACCTTGGGCCGAGTCTAGAAGTCAACTGCGACGGGGACTTAGGATCCGTAAACGGAAATCCTCCCAGATATGGGCCGAAAGCAGGGCTTCAATCGCTCTCGCATTCTCGCATTTATAATTTTTCCCAAACCCCCACAAATTCTATAAAGTTGTCTAGTTAATGAATTGACGTTATACCCGAATTCCATACCAGGTAATGTCATTACTCATTATATCAACTTTCGCAATCTAAAGGGTTTCTTCGTTTCATGTCAAGGTACATTATCTGCTTTCAACCAAATATATGTATTAACTATTGGATCAAGTCCAATTTACTTTCAATTCATGTATCACCTTTAAATTGCGTAATCGAAATATGAGATCAGTTCTACGATCAGGTTTCCCTGGAATTTAACAAGTTGAGTACACATATAGAGACTTGCATTCAAGATTAATTACTGATAACACTCATTCTCCTTCACATAGTATATATTTAAGAGATCTGAATTTACGACTTGCATGAACTTGATAAACTTGCATTCAGTCCTATACACCCAACAAACTTGCATTCAGTTTATGTATACTTAAGAAATCTGAATTCAAAAACCCAAGATTTACACATTACACTAACTGAACCGAGAAAAATATCGAACTGAAATAGTTGTATTTCCACTCATTCTCAATTTTGTTGAAATTAAATCACTGAAAGTGTGGATCGTAAAGTTAATATTTTGGGATCAGATTGTGGGAAATTTCATCACGTTGTGGGGGTACCCGAACCTGCGGCAAGGTCTACGGGGACTGCAATTCTATCAGCAAGGAACCAGGCCAAAGGACTATCAACTGCGAGGGATAGGAGGGTTTTCCGAGGTTCATATATTAATTCAGAAAGTGATGTACTAAAACAACGAACACCGAAACCCCATGTAGTCAAATCATGATAACAGAGAGGTTTTGGAACCAAACAGAGGCCGAAACTCCCCACAAAGTAAAAGGGAATACTGAAACTACAAGGCAGAACCATCCTCAAGAGAAAACCCACGGCCAGACAGGTTAAGGGAGGCACTGAAAATATTTACACTAGCGATTCATAATCCCCGAGACCCCAGGCCAAGCAAGAAGGGAGCCAACCCCACAATAATCAGACAATAGGGATTAAAACCCTAAAACATTTTTCCGTCATCATCCTATCCTATAGATCCGATTTCCGCATAAATTTAAGTACGAATTTCATTTCAGAAATTAAGCATAAAGGCATCGAAATCATCTAAAGCTTAGTAAGATAAGAATCTACCTTTTTGAAGCCAGAAAATCAAGAAACCCAAGAACGAAAGCCCCAGCAGAAATCCGGATAATACCCGCAAAGAGATAGCTTCCAGATCTGAGAAAGATCAATCCGAAAAAACCCACAAAGTTTAAGGAACTTACAGTTTTCGTAGCACTAGGAGAGGAGGGGAGATCTGAAGATATAGGCTCAAAGGAGCCGTTGGAGAGAAGATCGTGGGAAGCGATCGAGGCGCGAGATCGTGGGGAGATTCTTGTGTGAATTCGAAGGCGACGAGGGGAGACGGCTACGATTCTTGCGGAGGGGGGGAGAGAGAAGGTAGGGCGTGGCGTCGATCGCTCGGAGCAAGCGAAGCACGCGTGCGAGAAAGAGAGCCGCTGCGATCGTGCCCGAGGGGAATCGGCGTGAGAAAATGAGGGGGAGATAGAGAGTAGAGGAATAAAAGAGAGCCCTCTTGGGCTTGGGCTGATGGACGGCCCAAAAGAAAGAAAAGGGAGAGAAAAAAAGTGTAAAAAAAGAAAACAGCCCATTACACACCTGCCAACTGTTTTGATGAAGAAATGAACATGGTGCAAACCAACTTCTTAGTGATAGCATCTCAAGTAAACTGGCATTCCATCGTTATATGTTTAATCATCTCCTGAAAGACAAACTTATTGGCAATATAAATTGTAGCTCTATTATAAAAAAAACATTGGCATGCTCATCTTCCTGGAAGCTAAGTTCCTACACTAAGATTTTTAACCGCATTATCTCACTCGCTGCATGGGCCACTTCCCTATACTTAGCTTCATTCCTCGAGTGAGATACCACACCATACTTCTTACTCCTCCAAGTGATAAGATTATCTCCAATATAGGTATAAAAGTCAGACATAGATTTCCAAATTTTCTAATCTCTTGAACAGCTAGAGTCTAAAAAGGTTGCAATCCTTAAGTGTTTGTCTCTTGCATAACAAACATGTATCAGGCGACCCTTTAATGTAGGTCACGATACGCAAAACAGTGTGCCAGTGTATCTTTCTTGGTTTATTTATAACAAGGTTTTAGGTCTCGGTTTCGGTCTCGGTATCGTTATTTCCAAAATTTAGGTTTCGGTATCGGTATCGCCCGTTTCGGCAGTTTCGGAAGCAAGTTTCGGTTTCGTCCGTATCGCCAGTTTCGGCAGTTTCGTTTCGGGTATCGGTATCGGTTTCGGAGATACTTTAAATATGTATATAATATATAGACATAATGATGGTTTTGGAGATTCTTAAATCTAAACCTATCAAATACTATTAAATACTTAACAAACTAAAATATTAATTATATACTATCAAATACTACATACTAAATTAGGGGTGGCAAAATTGACCCGACCCGACCTGACCCGACCCGAACCCGGCCTCTTGGGTCGGGTATGGGTAGGGGCCAATCCGGGTCGGGTCGAATTCGGGTCAACCCGACCGACCCGGATAAAAACCGGGTCGGGTACGGGTTTGACCCCTCGACCCGGTTGACCCGAATTCGACCCGTATTTTCACTCTTTTCACCCCAACCCGACCCGGACCCGACCCGAACCCGACCCGAACCCGACCTTTTTTGAAAAATAATCACTATTTCACACCAAACCCGACCCGAACCCGACCCGAACCCGACCCGTACCTGACCCGTAAGACAAACCGGGTCGGGTACGGGTCACCCGGGTTACGACCGGGTCGGGTTCGGGTATCCGAACCCTGACCCGAATTTAATTCGGGTCGGGTTCGGGTTTACCCTTATTCGGGTCGGGTCAAACCTGACCCGACCCGAACCCGACCCGACCCGCCCGTTTGCCACCCCTATACTAATAGATAAACTAAATTTGAGTTCGTAATCATATCAAATACTAAATACCTAAAGTTTGGTACTTAAATACTAAATATTAGAAAAATGAATAGTTCCTAAAGCTTGCATTGCGCACCCACCGTTTTATCTTGCGCACAAACCACTTATTTACAAATTTGCCAAAAAAATCGCTGGGCATTGTTTTGTGCACCCACCATTTTGCTTTGCGCACATACCACTTATTTATAGGGTTGCCACAAAAAATCAGCTTGCTATGTGCATCGACTGTTTTACTCTACGCACATACCACTTATTTACAAGTTTGCCTTTTAAAAAACGCAGCCTCTCCTGAAAGGCGACTCGGGCCTCTCTTTCTCTCTCTCTTTGCTCTCTGTCTCTCTCACGCTAGATGGTCGAGGTGGGGCGGCGAGGCAAGATGCGTGTTCGACGAGGCAGGAGGCGGGTTCGGCGAGGCGACGACTTGATGCGGTGAGTTCAATTTTTCATCTTCCTTTTTTCCTTTTTCTTTTTTTTCAGCAATTTGTTCTTGGTTTTGCCTCTTCTTCGTCTAATTCTTCATATTTTCAAGTCGAAACCCTCGGGTTTTCTCCTCTCTTTTAACCGAGTTTTCTTTGCAATCTCTTGATTCACGAAATTTTTTGGTTTTTTTTGAGAATTTTTATTTAATTACACATTCTTCTTCCTCCGTCTTCGTCCGATATTGAACGGTACCGGTCTGTTTCGGCCGAAACTGAACAGTATCGGTCAGTATCGGCCGGTATCGGCCGAAACTGAACGGTATCGGTCAGTATCGGTCGATACTGAAACTAACCCCTAGTTTCGGTATCGTTACCCACCGATACCGATACGATACGGGCGATACGCATGGGTATCGGCCGAAACCTCAAACCTTGATTTATAAAGTGACTTATTAGTTTGATAACAAAGGTAATGTCTAGTTTGGTAACTATGTGATAGATAAGTCTACAAGAAAAACACCCTCAAATATCTATCCAATCACATCTCATAAATCAACATTACCATTCATATGGGTACTTACATGTTTGCCACTAAGTAACATTGTCTTTTGCAACAAGGCTAAATCATACTTTTCTTGGAAAAGAACCAAGCCATATTTTCTTTAAGCAATTTCAATCTAAGAAAGTACATATGCTTTCCTATGTCTTTAGTTACACAATGCTTCGTAAGACTCCTTGGTTTTCTCAATCCTAGCAACATCACTCCTTGCTCCTTAAGAATATAATCCACCCATGTAGCCAGAACCATAGATCTGGATAAACAAAAATGACTAGAGTAGCACTGCTAAAACCAGCTCATTTAATAACCATGTTGAGCTTGTCAAACCATACACGTGGACTTTGTTGCAGGTCATAAATCACCTTCTTAAGCTCGCAACAATATTATCAATATGAGAAACATACCCTAGAGGTTGCTCCATATATACTTCCTCAATATCACTATAAAAGGCATTCGTCATGTCAAACTGAAACATTACCCACTTTTGGTTCATATCTAGAATGAAAATGACTCGAATAGAGTTGAGTTTGGTTACATTAGTGAAAATCTTTCGGTAGTTGACTTCATATATCTTTGTAAACCCTTAGGCAACCAGATGAGCCATGTATGTGCCTATAGTCATATAAGGATGATACTTCATTATGAAAACCCAGCA
Source organism: Scilla litardierei (assembly GCA_030789695.1). Lineage (NCBI taxonomy): Eukaryota > Viridiplantae > Streptophyta > Magnoliopsida > Asparagales > Asparagaceae > Scilla > Scilla litardierei. Next base: position 819,051,598 of record CM061142.1, read on the forward strand.
GCATCCATATTATCCATCTTAGAGAAGCAAGAAACAAGTTCAATGTCCCTTAAAACAGCAAACATCCATCTCTTCATCCATGGCTTACTTTCAAGTTCGATGAACTAATGCTTTATGATAAGATCTGCAAAACAAAAGATAAAGACAACATGATCTGACAATATAAAGGGGTTAAACAATCATAAAAAATAAAATTAGGAATGAGATGTGTAATGGTAGAATGTTTACCCTTCCAATGTGCAATACAAATGTTAGTCAGAGAAAACAAGACCATATGGATTAGTAGACGATGTTGGCTAATTAAGATTTGAAGCTGACAGCTAGAGGGATTGAAATCAGTTGGTTGTGAAATATTGGCCTTGGTTCTTCAAGTAAAAATACACATGTAATGGTTTTGATATTGTTGGTACCCATAGAACTCCAGGACTAGGAATAAGCTCAGAAAGCAGAGAAGGGAGAGGTGTATGTAACCCACTCAAAGAAGGTAACATCAGTTGAAACATTATACTCGTGATAGGGTCAAAGCATATATATTTCTTCTGAGATCTGGATCATCCAACAAAGAAGACATTTTACCAACCTAGTTGATAGCTTATTAAGATTGGGCTGAAGATTTTTAACAATGCATGTGCATAAAAAATCCGGAGGAACATATTAGATGGATTGTCAGCATATAAATATGAAACAGAAAATCACCATGAATTTACTGATGAAGGCATCCGATTAATTAAATGACAAGCACAAAATACTGCATCTACCTAGGTATCTTGGAATATGCATCTCAATTATAAGCATCCTAGCCATATCTAAAAGATGATGACGTTTACATTCAACAACTCTATTTTGCTGTGAAGTGTGATGGCATGTGGTTTGATGTAAAATTTCACGAGACAAACAAACATTAGAAACTTCATGTTGCACATATTCAAATGCATTATTAGTACATAAATGAGAGATGGTGGCATAAAATTGGGTTTTTAGTTTATTAAAAAAATTCTCAATAACAGCATGAACTTGCGTCATGTCTTTTAACAAGTACACCCAAGTCATTCTTGAGAAATCATTCATAAAAGTAAAAATATAACAAAAATCAAAATTAGAATAAATGCGACATAGACTCCAAATGTCTAAATGCACTAGCTCAAATGAGGACTGATTCATACTAATGGCTTGATTGGGATAGAAAGCACGATGATGCTTTCTAAGCTGGCTGGACTCATAATCTAAAGAAGCAACAACAGAGTTAATCTATATTACTTGTCTTAATATTTGTAGCGATGGATGGCCAAGCCGACATTGTCACAACAATGGATGTATAGAAGAAGAAAACACCATCAAACTAGAAGGTGAATCACCATCATCCAAAATGTTAAGGCCTTTTCTTTCACAATCTAAACCAATCCCTGTCCTTGGTCGTGTATCTTGAAAGATACAATATAAGAGAAAGAAGGTTACTCAGTTACTGAACAATTTTACGTTTGGTAAGCTGGCTAGTAGACATCAAACTAACAACAAACTAAAGAATGTAAAGCACATTTTTCATAGATTGTTGAGAAGTAGCATAAATGACTACATTACAACCATGGAAGATGATGAACCATCATCAATGTTAATAGGGACAAATAACTAGAAAGGGACAAGTGAAATTTGTTTTGGATACTCGCCATATGAGAGGAGGTTCTATTATCTAGTACACATGGCTTATCTATAGTAGTAACAAATGCATTCATACCTCAAGTTGATGTATGAGTAGTTGAATGAACTGGTCCAGATGACTAATAAGATTGGAACTACAAAAATTCTCATACTCTGACCATGGAGTTTACACCGTCGGAAGGGAGCAAACGAAACTATAACAGTGAAATTAATGGAAGCAGTCTCACTGTTGGTTATATGGACCTCTAGGTCGTCCGGCACCTCTCATAAACATAGCTATTTCTTTCATAGTGAATACATTACTGTAGACCTTTTCTAAAGGAAATTGTCTGTTACCTGGAAAGCCACATCCACTCTCTGCACAATGACTATGACTACATTCATGACCTTTACTATATCCTCCAACAATTATATCAGAAATCTCAACACCAACACCAGATGATGGACTAGTATCATACATACTACCCATAGAAACCTATCGAACTCGAGATAATGTTATGTAGAGAGACGTGACTAAATCACCACCATGTATTTATTCTCAAACTTAATTGGCCAGTGAAGAATCTATTCTTGCCATGAATTTATTAGCATCAAACTTTTCTTAATAATGCTAAAGGGGTTTCAAGTATCAGACAGCTGGCTGATGGAAATCCAATTCATTAAGGATACACTTTCTCTGTGAATATCACTCGAACAAATATCTGTCTTATCAGTTCAAAGTAAAAAAAAAAATCTATCGTACATATCGACCACCCAAGTTATGTTCTTCTCATTGTAATACATCTCTTTCAATGTATCTCATATTTCTTTTTGTTGTCTTTAAGATCATTACTCTTGCAATGACTTTCTTCTTTATGCTATTGAGTAACTAAGTCATCACACAACATTCACTAGCAACCAAATCTTCATGCTCCTTATATTTTTCACTCAGAGGATCATCTATGAGATGCTTCAGCTTCAGCTGAGATCTATAAATATTAAATAGCCAAAAAGACTCTGCTAATAAAAGATGGTACTACTAAGTTTCAGGGTGATAGTAGAATATCTTTGGAAAGACAAAATCAAGATGCGAGATCGATGCAGGAACTTGCTTAGTAGAATATCTTTGGAAAGACAAAATCAAGATGCGAGATCGATGCAGGAACTTGCTTGTCATCTTCAGATATGGCTATAGTAACTGGATTTACCAAGAAGTTACCTAGAACTCATGAAATGACCTGCCAAAAATTAGCAGAGTAACGAGATAGATAGCCAGATTGCAGTTAGAAGTTGACAGCCACAAATCAGCTGGATAGGTAGACCATAGCTAGATAGAGGATAGTATTGGAAGACTAGTTGTAGCCATCCAGGAGATGGGAGACAACCAAATGCCTAGCAATATGTTGAGACAAACATACATAAAACTATTTTCTATTGTTTCATATTTACTACCAAATAATCTGCAACATTGTTTTTAGTGCTAGTGTTTGATTATGTCACGATCTAATCAGATCAAAGTGAGAGGGGGGGGGGGTGGGGGGGGGGGGGGGGGGGGGGGGGGGGGGGGGGGGGGGGGACCAAGGGCAAAGGGACGTGATTGGGGTACCACCAATGACATTTTTGAAGTGGGTTGGAAGCAAATACAAGGTCGTGAGTGGTGTTGAAGAGCAACGATGAGGTTAAAAAATGGTCGCGGTCAGTGACGTCATTGTAAGGGCGGCCGAAGATTGGTGATGACTTCGCGAGGATGGTCGAAGGTTGGAATCAAGAGCCGTAGGTGACGACGTGGTTGTAGTTCAGATTTAGTGTACATGGCAATGGCCCAATGAGGATATCAAAGCTGAAGATGGTGGTGGTGGTTGTTTTTTAATTTTTTGGCTGGGGATGATGGTGCTTTGTCACGGAGGAGGGAGATTAAAAGAGAATGTGTTGGTTTGAAGAGAGGATTAGATTAGAGCTAGGTTTTGTAAAGAGATTAGGAGAGAATGCGATGGTTTGAAGAGATGATTATATTAGAGTTAGGTTTTGTAAGGAGATTGGGAGAGAAGTTAAACATATACTCTGTTGCCATGTAAAAATTAGGGTTAAATAAGATTTTGAGGTTAGGTTCAACAGTAAAAACCATCACATTATATTATATATATATAGTAGTTTTCGGGTGCGAAGAGTATGGTGCGAAAGTCTGTGCAAAAACATTTGCGAAAGTCTGTGCGAAAACATCTTAAACTTTTATTAGAATTTTTTTTGCATTTTTTTGATGTTTAATCCATACAATTGTATACCACAGGGAAAATAATGGGTGAACCCTCGTGAGATTTGAGCACCGAGCCACCTGTTACAAAATTTAACGATTTCAGAACAATAGAACTTTTTGTAATGTCTTGATCGAAGGCTAAATCACATTATTTTTCAACCATTAATTTTAGAGGTGTATAACATCATAAAGTGAAGGAGGAAAAGAAAAGTTCGATTTTTTTTCAAAAAAATGTATTAACGGGTGAACTCTAGTGGTATTTGAGCACCGATCCACCCGTTAAAAAATTTAACAATTTCAGAACAATAGAAATTTTGTAATGTCTTGCTTGAAGGCCAACTCACATTATTTTTCAACCATTATTTTTAGAGGTGTATACCATCATAAAGTGAAGGAGGGAAAGAAAATTTTGGATTTTTTTTCAAAAAAACATTTTCGCACGGAAAATTCCTTGCGAAATGTTTGCATTTGAATATTTTCCTATATATATATAATACTAGGAAACATATCATATTTGTGGCTTAGCCACATATATTATCTCAAGACGTCCACTGTATAATTCTTTAGAGGATCGACACAGCTCATTTTGATCTTCATATTTTAAAACTTTAAAGCATCAAAAATTGGATGAACCCAAAGCTTTTTTGTCACGCCCTATTGTCGGGTGACATGACTGTTTTCAATGTAAAACAGGTCTTTGTAATGCCCTGCAAAGCTACTGCACAAGTACTAGAGGGGGGGTGAATAGTACTTTAAAATAATTAAGAGGATAATTCCTAATTATCTTGCAAACTCTACCAAACAATGCGGAAATGTGGAAATGTAAATAATGACAACAAAGAAGACAATCACAAACAAGCAATATTACTGGGTTCGGATCCACCCAAGTCTCCCCGACTTGTTCCCGGTGATCCTACATCCCAACCACCCGGATCCCCTCCGGATACTTGAGTTAGAAACCCTAACTCAAGATTTGCACTATGAAATACTTGTGAAAAACCTTCACAAAGTCAAATCATACACAAAGAAAATTGTGACTCCCACAACCCGGGATCACAAACAAACTCTCACAACCGAGAGTAAAACACTTACAATAATGAAGTAAATGAAATACGAAATTGCTTACCGACAAAATCCTATGCCTTGAGTATAACTTACGATTTAGGGCAAAACGGATTTTGGGGAAGATGAAGAGGCACCAAACCCTAGCTTCAAGTAGATGACCGGCAATGGAGTCCTAGGTGGATGTTGGTGACCTAGAATCAAGCACTTGGCTTGGAAGACTCACAATCAATGAATCTCTCTATTGAAATAAGAGTGAGGGAGAGATTCTTGAAAGGAAATGAATGAGCTTTAATGAGATTGAATGCTTTCTCTTTGATCTCTAAACTTCTCTTAAAATCAGCCTTGAGTGCAATGAATGCAGCACACCAAGTATATATAGGTTAGAGGAAAGAGAGAGAGAAAAACGTTTCAATTAAAGCTCCAACGGCTCTATTCTGAACCAAACTAGTCGGTCAAAGAACAACCACTGACCGACTAGTTCATCAACTAGTCGGTCGGTCAATCAACATGAACCGACTAAGTGGTGAACAGTGAATAGATGAAGTTTCAGACTTAAAGAACTAGTCGGTCCAAGAAGACTTGCCAACCGACTAGTTTCACAACTAGTCGGTCGGTGAGTGAACTTAGACCGACTAAGAGATAAAACAAATAGTCTGAGTACAAATTGATTTAGTCGGTCCAAGAACAAATGTTGACCGACTAGTTCATCAACTAGTCGGTCGCCAAATGTACATAGACCGACTAACGATAAACAGTAACTAGGCATGTACAGGGAAAGCTCAACTAGTCGGTCTAAGAAGGATCACTGACCGACTAGCAACTAGTCGGTCGGTGAGTCAACGTAGACCGACTAACTGTAAACAGTAAAGAGCTTAGAATTGAGAAGGCAAACTAGTCGGTCCAAGAAGCATTGCCGACCGACTAGATCACCATCTAGTCGGTTGGTTCTTCTTCTTGAACCAACTAACATGCACAAGAAGTCGCGAATCGAAGCGCGAAGCTTCGGGAAAGTTCGTGAGGACTTCTACTAAGATCCTATGTCTAAGATAGAAGCATTATGAAGATTAAAACGTAAGACCTACTCAAGGCTTAACATTCTACGATACGAAGCTAGAAGACTATAAATAAAACTTGACGAACCGTCTTCGAAAGCTTCGATCCGAATCTTCATGATTTCAATAATGGTCCAAAGGCTTCAACGAAGCTTTAGGCATACGATCACGCGCTTTGAGAAGTCTCGAGACATAGCTTTGGATGTTCACATGAATTTGGTGACGATATCCATAACTGCGCTCACAAAGTGTTAGTTCACGATATATTTATGTTTGTTCATCATCCAAAACCAAATCCGGGGAGTCCAATACTCAACATTCTCCCCCTTTTTGGTGATGACAAACCAACATAAATAATAATAAAAAATAATGATTCAAATGTAATTTACTTACTCCCCCTGCATTGATGACACGTTAGTTCCAAAATTAAATAATAATCATACGCATCAAGCAGACGAGTAAAGAATAAAATGTGAATCAAATATTGAAATATCGGATTTGAAATCCATTTTTATATCTTAACTCCCCCTGAATCTAACATATCAAATTAGATTCTTGGAAAAATGCTTTAAATTATCATTTAGCACATGTCATTATTATATCTCTCCCCCTTTGACATTAGCAAAAAGAGTGGGAGGAGATCAACGACAACAACAATGGCTTCAAATAATAGCATGGGAGTCGTAGAATACGACCACGGTCCAAATGACACCAAAGGAAAATACGAAGAAAATCAAAGCGTGTCAATGAGACCAAAGTCGAAAATCGAAAATTAAAAATCATCAAAACTCAAATCAATTACGGATTGAGTTATGGAATATATTCTCTCCAATATCAACATTCTTGGTTAATTTAGTGCATGGAAAACAATTTTATGTTTTCATAGAAATAATTTCTATTTAACCAAGTTATTATCGTCGAGCGACGAAATCAAACATCAGAGACATAAAAAGAATATATAATGTGCACAAGAGAATGAAATGCCAACATCGATGCATATATATAAAGCATGAGTACATCAAAATGATACATCGACAACATACATACACGATCCAACGATCGAAGCACAAAATACATCATATCACACAGCTGATATCAGAGTATCACAAAACATACAAAAATCTCAAAACATCATATGAGATACATCAAAAGTACATCAAAATGATCCAAAAATCATAACCACCCACACTATCCTAACCCACACTCTCACTATAAGATCTATCATCCAAAGTGCATCGGGAGAGTCCTCAAAGAAGCTCAGGAGGCAGCGGGAGGATCTGCAGCAGCAGCAGGCTCTGCAACAGGAGTAGTGGTCACCGGATCAGCTGAAGTGTCCACGGGAGCGACAGTAGTGGACTCGGAAGCACCAGTCGTAGTATCCACCGCAGGAACGGTGGCAACATGTGTGCTCTCGGGGTCACCGGCAGACGAAGCAGCAGCATCAGAAGTGCCCTCAGGGGCACGAGCAGCAACACGAACAAGCTCCTCGATCTCCTCCTCATCCAACTCATCGTCAGAAACAGACGGATGGATCTCAATACCCAAACGAGAGGCGATACGAGCAAGTATCTCCTCAGTATGAGCATAACGAGACTCCATACGTCTCACTGAACGTGCAAGCTCGTCAAGAGTGGTAGAGGGAGCAGGAGCAGCTGAGGCTGAAGCAGACGCTGAAGCAGACGGGGTCGTCCTCTGAACGTGACGGAGCGCCGCAAGAGACTTCTTGACGGCCGTCGCATTCAGAGGGGGACCGAGAGGACGTTCATCATCAGGTGGAAGTGGGACACGAAAGTGGCGAAAGACAAGTGTCAGACGGCACGGATATGTGATATGAGCAGACTTCGTGGACTTACGGATACACTCGAAAGAATCCATCTTATCGAGAATGATCCGAGCCCAGTTAATCTCGCTCCCCATGAAGATGGCATATATGAGTTTGAGGAATGGCTGGGAAGGCAAAGAAGAGGAGCCGTACTTCGGGAGGAGGCACGACTTCAGAATCAGATTAAGGACCCAGCCATTTGGCTTGAAAGACTTAGAAGGCACGCCAATCATGGCAGGAGGAATCTCATGAAAGATCTCAGAAAGTATGGCCTGATCAAGGGAAGAGATGTCATCGACGGAGATATCGGAAGGGAGGAGGCCAGTCGACGAGCAACCAATCAACTCCCCTAAGATTTCTGCCGTGAGGACAATCGGTGTCCCCAAGACAGTCGTCTCAATGGAGTGGGTCTCGTCGTACTGACCCCGGACACGGTTCGCGTAAAACAGCTTGACTAGACGGGGGTATGGGTGTGGATTCGCCTTAGGGTCATACCGAAGATAATCGATAAGACCGGAAGACGACAGAAGATCAGCAAGGCCTGGGAAGTCTGAAAACTGTACGAAATGCTCCAACAGCAGCGGGCAGTGCTCGATACGGTTGTAAGCCGCGAGACACAATGGGTCGTCGCGACACAACGAAATATCGACACCGCCAGCTGGCATCGGAGCCTTCTCCTTAGGCTGACGTGTGGAAGTACGGGGTGGAGGAGTAGGTTCCCTATGAGTCTCGGTCTCGGGAATGTATTCCGTGTCGGAATCAGAAGGAGGTGTAGGGGCACGGAATGAAGCAGGAGAGACAGGTTGCTTCCTAGGCTGAGATCGGACACGGGGTTTGGCGGTCGCCGTCCTCTTCTTCTTAAGAGGAGGCGAAGACGACGAAGGGTGGGTTGATTTCGATCGGCGTATGGGTTGCGAGGGTTCCCTAGGAGGCGACTCTACGGTCATAGGGGACGGTCGAGTAGGTTCGATCGGGATACGTGTTCTCGCCATAAGCGCGACGAGACACGAGCAAGAGACACAAGAGATCGAATTCTAGAGCCCTAAATACGAACCCTAGCCGAATGAACTAGAAGCCCTAACCCTAAGGGCTGAAAACCTAACCCTAGACAGCTAGGAGAGGGAGGAGAGATCACCTAGGGAGGATCGACGGAACCCTAGGTTGGAGATGGCCGGAGTTTTGGTCGGAAAACGATCGGACACGACGAAGGAGGGAGGAGGAAGACCAAGGGGCTCGGGGGATTTTTGGCTGGAGAAGGAAATATCGATCGACTAGAATGAAAAAGAGTCGGTCAGGGGCTGATAAAAACGATTGGAAGTCGAAAAAACCAAGCAGTCCCCGTCGCAATTAGTCGGTCACAGTTCAAGCACTGACCGACTAGATGATGATCTAGTCGGTCGGTCAATGAGCTTGAACCGACTAATTTCAAACAGTAACTGAAGCCAAAATTTAGGGCTTGAGTTAATCGGTTTGAGTTCATTCACTGACCGACTAGATGATCTAGTCGGTCGGTCAATGAACATGAACCGACTAACAGAGTTCAAAAATTTTAGAATTTGAAATTTTGAGTTCTCTCCTAATCGCACTTGGACGAAACATCATACAACTCTCATTAATCATTATACTACCCCATTAAACATCGAAAATCTAAAATTTGACGTTCATGAACAAATCGAGCGAAAATTCCGAAAATTCAACGAAAAATCCAGAAAATTCCAATAAATCTAGCATGTGCAAATATAATGAAATTGAATAGCATGCAAGATTATTGAATAAAAGTGAATCCTAAATCTCGGATTCACCCATAATCCCCAATTCTCGACGCAACCGCACAAAGGAGTCTTCCTTTAGGGGTTTCGTGAAAATATCGGCGATTTGCTTCTGGGTTTCAACGTACACTAAAATGATGTCCTTTTTAGCAACATGATCATCTAAGAAATGGTGTCGGACATCTATGTGTTTAGAACGGGAATGGTGTACCGGATTCTTGGAGAGACATATTGCACTTTGTTTGTCCATCATGATAGTGCAAGTATCACAGTTTATACCAAAGTCTTTAAGTGTGTGTCTCATCCAAAGAACTTGATCACACGCGGCACCGGCGACAATATATTCCGCCTCGGTGGTTGAAAGTGATACGGAATTCTGCTTCTTGGAAAACCAAGAGACAAGAGAATTTCCTATAAAATGGCAAGTGCCACTAATACTTTTCCTGTCGGATTTGCATCCCGCATAATCTGCGTCACTGTATGAGATTAACTCATACGTGCTAGATTTTGGATAAAGTAATCCAAAATCAAGTGTGTAACTTAAATAACGGAAAATACGTTTTACCGCTACTAAGTGAAATTCCTTAGGTTGAGACTGATAACGAGCACATACACATACGACAAACATTATATCGGGCCTACTTGCGGTAAGATATAGTAAACTACCTATCATACCTCGATATAGACGAATGTCTATATCTTTTCCGCATGTATCTTTATCAAGATGTGTAGTCGTGCTTATTGGAGTCTTCTTCCCGGAGGCATTCTCCATTCCAAATCGCTTTAGCAACTCCACCGTGTACTTTGTTTGGTGGATGAAGATTGCATCGTTCATTTGGCGAATTTGGAGACCTAAGAAATATTTGAGCTCACTCATGTGGCTCATCTCAAATTGATCCTTCATCACATTAGAAAACTCTTCGCAAAGAGTGAACTTAGTAGCACCGAAAATGATATCAACATAAATTTGAACTAAACTTATATCATTATTCGAATACTTAATAAATAATGTGGAATCAACTTCTCCCATTTTAAAACCTAAATCCAAAAGAAAATTCTTTAAACGGTCATACCAAGCTCGAGGAGCTTGTCTCAAACCGTAAAGTGCTTTCTTAAGTTTAAAAACATGATTTGGAAAATTTTCATTTATAAAACCCGGAGGTTGAGAAACATAGACTTCCTCAACAACATCTGCGTTTAAAAACGCACTTTTAACATCCATTTGAAATAATTTAAAATCCTTATGTCATGCAAAAGATAACAATAATCTAATTGATTCTAATCTAGCACCGGAGCAAAGGATTCTTCGAAATCGATACATTCCTCTTGCCGATAGCCTTGAGCTACTAACCGAGCTTTGTTCCGGACGACGATTTGGTTTTCGTCGGTCTTGTTCTTGAAGATTCACTTTGTCCCTATGACGGTGTGGTTCTTCGATGGCAATGGAACAAGCTCCCAAAGCTCATTCCTCTCGAATTGAATGAGTTCCTCCTCCATGGCAAGGATCCAAGCACCATCTTCGCACGCTTCATTAACATTCTTTGGCTCTATCGAGGAGGCAAAGGCACAATGAGCGAAGTAGTTGTCTTGAGATCTCGTCTTGACACTATCATGGATATTGCCAATGACTTGCTCATGAGGATGGTCACGAACGGTATGAAGCCGTTTGGGAATTCCCTGATCACTAGGAACATTCTCAAAAACTTCATTAGTCGGGTTAGTATCAATAGAATCAATAGAATCAATAGAGTTAGAATTATCAATTGAATCACATAAAACATCCATGGAGTCATCATCATTAGTAATTCTAGTTGGAACAAATCCTTCATTAAATGAAACATGAAGTGATTCCTCGATCGTTGAGGTTCGTTTGTTGTATATCCGATAGGCTTTGCTACGTGAGGAATATCCAACAAAAATCCCCTCATCGGATCTTGGATCAAATTTGTCCAAACTACCATACGTGTTTTTAATAAAACATTTCGAACCAAAAACACGAAAATGTTTAACTTGAGGCAATCTACCAAACAATAATTCATAACAAGTTTGTTTAGTGCCGGGCCTCAAAAGTATCCTATTAAACACATAGCAAGCGGTGTGTACCGCTTCCGCCCAAAATTGATGGCCAAGTTGGCTATCATCAAGCATAGTGCGAGCACACTCCACTAGCGTCCTATTCTTTCTCTCAACAACACCATTTTGAGGAGGTGCGCGAGGGAATGAAAAGGTGTGTGTAATACCAACTTCATCACAAAAGTTCTCAAAAGACTCATTCTCAAATTCCCCCCCATGATCACTACGAATAGTGACAATGGTGGATCCAATGAGATTTTGTACTTTCTTGACAAATATTGTGAAGTTTTCGAAAGCATCATTTTTATTACTCAATGAAAATACCCAAGTAAACCTAGAAAAGTCATCAACGATGACAAGTCCATATCGTGCATTTCCTAATGAAGCAACTCTAGTTGGCCCAAATAAATCTAGATGTAATAGCTCTAGTGGCCGCTTAGAAGAAATGCTTTTCTTAGGTTTAAAAGACGATTTTGGAAGCTTGCCTCGTTGACACGAGTCACAAAAGCTTTTCTTTTGAAAGACTAGCTTAGGGAAGCCTCTAATAGAATTTAACTTGGAAAGCTTAAATAGTGTTCCAAAGTTCACATGACCAAAACGTTGATGCCATACGTGTTGTTCACTTGTGTTGGCAATGAGATATTGTTCATGTGATCTTGGAAGATCTAGGATATATATATCCTTATGGCGTGTGCCGGAAAACAATAATTCATTATTATCTTTTCTTAAAATATGGCACATTCCTTTCGCAAAGCTAACTTTGTAACCTTTGTCACAAAGTTGGCTTATTGAAATGAGATTGTGGTTTAATCCTTTAACAAGGTAAACATCATTTATAAGAGGTTTAGAAGGATTACCCACTTTTCCAACACCTATGATGGTTCCGCTCTCGTTGCCTCCAAAGACTACCCGGTTTCCATTTGCAATGGGCACCACTCCGGAGAGCAATTGAGCGTCACCCGTCATGTGTTTTGAATACCCGCTATCGAGTATCCAATTATTCTTGGAGCCAAATTTGGATTTTTTGCTCCGTTTCTTTCTCTTGAGTACCTATAGATAGAAAATATCGTATCATGGTACCCAAGGTCATTGGGTCCAAAAGATTAGACCTTTGGAAGCCAAGTCCAATTGGACTTAGACTTCCCCACATAATTATCATTATCCACTACATTCATAAAATAATCATTCATGTAAACTTGTTTTTCATCCATGCTTGTGTCCTTTGGGCTCCAAATAGTGAATATTTTGGGAGCATTAATCCTATTGGGAGCATGCATGCGTTGTTGATTTCTACGTGATGCATGTCGTGGATAGGCATAAGGAACATGATGAAATGGTGCATGCGGATAATTATTCATACGATGATGTGGGTGAACATATGCATGTGGGGGAACACGTGCGTGAGGGTGTCTCACATGGTGTGCACGTGCCCGTGAACGTGTAGCATAGAAATCATCATATGTGTGAGCCGGTGGAGTAGGACGTGTGTTCCTACGTGGCATGGTATTCGTGTACATGTAAGCATGGCCCTTCTTTGGAGGTCCACCCAAAGTGGGTTTCTTTCCAAAAGAGGGTGTGAACGAGGTGGAAGCACCATTGGTAGATGAACTACCAATAGAGTGTTTGCTACCACTCGTTGAGTCACCGGAAGTTGGCCTAACAAAAGTAGTGGCCGATTTGGATGAACTTCCTATCGTATACCCCAAGCCAATGTGGTGATTGGCCGGAAGTAAGTCATTTAGGATGGTATCCAAATAGTCCTTACCCTTATTGAATTTATTAATTCGGCCTAATGTGCACTCATATTTCTCGGTGAGAGAACGCATAGAAGCATCCAAAGTGGATACTTGCGATGTGAGCACAAAAACACGAGATTTGAGATTTTCATTCTCAATACTCAAAGTCGAGTTTTGAGAAGTCAAATCCGCTATCTTGTGTTCCTCCGGATCCTCAATGCTAACATGTTCGAGTTGAGACTTGAGATTTACAATCTCATTCTTCAACTCTTCAACAACGGTGTCGTTGTTGGTGATGATAGTTTTAGGCGAGGTTTGGATGCTAGCTAAATCATCTTTTACTTTAGTATACCTATTTACTAATTTAGTGTATTTAGACCATAATTGCTCATTAGCATTTCTAAGGTCATCCATGGTTACATCATCGCCTTCGTTGTCACTATCATCGGAGGAGGAATCTTTATCTTGCTCCTCTCTAGCCATGAAGCACATGTGTGCTTGCTCCACTTGCTCGTCATCCGACTCTCCGCTTGAGGAATCCTCGGAGTCGGTGATGTCCCGACAAGCCCATTTTTGTACCCTTTCTTGTACTTCTTGGACTTGTCGAACTTCGGCGCCTTCCACTTCTCCTTGTGCTTGTTTTGAGGACAATCCGCTTTCATGTGTCCTGGCTTGTTGCATTTGAAACACAAAGGAGAGGAGGCGTTAGAAGAATTAAACTTCGATTTGTTTTTGAAGTTACCTTTCCGGAAGAACTGGTTGAACTTCTTGGCCATGAGAGCCATGGAATCCAAGTCCAACTCGTCTTCCGAGTTTTCATCATCGGTCGATGTGGAAGTTGATGGAGCGGCCTTGAAAGCAATAGCCTTCTTCTTTGGCTCGTCTTGCTTTAGGTAGGACTTCATCTTGTCCTGCAACTTCAACTTGCTATCCTTGCGTACCTCATATGACATTAAGGTACCCATTAGTTGAACGATATAAGTTTTCATATCATTACCTTCCTCGATGGCGAAGGTACGTTTCTCCCAACAAGAAGGAAGTCCATCGATGATCTTCGAGACTTTCTCCTTTTGGGTGTAGGTCTTACCGAGAGCCTCCAACTCGTTTGTGATGTCGACGAAGCGAGCATATTACTCCTTCATCTTCTCACCCTGTAGCATATGAAATAACTCGTAATCTTTATTAACTACAACGAGTTTAGAGTCTCTTATCCTACTCGTTCCTTCATGCAAGATGAGGAGGGAGTTCCATATTTGATATGCACTCTTACATGTGCATATCTTATTGAAGTCCTCGGGCTCCAAAGCGCATTGCAAGGCGTTCATTGCCTTGGCATTGCTTACCTCTGCGGCGACCTCCGCGGTAGTTCACTTCTCGAAATCTTCTTCGGCGGGCTCGACATACTCCTTCATCGTGACCCTCTATAGTGAAGCACTCCGGAGGAAAGTTTCTATCCGGCTTTTCCAGTACCCGTAGTTGGTACCGTTGAAGAAGGGAGGCCTCGTTGAGGAGTGTCCTTCCATCACCGAAGACGCTCCTTCACGATTCTTGAAGGTGCTATAGTCGGAAGGTGGACGAACGGTCTTGTTGTCGTTGGCAGACATAGCTATAGACTTGGCTCTGATACCAAATGTAATGCCCTGCAAAGCTACTGCACAAGTACTAGAGGGGGGTGAATAGTACTTTAAAATAATTAAGAGGATAATTCCTAATTATCTTGCAAACTCTAACAAACAATGCGGAAATGCAGAAATTCAAATAATGACAACAAAGAAGACAATCGCAAACAAGCAATATTACTGGGTTCGGATCCACCCAAGTCTCCCCGACTTGTTCCCGGTGATCCTACGTCCCAACCACCCGGATCCCCTCCGGATACTTGAGTTAGAAACCCTAACTCAAGATTTGCACTATGAAATACTTGTGAAAAACCTTCACAAAGTCAAATCATACACAAAGGAAATTGTGACTCCCACAACCCGGGATCACAAACAAACTCTCATAACTGAGAGTAAAACACTTACAATAATGAAGTAAATGAAATACGAAATTGCTTGCCGACAAAATCCTATGCCTTGAGTATAACTTACGATTTAAGGCAAAACGGATTTTGGGGAAGATGAAGAGGCACCAAACCCTAGCTCCAAGTAGATGACCAGCAATGGAGTCCTAGGTGGATGTTGGTGATCTAGAATCAAGCACTTGGCTTGGAAGGCTCACAATCAATGAATCTCTCTATTGAAATAAGAGTGAGGGAGAGATTCTTGAAAGGAAATGAATGAGCTTTAATGAGATTGAATGCTTTCTCTTTGATCTCTAAACTTCTTTTAAAATCAGCCTTGAGTGCAATGAATGCAGCACACCAAGTATATATAGGTTAGAGGAAAGAGAGAGAAAAACGTTTCAATTAAAGCTCCAACGGCTCTATTCTGAACCAAACTAGTCGGTCAAAGAACAACCACTGACCGACTAGTTCATTGATGGGCCTCTGGCCCAGCCGCAGCCCCTGCGGGTTTACACCCGCAGGCCCCGCCCGCAACCCCTCTTGGCTCCAAGTCCACTCGTCCTAGGATTGCCCAATCCCCCTAGTCCTAGGATGGCCTAATCCCCCTAGTCCTAGGATTGCCCTAGTCTCTATTATAAACAGGGGGGAGTCTCTCTTGTATGCCTATGCTAATTTGATGATTGTTATTTAGTGATTCCATAGGTAGACTAGTGCGGACGTCCTCTAGGCGTCTTGGGAGGAGAGCACACCTCTTTTGTCCTCAATTATCTTTCTATTTTGGTATTTGTTTTCTAATAAAATTCCATCTTTGTTAGTTCCTAACAATTTGGTATCAGAGCACGTAACGATACATGGCGGCTTCCACAAGATTGCAAGACAAATTTGAGGCCTTGGAGGCGAAATTCACCGGCGAAATTGAGGCACTCAAAAAATCCTTGGCGGGAAACGACGAATCCATGGCGAAATTAACTACCTCCATCTCCCAATTGGCGTCAAATCTGATGGAAATTCCACCCCTAAGTAATTTTGATGATGAGCACACCAAATGAATGCTTAGTATACTAACTACACTACACTTCAAGTATACAGATTTCGTGAAGCTCTACTAATACTCCAAGAAGCACGCATCAACGCTCCACGACAAAGACGAACATGGCTAAACTCAAGTGATGAAGGTCAAGCTCAAACAAAGCAAGAAGCTCAAAGAGAAGCTCATCTTCACTTCATCAAGTTGACTAAACTGCCGAAGACATGTTCAGAGTCTAGTGTGAGTGTGTCGTGTCTTTTAGGATATTTGTCAAAGCCATATCAAATAGACAACACACACACAAATGATTTCAAAACAAATGTTTTTAACTATCTTCAAAAATGGTTTTTAAAAGAGCTTTTCTAGTCACTTCAATTATCGTAGTGAAACTCCACGCACCCTGGAGTTAACTACACTTTTGACTAGAACAACAGGAAAAACTCCTCTGGGAGTCGACTACCAAAAGTAGGGAGTCGACTACTTCTCAGAGATGAAAATTTCCTAGACTCCTCTGGGAGTCGACTACCTATATAGGGAGTCGACTACCTGCTGGAAATTTTCAAACGTTTTGAATTTGAATTTTAAATTCTTTTGAGTGATTTACTCCGAAATTTTTGGGACAAAAGTCAAACGAAATTCAAATTTCAAATCCCAGTTTTTCCCTATAAATAGAGCTTAATTCTTTTGTGAAAAATACAAGATTATTGAAAATCAAAATTTGCAAAAGCTCTCGTGAATCAAAGCTCTCCAATTTCTTCTCTAGCCAATTTTAATTTCAGTTTTTGATCTTGCAATATTTTTCAATTCTTTTGAAGATCATATTATTATTTTTATTGGCTAAAGTTGTTTTTCAAAATCCTCTCTATTATTTCTCTTTAAATTCTATTTGAAGGATTTTTGAAAAAGCTCTAGATCACAAAGAACTTATCTCGTATCTTTGTGTGATCTAGACTATTATTCTATTAAGACACTACACAATTGTCTATCTTTTGATTGGCTATAGAATCGGGTGTATTTCCAATCTCTATCACTTGTTGTAGAGTATTGGACAAATTTCTCATTGTGCTATTTGTTGGAACACTAGACAAGTCTAGTTGTTGCCATTTGGAAAGTCCTCGGTTTGTGAGGCAAGGGTATAACCCTAGACAAGTCTAGGCGTTGTGTTCGGAAATCCTGGTCAAGGCTAGGTCGTTGGAAATCCTAACGAGTGAAGTTAGGTGCTTGTATTTGCCAAGGCAGATAGTGGAAATCTCGTACCGGTTTGGTCGGGGACTGGACGTACCCGGGTTGCGGGGAACCAGGATAAAAATCATTGTCTTTGCGCTTGCATTTTCTGTGTTTGATTATCTTTGCATTTATTCTATCTTCAGCAAATATCAATCCTATTTCTATACGCTGAGATTTACATCTGTAATTTTATTTGCTCTAACATATACTCTGGGAGTCGACTACTGCTCATAAGGAGTCGACTACCTGCTGTGAATTTTCGATGTGCACTTTAAATTATATTGTTGATTAAGAACCAAGCGTAGATCGCTCTACTTGGTTTCTTAGGCAACATTAGAAGGTTTTGTTTTGAGTTGATTAATTAAAAAACGAAAAAGTTTTATCTTTATACAACACTATTCAACCCCCCCTTCTAGTGTTGTTTGCCATCCACAGGATCCAACACTTGGTATCAAAGCAAGGTTAAAACGATGGCATCAACAAACGTCTACAACACCCATACTCCAATCTTTGACGGCAACTTCTATTCCCAATGGAGAAGGAGAATGGAGATCTTCTTGGAAGCACAAGATCTAAGCTACTCAAGATCTATCGGTGAACGATATGAGATTCCAACCACTCCTCAAAATCAATGGAATCCGGACCAAGAAGAAGCCTACTTCAGAAACATAAAGGTAATGCATTTACTCTATACTGGTTTAACTAATGAAATGTTAGATCTTGTAGAAAGGGCTGAAACCGCACACCAAATCCTCAACTTATTGGATGAGAGATTCGGATCAAGGTCAAAAGAAATTCAAACACCCATAGAGACCATCAACACCAACGAAGAAGAGGAAGAGCAATCCAAAATTCATATGTGCATGATGGCTTGTCAAGACAATCAGGAAAAGGTATGTGAATCTAGTTTTGACGATGAAGATGATTTTGACATTGCTAGTGCATATGAAAATTTGTATAGAGAATTCGAGAGATTGAATAAGAAATACAAAAGTGTAAATAACAAGTACAAAGCTTTGAATAATGATCATGATGACCTATACAAGAAATATGATAGTTTGCTGGACGATTATAATGCTTTGAAAAATGATTGCAGTAATATTTCATTGAATGATCATAATTCCTTAAAGGCAAAATATGATGCATTATTGATTGATAATAACTTATTGAAAAATGAACATGCTCTGTATGTTTCCTGTCTAAATGATAAGATAGATTCACTTGAAAGTATTATTGCTTCTAGTCGTATAAAGCATGAAGAACTAATTGCAAAATTTGATTGTATCAGGAATAATTCTACTTCCTCTTGCTCTTATACTCTTAGAAATGCTGTCAATAAATCTACTCATGCTCAAGCTTCTACTTCTAAAGATGTGGGTAGAAAAGTAAATGTTGTGCAAGCCAATGTTAAAAAGTATGCTTTCATGTATGGGAAAAATGTTAGATACAATAACGCATCTCACGTCTCACATGATCTACATGCTACACACAAGGCACACAAAAATAGTGTACACAATACACATCAAAAACCACATTTTGTACACAAACCTCAAAACATACACAATGTTAGAAATAACATGATATGGGTGCCTAAACACTTAGGCTTGAATGATAAAAATACTTATATTCATAATTTGACTAGCAGTATGCATAGATCCCATAAAGATTCATTTGTTCATAGGAAATCAAATTCGTATCGAATTTGGGTTCCAAACAAGTAACCGTTTTTTAAGGGTATCCACATGTTTCATGTATATTATTCTGATACCCAAACCTTTAAAAGGATATATAAATAAATTTTATTTCTAACATTTCGGACCCAATCAGAAATGGGTACCAAACGTGTAGAGATTATTTTATTTCAGGACATATGGATAATGGATAGTGGATGCTCTGCACACATGACGTGGAACACAGAATTACTTAGTAATCTAAAAATGTATGATGGCGGAACCGTGACTTTTGGTGACAATAAGAAAGGTAAAATTGTCGGAATTGGCAATATCGGCAGTCACTCAAAATTGCTCATCAAAGATGTAAGCTTGGTGAAAGGATTAAATCATAATCTTTTAAGCATAAGCCAACTATGCGACAAAGGTATGAAAGTTATATTTACTCTCGACTCATGCTTAGTCTATGACAAAGATATGAAGAATATCCTTGTTAAAGGTAAGCGAGTAGAAAATATCTATGTACTTAGACTAAATGAGTATGAATCAAATGTATGTTTAATTGTTTCAACAAACGATCCACTACTTTGGCATAGACGCTTTGGCCATGTGAACATCAAAAACATGGATAAGATTTCTAGGAAAGAGTTGGTGCAAGGACTTCCTAAGATAAGTTTTAAATTAGATAAAATCTGTGACTCATGTCAATTTGGCAAAATGCACAAGAGTTCATTTAAAAATATTGGAGCTCTCAGTTCTAATGGACCACTTGAACTACTCCATATGGACTTGTTTGGCCCAACTAGAACTCCATCATTATGCAACTCTAGATACGTATTTGTCATAATTGATGATTTTACTCGATATACGTGGGTATTATTCTTAACTCATAAGAATGATGCCTTCCGTGAATTCGAAATATTTTTCAAAAGGATTGAACGTCTATATTCCATGAAAATTATCTCCTTAAGAAGTGATCACGGTGGAGAATTTGAAAATGAACATTTTAAATCATTTTGTGAAGAACAAGGTATTTCTCACACTTTTGCTTTTCCCAGAGCTGCTCCTCAAAATGGGGTAGTTGAAAGGAAAAACAGAACACTCCAAGAGTGTGCACGAACAATGTTGTGTGAAAGCAACCTTCCAAAGAAATTTTGGGCGGAAGCTGTAGCAACCGCGTGCTATATTCAAAATAAAGTTTTAATTAGAAAACCTTTTGAAAAGACACTGTATGAATTATTGATCCAACGAATTCCAAAAGTATCTTACTTCAGAGTTTTTGGTTGTAAATGCTATATTCTGAATACTAAAGATAACCTAGATAAGTTTGACTCCAAAGCGGATGAAGGCATATTTATCGGTTACTCTTTACGTAGTAAGGCATATAGAATTTACAATAAAAGTTCCGAGACTATTGTTGAAACTCTACATGTAACATTTGATGAATCTCTACCTCATAACATTGCTCATGATGATGATGATAGCATGCTCATTGCACGCACTCCTAATAATGAATTTCTCAATGATATCCCTAGTTCTTTGCCTAAATCATTTCCTGAAGTTACACATCACCCACACACACAAGTCTTAGGTGACATTGATGCAGGAATTAGAACTAGATCTCAAATAGAACACTTAACACATGTTGCATTTGTTTCTAACATTGAGCCGAAAAAGGTAGAAGAAGCTTTTGCAGATGAAGCATGGATCGAGGCTATGCAAGAAGAACTTCTACAATTTGAACGCAATCAAGTATGGGAGTTAGTGCCTAGACCGGAAGATCGTCCCGTTATTGGTACTAAATGGGTATACCGCAACAAACTAGATGAAGATGGAAATGTGATAAGAAATAAGGCAAGGTTAGTAGCACAAGGTTACTCTCAAGAGGAAGGTATAGACTTCGATGAAACCTTTGCTCCTGTTGCTAGACTAGAATCCATTAGGATGTTACTCGCATTTGCATCATATAAGAATTTTAAACTTTATCAAATGGATGTAAAAAGCGCTTTCCTAAACGGGTTCATAAAGGAGGAAGTCTACGTTGAACAACCTCCAGGATTTGAACATGATAAGAAAACAGGATTTGTTTACAAGTTAAACAAAGCTTTATATGGGCTAAAACAAGCTCCAAGAGCTTGGTATGAAAGACTAAGAAAATTCTTAAGTGACTCAAGTTATACTGTTGGAAAAATAGATACAATCTTATTTGTTAAGAAAGATCATAATGATATCATTCTTATCCAAATCTATGTAGATGACATCATTTTTGGATCTACTAATAATGATCTTTGCCAAGAGTTTGCCAAGTTAATGCAGGAAGAATTTGAAATGAGCCACATGGGAGAACTAACATATTTTCTCGGATTACAAATCAAACAAGGAAAAGAAGGAACCTTCATTCATCAAACAAAGTACGCAAGAGACTTGATCAAAAGGTTCGGGATGGAAACTGCATCAGGAAAGAATATACAAATGGCAACGTCCACTTCCTTAGACAAAGATGAAGCAGGTAAAAAGGTTGATCAGAAAACATATAGAGGTATGGTCGGTTCTTTACTCTACTTAACCGTCAGCAGACCTGACATCATGTTTAGTGTTTGTGCATGTGCCAGATTTCAATGTGATCCTCGGGAATCACACCTTAAAACAGTAAAATACATATTTAGATATCTTAAAACCACATCTGACTTTGGACTCTTCTATCCCAAAGGAAGCACATTCGATTTAACTTCATTTAGTGACGCAGACTATGCTGGTTGTAAAGCCACAAGAAAAAGCACAAGTGGAACATGTCATTTCCTTGGACATTCCCTTGTTTCGTGGTTTAGCAAAAAGCAAAATTCCGTTTCACTATCTACCACTGAGGCAGAGTATATAGCTGCCGGACTTGCCTGTGCTCAAATACTTTGGATGAAACAAGTCCTCGTCGATTATGGTGTTGATACATCTACATGTGCAATTTATTGTGATAATAAAAGCACCATAAATCTCACTAAAAATTCTGTTCTTCATCCTAGAACAAAACACATTGATATAAGACACAGATTTATTGATGATCATTGTGCCAAAAAGGATGTTGAACTTAAATTTGTCTCCTCTGAGTTTCAAGTTGCTGATATTCTAACAAAACCCTTACACAAGGATACATTCTCGAGACTTCGTCGAGAATTGGGTATTGTTGGAGAAAAAGAATTGAATAATGCTCAGCTATAATATATTTTTGTTGATGACAAGGGGGAGAAAAATGTATAAATGCAAAAATGTGTATTGTATTTCTAATAGCTTCGATGCAGGGGGAGCACCGCATCAAAGCAGGGGGAGTAAGTATACTTGAAATATCATTCATATATGTCTTGCTTCAAATTTTGCATTTGGGTGTCATCATCAAAAAGGGGGAGAGTGATGGAAATTCCACCCCTAAGTAATTTTGATGATGAGCACACCAAATGAATGCTTAGTATACTAACTACACTACACTTCAAGTATACAGATTTCGTGAAGCTCTACTAATACTCCAAGAAGCACGCATCAACGCTCCACGACAAAGACGAACATGGCTAAACTCAAGTGATGAAGGTCAAGCTCAAACAAAGCAAGAAGCTCAAAGAGAAGCTCATCTTCACTTCATCAAGTTGACTAAACTGCCGAAGACATGTTCAGAGTCTAGTGTGAGTGTGTCGTGTCTTTTAGGATATTTGTCAAAGCCATATCAAATAGACAACACACACACAAATGATTTCAAAACAAATGTTTTTAACTATCTTCAAAAATGGTTTTTAAAAGAGCTTTTCTAGTCACTTCAATTATCGTAGTGAAACTCCACGCACCCTGGAGTTAACTACACTTTTGACTAGAACAACAGGAAAAACTCCTCTGGGAGTCGACTACCAAAAGTAGGGAGTCGACTACTTCTCAGAGATGAAAATTTCCTAGACTCCTCTGGGAGTCGACTACCTATATAGGGAGTCGACTACCTGCTGGAAATTTTCAAACGTTTTGAATTTGAATTTTAAATTCTTTTGAGTGATTTACTCCGAAATTTTTGGGACAAAAGTCAAACGAAATTCAAATTTCAAATCCCAGTTTTTCCCTATAAATAGAGCTTAATTCTTTTGTGAAAAATACAAGATTATTGAAAATCAAAATTTGCAAAAGCTCTCGTGAATCAAAGCTCTCCAATTTCTTCTCTAGCCAATTTTAATTTCAGTTTTTGATCTTGCAATATTTTTCAATTCTTTTGAAGATCATATTATTATTTTTATTGGCTAAAGTTGTTTTTCAAAATCCTCTCTATTATTTCTCTTTAAATTCTATTTGAAGGATTTTTGAAAAAGCTCTAGATCACAAAGAACTTATCTCGTATCTTTGTGTGATCTAGACTATTATTCTATTAAGACACTACACAATTGTCTATCTTTTGATTGGCTATAGAATCGGGTGTATTTCCAATCTCTATCACTTGTTGTAGAGTATTGGACAAATTTCTCATTGTGCTATTTGTTGGAACACTAGACAAGTCTAGTTGTTGCCATTTGGAAAGTCCTCGGTTTGTGAGGCAAGGGTATAACCCTAGACAAGTCTAGGCGTTGTGTTCGGAAATCCTGGTCAAGGCTAGGTCGTTGGAAATCCTAACGAGTGAAGTTAGGTGCTTGTATTTGCCAAGGCAGATAGTGGAAATCTCGTACCGGTTTGGTCGGGGACTGGACGTACCCGGGTTGCGGGGAACCAGGATAAAAATCATTGTCTTTGCGCTTGCATTTTCTGTGTTTGATTATCTTTGCATTTATTCTATCTTCAGCAAATATCAATCCTATTTCTATACGCTGAGATTTACATCTGTAATTTTATTTGCTCTAACATATACTCTGGGAGTCGACTACTGCTCATAAGGAGTCGACTACCTGCTGTGAATTTTCGCTGTGCACTTTAAATTATAGGGTAAATTACATGAAAATACCCCTAACGTTTGGGCTACTTTAATAAATATACCCTGAGCTTTGTTTTGTTTAAAATTTATACCCAAACGTTATGTTAAAGTTTAAACGTTATACCTAATTCAAGTAATCCGTCAAACTGGCAGCTCACGTGGCTGCACGTGATAATTTAAGACGAAAATAACCCTCTACTAACATTTCTCACCAACTACCTACATCTCCCGCCTTAAGTTCCCTCCATTTATGCAGGCCGTCATTATTGTGGGAAGAAGAAAAAGCAAGGAGAAGAAAGAAAACGCAAGGAGAAAAGGAAGAAGAAACAGACGAAGCCAAGGGGAACCAACACCACCGGAGAAGATGAAGTAGATAGGAAGAGGAAGAAGAAAGGGGGACCAGCAGTAGGAAAAGTCACGACAAAAGGTGAGAATGAATTTTTTTTGGATTATTCAGGTTTTTATGATCACAACAAGCAAAACAATAGACATAGTAATGTGGGAAGAAATTTTGCAATAATCAATTAATTGTGAGGAAATTTTAAACTAATCACATAATAATGGTGTTATTATTAATTGCAAGGTGAAATATGAGTTATGGGGACAGCAGCAGCAGCAGCAACTGGTAGGTCTCGACAGAGAAATGAGGGGGGTTCTGAATTTGGAACTGATTATGAAGACGTGAAGATATGCAACTGCGGCCTGCGTACTCCTAGGATGACGTCATGGGACAAGACTCAATCCAGGAAGGAGATTCTGGAGCTGTCCTCGTATGGATAAGGAGAAGAGATGCAAATTCTTTTTGTGGAAAGATCCACCACACTCAGATTGGTCGAGGAAGGTGATTCTGCATTTTATGGATAAAGATGAGAGGAGGTCAAGGATGGACAGTTCTTCACTTGCATTGACTGATAGGAGGGTGTTTGAGGATTACAGATCAATGGACAGTTCTTCACTTGCATTGACTGATAGGAGGGTGTTGGAGGATTACAGATCAATTAAAGTGAAGTTGTACTTTGTAATAGCTATGATGGTTGGTTTGTTAGCATTGATGTATCTCAAGGTAGCGTGACTCACCTTGAGTAGGATGTTATGTTTTGGGTAGGGTCAATGTGGTATTATTGTATGGATCAACATGCTTGCAGTGAATGATATATTATGAGCTATTCAGCAACATGAATCAATGTGGTATATATAGAACTTTGATGCATGCTTATCAATGTATGGAGTGAATGATATATATGAATAAATGCAGTGAAAGATATAAATGAGCTATTCAGCAACACACAATAACACAAATACTTCCCAACAAATAACACACACAATAACACAAGATGAATATTGTAGACATCTGCAACACATCCAAACATTGCATAAAACAATCACATATAACATTCTTCAGATAAATGTCATGGTGTCAACTGCAGTACATGTTCTACCCAAAAAATAACAAACATGTCCAACACAAGATGCTAACAACTTCAAACATCCAACATGCATCAAACATCCAAAGTACATCCAACCTACAGCCAACATACATGTCACTTGCAGAATATTGTAATGGTGCCAACATACATACAAAATACATGCCAAGCATACATCCAAAATACATTATCCAACCCTATATGATATCATCAGTTTCAGATCATGGATGCTGAACTGGTTTCTCCACAGGCCCCAGTTAATCTTGTAGGGACTACTGATGTGCTCTTTCTGGGGGCTCTCTTGTATGTCTTCAACATGCTACCAGATACACCTTGCAGATACACCTTGCTGCCAACCCTCTCAGATACACCTTGCTGCTGTGTCACAATGCTGCCAACCCTCTCATCCCCACCTTGCTGCTGTAGCACCCTGCTGTCATCCCTCTCAGATCCAATTTGTTGTTGTGTCACACTGCTTCCAACCCTCTCATCCCCACCTTGCTGCTGTAGCACCCTGCTGCCAACCCTCTCAGATCCAATTTGCTGTTGTGTCACACTGCCTTCCAACCCTCTCATCCCCACATTTCTGATGTATCCCTCTACTGCCAACCCTCTCAGATCCAATTTGCTCATGTCTCCCTCTTCTACCTGCCCTATCACCTCCTCCTTGAGGAGGATATTGTTGTTCCTTCATTAAACACATGATGTATCAGATGTAATATGCATGATGTATCAGACAAGCTGAAATAAAATAATCTATCAGACAAGGTGAGATGAATATCTTACCCCATGATGACCTTGATGCTGTTGGCCCTTTGTTGCCAACACTCTCATGATGTACTTGCTGTGTACCCCTGCTGCCAACCCCTCTCATCCCCACCTTGCTGCAGTCTCCCTCTTCTGCCTGCCTTATCACCCCCTCCTTGGGGAGGATCTTGTTGTGCCTTTATTAAACACATGATGTATCAGATGTAATATGCATGATGTATCAGACAAGCTGAAATAAAATAATCTATCAGACAAGGTGAGATGAATATCTTACCCCATGATGACCTTGATGCTGTTGCCCTTTGTTGCCAACACTCTCATGATGTACTTGCTGTGTACCCCTGCTGCCAACCCTCTCATCCCCACCTTGCTGCAGTCTCCCTCTTCTGCCTGCCTTATCACCCCCTCCTTGGGGAGGATCTTGTTGTGCCTTTATTAAACACATGATGTATCAGATGTAGCTGAAAAGAAATAATGTACATGTTGTATCAGACAAGCTGAACATGAGATCTTACCCCATGATGACCATGCTTTTGTGGCCCTCTTCCACCACCCCTCCCAGATTGTACTTGCTGATGTGTCCCCTCTCCTACCACCTATAACAGCACCCCTAACAGCACCCCTAACAGAATCCCTAACAGCACCTCTGCCATGTTGGGAAGGATGTTGTACCTACGTAAAAACATGGTTTGTTGTCAATGAAATATCTAACTAATACTATATGAATAAATTGCAATGTGTAACTATTACTAACATTTGTCTGAACATGAATATTTGGCTCTCTTCCTCCACCCCTCCTAGAATGTAATTGCTTATGTCCTCTCCTACCACCCACAACAGCACCCCTATCAGAACCCCCTAACATCACCCCTAACAGCCCCTCTGCCATGTTGGGAAGCCTTGTTGTACCTACATAAAAACATGGTGTGTTGTCAATGAAATTATCTAACTAGTACTGTATGAAACAATATGACTAAATTAAAATATGTATCAAGTACTTACTTCTGTCTGAAATTGAATATCTGGCCCTCTCCCACCACACCTCCCAGCCCCACCTCCTTGTTGAACTTGTGAATGTCCCTACAATTACATATGTCATCTTCTAGTACTATGTCATGGTTGTATTTTACACTAAGGAAGAAGTTGAAGAACAAATTAAGTACTTACAATTCTACCACCCATCACATTGACACCAGCAGCCATAATACCTGGATATCTACCCATTACATTAACACCTGCTCCCAACAAGATAGATGCTAACTCAGGTCTACACTCTTTGCTAAGCTCATTTTGTGTAGATTTTGGCCTGCCTCTTGGATTTCCAGTACTATTAGATGGCTTTGACTTTGGGGCATTCTTACAACTCCTTTTGTTGTGTCCGTCTCCTTGGCACCTTTGACATTTTTGAATCTGAACCCTTCTTGCTCTTTGACTAGGTCCTGCCTCAAACTCTCCTCTCCTCCTCTTCTTAGGTGGTCTACCAGGAGGCTTCCTATATGGTGGGGGGCACTAATTCTGAGTACTGAGTTAAAGGCCAAAACCTAGAATCAGGAATGGGATTAATCATTCCTGCATAAGCTTGCATATACATTGACCTTGTGTAATACCCATGCACGTAATCTTCTGGGTGCTTATTCTCACTCATCAAAGCTGCACAAGCATGCATGCATGGTATCCCTGTCATTTGCCAATACCGACAGTCACATCTCTTTGTTTCAACATTCAAGGTGTAGCATCCTTTTTGACCATCATTGACCTCATAGTGTCCCTCTCCAGCATAGACAACACGCATACTTGAGCTTTTTCTTTTCATCTTCATCAATTTCTCAATAATTCTTGGGCACGTGTCTGAAGTCCAAGTTGCAGCAATTGTCTTCTTCTTTTGAAACCTCGTCATTAGCTGCCTCCTTATCATCTCTAGGCAGGTAATGATTGGTTTATCCCTGGCTTCAAGGATGAACTTGTTGAAAGATTCTGAAATGTTATTCACCAACAGATCACAGAAACTGTTATCTGTGAAGTAGCTACGACACCATGAATCCAAGCTTATTGCACAAAGCCATTTCACTGCTTCAGGATTAGACTTGTAAAAAGCCTCAATTGCTAATATACATTCTTCCTCCACATATGTAGTACAAATGTCCCACATCAGCTTCCTATACAGCAGTGGCCTGAATGTCTTTCTAAAATTTTCATACATGTGTCTCAGACAAAACCTATGATGTGCTCCTGGAAGTATATCTTTGAATGTCTCCAACAGACCCTTTTGTCTATGCTGAAATGAAAGTCTGAAACTGTTGATTATGGTCCACCTCCAAGGCCTCCAGCAAACATTGTAAGAACCAAGTCCACGTATCTTTCGATTCATTTATCACAATAGCAATTGCAACAGGAAACATGTCATTGTTCCCATCTCTGCTTGTTGCACTTAGCAGTACCCCCCCAATATCCTGTCTTCAAGAATGTACCATCTAGGCCCGATGAACGGCCTACATCCTTCTTTGAATCCCTTCACCTGACATTGATACGTGATAAATATGCCATCAAATATAGGCTCATCCTCAGATGCACTAGGTCGTGACCTTATCTTGACATATGTCCCTGGGTTTCTCTCCATAACAGCATGAGAATAATTCCAGAGCTGTTTAAACTGTTTCTTATACGAGCCTACGATATATTCATTAGCTATTCTCCTTGCCCTCCACAACTTAGAATCTTGTTTTACATCAATTCCAAAATCCCTACTCAAAAAATTCCTCAATGCTGGCAAGGGTAAGTTGGGTTGATCCCTGAAGTGCTCAACATATTTATTGGCTATCCAATGATCTGTCACTTGATTATTGGCTCTAACAAATTGACAGTCTATATGTGTAGTCAATTTCTTCAATATCCATTTATCTCTGTGCCTGTCCCATGACCCTGCACATACCCAACCACAATCATTACTGCAGTGCACCCCGTATCCTACCACCCTCATTCTTCTTGAATTTTAAGTCATAGCCATTTCGTATGGCATGCTCTCTCAACATCAATCTGAATTCAGCTGGAGTTGCAAACTCCATGCCTACTTCCAAGTGTGGATTGTCCAAGTCCATTTTATGCTGATGAATGTCCCCTTCGAGTGTGCAACTCATCATCACTATGTCTCACACTCCTAATGCCATCAGAATCCTCACTGTCTGTTGCCCATTCAGTCTGTGGGTCACATTCAGGACCCCCCAACACATGCATTCCATCAGTTCTTGTGAATCTTCTTGGTTCCATGGTGGTTGCATCACCTTCACCATCTTCAGACAAGCTGTCATCAACACTGCAACTTTCTTCATCATCTGATTCCCCTGAGGGATTATATAGAGGATCTGATTCTGCGCACCTATCACTTTGCTGGCTTGCATTGTCAGTTCTCTCAATTGGCTCATTGTATTCCCATTCTTCATCATCTTCACCTGAAGGATCATAATCATAATCTGACTCTGACTCTGACTCTGACTCTGACTCTGACTCTGCCTCTGACATTATACCTTTAGTAAATGTCTGTTGCCTTGATGTTTCATGTGTTGGCTCTGTAAGTGCAGTATCAGTTCCATCCACTTGCACCTCAGTATGCTCCAGTGGTCCCTCCCATTTGATCATGTCTCTGCTCTATCCAAGCCCCTTCAGTCTGCATCCCTGTTGGCTCTGTAAATGCAATATCATTTCCATCCACTTGCACCTCAGCATGCTCCAATGGTCCCTCCATTTGATCTTGTCTCTGCTCTATCCAATCCCCTTCATTATGAATTGTTGTTGGGTCAGTACAAGCCACCTCAAAATGCACCAATGATGCATCATACTGTGATTGTGTTGCATCAATACATACCCCTTCACTTTGCTCCTCTGCCTCCTCTTGTGTTGTATACTCATTTACCAATGATGCAGGGTAGCTTAGATTTACTTCTATTTCATCCTCTGTTTCATGGTCATTTACATCTTTAGTTTGCTCAGTCATATCCTCCTCATGTACTCCCTTACTTGGCACTGTACTTGGCACCCTCATCTGTCTCATCACCTTCTTCTTCACACAAGTCTATAATTGGCCCAGCTGAAGCATTTTTGTCTTCTATTGCCAGCCCTTGAGATTCATGTGCAATGTACAAGTTTATAGTCCTACTCCCTTGAATGTTTAAAAAAGTTGATGCTTGCTCATCATCATCTATTCTACTGCACCAAGCAAAATTTTTTCCTCCATGGCTTATAGTATATATAGAACCTGCCTGTATATCCCAACTCCTTTATCATCACCTTCAGATTTTCCACTGATAACAGCCCCTGCAATGCACAGTCAACAAATACAGCCTCCTCCCCCCCCTCCATAATACCCTGCTGGCCCAATTTTCAGCATTCCCCCATGATGTATTTTCAATGTGACCTTGTGGCTCTGTAACAAAAAGTCATCACAATACCAAACAAACAGTTTTACAAACTTTAAATTTCAGCAGTCAAAAAAAGCAGTCATATATACTACTTGAGCTTGTTGCATGTTCACAGTCATGACCCCCCAACACTGCGTGTTGCATGTTCACATTCATGTCCCCCCCCAACACTATGCATTTAATTCACTACAAACATCTGAGCATAAATCACACAATTAACCTTCGTAAGAGGAAATTTTCCCCATCCGAACTCCCAATTTAAAAAAATCCCCTTTTAACTTCACTAATTTACCTTCTTGATGCACATAAACAAAAAATTACTCTAATTAAAAAGAGAAAAATTAAAAAATAACTGAAAACTGGGTAAAAATTGTTTCTTTACTCACCATCTTTGCGATTCTCTGCAGCTAAGTCCTCTTCCTTCAAGAGCCTTCACGCCACTGTCGCTGCACGTCGTTCTTCTTCAGCTGTAAGCCCGATATCCTGCCTTCTTCCTCTGATCTCTCCTTTTCCCCTTCAATTCTTGCCCTAGTTTTTTACCGCTCTTCGTTTACTTTTCCCCCGTCGTTTTTTACTCCCGGTAACTTAACTTTCACCCCCACAGCCCACCTAACGTTATAAGTGCTCAGGGGCATAACGGTCCCATTCGCATCTACCTGCTGTGAATTTTCGCTGTGCACTTTAAATTATATTGTTGATTAAGAACCAAGCGTAGATCGCTCTACTTGGTTTCTTAGGCAACATTAGAAGGTTTTGTTTTGAGTTGATTAATTAAAGAACGAAAAAGTTTTATCTTTATACAACACTATTCAACCCCCCCTTCTAGTGTTGTTTGCCATCCACAGGATCCAACAAAATCAAGCAAAACACGACGATCAATTCGCGCAATTGATGGGGGCCCTAAATCAATTAGCGACGAACCCCAAAGCCGAAGGAAACCCTAATCCGACACCAAAGGCGACACCTTTGAAGAAGGAGAAGAAGAAAGAGGAGGATCTTCCCCAAAGTCAACCCTACTACGTGGAGGAATTGGATGGGGAAGACGACGACGAGCCGTGGGGGTGGACTACCGCGAGGAGGTGCGGCGGAAGGCGGTGGAGAGCCAAAGGGAGAGCGGCGGCCCTAGCCGCCCAAATTGGGATCGCCACGACCAAGGGGAGCACCGGCCGAACCACCACGGGCCGCGGGAGCCGCGGACAACACATGCGAGAGGCGGAGGGCCTACCCCGCCTCTGCCGGGCCCCGACGGGGGGGGGGGGGGGGGGGGCAGGCCCAGCCGGGGCTCGGCAGGGTCCGGCCACCCTGCCGGACCTCCGGCAGGGCCCGCCGGCCTTGTCGAAAGCCCGACAGGGCTTGCCCCCCCTCCGGCAGCCCCCCAGGGGGGGTCGATTGCGGCGTACAGGGGGCCCGAGCCCCCCGGTCAGCTTTACAGGGGCCCGGAGCCCCCCGATCAGCATCACAGGGGGCCCGAGCCCCCCGTACAGGGCTACAGGGGGCCGGAGCCCCCCGGACTTGTCTCCAGAGGGCCGGAGCACCCCTGGCAGCCGCCAGGGGTGGGGGATTTTCGCCGGGGCTCGGCCAGAGGCAGGGCCCCCCGACAGCAGCCTGACATCGGGGATCGCCGCTGACAGCCACCGGACACAGGATTCGAGGCCCCTGGACGACGGACAGCATATGAGGAGGATCACGGGTGGATTCCGGGAGATTTTGGAGGCCCTCCGGAGCATCGACCAGCAGCTGAGGATCACTTTTACGGTGACAGGCGCGGAAGAGGATATTATTCCGACGACAGGGGTGGCTACGAGGCGGAGTTCGGCGACGACGCAGGTTGGGACGATTTTGAGGGGCGGCGCGGAGATCGTCGGGAGCCTACGAGGGCCACGGAGGAGGGCCACCCAGATGCTACGAGACGCTGGACGAGAGGCGTCAACATTATCATGGGCAGCACAGAGAGGAGAGGAGGCCCGAGCAGGGGCGCTTTCGAGGGGATTGCCGCGTCTGGAAGCTGAAGATGCCGTTATTTTCCGGGGAGGACCTACACGCCTGGTTATTCACCGCAGAGAGGTACTTCATGGCGCATCACATGACCGAAGCCTAGAAACTGGAGGCAGCGGCGATCTGCATGGAGGGCGTGCCTTGGGATGGTACCAGTGGACGGAGAGGCGGCGGCAGCAGATCAGGAGCTGGGAGGAGCTGAAGGACATGGTGCTGGAGAAGTTTAGAGACCCCCGCCTGGGGAACCTACACGAGCAGCTGTACGCCCTCAGGCAGGAGGGGCCGGTGCGGGATTACATTGAGCGATTTGAGACACTGGCCGGGCGAGTACATGGGGTGTCTGACGAGTCACTGGAGGGCACTTTTCTGAAGGGACTACGCCCCAGTCTGAGAGCAGCAGTGAGACCCTACAAGCCCAGGGGGCTTTCAGAGGTCATAGAGATGGCCCAGATGGTGGAGGTCGCACAGACGGAGGATCGACGGGTCTGCGGCAGTTACAGCAGTCAGACTTCGCGAGGCACCACCTCTGGGGCTGGAGGAGCAGGTACCGCAGCAGGGGTGACCCAGACGATCCGGGAGAAGACTGGGGAGAAGAGTAGCACGCCAGTGACTGGGGGGCAGTTCAGACGCATGACAGACGCAGAGATGAGGGAAAAACGGCAGAAGGGTTTATGTTTCGATGCGATGAGCGGTTTTCGCCAGGCCACCGATGCGCTGGGCGCAAGCTCCAGGTGATCCTGTTGGAGGACGACGACGGTGGGTCTGATATTGAGGAGGAGGCCGCTGAGCGAGAGGAGGAGCTGGAGGGCCAGCAATTGGACGTAGCAGAGGTGTCCCTCAACTCCGTGGTAGGGTTCACACCGAACCATACCATGAAGTTGAGGGGAGAGGTCGGCGACCAGGAGGTGACTGTGCTGATTGATAGTGGGGCTACCCACAATTTCATTTCTAGGAGGGTGGTGACAGCTTGGACTTCAGCTGACAGACTGCGGCAGCTTTAGTGTGATGATGGGGACGGGGAAGAAGGAGAGCAGCCGAGGAGTTTGCAGGGGCTTGGTGATGACCATGCAGGGGATACAGATCATTGCAGATTTTTTACCCCTAGACCTGGAGAGCACAGACGTCATCCTCGGCATGACATGGCTACAGACATTAGGGGAGATGACTATAAATTGGAAGCTGCTACGGATGGAGTTTCGGGAGGCAGGACAAGCAGTGATACTCCAGGGAGACCCTAGCCTCTGCAGAGTTTTGGTCTCTTTGAAGACCATGTACAGGACCATCCAGACAGAGGGAGGCGGATACCTAGTAGAGCTGTACTCTTTGACAGGTGAGAGAGGCACAGAGGCCAGCACAGAGCAGCCCATCCCAGGAGAGGTTCAGCAGCTGATGGACCAGTTTGAGGAGATCTTCCAGGAGCCTCGGGGCCTACCACCACCACGGGACCACGAGCACGCTATAGTTCTACGAGAGGGTGTCTCCCCGATTAGCGTACGGCCCTACCGATAACCCTCAGCATCAGAAGGACGAGATAGAGAGGATGGTTTCGGAGATGGTGCAGGCAGGGGTGATCCAGCCGAGCGTGAGCCCGTTCTCCAGCCCAGTGTTGCTAGTGAAGAAGAAGAAGAATGGTAGTTGGCGGTTTTGCGTGGACTACAGGCCGCTGAACAAGGAGACGGTCCCGGATAAGTTTCCAATACCTGTGATTGATGAACTCTTGGATGAACTACACGGAGCTGCCTGGTTCAGCAAGCTAGATCTTAAGTCAGGCTATCATCAGATACGGATGCGACGGGAGGATGTGCCCAAGACGGCGTTCAGGACGCATGAGGGCCACTACGAGTTCCTGGTCATGCCCTTTGGGTTGATCAACGCCCCGGCCACTTTTCAGGCACTCATGAATAAGGTATTCCGCTCCTTTCTCCGGTGATTTGTACTAGTCTTTTTCGACGATATTTTGGTGTACAGTCGTACTCTGGAGGAGCATTTGGACCACTTGCAGGTGGTTTTTCAGGAGCTGCAGTACCACCAGCTTTATTTGAACAGAAAAAAGTGTTTATTCGGGCAGCCACAGGTGGAGTATCTGGGACACGTGGTCTCAGCAGGAGGGGTAGCCGCCGATAGAGCGAAGATAGCGGCCATGCTGGACTGGCCGCGCCTTACTACTCTCAGAGGGCTACGGGGCTTCTTCGGCCTTACCGGTTACTACCGCAGATTCGTAGAGGGTTATGGGACGATCGCCTGACCATTGACAGAGTTATTGAAGAAGGATCAGTTCCACTGGGGGAGGAGGCGACGGCAGCTTTTGAGGCCCTGAAAAGGGCAATGACCACTGTGCCAGTATTGGCGTTGCCCGACTTCACCAGACCATTCGTAGTAGAGGCGGACGCATCAGGACATGGGCTGTGAGCAGTACTGATGCAGGAGCAGCGTCCTATAGCTTACTACAGCCAGGTGTTGACCACGAGGGCCCGATTGCGATCGGTCTATGAGAGGGAGCTGATGGCGATAGTCTTGTCCATACAGAAGTGGAGACCATATTTATTGGGACGGAGCTTCATAGTGCGCACGGATCAGCGGAGCTTAAAATACCTGTTAGAGCAGCGGATAGTAGCAGAGGAACATCAGAAGTGGCTGCGAAAGCTATGGGCTACAGGTTCGAGATCGAGTACCGCCTGGGATTGGAGAACAAGGCAGCAGATGCGTTATCTCGGCGGGAGGAAGAGACGGAGTTAGCAGCCCTTACGGTGTCGATCCTAGAGGATTGGGGCCCACTGCAGCAGGAGGTGGAGCAGGACCCAGAGTCGGAGGTTATACGAGAGGCCCTTTTACAGGGGTCGACTGAGTACCCGGGATATTCTTTGCAGGATGGGCGGCTACTTTACTGGGGGCGGCTGGTGATACCGAGGACTTCTACTTTTATACCGACCATCTTCCGGGAGTTCCACGGCAGTGCTATAGGAGGACATTCTGGAGTCCTCAAGACCTACCAGCGGCTATCACGGGAGGTCTACTGGAAGGGACAGAAGAAGGATGTGGCAAGGATGGTGGCAGAGTGTGACGTGTGCCAGCGTCACAAATATCAGGCCATGTCCCCAGGAGGACTACTACAGCCGCTATCTTTACCAGATAGAGTTTGGGAGGACCTCTCTATGGACTTCATCGATGGATTGCCTATGTCGGGCGGTTACAGCGTCATTTTTGTTGTGGTAGACAGCCTCAGCAAATATGCATATTTTATCCCGCTTAAGCATCCTTACAGCGCCGTTTCAGTGGCAGAGATTTTTGTGAGAGAGGTCATTCGTTTGCATGGTCCGCCAAAATCCATAGTTTCGGATAGAGACAAGGTATTCCAGAGCAAGTTTTGGCAGGAGCTTTTTAGACTACAGGGGACGGCCTTGAAGCGGAGCACAGCTTATCATCCCCAGACTGACGGTCAAACGGAGGTAGTCAATAGGAGTGTGGAGACTTATCTACGATGCTTCATCTCGGAGAATCCTAAGGAGTGGGCACGTTGGCTGCCGTGGGCGGAATACTGGTACAATACTTCATATCACACAGCGGCGCAGACTACACCTTTCAGGATTTTGTATGGTAGGGATCCTCCGCACTTACTTCATTACGGTCATGAGACTACTCCGGTATCAGATGTCGAGCAGTACCTGGCAGAGAGGGACTTGATTCTAGAGGAGCTGAAGCTCCACTTGGCGAGGGCTCAGCAGGTGATGAAGGCTCGGGCAGACTTACACCGTCGAGACGTGCACTTTGAGGTCGGTGATATGGTCTATCTAAAGCTAAGGCCCTACAGGCAGAGGTCGGTGGCTTATAGGAGGAATGAAAAGTTGACGCCGAGATATTTTGGACCTTTCGAGGTCGCGGCGAGGATAGGACCGGTGGCTTACAGATTGCGCCTACCCCCAGGATCTACCATTCACCCAGTCTTTCATGTCTCACAGTTGCGCTAGGCCATTGGCAACCACACCTCTTCCCCTACATTACCAGAGACCCTTACTGCGGATATGGAGGTGAGGATGGAGCCCGAGTTGCTAAAAGGGGTTCGGCAGAGTCACACAGGCGAGATGCAGGTACTACTGCAGTGGAGGGGCTTACCAGAGCACGACAGCACATGGGAAGACATGGATGATATGGTGGCGCGCTATCCAGACTTCCACCTTGAGGACAAGGTGGCTCTTGGGGGGGAGTATTGATGGGCCTCTGGCCCAGCCGCAGCCCCTGCGGGTTTACACCCGCAGGCCCCGCCCGCAACCCCTCTTGGCTCCGAGTCCCCCTAGTCCTAGGATTGCCCAATCCCCCTAGTCCTAGGATTGCCCTAGTCTCTATTATAAATAGGGGGGAGTCTCTCTTGTATGCCTATGCTAATTTGATGATGGTTATTTAGTGATTCCATAGGTAGACGAGTGCGGACGTCCTCTAGGCGTCTTGGGAGGAGAGCACACCTCTTTTGTGCTCAATTATCTTTCTATTTTGCTATTTGTTTTCTAATAACATTCCATCTTTGTTAGTTCATAACATTCATCAACTAGTCGGTCGGTCAATCAACATGAACCGACTAAGTGGTGAACAGTGAATAGATGAAGTTTCAGACTTAAAGAACTAGTCGGTCCAAGAAGACTTGCCAACCGACTAGTTTCACAACTAGTCGGTCAGTGAGTGAACTTATTAGACCGACTAAGAGATAAAACAAATAGTCTGAGTACAAATTGATTTAGTCGGTCCAAGAACAAATGTTGACCGACGAGTCCATCAACTAGTCGGTCGCCAAATGTACATAGACCGACTAACGATAAACAGTAACTAGGTAATTACAAATTAATTAGAAACAGAATTATGTAATACAAATTAATTAGAAACAGAATTAGGTTTAAAACTGAAAATGTAATTACATTCAAGGTAAAGAAATGATCATGCGATCAGATACACAATTTGACACCTTAGCTAATTTGCCGTCTACCAACCCAAAGGAGAAAATTCTGCCGCACGTAAATTTAGGAACAGAAACCAATTTCAAGTGCTACGACAAGACATGCCTATAAAGCATATAGCCATACACAAGAAAAGCACAGAAAAGAACCGCACGTGCCGAAGCCCAATTAATTAAGCACTCAAAAGATTACAACATGCAGTTCTCTCGGCAAGACAACAAAGCCCAAGGCCCTAAAAACAGTGGATTGAAGAAAACCCAAGAGATACCCGTCAGGTAGGGCCCAATCAAACTAAACCAAGAAAGATGGCGGCGAAAATAATCAGCTGAGAAGATCGACGACATGAAAATCCGTCTCGACGATCGACTAAGTAATCCAACTAATTTGTAACACCCCAGGTTCGAGTGCCGTTATAATTTCAAGAAATATGCAGGTCCTGTACTCACCAGTGAAAACAATATACAAATAGAACATGGAATATTATAAAAATGGAAATACTCATTTATTCATCATTCAACGAGTGTACAATATCTAGTGCAGAAAAGGAACTACAATCTCTCAACTATAAAAGACTAAAAAAATAAATGCTAAAGCTGCATAATACTCTCCTATGAAGTTCTGAAGCTCAAAACTCTGCGTTCTCCACTGGAAGCTCAGACTCCTCGTACTGCGAAGCCTCCTCGTAGACATGTTCATCACCTAGCAGAGACAACAGAAATTGTAGTACTACTAAGTAAAGTAGATTGAATCTATACTAAACATTCAGTTAATTTATCTTGCAGAAAGTAACATACATGTAACTAAAAAGCTATAAACAAAGGAGTACTACGCTAAGTACAGTCTAACAATGGGTAAAGAGATCTACATGTAATCTAATAGTTTGTGATGTGACTTATAATGGAGAGTACGATGTGTAATGTGAAGTCCACCTTGTATCACGGGGTGTGACTCCAGGCAGAGTCTAAGAACAAAGAGATAGGAGAGGGGCTCAGGATCCTTAGGACAAGAAGACATGAAAAGCTGATTGATGAGAAATTTAAGGTTTGGGAGAGTAAAAATTGGACTTAATAGATAGTGGAATGGAAATACAAAGATAAATAGTTCCGATTCGAGAGGAAACCGCTCTCCTACGCTTTGATTCGAGATAAAGCGCTAAATCTCTTAGAATCTAATGTAAGACTACTCTTAAGCCCTAATCTTCTACTCTCTATTTTTATTCTTCAATTCTCCCCTTAACCCACATCCCTTCACTCATATATATAGGGCTGATTAGTCCATATTTACAAAAATTCCATCAACTCCCAAAATTACAAAATTACCATTCGGGTCCAAAATTACAAAATTGTCACTCGTATGTCTGCAACCCCCATTTCCAATACTACACCGCCCCCAAAAAACCACCTTGTTCTCAAGGTGGTGCAAGAAGTCTGTAGGTGCGCTTCTCCGAGTACTGGAGCTCGTCCCATCGTCTCCTGGACCAAAACGCCACTCAAGAGGACTGTCCTTGAAATGTTGCGGCAGGAGTGGTAGTGTGTTTGTGGCTGAGTCGTCTACGCACTGGCATTTTTTGTTTTGAATTTGGACTTCAAACGTGCACGTAATCGTCAAAAAACGAAAGCTGCACAAAAATTCATCCAAAAATAGCACAGAAAATAGACGAAAATAGAAGGACGCATTGTGCGGCCGTTGACCGGTCAATGACTTGACTCGAGCCGGCTCAGGTCGGTTGAGCTGCCTTGGGCCAGCTTGCTGGCGGCTCCAGCTTGGCATGGCTCCCAATCGGCTGTCCTGTGGGATCGACTGGATCGAGCCGCTACTATAGCGGTAGCGGCTCACCGGTGCTGATGCCCATTTCCAACGGCTCTGACGGCGGTTGGCCACGAAACTTGGTCCGATGAGTTTGTCGGGATGAGAGGAAGATGGCTGCGACGGCTCTAGATGTCGATGTAGGCATCGCCAATGAGCATCACGAGGTCTAACGGCGGCCCTCTAGGGGTCGACCGACTCGAGGCGGCCCTCCAGGGTTCACCCGAATCGAGGCGGCCCTCCGGGGTTCGCCTGGCTCGGGTGGCCCTCAAGGGCTGGCTGGGTGGTCATCAGCCTTCGCAAATGTTGGATCTGAACCGCTCGATGTCGACGTCTTCAGATTTGCGCCGCCGTCTGCCTTCTCCAGGTTTGGTAGATCTGAGTTTGAAATCTTCAGATCTGGAGCCGGATCATCTTGAAAATGGATCTCCTCGCTGATAGGCGCCACCTTTGGCCTGGGATGAGCGCTACGGTCTTCGTTCTTCTTCGATGCCTGCTCGCGACTGGAGATCTCCAAGAATTACTTCATCATGGCTATGCAAGCGTCCAACTTTTTATTTACTTCTGCCGTCACCGTCATAGATCTTGAGCTCTGATATCAATTTGATGAGAAATATAGAGTTTGAGAGGGTAAAAATTGGATTTTTATAGGTAATGGAATGGAAATACAAAGATAAGTAGTTCTGATTCAAGAGGGAACCGTTCTCCTATGTTTTGATTCGAGATAAAGTGCTAAATCTTACAGGATCTAAAGCAAGACTACTTATAAGCCCTAATTTTCTACTCTATACTTTTCTTCTCCAATTCTCCCTTAACCACAACCCCTTCACTTTTATATATAGGACTGATTTGCCCATATTTACAAAAATGCACTCAACTCACAAAATTACTAGTTTACCACTCGGGACCAATATTACAAAATTGCCGCTCGTATGGCCGCAACCCCATTCCCAACAAGGATCTCTCAAATACGGGCCGAAAGATTGGCTTCAATCGCTCCCACACTTTCTCAACTATAAATTTTCCCAAAACCCCGTGAATTAAGTGTAATGTGTACAAGTGTAATGCGCACAATTCTTGTTTCTAGTTTATGTCAAGTGTCATGTCCTGTAACAGTCAGAAGTGTCCATGTCCCTGGTTCTAAATTACTTAATTAAAGTGATATGCATGAATTCTATATTCAATAGTGGCATGTCATTGTCAAGTACAAGTATGAGGACCATAAACAATTACATTTCAGTTCATATTGCCTAGCCCTTAATTAATGTAATTTAGTGAATACTGTAATGACCTGTTTTCTAGGGGTCATCATAATTTACAATAATATACAGATCCTGCTGGGTACCAGTGAAAACAGAATAGAACCAAGTAGAAAATAATACCAAATTTAAAGTCATACCTGTACGATCAGTATTAGAAATTTGTGCATTATCAAACGATGTAAAATCTCCTACTATCCTGAAGAAGAAAATATACAACAAAATTAAAAAGTAGATTACATCTAAACCAAGGTAACAGTTTATATACAAGCAAAAACAATAACAATATTGCAGAGCGAAAAGATTAATCTACTGAGCTGAAAACGTAATAAGTTACAAATGTTTTAAGTGTTGGTTAAGTTAATTAATCATTCTTGGCCGTGACCCATGTTCAAGGGAGTGATGTGCATTAACTAGTTCTGTAACCCCCCAATTAGTGTGAATAGCGGACAATTGAATATAGTAACCCCCAATTCTAGAAGAAAGAGGAAATTGTATTTGACCACTCGTTCTATAAGAGGAGGAAAAACGATTACTTTTGTAATATGCTCCACTTCCATCAGGAGAGTGGTAAAACGAATACATAAACCGTAATCACATCCACACCTCTTAGACAGTGAGCTAAGTATATGGCATCCTTGATGTTTGGTTTAGTACCATGAAGTGTCAATGTCAAGTGTGCTTCGAGCTCTCAATAAGTGTCCACATTCTAAACCCTAAATTACGTAGTTAGGGAGACTATATGCAAAAGACCAGTGTCTCAGTGATGTTGTCAGCAGTATTAGCAAATCATGTGTCAAATAACAATGTCCTGCAATAGTATCAACATCAATATATTGCATAGGTCCTACTACATAATATATGTGGCATATCTAGCAGCACATCATAGCATGCGAAGTAATCAGATTCTAATCACAAAAGAAAAGAGTATACAATCAATTTTATAATTAAACCAACCATAGAAGTTCAGAAATTATTAGTTAAAAAGGAAAGTAAACGATTTCAAATAAATGGTGGGATCAGATTTTCTTTCTTGGCATTTTAACAAGTCAACGTCTACAAGCCTGGGGAATTCTACTGCAAAATATTGTACCGACCAGAACATTAAATAGCAGCAAAGTCCAAAATCATCAAGCCCTCTGAAAGTTACATAGGACTGATAGAGCACACTTGGTGCCCAGCCGAGTAACAAACCCCCGCCCAAATTCCTTCCCCCTACACTCTTCTTTTGCACCTATTGATATTGTTTCATCTTTCTGTCTCATGTGCACTGCGTTTACCGAGGAGAATTTATATTGGGACAGCTTGGGGGATAACATTCGATTCACGGCCCGACTCGCACAAGATCTACCTGCACTCTACTCATCACTCGTGTCGGTACACTCTTTCCATTGTATATTTTACATACCGACTTACGTTGTTAAACTGCTTGAACGATGCCCCCACGCCGAGCTAGGTCGGGTAACGATGACACCTCCTCTAGGTCGACTCGACGCCCTCATCACGCTCCCCCTCACGGGCACGTAATATTAGCGAATCACCCAATTCCACCCCTACCGATCATCTTTACCTCAGCGATGCAGAGTATGACGTATCTTTTAGGGACGAGGAGCAAGGCGACCGGTTCATCGCTCTCTTCCTCCTTGCCGGACAAGGAGGCGAGAGCTCTCCGTAATCTGCTGAGCAGGGCCTTTTTGTCCTACTAGATGTTCTCAGACATCAGCGGGCCGTCACACCTGTCGAGCCACGACCCGCTGCCACAATTTCTGGTCCAAAGCAGGAGACCCACCTCCGTCCTATAGGGCGGTGCTCCTGCTTGATGTTGTCCCTCCACCACTTTTTGTTCATGTCCTTCCCTCATCCTATTTTGTGCCCATTTGTCTTTTCGGGGCCCTAGTCTTACACAGCTTGGGGGAGTACCCACCATGCATCATTCCTCGCATTTGCACTGTATCCCTGCATCATATCACGTTTTCTTTATTTTGCACGGTTTTATTTTCTATTCCTTTTCTATCTCCGCACCCACCCACCCACCCTAGCATCATTTCCCGCATACCAGCGTTTTCTCAGCAGTAAGGACACTGCTGCGTTTAGCTTGGGGGATGAGCGCTATCGCTTTATTTTTCATTTTCATTTATTTTTTCTTTCATTTTTCACCTTTTTACTTTCTCATATATACACATCGTTGTGATAAAGAGTTCTTAGTATATCTATATTTGTGAATTTTGCTGAGGGTTTGTGGTCGACATATGTAGTTTAGGATAGTGTAGAGTTCATAAACTTCTGTATTTACTGTATCTTGAGTTCTCATTCGGTGCATTAGAAGTATCTATGCATGTCTTAAAATTAGTGGGAAATTAAGCAGAAGGTTTGTAATGGTTCTTGGTTATCAAAGAATATGAATGTCATGAAGATTCATTTCACTAAAAACACCTTCCATTAATGCAAAACTTTCTCATGGAAAGGAAAAGCTAAAGAGTAAACAAGAGGACCATTATACTGTATTGGTGATAGTTAATGCCTATTTATCTGTTTAAATAAAATCCTTTATTGACTAGGCTATAACCCAAGAGTGAGTCATTCTAAAGTTCATTTTGCAAATATAATGTCTTTTGGCGTTTACATTATCAGAAAACCTCAAACGTGGCTACAGTCATTATGACAGGGACCGTAGATGGCTGGTCATTTTCACATAAGAAAAACTAAGAACCTAAAGGGGTTGTCTGGCCAATAAACACATTCCATTTGTTCCATAAGAATAGACTTATTCTAGCTACATTTCACTAAAGGCAAAATTGCAGCACTGCACTTTACCATATAATAGTTAAATCTTCTTCTTGTGCATAAATCTGTTGTTTGCCAAGTATGTTAACAAGGTCTACTAATTGTTCCACTGCCAAGTGATGCCAAAAAGGATTATTATGAGGTTTCATCATTTGGAACTGGCTTAAGTTAAATTTGTCAGTGGATGGCTGCCTTTGTTGAATTGTTGTTTGTGAAGAAGTATATTCCCCTCTTTTTATGGTGGATTATAACTCGATGTGTGAGGACTTTCCAAGAGGGTCAGCATCCCAGTACTACTGCTCGTGCATGCTTAAGTGCATGCTTTTATCCCCGTGGTTCTTCCCTTACCTGCACACATCCTTGTATGGCGTAGCACTTTCCTATGCACGCCATTTAGTTATAAACTGTTTCATCTGTCGTCGGCTCTTATATCATCTGTAACATGCCTAATCAGGAGACTCAGGACCCAGGAGGTTTACTTTAGGATACTCTGTCTATTAATATGATCGCCTGGCACACTGAAGTGCTTTGTTCTTTTCCATGGTTTCTCATGCAAAAATACTTACAACTGCTATCGAGCTCATTTGAATTACTGTATAGCGCAGGTACCATTAAGATGTATTCCAACTTTCGAAATTTAAACATAAATGTTGATATTTTCTTTGCAATTAC
The DNA here is from genome assembly GCA_030789695.1 of Scilla litardierei. Lineage (NCBI taxonomy): Eukaryota > Viridiplantae > Streptophyta > Magnoliopsida > Asparagales > Asparagaceae > Scilla > Scilla litardierei. The sequence continues at coordinate 819,095,923 of CM061142.1, forward strand.
AATGGCTTCCTTTGAAAAGCATTCAATGCTACTTGATAGCTTACATCATTTCGAGCTTCATGCTACTCCTGTTCAATCTAAAATGAGAAACTGATCTTCTTTTAAAAAATCTCCTAAATTTTCTATGCTTTGGTTTTGTAGCTCTGGTTCCTAGTATTTTGCTTTCTGCTTTTGCCTTTGGATGAACTAGGATTCCTTAAGGTTCTACATCATATTTTTATTGGAAAGTAAACTAATCTGATTCATTTTTTTGATTGGATTAAGGAGATTTGAAAGAGAGTTTCTTTGTTGGTCCTGCCGGAGGCATGAACTCATCGAGCGATGCAAATCAATGGCCTTCGGAAGGTGATCATTTTATATATCCCATTTAAATGCTGTAATTATTCTATAACTTCCTATACTTGTTCAACTATATATATTTTACTTAAATTTTCTTTTCCAAGAGCTGCCATTTTAAGTGTAATGATTTATTCACCGTACTGTTACTGATATTATCTGTCTCTGTTTCACTTAACCTTTTCGGTCTATAGTTGGTATGCTGTGTACAAACCTGAATGCTGTTTTGTTTGGGAATTGTAGAGATTTTGCCATCTTGGAAAGCCACAATGGAAACTTTCCATGAAAAATTACTGTAAGTTTTTCCTTGAGTTGTTATCTTCATTCAATTGATTTTCCTAGTCTTGTAGCTGATGCATATTTGTGAAATGTGTATTCATAAGTTTTTTCTTCCCATCAACTTCCTTCGCTGAATTTTCTCCTTATTACACCAAAATGACATTCCACTCTTATTTGGGAATGGTTAGTGAAAGTTGTTTCTTTTGATTATTCCATTAACTTTTCGTGTACTTATTAGAATAAAAAAATCATTGATATTTATGTACAAGTAAACCTCTTCATATATACACTATGTGAAAGGAAGTTTGAAGCCTAATAAAATTGGTGCTTAAGAAAGTTGAAGCCTGGGAAAAGAAAATAACCTTAAACCTAAGAAACTCTACTACACTAGAAATTCTACAACAGAAACTCTCAGCTAGACCCAAAATAAAAATCCTAATTACAGCCACATGCTCAACACAAACCAAGGTGGATCGACCTTGAGTTTAGAAAGCAAGAACGAAGGCGTACCCATGCGGAATCGGGTGGAATGTCGAACTAAGCAGGATCGGGTGATAAAAGATGGAGCCGGGTGCTAAAGGAGATGATGTTTGGGGCATGCTTTGGAAGATGCAAGACTAATTGTGGAGGCTTTGCTCATGCTGCTGAAGGAGATGATGTTAGTGACGAAGAAGAAATAGAAGCCAGTGATCGATGTGGAGCTAACAACAAAGCTGGAAAAAAGAAGAACTTAATGGAATAATCTTCGTGAGCCGAAATAGGTTATTACAGGAAGATTCGGATACAACCATTATGGCAGGAAAGAACTACAAAAACTGAATCTACGTGGTTTGGATGATGCCATTAAGAGAGGATCTGGATGATGCCATTAAGGGTGGAATCATAGGTCAAGAAACCATTACAGGAATAATCAGATTTGATTTGATAATTTTGAAAGAATTTAAAGAGTAAAATTAAGAATTTAAGGAATAATATTGACCAAAGAAATCATATGGAGAAAATATATAAAGAAACCCGACTAGATCTTAGAGGGAAGAATTTTGAAACAAGAGGGAAGATTTTTTTGTCAAAACTAGACAAAATCAATGAAATTATAAGAAATAAGCTTATAAGGAGAAGACAAGATAGATGAGATGAAAGGCTTGATCTGGATGAAATTAGAAGGTGAAGGAGAGATTAGATGCCAAAGATGCTGATGCAATTAAAATAGAATTTGGGTCGAGTTGGATCTGCTGACAAAGCTAAGAGAAGGAAAGCCAATGAAGAAATCACCAACATGAGGAGACATTACCAGGATTCCAGTTGGAGACTGGGAGGAGATTAAACTTTGATGGAGATGTCTGTTGCTGCTGCCAAGAAGCTAAAGAAAGGGTTAAATGATTGAAAGAGTTCAAGGATTGGAAGGGCGTTTTGAAGACTTTGGTGATGTCCAACGACGACTTTAGGTGACATATAGACGTGAAACCAAATTTTGGAGAGGATTGGACGTAGGATCACAAAGATCCGAACCAAGATAAATTCTTGGTATTTGCGTTTGCTTGGCTAGTTTGCTTATTTGTTTTATTTCATTAATTGTGTTGATTCTTTCACTGCAAGCTATTTATATTTAAAGGAATATACAAGTTACTTTGTATATCTCCTAATTGTTGACAATACTAATCATTTCCGCTGTTTAGTATTGAAATAGCCATATCGACGATCCTTACATGCCAGACTTATTTCTATGTCCTCACTGTGTCTGGATGAACCCGAGTAATTACTAGTGAAATAAGTGCAAAAGTTTCTCACTAATTTAGACTACGAAAACATATGATTAATCTTAAGTCGTAATGTTTTTGAGATGATTGAAAAGTTAGGATTGAAGATATTGTAGTTTTGCTTGCAGCCCACCTTTCTGGGTTGAATTTGAATCCAACAGAAAACAAGAACTGCAAAATATTCTCAGTTTATTGAGACTACTGCAAGAAAGGGCAAATCATTATCCTAACATTTTTGACATGCCACTTAAAAAGTTGGGATTGAATTTATTGCGGTTTGGTTGTAGCTCACCTTTTTATATAAAAATTTGATTGCCACAAGAAAACAAGAAATTTCATGTCTATTTGCACTTCAATTTTGACTGCTTTGTTATAGATCTCATTAAAATTCTGACTACCTGAGTATACCAGTGGATGTGTTCTGTTGCTCTTTTACCTCAGGACTGTGGGTGGAACATTAGTCCGTTTGATTTCTTTGGCTTTAAACCTTGATGAAAATTTCTTCGAGAAAATTGGAGCATCTCATGATCCTGTGTCAGTTATACGCCTATTGCATTATCCAGGTATTATCACTTTTGATATTCATACGATGCTGTAACAATCACAAATGTGCTTTCCTTGAGCAGCCGTGCCATTCTTTTGTAGTTTATGCATATATCATATATATGAACAATCCCCATATGAAGTTCTGTCTACTATCTTTTGTTTTACAATTGAGATGGCTTATTTTACAACTTATTCTCTTTTATCTTCTCTGGATTTTTCAAGTTATTCTTATCAATTCATTGGAAATTGTAAAAATAGCAAGTGGATAAATGATATCTCTAACCATGTCATTATCATCTTAGTTTTCTATTTTCTTCATTAGAGACGTAATAACATGTAAATTTACACAGATTTTGTTATGCTGCTGTCAGTTTATGTCATGTAGACAAAAAAAATCTTTAATCTCATGCCAATTTGCATTCTGCTAAGTATATCCACTTACCTTCTGTTCATTTTAAAAGTCAATTCATCCTAATGCAACACGATAACCTGTTAGAAGAATATAAACATATAACCGTCAACCCTCATTACAATTTCAAGTTTTGGTGTAGTGGCCTTTAAGATGATATCAGAGTAACCTAGGTTCAAATTACATTGGGTCCGCATTTAAAAACCGGATTAATGTTGCACAGCCTTAGTTTTGGCCCCATCAAAAGGGCATTGCACTAGGGTCGTGTTAGATTACACAAAACCTAGAGATTTGGTGCAATGGGGGGAATTTAAGAAATCAAATTATTTTGCATCCAGGCTTCTGTTATTTACATTGCTTTGCGTACTCTATTTTGAGAATTACTATAAAACATATTTTTAGTCCACATGCCTTTTTTCATTATAATTTTTTAGTTTCAAGTTTCTAGCACTATTCTTGTAGGCTGAATTTGAAATACCATCTTTCTGGTTTCTTTGTTATGAGAATAATGGTGCCCCGTGATCCATGACCCAGATGCTGTTCCAAATCGCAGAATGCTAACAATTTAGACCTATAATATGAATGTATGGGCCATTAATAACTCTTCAATGCGAGAATATACCCATTTAAGACTTCTATACCCTTTGATAGTAATGCTTTAAACCCATTTAAGACTTCTATACCCTTTGATAGCAATGCATATAATTCTTTAGATTTCTCATTGGGGCTATCTAGAGTAATCTCACAACGGAAAATCCCATAGAGTTCTTGTGAATCATCATGTCCCCATCAACCCAATATTACTATTACTATGCAACCAATACCATTGATCATGCTCAAAATTTCAGAAAATCAAACAAGAAAATAAAACGAAAGCTTAGAGTAAAGATAATCTACCGTAACCGAAGAAACCAAGAACACAAGAGATCACACCAACGAAAACTTCAATCGGAAATTGTAAGATATTTGATCGAGATATTTTAGAGGAAGAGAAGAGTTATTTTGCATGAATCCAAAAACCCAAACAAACAAATTAACTTATATAGAGGGGGAGTGAAGGAGATCGTGTTAGTCGTGATCATGGAGGAAGTTCGATTCGAACTGATTTTCTCGTCGATTTGGTAGGGGTCTCGGCTAGAGTTTCAAGACAACGTGGGGGCTACGGCTGCGTTTGTTATGTCGATTCATCGAAAGAGGGGGAGAGAGTGCTGATTGAGTAGAGGTGGGTTGATGAAAATGGGCTTTGAGAGGAAATAGAAAGAGGGGAGAAGAAGTGGGAATTGGGGCTTTTGGCTTTAAAAGAAAAGAAAAGGAAAAGCTTAGAAGAAAAGGGAGAGTGGAAGGGAAATCGGTGGGCTGGGCTGTGGGATGTGTTTATAGAATATGGATGAAAGATAAGAAGAAAGAGGGAAAAGACTTAAGTGGGCCTAGGCTGGGTTTTGTTTTGTGTAGGGGAAAACCAAATGAAGAAAGAGGAATAATTAAGAGACGGGCCATGGCCTGGGCTAATAATTGAGGGAAAAATTGAGAAAGAATAAAGAAGAAGAAAGAAAGGAAAGCAAGGAAAAAGAAAGAGAAAAATATTTAGAAATTTAATTAGAATTTTTTTAAAGAAAAATTGTAGAAAATTCCCAATACTCCTATAAAATTTTTGGGTCATTACTCTGCAGGACCTGTATTATTTCATGGTTAGTGTATTTTGAAAGTAAAGGAAAAAAATTATTATAGCCTTTTCCTTTAAATTTAAAATGCACTGCGGCTTGTGGCTTGTCTCGAGCCACTTCCATCCCTGGAACTGGGGCGTGACATGCATCTTTATGGTCTTCTTCCAATGCAAATAATTGGTTTCATCTATCAAGAACTTTTTCTATATGATTTTGCTCGAAACAACATCCTGAACAACTAAACTGACTTAACACCTAAATTAGTCTTTTCTTCTGCCATAATTTCTTCAACAAGAACAAAGCATGATACTACCTCCTTAAGGGCCATTTCCTCCAATAAGGTCATCTTCTCCCACCACCTCCAATACAACCATCTAGCAACCTGACTCCATCAAATTACAAATGCACATATAACCTAAGCACTAACGTCCTTCCACAGCATCCATACACATCAGCAAACCAAGAACATATTCTTTTTCTTTTTTTCTTTTAACACTACAACAGATTGCAATTTTTTTAAATTTTAACAAAGAATTTCATATCAAATTTGAGAGAAGTAGAGGACAAAGAAAGAACTGAGAGATTAAAGAAGGTTGGAGGTGATGACGAAGAGGATCATGCAGACGACGAGGACTCGGGGTGGCAATGGCATCAGTGAGAGCAGATGAATGTAGACCAAGGTGAAGATGACGGCAGAGAGGGCAGAGATCGATGACGAACAAAGACAAGGGTGACGGCGATGGGCTGATGGAAGATGGACGAGATGATTGAAGATTCGTCGGTGGGGGGATGAACGAAGACAATGGTGGGTTTGACTGTGGAGAGGATGACGATGTTGGTTAGAGGGTGGAGATCAAAGACAACTAACTAAAGATGAGGGCGACTGCGATGAACTGTGGGATGGATGATTACGGTGGTGACGATGTGGAGGATTGAAGATTAGGATGCAGATTGGAGATGACGATGGCAACGAATGATAGGTGATAGCGGCAATGGTTGTTTGCCCAAACCAGGTTTTGATACCATCAGTGTTCTAAATATCGGACCGATATCCGATATATCGGCCGCAATGACGGTTTTATCACTAGGCCGATACGCTATAAGCTTATATATTGCGGTTTCCGATATTGGGAAAATTTCGCCGCAATATCGGGTTGCGGCCGATATTGCGGCCGATATATCCCTTTGAAGTATCGGCCGCAATTCACAGTTTTTTAAAAACAAAGTTAGCGGGTTGATCCACTTAAAAGTGGATACGACCCGGATCACCCGACCCAACCATTTACTTAAAACAACAAGGCATCAGGATTTTTGAAAGATAATCGTTGATTTGTCCTAATTCCAATTACGCCGCTCTGCTCCTTACGCCGCTCAGCTCAGCTCCGTCCGGCTAAAATTTCCGACGACAATCGATTGAGCTTCGGCGTCCGGCATTTAATCTTTGCAAGGAAGTGTTTTCCGATCAAGGTGAGTGGTCGAGTCCTATTTTTTTAAGTTTTTCATTTTTTTTTCAGTTTTTGATTTTTTTCCTTCTAGTTTTGGGGTTTTTCCATCAATCGAGCTTTGACATCCGACGTTCGATCTTCACAATGGATTTTTCGTTTAAGATTTACTACTTAGTATTCTTTACCTTTTTTTCTTTTTTTTCTTTTTCTAATTTTTTTTAGTTTTCGGTTTTTTCAGTCCAGCATTTGTTCTTCTCAAGAGAGGGTTTTCCGATCAAGGTGGGTATTCTTTTCCTTTTTAACATTTTTCAGTTTTTTATTTTCATCTTCACATTGTTAATATTGGATCCACATGAATAATAAGGGAAGTTGCTTATTTGAGCTATCATTATATGTTCATTTGAATAATATTGATCCTCATGACCACTTAAAGAAATATTCCACCAAGTGGATGGTCGGTATTCATGTTTAATGAGGCAAGTATATCCAAAACATACTTTTATTTGAGTTTCTATAGTTTATATTTTTTAGACACGTTTATACTTTTATTTGACATCAGTTTAAGCCTTTGATTTGACACTCCAATATTTAGTCAATATCCCCTTTATTCATGTTTAACGAGAGAAGTATAAGCAAAACATACTTTTATTTGAGTTAATATAGTTTATATCTTTTTAGTTACATCTATGCTTGCTTATGTCATCATTTTAAGCATCCGATATCACAGTCCGATATTTAGTCAATATCCCCGATATATCCCCGATATCTGTAATCCGATATCAAATTTCCTAGGCCGATACGCGACCGATATCCGATATTTAGAACACTGGATACCATGAAGAGAACATGATTAGGTCTGTGTTAGAATAATGATCACACTCACCAATCTCACTAGATAAACATATTTATACATGAACACTTTACATTAAGGCCACTCTTCCAATATTACATTTCTAACAACAATGTTCAACTGTAATCATGAGGCTTTGGCGATGTCCGATTATAAGCTAGAAAGTGCTATTATTTATGAAGAGGAAGAGCACAAAAAACATACTGCAGTTATTGTCAAGCTGTAGTGTCTAGCTCCCCTTTATGTTTTGTTTGTCATATATTTTCCATGCTTTCTGTCTTTTTATAACATCATGTCAATTCTCTGCTAAAAAATTGTGTTCTTTGTATTTAGATTACCCCACAATCTAGTGATAAACTATATGGTTGCTGTCCAGGCGAACTGACTGATGCTGACAATGGTAATTATGGTGCATCTGCCCATTCAGATTATGGCATGATCACACTTCTAGCAACTGATGGAGTTCCTGGTCTTCAGGTATGTTTCAGAACACATTGCATCTTTCTGAGTGGTAAATATATCATTAGTCTACTGCATCCTTGAGATATCATGAGAAATAATCAGATTGCACAGATATGCAGGGAAAAAGAGAGGGAACCACAAATCTGGGAGGACGTGCATCATCTTGATGGGTAAGCATTCTGAATTGTGTTGTGTATGCATTGGTATAAAGTGCATGACACTCAAAAGTAGCATCCTTAATATGTTTAGTTAATCCGCTTATAATCGTGTTTATGTCATGTATTATACTTGTGTTTAAATGTGATTGTTTGAGGCTAAGAAGATGCATAGCAAATGAAAAAGTAGGTGGGAACCTATTTATAGCAAGGACATTGTTGGATAAAAGAGGTATAAGACTATGGCTGTATGGCGAAGCAACAGAGCGCAACCGACTGTATAGGAACAGAGGATGACTCTATAGGAACAGAGGATGACTCTAAAGGGAAGCGAAGGAACAGAGACAGATGAACTGACAGATGAACTGAATACTTATTAGAAGGACGAAGGCTATGTCGTGGGACGACCACTGACTTGAAAGCAATTATGGCGTGATCTCGGTGGTAATCGATATCGCCGGTTGCTCTCCAAGGTTAACACAACATCATCTGGACGCGTTCACTCACGGTCAGAAACTTTGGAGTTTGCATAATACAGATACCCATGAGCACGAGCAAAAGATGAGATGAATTTCGGAGGAAGCAAATTTTTCGTATATCACAGAAGAAGTGAGGCACGACTATTTATGAGTCAATAAAAGATGTTACAGAATTTCAGACGGGCAAAAAATAAATATAGCGTATGAATGCTGTAACAGCTGCAGTTAATCAAAATTAAATAGCCGTTATCAAATCTGGATATTAACAGCTGCAATCAAAATTGGAGCGTTGAGACATTTACGGGGCTAAAAAGGAAAGGTACGTCGTCCAAAAAAGGAAAGGCGCGCACGTCACGACACGGCCTACGGGCAGGTGGCGGCGCGCACGTCACGTCACGGCCGGCGAGAGGGCGGCAGCGGCGACGTGTGTGTGTGTGGTGGACACATGCTCAAGTAAGTCCTCCCCCTTCACAAAAGAGTCATACCCTTTGGGGCACATCCCCAAGTCTCAACAACTCCCTAATGAACTCCTCCAAGGAAAATTGCCCAAGCAATGTGGGACTAAAGAGTTAGTGGGAGTGAAACAAAGGCTTTTGAGAGCCTATTATTTCCAACAATCTCCCATCAATGGCTCGGAATAAGAAACGAAGAACTCCTGGGTAAAGAAATGATATATACTTAAACATCAATGTCTTTCGATTGAATTGATACATAGTGAAGTGAGGCAACAATTTACTTCATAATAAGTAAATTTCTTCTTGAACTTATTAGAGTTCGGCTGAGACCCACACAACACATATTGTAACCTTGAATATATGCAAACTCCGTGATACATATCAAACGCTTTAAGGCCATGCTCATACCTCGGGTCTCATGAGTGCTCTAGAAATACTGCCCTTGTCTTTCATATAAAGCGGCCTAACCTTCACACCCACATAGGTGGTCCATCAAGTGTTTCTCTATAGCACCACCACAAAGAATATGGAACCATTAAGAGCATATTGCTCAACCTCTCAATAGATAATGAGTCCATCAAGTGCTTCTCTATTGCATCATCAAAACCTGGTTATGGACTTATATCAAAGTGAATCCATCACGTGCTTCTCAATAGCACCACCAAAACTTGGCTATGGATTCAAAAACACTACCACACGTCATATGGATGGAAATGTAGTGTATGTTAATGATCATATGGCTTTGTTAGACCACAACGGGTATCAACCATGTTATCTTATCTCATGGGCTTTAGCCCCATCCTCCTCGACGAAGCAAGAACCACTTTCATTGGCAACCCATTGGTTAGTGGATCTGCAAGATTTCTTTCGGACCTCCAATATTCCACAGAAATTACTCCATTTTTCAGAAGTTTAACCATACCGTGCCTGATGCGTATGTGTTTTTTCTTCCCGTTGTAGACACTGTTTTAGCAAAATCCAATGGCTGCTTGAGAATCACAATGAATGGAAACTGACTCAGTTTTTCCCCTCACAATGGCACGTCGGCTAACAAGTTCCTTAACCATTTAGTTTCTTGCCCTGCCAACTCAAGAGCAATGAATTCAGATTTCATGGTGGATCGTGCTATACATATTTGTTTTGAAGACTTCCATGATATAGCGCTTCCACCCAAAGTAAAAAACAAAACCTCTAGTTGAACTTATTTCATCATTACCTAAAACACAAAATCCTTCTAAAACAACAGGAAATCTGCTAAAATGCAGACACCAATTAATAGTTCCTTTGAGGTATTTTAGTAAATGATGAAGATCATTCCAATGTTTGTTACTAGGGTTATGTGTATAACGATTTAGCCTACTAACCGCATAGGGAATATCAGGTCGAGTACAGTTCATGAGGAACATCACACTTCTTATGATTTTAGCATATTTAGATTGGGAAAAATTCTCATCCAAAATCTTTTTCAAATGTATGTTAGGGTCATAGAGAGTTCTAGCAGGCACAACACCAACACAGTTGAACTTTTTCAGCACCTTTTCCACGTAATGAGATTGACACAAGGAGATGCCACTGGAGTTTCTAATAACTCTAACTCCTAAAATAACATCAGACTCTCCTAGGTCTATCATCTCAAACTGAGATGACAAGAAACTCTTGGTATCATTCACAACGTCCAAATTGTTCCCAAAGATCAACATGTCATCTACATATAGGCATATAATCACACAATCTGATCCTATTAGTTTAGAATAAACACAAGAGTTAGAGGTATTCACAATATAGCCATTCCTCACTAAAGTGATGTTAAACTTCTCATACCATTGCTAAGTGTAGTGACCCTGTGCTATGAGGAACAAACACTAGAGGGGGGTGAATAGTGTTTTATAGAATTACAAGGAATTTACGCCAAATAAAACCCTACTTAACCAACAAATGCGGAATATAAGAAATGATCAACAACACAAGCAATAATTCAATGCTAACATGCAATCTACCCTGGTTCGGTGCCACCCAAGTCTCCCCGACTTGTTCACGGTGTCCTAATCCAGCAACACCCGGATCCCCTCCGGATACTCTAGTAAAACCACTAGAGCTTCCTTTAGCCCACTTGCGGAAACCCCACAAGTGCAATCGACCTATAATCGATGTCCGTGTATCCCACAACCCGGGAACACGCAAAACCTTAATCCCACAACCTAGGACTAAGCACACTCTCACAAACCGAGAGCAAAACGAAATCTTGACTCCCACAACTTGGGATCAAGCCAATCCTCTCACCACCGTGAGTATACAACAAATATGAAGTATAAAGAATGAAATATAAAACTTCTTACCACAAAATCCTATGCCTTGAGAAATACTTACTAATTAGGGGCATGAATGGATTTTGAGGAAGATGAGATCACCAAACCATAGCTCCACCAAGATGAGCAGCAATAGATGGCTAGGGAGAAGTTGGTGACTTTGATTCAAGCTCTTAGCTTGAGAAGCTCACAAGGAATGAGAATCTCTCTTGAGAAATTAGGCTCAAAGAGTAAGGGAGAGATTCTTGTGAGATGAGAGAGCTTGGAAATGGAGTTGAATGGCTCTTCTCTTGGATGTGAAAATGTCTCTAATTTCAGCCTTGAATCCCTGGTTTGAAGCACTCAAACTTATATAGAGAAGAGACAAAACGGTAACAAAAATCGTGGCATTAAATGCCCCAACAGCTCTATTCTGAAGCTGCTTAATCGGTCTAAGAAGGATCACTGACCGATTAGTTTTGCAACTAGTCGGTCGGTGAACATTCTTGGACCGACTAGAAGGAAGACATCGAAGATAGTGAAATCGAGAGATATGAGAACTAGTCGGTCTAAGAAGAAACATCAACCGACTAGTTTGACAACTAGTCGGTCGGTGAACCTTCTTGGACCGACTAAATAGTCAACAGTAAAGAAGTCGAATTTCACTAGGAGAACTAGTCGGTCTAAGAAGGTTCACCGTCCGACTAGTTGTCCAACTAGTCGGTCGGTGAACCTTCTTGGATCGACTAATTGGTCAACAAATAGGCTTGAATTGAATTAGGATAATTAGTCGGTCTGAGAAGGATTTCCAACCGACTAGATCGTCATCTAGTCGGTCGGTGAACCTTCTTGGACCAACTAATTGATCAACAGTGAATGGGCTGAAACAAGCAAGGATATCTAGTCGGTTCAAGAAGGATTTCCAACCGACTAGATCGTTATCTAGTCGGTTGGTTCTTCTACTTGAACCAACTAAGATGCAAACGAAGCCGTGAAAAGAAGAGTTAAGCTTCGGGAGACTTTCTAATGGCTTCTAAAGCAATCCTAGAGATAAGATATGATTGTTATGAGGATTTCTAGGCAAGTACTACTCAAGGCTTAACATTCTACTAAACCGAAGCTAGAAAACAATAAAAGTAAACACGACAAACTGTCTTCAAAGCTTCAATCATGGAGAATCCGAATCCCTTGACTTCACGAATAACTGCTTGAGCTTCAACGAAGCTCCAGGCACAACGATCACGCGTTCTGAGGAAGTCTTGGGACGTCGCTTGAGATGAACAAAGTACTTTGGCGACGATCTCCATAATTCTTCAAGGTCTTGAGTCTTTTAGTTGAATGACTTGAATATCTCCAACGTCATAGTCTTCGAAGCTTTTGACTCATCCATTCCTTTCTTCTCTTTGGATTGTGTCTCCATTCATTTGTTGATGCCATTGGCTTGAGGTTTGAGGTAACCTTTGAGTTCTTCAAGCAAATGCTTCACCTTTGTTGATCTACCAAGTTCTCCACGTGTAGTCACTTTTGATCTTCTTGAATCATAAAAGTGACTTTTTAGCTAACTGCAAACACAAGAGTTAAGTCACAATGATTTGTGTTTGATCATCATCAAAATCAAGGTGGAAAGTCCATTACTCAACATTTTCCCCCTTTTTGATGATGACAAACCAAATATAAACAAAGCAAATAATTGTGCATTAAATATACTTACTCCCACTGCAATGATGCCAATCAAGTTAATATCAATAATCAATAACATCATTCAGCAGTTAATAGTGTGTGTATCACATGAGGTTGTGACCAGAAATAATATGCGTACACATTACAAATCATATAGGTGATACACATCATAAACATGAGCATGATTACCAATATATATATAATGTAATCAATATAAACCAATGTAATCACCAATGCTCCCCCTGAATCATATACATGAACGATCATACATAAAGTCTATATGATTCAAGTTATTGTTTAACACTCAACATTTAATCAACATTTAATAAGCACATCCTTTGTTTATTTCTCTCCCCCTTTGGCATTATCCAAAAGACATGGGGGGTATAGAAACAACAAAAGCAAAAATAGAGTGGAAAACTAAAAGCTATATCTAATGTAAACTAGATAAGCTACCAATTTAAAATAAGATATCAAAATAAAGATATCAATTGCAAGAGCAAATATCCAACAACTCAACCACCCTTAATTATCATAAAAAGATAAACAAAAAGCATATGTGATAAGATAACAATAGATACTAATTGTAAAGAGTAGTGTGAGCAGTGTTAGAAAAGTGACAAAAGCAAAATTAGCAATAGCTACTAGCTATAAATATGATAAAGAATACGGATAACAATGCAAAAATCATGACATCACTTGTGAAAGAAAAACAAGTGATCAAATAGTGTCAAGTACACAAACAAACTCAATTATCACAAAATTTATAACATTAAGCATAATGTGATAGACTGTCTTTGAGCAAGTGCATGACATATGACATGAACATGATTAAATACATAATGGTGGAATCAAAATCATCACAATAACATAGATCAACAAATAATATCAATAAACTGAGATCTAAGTCAAACATAAAAAATGCAACAAACATGACTATGGAAATTTTTAACCATGTGTACAAAGTTATGTTATGAAATAATATCTCAAAATAAATTCTAATGGCATGTGCTGAACTCCACAAAGCATCTCCAAAAGTAAGCATACCAAATCTAGGTGAAGTGTGCGATGTGGTCATACACAAATATCTATATCATGCAAAAGTGTTATGCCAAATAGAGATAGAAACATCATAAAACGTATGGCATACACAATTCTAGCACACTAGGATACTAATTGAAACAATGTTCAAAAGAACCATAGTACTAGCATGCATTCCAGAAAAGATACTCACATAATGAGTCAATGATAAGCATGGAATGCCATGAGCATAAGGAAGATAAGCACTATATCACAAGCTCAAAACTAGCATCAAGCAAGAGCATGTAAAGATGATATCCAATATAAATAGTCTACCAATTGTAAAGAAGATACCAATTGTAGTCTAACAAAGTATGCAAAGCAGGCAAATACTGTCAAGATCATGACATCACTTGAGAAGGAAAAACAAGTGAACAAATAGGGACATGATCTCATCCTAGATCAAATATCACAAAGGATTCAACATGAGGCATAATGTGACAAAATATCTTTTGAGCAAAGGCATGAAGTTAGACATGAGCAAAGATGTAAGACATAATGAAGATAGTCTACGTTCAAAGTCACAAGGTAGAACATAAACGAATAAAGTTATCATGAGCATCGCATGCATGCATACCAATTGTGCGAATAGAATAAAAGCTTGTGTAAGCACAATTTAATCGGAGGTAGCATTAATGAAGTCATAGTGCATCAAGATATATTCAAGTAAGAATATCTATGACAAAATATACATATCATCAAACACAATATAAAGCTTATATGATCGTGTATAGCACAAATTATCTCTAACATCTTATAAAAAATAGCATAAAATATGAGCATGAGATGAGAGATGACATAGTGAGAAATATAGCTTGAAGATCACTGACCAATATGCATGAGTGTAATGTCACTTATGAAAATATCATACATGAAAGATTTAGCTATAGACATGAAAGATTTCTCGAATAAAATTATAGCTAAACAGCAGTCATGAAGTAAATAAAATGACAGGTAACATACATTGATCACCCAAAATCATATCAATATATCTCATAAAGATAATCATATAAACTATAAGAAAAGTATGAGATTTGTGGTGATACAATGAACAAATATGCATAAAGATCCTAAATCATTAATCTTATTCATGGCATGAATTATGTATAACATGATGAAGTATAACATGCCATAAAGAAATGAAAGATTCTACTAGAATGGTATGACAGATCATTATATGGTCTAAATAATCCATGAACATAGTCATCTACGAGAATTAGGTACAAGTTGTAGAATCAAAGCAGCAATGAATCTTAAATGAAAGAATTGAAAAATTTTCAATGAAGGTTAAGATCAATATACGTAATACAATCTAATAAACAAACAAGCATGTCATACACATCAGTTATCATATCCATAATATTTAACAATCTTCACAAAGAAGCATGCATGTGAGGAATGCGATGTGTAATGACAACGTGTTCTAAAGATATGAACATCAATAAACAACTAACCAATTAATTATATGAATGTTATAGCTAACATGGTACATGAGTCGTAATAAGACATATATGACTTACATGAACAAGGTAGTCACATAAACAAACAATCTTCATGAGGGTGTGACAAGAATGAGCTAATGAAGAAGTATGCTATATTACACAAATCGAATATATTAAAATACCAATTGTAAACATGGTAGTCAAAACCAATATATTAAAATACCAATTTTACAAAACACATACTTACAACCATTTAGCTCTCCCAATATGTGTGCATCTCCAATGCACCATCCTTTCCTTTGAATTGATCCCTCATTTGTAAACCAAGGAGTGTGTAGGGTATGCATCTTGCACAACAATCTGACAATTCAACAATTGGTGGTATCCAAAAACTTTTTGGATCCAATAGGTTAAGTAACAAAATTAAGTAGTCCAATAACCAATCATTTACCAATTGTAAATAACACTCATCAATAGAAATGCATGACATGCATTAATAGGAGTTATTATAATCATGAAAATCATACATATAAGGAATTAACAATTCTTAACCATTAGAAATTAGATACACCTATACTAATAATTCCTATGCATATGATTTAGTCAAGCAACATCATTATGAATACACACATCTAATACAATAGTGTGTGCTAAAAAGATTCCTCGTTCAATATGCATATGTGCACAAAATAAACATTTACGGCACAACACATATTGGAGGAATGCATGAAAAGTAATACCACAAAGAGTGTGCATGAAAAGCATAAAGTATTAATTTTCAAAATCAAATTTCTCTTTCCCTTTGGCATATCAACAAAATAGGAAGGTGCAAATTGATAATAAATCACCAAGAGTTAGAGAAATCAACTAATCTATATGCACAGCATAATATAAATGAAATGCAATGACATATAGAAGAACATAACATGATAGCAATCGAAACATGTCATACTCCCACACAATCATACAAACTATGCAAACTTGGGAGTAGTGGACTCACATAAATATATACAAAAAGTAATCATACAAGCATGGTACCCAAGCAATGAAACACAATATGAGTGAGTAAGCAAGGTGGAAATCAAATAAAGACTGAGTTTGATTTATATATATATAGTCGCATGAGAATATGTCATTCCTAATATACGATTCTATATGTGTGTTCATACCATGCCGAGAAACAATCTTAGGAATCCAAAAGATAGTGATTTGGGATTCTTAAGTAGAGGTTGTGTAGTGGCATGAGTAGGAAGTTGGGATGTACGCTTGTGAAGTGGAACATAAATATAAGCGTGTCCCGTGTGTGAAACATGCAAATGAGCATTAGTTCTAACATGAAACTTTTTAAGCCACATGTTATAAATAATCCTCGAATAAACATATGAGTAAGGATTATGAATACACACTGCACATCAGTCAAGAATTTGACACACGTGAAATAATAGACATGAATGGCATATAAGACATATAATATGCAAACATAGGATATGCATGAGATAGTCTCAAATACAAAGTGACATCTACATGCATCCAACACACATGGATACCAAATGTAAGAATATACTTACTACATTAAGCTCTCCCTACCTTGGTGCATCACTTAAGCACCATCAACTCCATTTGAATGAAAATCTTTGCAAATCAAGGAGTTGGTAGGGTTGGTATCCCAAAGTGGATTGAACCTAGAAAACATAATTTTGGTATCCAAAAACCTTTTTGGATCCTATGGGTTAGGCAACAAATTTAAAATACTAAATTCAAATAATTGTAACACATATCCTAATGTAATCATACACAATATTAATGAAACATGTAATCATGTTACTAGATAAATATATAACCATATACATGCATGTACCAAATGTACCAAAAGTAAATATGTATATTAATCCAAAAGCATGACATGCATCACATGCAACAAAACATAAGTATGAACCAAAGCATGTGTTGCATAAAAATATTAAATATTTTAGACATGAAAATCATAAACACAATGATTTACTAATAAATATACAATGGAAATCAAATTCAATATGAATTTACGTTTCTAACAAACATGAGCATCTAAGACCAAAATGCAAACAAAAGAGTAAATCAATTCTTAACACAAATGCTTTGGTACCCATAAAATGAATATAAACTTATGGTACCAAGCAATGAAGGGTCAACGGAAACTAACCCTTTGGAAACCAAGTCCAAGAGGACCGTGATTTCCCAACATAATCATCATTCAAAATAATATAATGAATATAAGATTGCACATACATATCCTTAGCATGATTACTAGTGTTCTTAGGACCCCAAGTAGTGTATGATTTGGGTATCCTCTTCCTAGTGGTTGCATGCACAAAAGGTTGATCTCTACGTGGTGCATATGGCCTAGGAACATGAGATCTAGCAAGAGCATGAGGAACATTGTGTTGTGCTAAAGCATGATGATGGGCATATGGTCCATGGTGTGGTGTTGCATACATACGTGGATGAATATGAGGTGCGTATGCATGCGGATGATCATGAGAATAAGCATGCATATGTGGATGTGATGTGTGATCATAAGCATGTAAATGTGCATGAGCATGAGTACGTGCATGAGAGTGTCTCAAATGAGTGTTTGCACGTGCTCGTGGGTGTGGAGCATAAAAACCATCATATGTGTGAACATGTGGAGTAGGAGGTGTGTTCCTACGTGGCATAGTATTGGTGTACATAAATGCATGACCCTTCTTTGGAGGTCCACCTAAAGTGGGTTACTTTCCAAAGGAGGGAGGAATAGGAGTGTTGGTTTCCTTAGTAGTAGAACTACACAAGTTGTTATAGACACCACTCGTGGATGCACCGGAGGATGGTCTCACAAAATCAATAGTTACTTCACTATAGGAGGTGCATGCATTGGATGCACTTGCCTTAGAATAACCAAGTCCAACACGATGGTTTGCCGGTAGTTGATTCTTTAGCAAATCATCCAAATTGTCCTTTCCCTTATTGAATCTCTCAACAATGGAGGACATGAGCTCATATTTCTTCGAAATTGAAGAAATAGTTGCATTCAAGGTGGATGCAAGTGTGGTGAGCTCGTGCACTTGGGATTTGAGATCCTCATTCTCAATGCCCAAACAAGTGTTTTGAGATTGAAGATTTTCAATCTCAAGATCGTTACTATCCACAATGGAAACACGATCAAATTGAGATTTAAGGGACTCCACCTCATTTCTCAACATGCCATTTTGAGTAAGCAAACTTGCTTTCTCAATAGCGAGTGTCTCAACAATGGTGTCATTGTTAGATGTGCTACATGTAGATGTGTTAGTGAGACTAGCAATCTTATTCTTAACATCACAATATTTATGTGTAAGCTTTTGATATTTATCAAATAATTGTTTAAGTTCAATTCTAAGCTCATCCATTGTTACCTCTTCATCGTCGCTATCGCTTTCACTTGAATAGCTTGATTCGTCACTAGAGTCGTCCTCTCGTGCCATCAAACCCATGAATGAATCTCTTTCATCATTGGAGGAAGAACACTTCGAGGTGGACTCTTCTTGCTCCGCTAGCATGTGCCATATTTGATATGTCGTTGTTGCCTTGGACACACGCATAAGAATGTCATAAGTTAAAAAATCAAGCAAGATATTCATTACCTCTTGATGTTTCTTCACCAACTCTTTTTGCTCATTTGTCTACTTATGTACGGAAGTGGTAGGTGCGCGAAAGGGCTTCTCCACAAGCTTCCAATAATCCTCACTGATGGATTGAATATGGGCCTTCATCTTCACACACCAAATTTGATAGTTGGGCCCAAGGAGATATGGTGGAAAAGGGCTTCGTGTGTTGTTGTTGTTGGTTGCCATAGCTATTACCTTGCTTTGATACCAATTTTAGTGACCCTGTGCTATAAGGAACAAACACCAGAGGGGGGTGAATAGTGTTTTATAGAATTATAAGGAATTTACGCCAAATAAAACCCTACTTAACCAACAAATGCGGAATATAAGAAATGATCAACAACACAAGCAATAATTCAATGCTAACATGCAATCTACCCTGGTTCGGTGCCACCCAAGTCTCCCCGACTTGTTTCCGGTGCCCTAATCCAGCAACACCCGGATCCCTTTCGGATACTCTAGTAAAACCACTAGAGCTTCCTTTAGCCCACTTGCGGAAACCCCACAAGTGCAATCGACCTACAATCGATGTCCGTGTATCCCACAACCCGGGAACACGCAAAACCTTAATCCCACAACCTGGGATTAAGCACTTTCACAAACCGAGAGCAAAACGAAATCTTGACTCCCACAACTTGGGATCAAGCCAATCCTCTCACCACCGTGAGTATACAATAAATATGAAGTATAAAGAATGAAATATAAAACTTCTTACCACAAAATCCTATGCCTTGAGAAATACTTACCAATTATGGGCAAGAATGGATTTTGAGGAAGATGAGATCACCAAACCCTAGCTCCACCAAGATGATCAGCAATAGATGGCTAAGGAGAAGTTGGTGACTTTGATTCAAGCTCTTAGCTTGAGAAGCTCACAAGGAATGAGAATCTCTCTTGAGGAATTAGGCTCAAAGAGTAAGGGAGAGATTCTTGTGAGATGAGAGAGCTTGGAAATGGAGTTGAATGAATGTCTCTAATTTCAGCCTTGAATCCCTGGTTTGAAGCACTCAAACTTATATAGAGGAGAGACAAAACGGTAACAAAAATCGTGGCATTAAATGCCCCAACGGCTCTATTCTGAAGCTGCTTAATCGGTCTAAGAAGGATCACTGACCGATTAGTTTTGCAACTACTCGGTCGGTGAACATTCTTGGACCGACTAGAAGGAAGACAGCGAAGATAGTGAAATCAAGAGATATGAGAACTAGTCGGTCTAAGAAGAAACATCAACCGACTAGTTTGCAAACTAGTCGGTCGGTGAACCTTCTTGGACCGACTAAATAGTCAACAGTAAAGAAGTCGAATTTCACTAGGAGAACTAGTCGGTCAAAGAAGGATTCCCAACCGACTAGTTGGACAACTAGTCGGTTCACCAACTAGTCGGTCGGTGAACCTTCTTGGACCGACTAATTGGTCAACAAATAGGCTTGAATTGAATTAGGATAACTAGTCGGTCTGAGAAGGATTTCCAACCGACTAGATCGTCATCTAGTCGGTCAGTGAACCTTCTTGGACCGACTAATTGATCAACAGTGAATGGGCTGAAACAAGCAAGGATATCTAGTCGGTTCAAGAAGGATTTCCAACCGACTAGATCGTCATCTAGTCGGTTGGTTCTTCTACTTGAACCAACTAAGATGCAAACGAATCCGTGAAAAGAAGAGTTAAGCTTCGGGAAATTTTCTAATGGCTTCTAAGGCAATCCTAGAGATAATATATGATTGTTATGAGGATTTCTAGGCAAGTACTACTCAAGGCTTAACATTCTACTAAAGCGAAGCTAGAAGACAATAAAAGTAAACACGACAAACCGTCTTCAAAGCTTCAATCATGGAGAATCCGAATCTCTTGACTTCACGAATAACTGCTTGAGCTTCAACGAAGCTCCAGGCACAACGATCACGCGTTCTGAGGAAGTCTTGGGACGTCGCTTGAGATGAACAAAGTACTTTGGCGACGATCTCCATAATTTTTCAAGGTCTTGAGTCTTTTAGTTGAATGACTTGAATATCTCCAACGTCATAGTCTTCGAAGCTTTTGACTCATCCATTCCTTTCTTCTCTTTGGATTGTGTCTCCATTCATTTGTTGATGCCATTGGCTTGAGGTTTGAGGTAGCCTTTGAGTTCTTCAAGCAAATGCTTCACCTTTGTTGATCTACCAAGTTCTCCACTTGAATCAACATGTGTAGTCACTTTTGATCTTCTTGAATCATAAAGGTGACTTTTTAGCTAACTGCAAACACAAGAGTTAGTCACAATGATTTGTGTTTGATCATCATCAAAATCAAGGTCGAGAGTCCAATACTCAACACTAAGTGCTTGTTTTAGACCATATAGAGATTTTCTAAGCTTGCATACAATTATTCTCTTGACCAACAATCACAAACCCCTCGGGTTGGGACATGTAGATTTCTTCCTCTAGGTTACTATTTAAAAAGGCTGTCTTGACATCTATTTGATGTACAACTAACTCATGAATTGCTGCTAAGGCAATTAGAGTCCTTATCGTAGCGATCTTGGTCACTGGAGAATAAGTATCAAAATAGCCTAAGCCCTAATCACAAGTCTAGCTTTGAACTTTTCTATTCAACCATCTGGTCTCATCTTTTTCCTGAAGATCTATTTACTACCAATGGGTCCACTATCTTTAGGTAACTCGGTCAATTCCCAAGTTTGGTTAGAAACAATAGAGTTAAGCTCGCATTTAATAGCCTCTTTCCAAAAACTAGCGTCAATGGATCTCATTGTCTCATCATAAGTTTTTGGATCTTCTTCTATGATAAAGGCAGCCACAAGCTCATCACTAAGCAGATCTATACATGCATTTTGTGATAGAAATGTAGTAATAAAGTCAGGTCCAAAGCTGGTTTCAATTATTTGCCTCTTACTCCTAGGTTCATCAGTAATAATACTAGTCAACGTAGAACTATTTGTACGCACATCATCAGATAATGTTGAAGGAGTGGGCATAGAAACATCAGTAGGCATAAGAGACATAAATCCTTTTTCAGAGGAAAAACGTGCTCAAAAATTCTGCATCTTTAGACTCAGAAATAGAGTGATCTATTAAAGACATGAATCTATAAGCAACACTATGATGAGCATAACCAATGAACACAGTATCACAAGTCTTAGGTCCAATGTTAGACTTCTTAAAGTCAGGTAAACCTACCTTGGCCAAACACCCCTCACTCTAAGAAAATTCAGGTTGGGAGTATATCCTTTCCACATCTCATAAGGTGTCTTGTTTAGTTTCTTATGGGGTACACTGTTACGAATATGACAAGCTGAAAGAATAGCTTCCCCCTTACATGTCATCAGACATCCCTCAACTCAAAAGTATAGCATTCATCATTTCCTTCAAAGTTTTGTTCTTACGTTCAGCTATACATTTTGTTGTGGTAAGTAAGGGGTACTAAACTCATGTATAATCCCATTCTTCTCACAATAATCCTTTATGGTGGTGGTACTATATTATCCTTCTCCGTCAGACCTAACTCTCTTGATTTTCTTATCAAGTTGGTTTTCTGCTTCAGTCTTGTATTTAATAAGCCTATCTTCTGCTTCACCTTTAGTTTTAAGAATGTACACCCTAGTGAACCTAGAGTAATCATCAACAAAGGTGATATAGTAATGTTTTCATCCTTTGCTCCTGGTATTTTTGAAGTCAGCTAAGTCCGTTTGAATAAGTTCTAGAAGGTTGCCTAGTAGAGATAAGTTTACATGGTTTTTTAGTGAACTTAGATTTTACACAAACATGTCATTAGGATGCTGCATCGATGCATATAGATATTTGAAGTTTCTGAAAAGTCCAGCATCAACAAATCGACTTCATGGAGCTACTAGTTGCAGCATAGTGATAGACCCGCCTGGGTCTATACCCGCCTCCAGCCATGGGCCGGCCCATAGCCGTCGGCCCCCCTTTGTGCCGCGCGCGCCTTTTAGCCTAGGAACCATAGTTTCCTCTATTTATAGGGGCTAGCCGTCATTTGTCTAGGCATGCTTGATATTGGATATTTTCTATAGAGTGTCCGTAGGTTTAGGTCTTAGATGCGGATGTCCTCTTCGGCGTCTTGGGAGGAGAACGCACCTCTTTTGTGCTCAAATATTTGTTATTTCCATTGTTTTCTCAATAAAAATCCTATCTTTTGTTGGTTCCTAACATTTTGGTATCAGAGCACGCAACGATCCATGGCGGCCACGACAAGATCGCACGACAAAATTGAAGCTTTGGAGGCAAAGTTCACGAGCGAAATCGACGGGATCAAGAAATCGTTGGCGGCAAACGATGAATCCATGGCCAAATTGACGGTTTCCATCAACCAATTGATGGCAAATCAAGCGAAGCACGACGAACAATTCGCGCAATTGATGGCAACCCTAAATCAATTGGTGGCGAACAACAAAGGGAAGGGAAACCCTAATCCGACACTAAAGGCGGCACCTTTGAAGAAAGAGAAGGAGAGAGGAGGTTTTTATCCAAAATCAACCCTATTTGGTGGAGGAGTTGGACGATGACGAAGACAAGGAGCCATGGAGGGTGGACTACCGCGAGGAGTTACGACGGAAGGCGATGGAGAGCCAAAGGAGGGGCGGCGGCCCTAGCCGCCCCAATTGGGAGCTTCGCACAAACAAAGGAGCTTGGCCGAGCCCCCACCTCAGCCAGGGGACTCGGCCGACGCGGGAGGAAGGCGGGGGACCCTACCCCGCCTTCGCCGGACCCCGGCAAGGGGGCCCAGGCCCTGCCGGGGCTCGGTAGGGTCCGGCGACCTCGCTGGACCTCCGGCAGGGCTTGCCGACCCTGCCAGAGGCCCGGCAGGACCTGCCGCCCCTTCGACAAGCCCGGAGGGGCCCGACGATGAACCCGCAGGGGTTTACAGCCCCCCGCAGGGGCCTGGAGCCCCCCTGGCAGCCGCCGGGGGAGGTCTTCACGGCAGAGCCGCCCAAGGGCGGGGAACCTCCTGGCAGCAGCCCGAGGGGGAGGGGACGCGCGGACAGCCACCAGATGGGGTTTTTGAGCCCCCGGACAGCGGACAGCGAACGACGATGGCTACGGACAGTTTTCGGGAGATTTTTGTGACCCTCCGGAGCGTCGACCATCAGCTGAAGATCCCTTCTACGGCGATGAGTGCGGGAGAGATTATTATTCTGACGGCAGGGGTGGCTACGAGGCGGAGTTTGGCGACGATGCCGGTTGGGACGATTTTGAGGGCCGGCGGAGGGATTACCGTGGAGACTACGGGGGACGCGAAGGAGATCCACCGAGGCAGTACGAGACTCAGGACCAGGGGAGACAGCATTCCCGCCCGTATCACAGAGAGGAGGGGAGGCCCGAGCAGGGGCGCTTTGGTGGTGATTGCAGAGTTCGGAAGCTGAAAATACCGATATTTTCTGGGGAGGATCCACACGCCTGGTTGTTCACAGCGGAGAGATATTTCGCGGCGCACCACATGACCGAGGCACAGAAGCTGGAGACAGCAGCCATCTGCATGGAGGGCAGAGCCTTGGGGTGGTTCCAGTGGAAGGAGAGGAGGCAGCAGATCCTGAGCTGGGAGGAGCTGAAAGACTTGGTGCTGGAGAAGTTTACAGACCCCCGCTTGGGGAACCTACACGAGCAGCTATTTGCCCTCAGGCAGGAGGGGCTGCTGCGGGAGTACATCGAGAAATTTAAGACACTGGCAGGGCGAGTTCATGGGGTGTCGGACGAGTCGCTGGAGGGCACCTTCTTGAAGGGGCTGCGACCTAGTCTCCGAGCTGCGGTGAGGCCCTACAAGCCCCGGGGGCTTTCAGAAGTCATCGAGATGGCACAGATGGTGGAGGACTCCCGAGCTGAGGATAGGAGAGGCGGGGGGAGCTACAGTGGGCAGTTGCAGCGGGTCACCTCGACTAGAGCAGGCGGAGCGGGGGCCACTACTGAGGCAGTTCAGGTGGGGACTGGAGCAGACGGGAGAACAAAACAACCCCCCACCGGCTGGCTGGCCATTCCGACGGATGACCGATGCGGAGATGAGGGAGAAGAGGCAAAAGGGGCTCTGTTTCCGGTGCGACGAGCGCTTCACTCCGGGACACCGCTGTGTGGATCGATAGCTGCAAGTGTTGATAGCGGAAGCCGACGAGGATGACGACGTGGAGGACGAAGGAATCGACTTGCAGGCACCACCTTGAGGACAAGGCTCTTTGGGGGGGAGTATTGATCGACCCGCCTGGGTCTATACCCGCCTCCAGCCATGGGCCGGCCCATAGCCGCCGGCCCCCCTTTGTGCCGCGCGCGCCCTTTAGCCTAGGAACCCTGGTTTCCTCTATTTATAGGGGCTAGCCGTCATTTGTCTAGGCATGCTTGATATTGGATATTTTCTATTGAGCGTCCTTAGGTTTAGGTCTTAGATAAACGAGTTCGGACGTCCTCTTCGGCATCTTGGGAGGAGAGCACACTTCTTTTGTGCTCAAATATATTGTTATTTCCATTGTTTTCTCAATAAAAATCCCATATTTTGTTGGTTCCTAACACATAGATGGAATTTGGAGATGAGATCATTACCATTAGAAAGCTCAGTTCTTTCTTTAAGTTCAAGTTTGCGCAAATCGGACATCGGATGAAAAATGACTAGCTGAACAAGTTGAAGGTGTTAGTCTTTATAGAACAGTCCAAATCCAATTAGCACTCAATTTCCAACTTGGTCTAATCAATGTCAAAATTCAGATTCAAAAGAGCAGGTGATTTGGAGTTAATACAGGAACATCATCAAGGTCAAAATTCTAGTTTAAAGAATGAATGTGAATCCTAACAGAAGTTTAAAGAATGAATGTAATTTCTAACGGAACAAGTATTAGGTAAGAGAGGCTTATTTATACCATCATAAAGAGGCATTGTATAGTATGTCAATTGAGTACCCTTGTGAGAGATCTCCAAGAGAAATTTTGTATTTTTTTTTCTTAAAGTTATAATAAAACTCCTCTATCTTCTGTAGACTTAGGTAAATTGTCGAACACATAAGTCTGGTGTTTGCGTTGTTCCATATTGTTCATCATCTAGGGATTTGTTACTTTGATTGAATCCCAGTAATTGATATTAGAGCTCATGATTGTCTGATCCAGATCACACATTACAAAACTGATCAGTAAGCAGCTCAAGGCTTCAAGCTATGGGAAACAAGATGACAACAACAAAGTCTGAGGTATAGAAGTTTGATGGTAATGGAATTTCTACATGTGGCAAGGGTGAAAGAACTTTTAGGGAAGTATTTCACAAGGCATTGCTTGGGAAAGCAAAGAAACTAAATGATATAATCAAGGCGGCTTGGGAAGATATTGACTTGAAGGTAGCGAGTATCATTAAGTTTTGCTTGGTGGATCAAGTTATGTACAACATTATGCATGATACTATAATGGCAGGTTTATGGCTAAAGCTGGAAAGCTTTATTGGGGATGGGACGATGCCCGTAGCACATAGCGGAAGCCCTCAGCGAATAGCTACCCAATAATCGCTATGCCGCGATCTTCAAGAGATAATCCACAATAGCAAAATCCAAACAACCTAGCTAGATAAAAGTAACAAAAGCAGGAAAGCAACAAATTAAGCGACACAGAGTTTACCTTGGTTCGACCCGCTAAATGTGCCTACGTCCAGCTTTTCGATGATGGTATCTACTAATATGCTCAGAGAAAATACACCTGACTTCTTCAATCTTCTTTAACAATAGAGCACCAATAACTCCAAAGTTGGAGTTCAAACTCTTCTCACCAAAAACAAAAGAGATCTCAAACCTCACCGAAAGAGAAGAAACCCAAAAGCTCTAACAAATAATCCATCAACCCGAAAAGAGGAATCCAAAAAAGAAAATTACAAAGAATTTTACTCACCAATGTATACACTCAATCTCCAAGATGCGTGAGGAAGAAGCTCCTTGATGACGGCTCGCAATACCTTCTCTTTGCATCACCTTCTCTTGGTGCGTTCTGGCCTTTTATATCAATAATTAAGGTTGTGGAGCCGCAACAAGTCATGACCATTCGATTTGATTAATAAGCTATCGAGCAGCCCATATTCAAATCCGCAACATCTACACAAAGCGCCATCAGATGTCTGACCCAATGCAATCAGGCTTCTGATGAGATCCGTTGCTTTGAGAAAACTTGCAACATCAGACGCCTAATGTAGTACGGTCAGACGTCTGATTTAATTCGACTGTAGATTCCAGAGAGTTGAAAGAATACGCTCCATGCCCTTCAGCCGTCTGAAGGTATGTTGTCAGACGTCTGATCCTTCAGCCAGCCATCTGATTATATAGCTTCAGACGTTTAGTGTGTCTTTGCCGATACATTCTTTAGAGCAGCCGGAACCAGACATCTGGTGCTATACCACTAGACGTCTGATGGCTATAGAATTTCCAGGATGAACTTTGAAGCATCAACTTCAACACTCTACCTTGCTTCAAACATTATCCACCACATAAGTTGCACTCCAATCATTACTAAGACACATCCAGACTCTCCATAATGGCTTTACCATAATTCCAAGCTTCTCTGATCATAAACACATCTACCTGTCATCGGAAACCGTGTCCCTTGGCGCATCAACGATCAATATGATTCTCTAAGCTCAAGCACCTCTTGAGCTCGAAGAGCTGCACCATCCTTGTAACCCTACTTGTGGCGATCTCTCTTTGAAGTTGACACTGCGACTTTAGGCTCCATCATTGACTGAACTGACATCAAACTTGTCTCCCAAAGTGCCCGAAGTCGATCAATGACCGCACTCCACAAATGTTGCCTGAGTTGATTCATCTCTACCCTCCGAAGAAGCACCAGGCACCGTCTTCCCCAAGCATGACTTAAGAGCACCTTCTTCATGAACCTTTGACGTCTTTAACCCACTACCTTTGGATTTAACCCTCCAATAGGACTTGCCCACAGCATCCTCACAATCTCTGTGAGATCCTCTGCTCATGTTAATCTCTGAATCGATGGTCCTATGTACTCTGGATGGTGCCTTGGACGTACTATCTCTCGCCAGTTATAAGCCATGCAACCCATGTCATCTCCGTGGGTCCTCACTAATGTGCTATGGTCGCTCTATCCTGATTGCCAACTCCTTGTGCATAGCAACAGATCCTGCTAAGGACTGCAACTCTATCCTGACGCCACCTGCTTCCCTATAGCCAATCTGAGCCGCACACGGAGTTGTGCCACAATGGGATGTAACTTAAACTTCGTTACCCGACGATCACTTGCTGAACATCGCAGATATCACATCCTGCAACAAACCTCGCTTCCATATCACGTCCCTAAGAGTCCCAACTGCTCCTTTAGTGGAGCTCTCTGGTGCACTAGACTCTGATTCATCATCATCTGACCCTAGTGCGTATAAAGATTGTCAACCTTCTTTGCCCCAATCGCAAAATGACCTCTTCTGGACACCCGTAGTCGCTCTCCATTGCGCACCACACTACATCCCACATCAGTCAAAGATTCCGCTACAAAGCTGATACATGCCTAACACCTGTGAGTGTTCTAATAGTTTCACCCTGCATCTTGAACCGCACTATGCCGACCCCGGCCACTCTAGACATAGCTCTGTTCCCCATGTATACGTCTGGTCTGTCTCTAGGAGTGTATGTCACAAAGCGACTCTGCAGTGGAGTCATTTGGAAATCGCATCCTGAATTAAGAATCCACGAAGTCCGATTGTATTCCAAAGAAGACGGGCAGTATCTCACCATTAGCAGCATCTATGCACGCACCACTAAACGATGCTACAGACCGAGCAACCTTTTTATCTTTAGCTTTCAACTGTGTGCACTTGCTCTTCCAATGTCATGGGTTCTTGTAGTAATGACATACTTGGTCGTCACCTTCTTGACCCTTTGACTTGGGTATCCCTGTCTTGGAACCTGGTTTGAATCACCCACCCAAGCGACCCCCAAAGAGAGCTACATCCTGATCACCAGAACTTGTGTCGCCTCTCGACACCTTTCTGAGCTCATGCAAGCGTAGAGCTGACTCGACCTCTTCCAAAGAGATTTTTTCCTTTCCTTGTGTCATGTTCTCAACAAAGTGTAAATACTCCTCGGGTAGTGAATATAGTAATGCAATTACTTAGTACTCATCACTTACATTCTCTTCCATAGCTTGCAGATCCAACAACTGATTTAGTTAATCAAGATGATCTTGTAGCGATGTCCCTTCTTTCATCCTGAGCATAAACAATTTCCGTAGTTAATGCGGTCTTCCTGTGAGTGATTTCGTTAGATACATGGATTCGAGTCTTTTCCACATCGACTCTGCAGTTTCCTCTTTCGCAACCTTGTAAAAGACTTTGTCTGATGAAGCCATCTGAATAGCATTGTGGGTTTTCATCTCTAGATATGATCTCGCAGTCTATGACGGAATTTGTAATGGATTTCTTGTCAAAAACTATCATGTATAACCACTCGTGCTTGAGCATATCCTTCACCCTCATGTACCAGAGAGTAAAGCTATTTTTTCCTGTAAACTTTTCAATCTTGTACCCAGCTGTTGAATATGTCTCTGCCATTATGTAACCTTCGACAACCCGAATGCTCTGATACCACTTGTTACGAATTAGACGATACCCATAGCACACAACGGAAGCCCTCGGCAAATAGCTACCGAACAATCGCTATGCCGCGATCTTACAGAAATAATCCACAATAGCAAAATCCAAACCTAGCAAGATAAAAGTAACAAAAGCATGAAAGCAACATATCAATCGACACAGAGTTTACCCCGGTTCGGCCCGCTAACGGCGCATACGTCCAGTTTCCACTAATATGGTCAGAGAGAATACACCTGACTCCTTCAATCTTCTTGAACAAAAGAGATCACTAATAACTCCAAAGTAGTTTCCACTAATATGGTCAGAGAGAATACACCGGACTCCTTCAGTCTTCTTGAACAAAAGAGATCACCAATAACTCCAAAGTTGGAGTTCAAACTCTTCTCACCAAAAACAAAAGAGATCTCGAATCTCACCAAAAGAAAAGAAACCCAAAAGCTCTCGCAAATAATCCCTCAACCCGAAAAGAGGAATCCAAAGAAGAAAATTACAAAGAATTTCACTCACCAGAGTATTACATTCAATCTCCAAGATGCATGAGGAAGAAGCTCCTTGATGACGGCTCGCAATAACTTCGTCTCTTTGCATCACCTTCTGTTGGTACGTTCTGGCCTTTTATATTAAAAATTAGGTTTGTGGAGCCGCACCAAGCCATGGCTGTTAGATTATTAATAAGCAATTGAGCGGCCCAGATTCAAATTCGCAGCATCTGCACAAAGCGTTGTCAGGCGTTTGACCCAATGCGGTCAGGTGTCCGATGAGATCCGCTGCTTTGAAAAAACTCACACCATCAGACGTTTGATAACACCCCCGGACCACGTATATTTAAATGATGTGACACTTAGACTTTTGATGATACTTTGTCTCATTTGTATAATATATGATGCATGCTACGGAAATTACCACAATATGTAATTGGAATGTTGCAAATGTTACAAGACCGAGTAACTTACAGATACACTAATTTGATAACATGAACACTCTGAGACAATATAACAATAGTCCCTGAGTATTACACTTGACATGCACACACTAAATACTTAATCAACATTGCGCTTAACTCACGAGGTTTGGGTTAACTCATATTAGAGAGAGTGCAGAGTGATTGAAGCTATGCTTTCGGCCAGTATCTAGGGTATCCTGTCATAAATCTGTATACCCAACGAGTTCCCTTTCATCTATCTGTTTGAACCGTCGGATTGATCCAGAGTCCCTTTCTAATTTTTTTGGACTCGGCCCGGGTAGCTCCCGGTGGTCCAAGGTGGTCTTCGGGTTGCATATTGTGCTCTCAAATGAGTCACGGCCTAGAATTGGTATAACTTTACACTCCCATAACATATACACATTCACAATGTAATATTTGTTGAGTATTGGACTCTCCACCTTGGTTTTGATGATGATCTAACATAAATCATTGTGATTAACCATTTGATTGCAGTTAACTAAATAGTCACCAATTAGATTCACGAAGATCAAAAGTGACCGCACGTGTTGATTCAAGTGAAGAGCTTGGTAGATCAACAAAGGCGAAGCATTAGCTTGAAGAACTCAAAGACTACATCAAACCTCAAGCAATGGCTTCAACAAATGAATGGAGATTTAATATGGTCCAATTCTGAACGATAGTAAATACCGGGACTTTGCGCATGATACGCTTTTTATTTATTGGGAGAACCCGATCAGATCATTGAATCGTTTATTTCTCTTGAAATCCGTTTAATTCTTATTTTTACACACGTCTTTTCCTGGGTGCCCGAGCGGGAGTAGTTGACGTTTGCTCTCTGCATTATCAGAGCACCCCGCCCCGGGACATTGGCTGCTGTGTACGAAGATTGTCAAAGGCTCGCACTTGTTCTATCCTCCCGAAGACTATTCTTCAATCCATAAACCGGTCTCACTAGCTGGGGATTTGACCACTCGACCGAGCTGTAGATGTATGGCTCTGAAGAAAAGCTGGCATTGAATAAAAAATTGGGATTATGACGTCGTGGAAACCGAGCGTTTCGTGGTTCAAAAATGCCGAATCTCGTCTCAATCATCATTTGTCAGGACACAGACACGCCCGCTTAGTCTTTTGTCTCTCTTTCCAAAGAGAAGAAATGAATGGATGATTCAAAAGTTTCAAAGAACATCTTGAGGATCAAAGATTAGATGATGATGGAGACATTCAAGACATACAACTACAAGACTCAAGACCATGAAGAAGTAAGGATATTAATTGTAATCTTTAGTATTTACTTCTTTGTAAGTCTTAGAAAGTCAAGCCCTGAATTAGAACTACTTAGAGGCACCTACATTATCTATACACATCATTAGTATAGCCTCTAGTTGACCCCATATGCTTCTAGGCATTCAAAACTTGAATCTGAACTTTTGACTCAAAACATGGGCCTGATGAAGGATAACCAGGCGCTTGGTGTGCACACCAGAGGCCTGGTTGCCTTTCAGCAGCCGCCTGTTGCAAAACAGAGCCCATATCTGGTTAAAGCTGTATTCTGTTTTTCAGCCTAGTCTGCCTTCAAACTGAGGCCAGTTTTTCTGTAATTGGAATTTTTCATCCAAACCACTTGCATTAATTAGCTAACTCACTAAGCTTTTCAACCCAACTTGAATCACTCAAATAGGATATCTGTTCAAGTTAAGACTGTTTTCGTGAGCCGATATCAGATTTCCTGCACCTATCAGTCGGATTCAAAGTGCTGTCAGTTTTTCTGTAGTTGGAATTTCGTGTCCATTCCAAGCTCATTTGAAAGCACATCTTGTTAGATTTCCAACCCAACTTGAATCACTCAAATAGGATATCTGTAGTGGCATCTATAGATGTTTTAGTGATCAGTTGTACAGAAAAACTGCAGAATTTGTCCCTCGTACAGCTTCCTGTTGTAGGTTTGACAGGCGCATTCCCAGATTTACATGTGCATGGTCATCCTTCTACAAGCGCATGGTCAGCTTGTGTCCTGCCAGCCTTTTCATTTTATAGCCATTGGCTACAGTGGACTAGGTGCATGTCCCCCTTCTACAGGCGCCAATCCGAGTCGTTTTCAGCCCAATTGTAGCCGTCGGTAAATTGTTTTTTTGGGTCTTTTTGATTGGGATTTAGGCTTCCCTTGAGCTACTATATAAAGGAGATATACTAAATATGTTAGCTCTCTTGGTCTCTTAAGAAAACATTTTAAGTCTCATTTTCAAGCATCTTTATCCACTCAAGTGCTCTCTAATTCTCTTTTGCCCTCTATGCTCTAAAGCACACATCTAAGCTAGATTTACTTTCATCTTTGCGCAAGCATCTCAAGGGATATCGCATCACTCGTTGAGCACTTCAACACACACTATAGCATTCACAAGTAAGTTCTTATTCAAGGCATATGTGAGTGTATTTCAAGTTGTATATTTCATTCTCAATGCTTCTATTTTGTTGAGTACTCTTGGTTGGTGAGAGGGTTGGCTTGATCCCAAGTTGTGGGAGTCAAGGAGAAAGGGTTGCTCTCGGTATTTGGGAGTGTTGGCTTGATCCCAAGTTATGGGAGTCAAGGAAAGGGTTTGCTCTCGGTTTGTGAGAGTGTGATTAGTTTGTGAGATTAAGGTATTTTTGTATTCCTAGGTTGTGGGATACACATACATCGATTGTAGGTCTATTGCACTTTTTGGGGTTTCCGCAAGTGTGCTAAAGGGAAGCTCTAGTGGTATTTACTAGAGTATCCGAGTGTGATCTCGGGTGTTGCTGGATTAGGGCACCAATAATAAGTTGGGTTTGACTTGGGTGGCGCCGAACCAGTATACATTGCATTCTTCCTTGTGTTGATCATTTCTTTAATTCCACATTTGTTGGTTAATTAGGGTTTTATTTGGCGTAAATTCCTTATAATTCTATAACACACTATTCACCCCAAGTGTTTCTTCCTCATAACACATGGTCCTTACAATATTTGATTATAAATTCATACGCATGTCTTGTCATGTGATTTTGTTATGCTTTTAGCATGTTATACTTCAGTTTAGTTGCTTACTTTATTTGTCCTTTACATAGCATGTTCAGTAATTTCTTTACCTGTTCGAGTTAGTCTGTCACAATCTTGATCCGTTCTTTATCGTGCATGTAGTACTTTTCCTTCTATCTTTTTTGCCTTGCATATAAACTGTTTGCTTGGAGTTGGATATACTCAACTTTTTAATTCAATGGTAAAACTGTAAACTACGTACCATTGATAACTTGGCCAGTGGCCTCTGCCTCTTCCGTAGTCATAATAAAAACATGGCGTTTAGATGACGATGGGGCCTGAGACCTCGCATGCCGATACACCTTTTGCTGAGGTGGGAGTGGAGCTTTACGCTGATTGTTCCTCGATGGAGCTGGAGTAGAAGCTGGTGCATTAGTCTGGGCTAGGACATCTGGTCTCTGTCCCATACGCAGGCAGTCTCTCACAACGTGATCTTTGGCACCGCAGACTAGGCACAAATTTTGATAAAGGCGGCAGTTTGGTTTGATGTGACCCGGCTTGTTGCAGTAGTGGCAGATATGAGTGGGTTGCTGGGGTGGTGCAGATCTCTTAAATTGTATCTGCTGCATAGGCCTATGGAGCTGCCTAGTGGAAACATGGGGATGTATATGATGCCCTGCAGAAACTGTCGAGGATGGAGGTGGTCGTCGTGGAGCAGCCACCTGGCACTCTCGCGCTCGCTCCGGCTATACATACTTGCACTCTCGAGCCGTGGAGAGTATGTTAACATGTGTTTTCAGTTTGAATCCAACCAGCTTATCACGAATATCGATGTCCAGGCCCTGCTGGAATCTTTTGGCCCAGGCCTGGGGAGTAGACACAATGTCATTGACAAACCTGTAGATTACGGATCGGTTAGCATCTTCACGTATATGGTATAATTAACCGAGTCAAAATACGCACCTGCTGAACTTAGAGAACTCAACATTGTATTCTTCCACAGTAATGGAATCTTGCTTCTGTCCCACAAATTGTGCCTCTAGTTCCATTTGTGCCTCAGGAGAGAAGTATTGGGCATTGAATTCCTCCTTAAATGTAGCCTATGAGATCGGCTGCAGTAGTCGGTCCTCCGTAGTATCCCACCATAACCTGGCCTCCTGGTCAACGCAGCTTTGCCATATCTACCCATGAATTTGCAGAAGCTCGTACAGCCTTCAGCATGTCAGTAGTGGAGCGTAACCATTCCTCTGCAGCCAGATGATCCTCTCGTCCAGTGAAGATCGGTGGGCGTAGTGACGAAACTGTTGTAATCCCCCTTCTTGCACTGGTTCCTGCCGTATGGCTTGAACCAATTCTCGCAGTGCTTGATCAGATATCTGGTGCACCGTCAGAGGCTGTTCAGTATCAGTGTTGTCGTCGTTGCTGACGTTGGCATTGGCGCCAGCTTCAGGATTGGTATTGTCAGCATTCCCATTGACGATCTGGTTGTCAACATTATTGTTGGCGACGTGATTTTCATTGGCGACTAGAACAGTCCCGCTTCCATTGCCCAAATTCCTTGCCATCTCCCTGTTGACATTAGCAGAATTGTTTCCAGCGATGGTACGTGCATGTCGGTTAAAAACCTTAGACATTTTGTAATTCAAGGTTGGATGTCAGTTTATAATTTGAGTATTTTATTCATATTTCCTGATTATCATATATTGTTAACAAGGTGGTTGCGCGCGGACCTGCATGGGCCACCGCTTGTAACGCCCCAGGCACGGGTGTCGTCACACTCAATAATTTTGCAGGTCTTGCAATTACCAGTGAAGTCAATATAATGATAAACATGAAATATTTATAAAATAAAGGAAATACTCATTTTATTTCATTCTTCAAAAGAATTACATTGTCTAAAGCAGAAATGAACTACATCGCTCAACTAAAATAATATTGAAAGAAAAATAAACAACGAGAAAGATAAAAACTCTCCTGTCAAATCAAGTCTCAGAAATCAGCGTCCTCAGCAGGAAACTCAGACTCTTCGTACGACGGAACCTCCTCTTCATGTTGTTCGTCACCTGATGGAATTGAACCGCCATTAATGAAGTATATTAAATCCATACTAAACAGTTAATTAATTTATTTTACAGGAAGTAATAGGCACAAAAAGGAACTGTAAAGAAAACTACTGACATAACACAATGTTAATAGCAGCAAGGATCCAACACTAACCAAGAGAAATAGTGTTGTGACTTATAAGAGGTGAGCACGATAGGCAACGTGAAGTCCACCTTGGACCCAGGGCGCTACCCCAGGCCGAGTATAAAGGTCAAATTGTAACAAGAACTCAGGATCCATAAAAGACATCCTCCCAGATATGGGCCATAAGCATGGCTTCCATTACTCCCGCACTCTCTCAATTATAAGTTATCCCAAACCTGTGATGTCAAGTATAGTTGTTCTAATTCTAGAATGTCAAATATCATGTTTATGTCTCTAATTTCTAATTACGTAATTAAAAAGTTATGTAAAACTATGTTCCGGAAGTCATATCTTGTGCAAGTAACAGGTGTACCAATATCATTGTATAATCATATTGCATAACCTTTAATCATGTAATTTAGTATAATCAACAACTGAAACTTCCAATCCTTCACATGTCTAGTTCTATATGCAAAACATAATCTTTAACAATTAAAGCTAACAATTTCTGAAACGCATTCAAAACACATGATTTATAATAGCTAAAGAAAACTACGGGAAAGTAAAGCGAAAAGATAAAAAGTTATGAAAAAGACTTGAATGGATCAGATTCATGTTTGGCACCATATGGGTTGGGGTCTACCTGCCTAGAGGGGTTGCTCAAACCTTCGAGGCATACACAAGATGTCTAATCTTAAGTCCACGATATTTAATCGTTAATATAAATATAATCAAACCAACCCTCGAACATGAGATCAGTACCCGAGACAGAATGGATCAGCAAGCAGGAACATGTCAGTAATGACAAACGGAAACAAACACATAGGCATAAGAACAAGAACAAGCACGCATGAAGTTCGGCAACAAGCAGAGGCATATGAACAACACTCAAGCATACTGAACAACACTCAAGCATACTGCTTCGACATTGAACATACAACTGGATAAAACAACACAACGCATACTAAACGCTAACAAGCAGGGAAAACTGAAACTGAACATGCAAGGAAAAAGCAATCTGCTCATACAACCAGTTGACCAACACACAGGATCGAGAAGTGTAAAACATAATAATCATCCAAGGGAAAGTCTTTATATCTAGGGGTCGTAAACAAAAAACCCCAAGGCTCATGTGAAAACCAACGCCAAAAATGACAAAATCTCGTTGGCGTGAACCCATCACCGAATCAACCCCAAGGTCGTGCCTTCCCCTCGGCGGCCGACCACAACTAGATATCAACACAAGGGTCCAAATGAAAACAACGAACAACTGCTAAGGCGCCATGCGACTAGGGTTGGTGCCAAAAATATTCATCGGGGGAGAAAAATCCCTTCTAAGAAAAACACATGCATCATCATATCCATCTCCAAAAAAATAAACAATTAAAAGTTCAATAGGGATCGAATCTATCTTCAAGAATCGCTCAAGAACTTTTAAGCAAGAAGCTTCGAAAACCAACCGGAAAATCCACCGAAAATCCAAGCTTGAAGTCTCAGAAATTTTGAGAGAATAGAGAAGATTTTTCGCAGAAATCTCAAGAAAACATTACCCTTTAAATAGGAAAAATTAAAAACGCATAAAAGGATTCGGTTCGAAATCAAACCAAAACTATTCGAAGATAAACATCAAATCGAATGAGGGATTCAAACCCTAAGTGAAAAATCGATCTTATCTTGAGAAGACGCGGCTGCAGATAGGACTAGGGTTTCGAATAGTCGACCGATTTCATTATTTGATTACCGTTGCTGCTCGTCGAGCGAAAGAGAGGGGAAAACGATCGAACGGTTGAGATAGATAAGGGTGGGCCACTTGTGTGAGGGATGAAAGAGAGTGTGTGTGTGTTGGGTGAGTGGAGTGAGTGGGGAAAAATAAAAATGTTTTAGTCAAGCTTTTATTTCTTTTAAGTGGATGAGGGAAAGGCCTGTGGGCTTGGGCTTCAGAACAAAAGAAGAGGAGAAAGAGGAAAAAAGGAAAAGGAAAAAAAGAAATCCTTTTGTTTTAGAAATAGGCCATTACATAGCGTATCCATGTGCTTAATGCTTATCTTGTCGATACCCAAGATTGACTAATCTCTTTGACCTGGAAGAAAAGGCATACCAAAATACATTGATTATTTTTCAGGTACTCACATTTGTTGGGATTAGACGCTAGCTCTCAATTTGCACTCAAGGAACATGCACGAACTTAGTGTAGGCCGAAATGCTTGTTATGCATACTTTCAGGGGTAGCTAATAAAGGTTGTAAGTAATACTGTGTTATAATTATTTGATTTTTCGTTATGGTATCTTTTTAGATTTATAATTCTTGGCATCATGCACACATTTCCATGGGAGAGTTTGTTTTGATATGCCAAAAGGGAGAGATCACCTATTTAGGGGGAGAAAGATTATTTTGAATATCGAGTCACTTGATGTATTCGGCAAGGGGAGAAAATTTTCTTATATATCTCCATTCTTTTTTGATTATGCCACGAGGGAGAAAGATGAGTGATATATAATATGATTTGGGGAGAATGTTGCTTGATATACACACTTGCATTCATTTAAAGATTTTAATATTTTATATCATACATGTTTGTCATCATTAAAAAGGAAAATAATGGGAAAGAATGTTTAATATTGAGTCACCCCATGTTAATTTTGATGGATAGCAAACATATTGGGTACTAATGATTTCGTACATGCAGATATGTATATGATGAGCAAACATGCAAATGAAGGGACTATGGAGCCAACAAAACCAAGTGGATGGAAATCAAGGTTGCATCAAGAAAGCTTCATGTAATTTTTTTATTTTTGATGTAATTTTTATTGTCTTAATGGCATGTTAAGTCTTTATTGAAGCTTACACACACTTAGGAACACACAAAATATTTTAAAATTATTTTAAAAGTTATTTCCTAAGTTTTTAGTGTCGTGTCAGATTATCAATAATGTAGTCAACTAGTTTAGTCTATGGTCGACTAGTGCTATCGGGATTCCCTGGTAGACTGTAGTGGTCGATCCTTGTTATCCAACTGGTCGACCAGCAGCCCACTAGTCGACCAGTAGATGAACATTAGTTGACCAGTACCCTGTTGGCAGCCTACAACAGTCATATTTTGACTAGCTATTAGAGATCCGTTTTAGGGGCATTTTTGTCATTTGTTTTCACCCAGATTTTACTCTCTAAATTAAGGATTGGTTTTTCATTTACACACATTGAATACTCAATCGTTTTGAGTTAGAGTGAAAAAGTTTTTAAGCAAAAGCACTTTCCTTGGCCATTGTTTTCCAAAGTTTTTTACAATCTTTCTTGGCCCAAGTTTTGAGCTCAAAGAGTTTCATTTTCTACACCATTTGGAGATTAATCAATATAGCCACAACAAAACACAAGAGCTTCAACATTGGGCTATATGTAAAAAAGTTTGTAAGTGTTTCTTCTCATTATTGTGTGAGGTGTATTCTCTCTTTAGAGACGTGTTTGTCCACATTGGACGAGTTGTACTCTGTCTCGTTGGAGACGTGATTAATGGATCTGTTTCCCCTTGTGGACGTGTGGCTGGTTGTAGGGCAAGTGTTGCCTGAATGAGGATAAATCTTAATGTTTGCGCTTGTCTCTCTCTATGATTGATTGTGTACTTGCAATTGTTTAAGCTTCTATATTACTCTTATCTTGCTAATAATATTGTTGATTAAGTATTAATTTGGTAAAAGTTAATTACTTAGGTAGAATTTTCTAAAGGATTTTATAGTTATCATAAACAATATTCAACCCCCTCCTAGTGTTCACTTGCCATCCACAGAGATCCAACAATAGAGCATGAAAAAGGTGACGTGTGTATGTAAATGGGTCGGGTTGGGTTTAAAAAGTAGGCGGGTTGCAGGTGTGAGTTAAAAACAAGAAAAATAAAATAGAAAAAAATTATAGGTAATATCGCATAAATTTTTAGGCCATTACATAAATTATATCGCATAAATTTTTAGGCCATTACATAAATTATTTATAATAAGCCGAGCATGTGTGATGTACATGCTTCACCTTGAGGGGGAACTGTTAAAAGCAAGGTTTGAGGTATCGGCCGAAACCCTAGGGTTTCGGCCGTATCGTTTCGGTCTCGGGGCAACCGAGACCAAAACGCCCATCGCTTCTCGATTTCGGCCGTAACTTGAAAAAATGAACTACAAGAGAAGAAGAGGCGGAAACGAGAAGATATTGCCGAAGAAAGAAGAAAAAAGAAGAAAACAAAAAAAGGACGAAGCTGAAGAGATAACTTACCCGCCGCCTCGACGAGCTTCTCCTCGCCCCGCCTCAATGAGCTTCTTGCCGCCCCGCCTCGATGATCCGTCGTGAAAGGGAAGCTCGTCGCCCCGCCTCGATGATCCGTCGTGAAAGGGACGCTCGTCGCCGTGAAAGGGAGAGAGAGCAAAGTGAGATCATCGATGATCTGCTCTTTTGTAAGGCAACCCTATAAATAAGTGGTAGTGCGTGGAGTAAAACAGTGGGTGCGTACAAGTGATTTTTTTGGGCAAACTTGTAAATAAGTGGTATGTGCGCAAAGTAACATGGTGGTGCGCAAAGAAACTCTTTGGGGGGTGTAAAATGGTGGGTGCGCAAAGCAACTCCTATTAAATAATAAGAATGGCAAACTTGTAAATAAATATATGTGTACAAATTTATAAATACATATTAGTAATTCAAATTTGATAAATATTTGATAGTTATAATATTAATACATTATTTTTAAGAATCTGATAGTATTTGATATGTTTTAAGTATTTAAACTACCATTACAGACGAACCGAAACTCACTTTCGAAACCGCTGAAATGGGCGATACCGATACTGAAACCTAAATTTTGAGAAGAGTGATACTGAGACTGAAACCGAGACCTAAAGCCTTGGTTAAGAGTAATGCCAGTTTAGAATTAATAGAAATAAGAATAAATAGTTTTCAAATTAGAGATAGAAATTATAGCTTCTACTTTTAGGTCAATATGAATTGTAATCCTAGTTGCAATCATCTCATATTTCCATTTATACCCGATTTATAGGCATGTGCAAATGCACGTGTAAAGACCCGAAAATTCGGACAATGTGGTAGCTACGCAATATGATTTACTTTTAGAGGATAATTATCTTGATTCATTAAAATATTAAATAATTCACAATGAAAATTATGAAATTTATCATTTATGAACTACCTAATGTGGATGTATCATTAGAAATTGAGTGTTGTCAAGTGCATTTTAATTGAAGATAATGCCCTTAAAGTTGCATTGAATGAAATTTTAAATCATTTTAAACTTAAAAAGTGTCATGTTAGTCCATGGTATGTTTGTCCATGATATTCTAATTAAAACACAATCAATTGTAGGAGGAGGTGAGAGTTGTAGTTATAATAGTAAAAGACAAACGCTGCAATATCTTGGATTTTGGGTGTGACATGTTTTCTATTTCAGTCTTCAATTTTCAAAAATTAAGAAGTGTGACCAGGTTTTTTGACAACCATAGGAGAATATTTCATATTATTGTGGTGATCCTCATTTTTCTC
The DNA here is from genome assembly GCA_030789695.1 of Scilla litardierei. Classification (NCBI taxonomy): domain Eukaryota; kingdom Viridiplantae; phylum Streptophyta; class Magnoliopsida; order Asparagales; family Asparagaceae; genus Scilla; species Scilla litardierei. The sequence continues at coordinate 819,137,144 of CM061142.1, forward strand.
TACATATATCCTTTGTGTAAAAGAAATGTATGTGTATAGGTGTTATATGCTCAAAAAGATCTTTCACTTAATTAGAGGGAAAAGTAACATAATACATCTGCATTATACAATGAAGTAAATCTCAGAGGTTTTCCAAATTGGAGCACAACAAGAGTAATTTAAGTAGGTGCTGGTAATTATACAATTATCCTATCATAGCCTAAATTGTTTGTGGTTGAGAGATTTGTCTTGGTTTTGTATATCTTTGATACATGCCTATTTAAGTACTACATCTAAGTTCTTTAATATATACTGCCTAGCAAAAAATGTGTATTTGCATAATTTGGCATAATTTGGTGGTTCTGTCCTAAGATAAGGATATGTAGACACATTATACATATTATAATGTCTTCATTTGCCTAGTAAATCACTCAAATTTGATAATATTTTATGGTGTGGGAGATTGGTGTCTTGTTTGATGTAAAATTGTGATGATAATGACTCGCGCATGACTTTACACATTCTATGTTTGCTTGCAGAGCTTTCATTGTTAATGTTGGGGATATGTTGGAGAGGTGGACTAACTGCATATTCCGGTAACTCTCAATTAACTTTACATGCTTCTTTTTTCCTGAGATTTTTGCAATCATTTTGTAGCAAACACCATAAACACAATGACATTGAAAAAGTATTACGAGTTGCTGGTGTAGGAAATTTTCCACATTAACCCTCAAAATACCACTTCTCACTTATTTTTTCGATGATGGGCGTCGTTCATGTTGATATACATATACTAAAACCCAAGCACATAAACAATCTAATGAACCAATTGATTTTTGCTCATTAATCTTAAGGTGAAAAAAGTTTTATTATTGTAGAACTGTTCAATTTTTAACGACCAAATGCATCTGCACACATGTGATTCACTAGATTGTTGTATGTTTAGGTTTTGCATTTGTAGATCAACATGAACGGTGCATGTGCCGATCATCGAAGAAAGAGGTGTAGAGTTGAATTTTTTAGGACTAGTGTAGGAAGTTTATACACTAAGTGCTCATATATACCTTAGTCACACATACACACACAATATACATGTATATGGAAGCAATCTTTTGGAAATGGTTCTTAAACTAAGCTTTGTGAATCCATGGCAGGCATCCCATTGATGATCCGACCTGTTTTTTTATCCACATTCCTAAAATCAACATAACAATGAGCAATCAAGTGAGTCCGACTTGCATGGCCATTTAGTGATATCTTTTTTTGATGGGTGGAAATAGCTCATAACCGCTTATCCATGGCAAACAAGTTTGAATCTTTTGATTTGTTATTCGATAGGCTAACTTAATTGTGTAGATCAAGATACTTAAGTCAATGGATTAAGATTAATGTTTGAATCATCTTTGGGATAATAGTGTTCTCACGAAGCCGGGTGTAAGAACTATTCTCAAAAATCACTCTCATCCTCTCCCAACTGCCCCCAGCCCAACCAAAAAACCCACACACACACGTGCAACATTTATAGAACATTTTCTACACCAGTCCTTAAAAAACTATGTTGGTCAATTTGAATAGATTACCCATGTCTATCGTCAAGGTTTACACAGTGCTAAAGATATCGTCAAGGTCTACCCAACTCTCATCCTCCGCTTCCCAGTGGGGCCACTAGGGATCGATCCCCGGTGGATGCGGAATGCGCGCGCGCCTTTAACCAGCTTGCCGATGTATCAAAAAAGATATGTAGATGTGAAAAAGTTGTATTCTGCATGAGTGAAAAGTATATAACTACTAGTCATAACCCGTGCCCGCGGGCACGGTTTATTTAAGATTTTCCCCCGTGAAATCTTTGTTCCTTAAAAAGTTATTAAATTTTAAAAGAACAAATTAGCGTAAAAATATTTAGCGGCACAGGCGCCTTCGGCGCGGAACAACAAATTCGGCGCAGTGGCCTTCGGCACAGAACAACAAATTAGCGTAAAAACCCCGTGCCCGCGGAACAACAAATTCGACGCATGCACCTTCGACACGGAACAACAAATTCGACGCGGGCGCCTTTGGCGTGGAACAAATTCGCGTAGAACAACAAATTCGGCACGGGTGCCTTCAGCGCGAAACAACAAATTAGCATAGAACAACAAATTTGACGTGGGTGTCTTCGGCGTGAAACAACAAATTAGCGTAAAAAACCCGTACCCGTGGGCATGGTTCATTTAAGATTTTCCCCCGCGAATCTTTGTTCTCCAAAAAATTATTAAAATTTAAAAGAACAAATTAACGTAAAATATTTAGCGGCATAGACGCATTTGGCACGGAACAACAAATTTGGCGCTGACGCCTTTGACACGGAACAACAAATTCGGCGCGGGCGCCATATGCACGGAATAACAATTTCGCGTAGAACAACAAATTCGGCACGGAACAACAAATCAGCGTAAAAATTTAGCGTGCGCCTTTGGCATGGAACAAAAAATTAGCGTAAAAAAATTGTGCGAAGACGCATTGAAGATTTTTCCCCGCGAAATCTTTGTTCCCTAAAAAATTATTTTCACAGCCAAAAGTTAAATGAACAACAAATTAGCGTAAAAATATTTAGCGGTACGGGTGCTTTCGGCGCAGAATAACAAATTCGACGCATGCGCCTTCGACATGGAACAACAAATTCGGCGCAGGCGCCTTCGACACGGAACAACAAATTAGCGTAAAAAATTCGGCGCAGAACATAACAGGCACCTTCGTGCCTTGGCGCGCGGCACCCTAATAATGACATCATGCGGGGCTCAGTGTGAGTGTATTAATTACGACGTTCTGTTATCCCATTTGTGAGTGTATTATTTTCTTTTCGATGAAGTCAAATGCCTAGATATATAAGGGATGATTTGAATAGGCAACGTATAATTCATTAATAATATAACTTTTCCTTATTTATGTTATAAATATTGTAAATTAAATCACATTAATGCAGTTGTTCAACTTCCAAGACATCTTAAATTCAAAGATCTCAAATTTCACAAAATTAAATGAAGATTTATTTCTCCAAAAAGTCCCCCCACCCAATACAAAAGTTTTCCCTCCCAAAATTTTCACAAACTCTCATCTCAACCGTTGATTTTCCAAGATTAAATCTCAACCATCCTTCTATCAACCTGTTTATTCTAGTCAGCTTGTCCTAGTCAGCCGTAGGATTCGAAAAAATAGTTGTCAAATGTAATATAGATAAACATATTCCTTTTTCATCAAATATACTTTAGAGGTTGGAGATCAAAATAATAGGCATGGATCATCCATCCGTATGAATGGTCCATAGTTTTTAAGGGATGGTGTAGGAAATTTTCACACAGGCTGCTCATCTCCTTTATCCTGCATACATGCATACATTTGTCACTAAATAAAATATCATGTTTATGCAGCTCTTCTGATTGTTCTTTATTTTCAGGTCAACGTTGCATAGGGTCCTGGCAATTGGGAAAGAACGTTATTCTGTGAGTAACTGGATCAAATCCCTACTGTCAAATTGTGTTAAAATTCTTATGAATCTGGATTTTAGCTGTTGGTCTATAACATCTAGACCTGGGCAGAAAGGCTAATGGATGCTTTTCATTAAAGTAAAATAGGTCATAAATTTACAACATATTAAGATCAACCAATTGTTTTCTTCAGAGAATGTTGTGAGATTTCCCACTGACAATTGTTTTAATTTGTTAGGTTGCTTTCTTTTTGGATCCTAACTCTGATTGCGTGGTGGAGTGCTTGGAAAGTTGTTGTAGCGAGATGTCTCCACCAAGGTCTCTCTCTCTCTCTCTCTCTCTCTCTCTCTCTCTCTCTCTCTCTCTGTGCGCGTGCGCGTGCGCGCGCGCGCGCGTGCATGCACGTGTGAATGCATGCGTGCTTGCGCACGCGGGTGGGCATGTGATCGTGTGTGGGTACCTGCAGGCATAGGAAAAATGTTGTTCATTCTCTATTCCTCCTGGCTCTGGGTCCCAAAACCGCACCCTTCTCTCTCTCACCTTGTTCTTCTAATTCCCCTTTTCAATTATGCAAATTTAAAATGTAGCATAGTAAAATATAGTGGAGATGGTGGTAGAAAAAGAAAATCTATGCTCTGGTAGCTGAATGCGAAGATAACAAGGAATGTGTGTATAGAGGAAGGTTGTATCATGCAGAATATGGAGTCTTCTGATGGGACCCGGGTGTACACGCGGAGGTGGACCCGCGGCCAGCCCGCGCGCGCATGAGGGTGCTTACCCTAGGGGCGTTTTCGACCCTCTACTTTTAATTATATTTTAATGGCAAACTTGTAATTGATTAGAGGGGAATTTATTCTTAAGCTAGGGCTAGCCGTCATTTATTCTTATGCTTGATTATTGAATTGTCCTTGAGGGAATCCTTAGGAGAGTGCGGATGTCCTCGCTTATTGGCATCTTGGGAGGGTGGTTGCTCGTTTAATTGTAGCCAAGTTATCATTTTTATTCCTCTTTTTATCTAATTAATTTCAGATTTGGTTGAGTTCTATCAATTTGGTATCAGAGCTGATGACGAAACCTGGATCTGAGCTGATGTCTTCATTCTTCTCATGCTCTTCTTACTCTACCTCATCCTCAGAGAAGTACTCATGAGACTTCATCAGATCGGAGTCCACGGCTTCATCAAGACCCAATGATCTATAAGCTTGCTCCCTGTAAAAGAAGACATAAAAATTTCTCGGATCAAAATCCAAGATTTCTGACCCCAAATCTATGCATTTCCAATAGAATCCAATCATCAGGTAACAACCCATCAAATTGGCTAAACAATGCAAGTGTTGAGCTTTCCCCTTAGCTGCGGAAATACAATTGTAATAAGATTTCGCAATTTCATATTGGCTAGCTACATCATGAAATCGTCCATATCGAAAGAGCTTGTTCCCTTCTTGCCGCAGCGCCCAAGCTCTTTGTATCATTTCATTAAACACCCGGCAAGATTCCAACATGGCCGTAGAATTGTCGCGCTCTGATACCATGCGCTGCTCTAATAGGTATTTGAGACTCCTTTGATCCGTCCGCACCAGGACCGCAGGGAGGATTTGAGACACACCAGGAGAGGTGGCAGCACTACCATCAGCCTAGGTATGGTGGGGGACGAAGGGACCAGTGCATATTCAATATGGATCGGCTGCGGAAACTGAAAATGACAGTATTCGATGGGGTGGATCCAGTGTTGTGGATCAACAGAGCAGAGAGATTTTTCAGAGTCTCGTATGACGGAGGAGCAAAAGCTGGAAGCAGCTGGGATTTGTCTAGATGGAAAGGCCCGCGCATGGTTTCAGTGAAAGGATGTGAGGCGTCCTTTTCGCTCATGGGAGGAGATCAGGGATCAGATGGTGGCGAGGTTCAGGGATCCCCACTTGGGGAACGTGAGAGAGCAAGCTGCTGTCACTCAGGCAGGAGGGCACAGTGAGAGATTACCTAGAGATGTTCGAGGCCCTATCAGGACAGGTACACGGGGTGACTGATGAGACGATGGAGAGCACCTTCATGAAGGGGTTGAAGGCCACTATTCGAGCATCAGTGCGCATGCAGAAGCCCCAAAGTCTGATGGAGGCCATGGAGTACGCTCAGATGGCGAAGGATTGGCAGATGGAGGAGAGGAAGGCGGGGGGTGGTTGGAGTGGCCTAGTTTTCCGTAGTCAGACAGCGACATGAGGGCAGCAGAGAGCCACTACGGGAGCAGATCATGCCACCAAGGAGAAGAGTGTGGAGAAGGGTAGTGCACCGCAGGCTGGGGGCCAGTTCAGGTGGATGCCTGACGCGGAGATAAGGGAGACGCGGCAGAAGGACCTATGTTTTAGATGCGACGAGCGATTCACGTTAGGCAACAGATGTGCGGGGCGCAAGCTCCAGGTGCTGCTACTTGAGGATGAGGATGACGAGGCTGATGTGGAGTACGAGGCCGTTGAGGAGGAGGCTGAGGACCATCAGCTAGACGTGACAGAGGTTTCCCTTAACTCAGTGGTAAGGTTCACACCGAACCATACCATGAAGTTGAGGCATATCGGCGATCAGGAGATGACAGTACTCATCGACAGTGGGGTGACTCACAATTTCATCTCCCGGATAGTGTGGCCCAGCAGGAGCTCCAGCTGACAAACTGTGCAGTTTCAGTGTCATGATGAGGACGAGGAAGAAGGAGAGCAGCCGTGGGTTTGCAGAGGCCTAGTGCTGACATTACATGGGGTGCAGGTGATAGCGGACTTCTTGCCTCTAGACTTGGGGAGCACCCACGTCATTCTGGACATGACGTGGCTACAGACGTTGGGGGAGATGACGGTGAATTGGAAACTGCTCAGAATGGAGTTTCAGGAGGGGAGAGTAGTCACATTGCCGGGGGACCCCAGCCTACGCAGAGTATTGGTCTCGCTAAAGACCATGGTGAGGACCATTCAGACAGAGGGCGGTGGATGCTTAGTAGAGTTATATTCATTAACGGGAGAGGGAGGCGCTGAGCCCAGCAGAGAGCAGGCCATTCCAGGATAGGTACAGCAGCTGATGGGGCAGTTTGAGGTCTTTCAGGAGCCCCTGGGTCTTCCACTGCCAAGGGATCACGAGCACGCCATAGTACTGTAGGAGGACGTGCCCCCCCATCAGCGTGAGGTCCTACCGTTACCCCAGTATCAGAACGACGAGATCGAGAGGGTGGTGACAGAGATGGTGCAGGCGGGGGTGATACAGCCCAGTGTGAGCCTCTTTTCCAGTCCGGTGCTGTTGGTGAAGAAGAAAGATGGGAGATGACGCTTCTACATGGACTACATGGCCTTAAATAAGGAGATAGTGCCAAATAAGTTTTCCATACCAGTTATTGATGCGCTTCTGGACGAGTTGCATGGGGTGGCCATATTCACCAAGATAGATTCAAATCGGGCTATCATCAGATCAGGATGCGGGGAGAGAATGTGCCCAAGACGACGTTCAGGACGCATGAGGGCTAATATGAGTTTTTAGTCATGCCTTTCGGCTTTACTAATGCACCAGCTACCTTCCAGGCCTTAATGAACAATGTATTTCGCCATTACTTACGATGATTTGTACTAGTTTTCTTCGATGATATATTGGTGTACAGTCGTACCTTGGAGGAGCACTTGGACCACCTGCAGGTCGTGTTTCAGGAGCTGCAGTACCATCATCTGTTCGCGAACAAGAAGAATTTCTTATTTGGACAGCCACAAGTGGAGTATCTGGGGCATGTGGTATCTGCAAATGGGGTGGCAGTGGATAGGTCAAAGATTGCGACGATGCTAGACTGGCCGCGCCCCACCATTATCAGGGGGTTGAGGGGATTCCTGGGGTTGACAGGATACTACCACAGATTTGTACAGGGATATAGGGAGATCGCATGGCCACTCATCGAGCTACTCAAGGACCAATTTATTTGGGGTGAGGAGGCGACGATCGCCTTTGAGGCCTTGAAGAAGGACATGACTACAGTGCTAGTACTGGCGTTGCCAGATTTTTCCAGACCCTTAATGCCCATTTTTCTTGATGGGCATTAAGTATAGTTGTGCCCATGAATTTGTAAACCTACAACCTCTCACAAAGGAAGTCAGTGTCGTGTTGCTTAATTGGAGATGCCCGACTGACAGTATGTGACTTTGAGTTCGCAAGAGAACCCGAGAGATTGTAGAAACAATGACTGCGTTGGTAGATTATTTTCACCTGTATCAGCTGCTAGCCATGGTACTCTATATTTGACGATAGCAATTTTGTTGTAGGTTTCCTCCAATCCGCAGTGGCGATTATCTACAGCAACGCCTGAGGAGTACATATGCTTCGTTCCCAAACTAGCAGAATTCCGTTCACAGTGCGAATCGTACGTTGTAAAAGAGCACAGGCACAGTTTGGAACAATGGCCATCAAATGTGCGAGTATGAAGTTTGCATTCGTGAGAGATTTTATAGCTGCATCTGAATATGTGTTGCATATGTTTATAATATGTTTCAAGCATGGCAATGAGCGAATTCGCATCATCTGGCTTTAGGTGGCGTGTTGTCGATAGGCCTGCTGACTTCTGCTGAGTAATTGTGCTTCAAAATGTAACGTCGCGCGATATAGTGATGTGGTTCTTGTTTAGGACTTTATCTCATAATGCTATGCTCAACAAGCTCATGCCTGTGTCTTTATATCTACACCATGTTCCAACTGTTTTAAGCCGAATTAATTGATGAGTTTTTAAATTTTAATTTTATTTTTGAATCCTGACCATTTTCATGAATTGACCTGGAGTCTGTTTTCAAAATGAATTGGTCGGGTTTGTGTCACACCCTAGTTATATTCCGACATCATGAGTGTAAAAAAAAATTAAAACATAAGTCATACTTTTTATTCTGTATATGCACCTCAATCATTGAGGTGTATTTAGCACTTACCTGGTTCATAAATGGTAAATCGAAGATTATAGTTCTATAATTTTCCTTGTACTAGAGAGAGCTTAACTTTGACATCGGGTTCTGATTAGCAATTTAATGTTGCGAACATTTACTGGTCAAAGTGATGGTTTTGTTTAGAAACTATTGATGATAGACACAGCTGTTATGAATCTTAAGGGACCTAGCTCTATCAGTCGTTAGGCTATTCAAGTGGTAAGTGCTGAATAAGGATGAGAATGTGCATGTTCAAAGTCCGATTGTGCTCCCAATTGGGCATGCCTTATTTCCATCTCTACAAATCCTTCATTAATTCTTTCATACTCATTAATGAATGATTTGTAGAGACGAGAATGTGGCATGTCCAATTGAGCGTCCAATTGGGCTTTGGTATGCCAATTCTCATCCCTAGTGATAAATACACCACAATGATTGAGGTGTATGTAACTTTTTTTTGCCAAATTGACAAAATCGTCACATCCACAAGTCACATCTCCCTCCCTCTCTTCCATTTTTTTTTTGCCACTTTTAAATACATACACCTCAATGATTGAGGTGTATGTAGCACCTACCATTCAAATTCTCAAATGTGCTTTCATTCTTTAGATTAAAGCTCAATGGCTGAACTGTTTCGGATAAAAGTGTGTTGATATCTACTTGAGTATTCTCTTCTAAAACCCTAACTTACTAACCTAATTTTAAGATAACTGTTCCCGATGATTTGTAGTTTGAAATCGCTCTTAATTAGCTTACGGAATATTCTATAATTAAAGGGAGTAGTTTTGTGTGAATTACATGATCGGAGGGGGTTAATTTGGAAATTCCAACATTGACATATAATTCATTTGATGGATCATTATTGGCAATCATGCTTTTACATGGCCTATATTTGCCTTCAAATGGTGATCTAAGTCAGTTTTCATGTTCTTCTTGACAAAGTAGAACCATTGTGATGCCATTAGAGGGGTTTATTTAGAGTTTATTTAGAGTTAATGATATTGTTACTAGTAGAGATGGAGCAAGGTGGGAATGTTGGGCGGCTGCCACCCTTTGATTTCCTAAAAATCATGGGAGAAACGCCCAGTCGATTGGCTTCGTGGTCCCGATTACGGTCTCACAACTTTTCCGAGCCCTAAATATTTCGGGTTCGACACGATTCCTCTTGATAGGCTGCCGACTGACTTCGTGGCCGATCCACGGCCTTCTACTGTCCCTCTCCAACTACCACCGATCTCCTCTTCCTCTATTTAAGCTCAGATAAGGATGTGGTTTTGGATTTTCACACGAAAAAATATTTTTCAAAGGAATTTTAGGGTTTTCTTCTTGAATCTGATTTTTCAATCTCAAATTGGAGTTAGGTTTTCTCTTCTGATCCTCCGACAGTCGACGATATGTGATAAAATCACGTCAATTCTTTAAATTTTGGTTTTTAAATTTATGATTTTGTTTCTCTTTGCTGGGATGATGTTTCTAAGCAAAAATAGAGTATCGTTGGGGTTTGACGGCGACCCTCGCCGCAGCCCTTTGCTATGTTGTGACTGTCTTGGCTATTTTGCCACTGTTTGGTCTTTCCCTGTCTCTGTTGCGACTGTTCTAGGCTTTACAGTCTCTGTCGTGACCTGTGGGTCCCCTAGCCTCGTTGTGCCTTCCTTGACCTAGTCGTGACTGAATCTGGGCACCATGCCCTAAACCGTGACTGAGCGATGGGGTTTTCCCCTACCGTGATATTTTTCAGGAGTTTTCTATTGAAGGGTTCCTTGGATGATGGTTGTAAATATTGCTTTGGTGCTGTTTCGGTTAGTATCGAGGCTTGGTGGAGGCCGTAGGTTAGCATGGGAATAACGAAGCCTTACCCTACATGTCAGAGTTGGTTTAGAATTACCAGATGATTGAACATGAGGTCTTGGCCTCTAAGGCCGTTGGAAAATAATAAAAATTACTGCATGTAAGATCATACACTAGGTTACTGCCTGAAGGATCATGGTTTACCACCAGTGTGATCATAGACTACTGTCTAAAGGATCATACAAAACCATAAACATATGGTTAAGTCCCGAAAACCGATCGATGATAAAAACTATCTGAGATCACTACAATTGTCCCTCCTCCCATTGTCCATCCCCCCGTATCTCCAAGTACGAAACCGTTAGCTACTTGACTTCCAGGTTAGCCTTATGTTCCAGATTTAGACCTTCGAGCATGCTTAGAGCATGCTTAGAATAGTTTAAAATGTTACCTGACATGCATGTGCTCCATGATATACGTTTAAATTAGTTTAAATTAATATTGACTCCTGGACGCTCCATATCATATGCTTAAATTAATGTACCATACATAGCATAGCATGTTAAATGTTTCATTGTTTCCATCATTATATGCTCCATGTTCCCTGATGTTAATAAACATAATAAAATCTTGCATAGTTAGCCATGACATTGAAAATAATTGATATCATTAGATGTGCTATGAGAAACAAATAGAATTGGAATAACATTGGAATATAATGTTACTATTCTATTGAATCTCACCATTAAAAAATAGTTTGATGGGAATGCATCTTGAAACATGATTGGATTTGCAAAGACATAGCACAACATCATATGATTTAGTTTCAATGTAGCATAAACTTAACCGAAAGCTTTTTTTTTCCTAAATTATGTTTCAAATAAGTAAATATTACCAATTTAGAACTTAACATTTATTGTATCACTGAGACACTGAGAGTTGTACACTGACATACAGTTTGCACTTCAAACTCACTGGGTTTTGGAGAAAACACATATTAGTGAGAGTGTGAGAGCAACTGGAGCCATGCTCCTATTGACTTGATCACATCAGGTGTACCGGCCGGGTCACATCATGAATCCAATGGACCCCTACTGGTACCGCCGGTGTTGAGTCCCACCCTATTACCCTTTTGGACGCATGGCCCCTACTGTTCCTACTTCGGGCCTAGCCTGAGTGAGCGCTCCCGTGGACTGAGGTGGACTCCTGGTTGCGTAATGTACTCTCCAATATGATTCACAGCCTATGTTTGCTATAAACTGATCGAAACATAATAGTATCACTTTAATTTATCAACATAGAGTTGTATATTTGTCTTAAATTCCAATGCATGCACAATAGAAAGTATTAATTAATCTGTTATATGTTCTAAGTTCCTACTTTCTAGTTAGTGTTTACACACACACATGTTTAAATTCCAAAATTCTGTGATTTATCTTCGTTTTGTTGCACCATCAGATGTTGAGCAGAGGAGACCCCTGCATCTAAGGACGCAGATTTTTGTCATAACAGTCACAAAATACTAACCTTAAAGTTGTAAGTATTTACAGTCTACAGTTTCCTACAATTTCCTGTATAATTTAATGAGAAATTCCATATGAGTATGTTGGTATATCTATATTCGTAGTCTATATTGTTTTCATTGGTAACTAGCAGGGCATGAATCGCATGTGGAAAAACAGGCATGGCCCGAGGAGCGGGCCATGACAGGAACAGACATAATATTGTAAAAGAAGCCAGACTCATTTCTGTGATCCCACACGAACTATATTATCATTTCTCTTTCCTTCTCATTTGCGAACTCATCCAAACAACAAAAGAAGAGAACATGATAATTTGCTTTCGATTGTTCTTTTTTTCGTGAAACAACCAATACCTAATTTGTCAACTCATTTCTAGCGCATTAAAGTCCAACGTCCATCAGCTGGTTTCATATCGTAATCCTCAATTTGTTTCATGAAAGCAGAACCATGGTGACTTGGATTTGTGATGCATAGAGTCTACATAAAAAATATGCAGTGATTCATGGAGCTTCAATGTGATTGGGATGCAAACGTAGTAGGAATCCACTAACCTTGGAGAAATGTTTTCCCTCGCCTCGCATCTGTGGGTTTGAGTTCTTTCTGTGAGCTTTGTAAGCCTACCAACCTCTCCCAAAATAAATAATACAGCTAGTATGGCATATCAAGTAACAGTTGAATACAAATTAAGGTGGGAGCAAAAAATGGCATCAACTTGAAGTTGAGGGGAGAACATTAAACATCTGTTGTTGTACTAATGAGCAGCCACAGACATTAATATATAAGCGAATAATGGGTGTCATGTGACATATGAGAGATCCTCTTATATACCATGATGTAAGGTGTTTTCCTCAATAATGAGCATGGAGACATAATGAACATGTGACCATGTGTACAAGTCATGAAAAATATCCTACATTATGGCTTATTTTCAAGAAAAAATATATCATATACTATAAATACTGAAGTTAACTACCTTATGAAAGTTATAGACCAAAGTATAAAATAGTTTTTATAAATTTAGCAAAAGAAGATCACTGCAGTATAGATTCTAGGTTTTAAAATCAATTCTATATTTTCTCAAAGAAACAGCAGTTTCGCGTACCTGGCACTTGGATGCTCCTGTTAACCGAGATCTTCCGTCTTCATCTGGTATAAAGCCGCAAATCTGCAGCAACAAAACAAAGGATAACACAGCATTATATATACCGTCCACCCTCTCTTAAATTGCAGATGGAAATATTACGAGCAGACTTGAAGTCTTTCTTTGGAAAATACTGTACACTTCTTATTGCTCTATATACACATTTTACATTTACTTACAAGCAGTAGTCACCCTGTAACTTGAAGAAAAGGCCACGTCCATGTATCACAGGCAATTTTATATGTTACTTGCCCTTGCCCATGATTATGAAAAGGAAAAAAGGAAGAAAAAATGAGAAAAACTCGTAGATGTACAGTTTACTACTTTACAACCACTATTTTACAACCACCCCGGCGACTAGACAGTGATGCCCCAATCCGAGCTGGTCAGCCTCCAACGAGCAGCTCACCCTTCCCAGCTTATTATCAGGCAACACCGTTGGTTCCGCAGGAGCATGGCATCGGAGCCAGAAGCATGACAGGCTTGCCAGAGCGGCTTGACTAGCAAACTGCACACGGTAGACCAGGCCCAGCTCCCTTATTCTGCTGGAGTTGCAATTGGTTTCATACCCTTCAAGCTCAGATTTTGATACCACCACAAACGAGCTTTCATCAAATGTCATGAGGTTCCCAGAGGTGAGGGGTGCCGGTATAAACGGATAGGTCAAACATCTCGAGATCTCGGTTTTCTTCAATAGGAGGCGGTAGTACTCTTGGACAGCCTGGAAAACACGACACAACCCACGTCTCATCAGGAGCTGAGTTCGCACAAGTAATCTCTAAGTGAGTTTTTAATCTAGCAAGCCCCTACCAAAGTATCATATGCAACATGTCCATATTTTGACACAAGTCCCTCACAATATCACACTATGACATCCAATCCATGTCAGTTCCCCAAATAAAAAACATTATGTAGGCAGTGAATATATTGATATCTGATGACGGTATCAGAAAAAGTTACAAATCTGTCGTCACCATAAACCTCCAAATATCATCTTCTTGATGCTCCTCCAACCCCCAGAACCAAAACCTATCTTGTTATTGAATAGTAACAACCCCATCCCCCGCCCCAAAAAAAAAACGTTTATACTAAACCTTCCCCCATAACCCACTCTAATCTTTTAATCCTTTCCATCTCAAGTCCTCCCTATTATTTCCATTCAATTCTCCCACAACCGACTTGAATGACGCCGGCACAGAGAAAACCCACATAGACAACATAACAATACCCCCATAGAAAACGAGGGAACTATGTCCGGAAGAGGGGTTAGAGGCTATAGTCTATCCAAAGTCTACATTAGAAGCAAACACGAATTTTAATGGCAAAAACACGAGTTTAATGGCAAAAAAGTATAAGCAAACATGAATTTAATGGCAAAAACATGGAAGGAGCCCCGTTTGTCTAAATCCATGCAAAAACATATAGCGGAAAGTCTTGTTGGACAATTTCTACTGGACTATTTTCAGTACTAAAGTATAACAATAAATAAAATTTATGTATTCAAGAAGAGCTAACTTAGAGATAATAGAGAAAGGAGATTCATTTATCTCACAGTTGCAACATATAAAACAAGCCCTGGGAGAACTGAGAAGTACTGAAAAGGGGTATATCCTGTTTAGGCTAAATCTCCAAAACCTCATTTCAGATTTCACATAGAAAAACAGAGAAAGGGTCAGAGCTTCATTTGAATGATATGGATGAGCTTAATTAATGGAGAATCTCACGTTTTCTATTTATGTCCTGTTGCTGGTATTTTTCTACTTCATTTTGTTCACGTTACATGGAAGAGAAGTAAATTAGGTTGGGACAGAGATTGTGGTAGGAAACACTGAGATGAGAGAATGGAATGGATATGGTCTGATCCATAAAGGAGGCTGGACAAATAATCGGCTTATGTTTATACTTGGGATAAAAGAGATCAAAACATGAACATCACCAATGATAGGACTAATATTGAATGAATCACATATTCTAAGGGATCTATATCAAAATAAATTTTTTACAGGGCTACTACCAAACTAAAACTTTTGTAATATACCCCCCCCCTCAAAATTCTTTCTCCCCCACATCATGCAGACAACTAACAAGGAGCCAAAATAAGTGATTCACATAAAATATTATAATATTTGCTAACAGTAACTTCTCAATTCTAAACATGTCTATATGATTCTTTCTGGGTTTGAACAAAAAAATTCTTTAATATCGGCATGTATGTAGTTTTCATAGTGCATAGACAACCCATTGTTGTGTCACAATAGCGACACTGTTCAAGGTGATGATACGTCTACTTTGTAATGTACCTGGTAGCGGTAACATCTCTATTTTAAACACATGTCTATATGTTTCTTTCTGGGGTTTTAAACACTTCTTCAATATGTGCATGTACGTAGATTTCATAGTGCTTAAGACATAAAGATAAGTTTATACCGATTATTAAAAGAAAAAAAAACGGTTTCTTCTAATGATTGGGGAAAGTATTGTTAAGATAAATATGAAAAGGAACTGTTCATCCTAAGCTGCTTCCCATTGTTCAATTATGGCTAGTTTCACAGAGTTTAATTGCTTTTTCAATTACATAAAGGTAACATCTGGTCATGAAATAAAGTGAGTGATGGAAGAGGCAGTGATTTAACAATACAGCACACTAGATTTCAAGCATAAAAGAAAAAAGGGAGAGACATGAGATTAGAAACATGAGGCAGAGATTGCACCATTAAATAACACAAGAAACCTGATAAATTGGTAAAAACTGCAGAGTCACCTGCCACTGAGGAGAAGCTAAAAGAACTCTTGGCCTGATTAATCTGACATGCTCATATGCTGCAGCAGGTGTCATATGTTTGCGCCGCACCTGGAAGATGAAAAATGTCACATATGCCTTATTTAATACCGTATGAACTTAAATAAACAATTCTCCTATTACATACCAAATAACAAAGAACAATGGTAGTGCTTCGTCCTCGCCCAGCTTTACAGTGAACATATGTTGTCTTTCCACAAGAGGCGTTCTCTTCATAGAGTGAACATTATTACATTTAGTTATACAAGCGAAAACCAAAAAAACAAGAAGAAATTAAGTTCTCATAAACCGTTTTCATCCTAGAAATCAATCATTTAGTCAGCTTGGTGGCCTGCAGTGAAGACAAAGAAAACAAGGAATTCTTTGCAATAACAGGATAGGATATGCAGTATAACTTGTAACTATCCCTTCAAATTTTGATCTTTGTAACAGAAAATAAGTAAGATAGGTGATAGAAGGGGTTTTTTTGTTCTGATTTCACGAGGATATTGACAAAACTATATCCAAGTGAGTATTAAGATAAAATCACAGATGAAGGTTCCATGAATCCATACAAAACCTGATGAGACCGCATTTTATGAAAAAGGACACTTCTGGAATTTTAGGAGTCTTAGGAGTATTTTCGTAATTTTCGGTTTTCTAGAGGCTTTTTCGTAATTTTCAGTTAGGATTATTTTTGTAATTTTGTATTTTTCAGTTTATTATTTCTATCAAGCTAGGGGAATTAGAGAAGGAAGGTTGTGGCTTCGTCTTGAATATAAGCTTGGGAGAGTGGTCCACCAGTAGAACGTGGTCAAGGAAGAGCGAGTTTCTCTCGAAAGAACTCAAATCTATCTTTGTATATCTTTATTTTCGGTGCTTCATTAATAAAAATCCCACCTTTTTCCAAATCTCTTCCCTATTAAACCCTAAAAATCTTCCTTTTTCACTAAAAGTCTCACCTTTCCACCAAAACCCCTAACCTTCTCTATCAAAAACCGGATCCTATCAATTTGGTATCGGAGCGAGTTCGATCCATGGCAATGGTGCAAATGGAGGTTGATTGGGACAAAGTGCGTGCAACATTGGAGGAGTTCAGAGTCGCGATGAAGCAAGAGATGAAGCAAATCCTTGCAGATGAGTTCCGGGTTTGATGGAGACCATAAAGCCAGATCTGAGGAAGAACGACGACAGCGGCACAGATCAGAGATCAAATGCGGCGCATTTAGACTCGAGCAAGGGAAAAATCATCTCGTTTGATGAGATCCATCCCAAAGAGAATCCGGCTTCAAATCTAAACATCGACAATGTCAACAAAGATCTAGGTCATCACAACAAACGAAAGGAAGCAGAGGAGGACGGCCCTCCCACTGGCCGACAGGGCCCTGCAGGGCTGTTGCAGGACCCCCCGGGCCTGCAGCACCCCCTCCCCCTGCCTATAGCGCCCCCGCGGGCCTACAGTGCTCCTGCAAGCCCCAACGGGCCTCGTCCTGCGCTACAGAGCCCCCGTAGGCTCTGGCCTGGCAACCAGGGGCCCCGCAACCCTTGGACAACGAGCCAGGGGCCTCGGGGGTCGAAGGTAGGCCTATTTTGAGACAGCGATTAGTTTCGAGGTGCGACGGATCCACGATGAACTTGGGTGATCACTGTAACGGTCCTCCCGCAAGCAACGATGTGGGCGGTAGAGACCAATCCTATCATTTGACCCATGAAAGACCTCGGCATCACACGTGGAGCAGCGTCGCCCATGGATTACCACCTTGATTACAATGTGGTTTTGGTTTTTCGGAAACAAAGTAATGAGGAGACCGCATTTTATTAAAAAGGATAGATCTAGAATTTTAGGAGTCTTGGGAACATTTCGTAATTTTTGGTTTTCTAGTGGTTTTTTAATTTTCAGTAAGTGTTATTTTTGTAATTTTGTATTTTTCAATTTATCGGGCTTGGGGATTAGAGAAGGGAGTGTGTTGAATTGTGTTGAATTTGGAGAGGAGACTTTTTGTTGAAAGTTGCAGCTTCGCCTCAAATAGAAGCTTGGGAGAGCGGTCCACCGCTCGAACGTGGCCAAGTGAGAGCGAGTTCCTCTCGAAAGAACTCAAATCTATCTTTGTATCTCTTTATTTTCAGTTTATATTAATAAAAATCCCATCTTTTCCATAAATCTCTTCTAATAAACCCTAAAAATCCCTCTTTTCCACTGTAAATCTCATGTTTCCACCAAAACCCCCAACTTTTTCTATCAAAACCCAAGCGGATCCTATCAAAACCTCCATTAATTGCAATAGTACCGGTGCACAGAGGATAGAAGTACATATTCTATTGTATTATAGTGTGATAGCAAGATTGCACTTTAACTTTCTGTTTTCAGAGGAAACAAAAAACAGAATAATGCACCATGTTGAAAGATGTTTGCCTTGATGATTGTGGCAGGTTAGATTCCATAATTTCAAGCTGTCTAAAAGAAGTCACAATTGGAGAAGATAACTATATGGTCACAATGGACAGAAAAAAATATCTGATGAACTCAAAAATCTCCAAAACTCTCATAGGGATTGTGCTTACTGTGAATGAAGTTGACAGCTTTACATATATTTCCAAGGGAAGGAGCAAAGCAATAATCTCTTGTCGGCATCACCAAATGTTCAATCCCATGATCCTACAGACAAAATTAAAAAAGTTAAAATTTTATCTTTATCTTTAATCTTGAAGTAACAAAGGAGGAAAATTAGGATCAACAACCAAGAATAGCATTTACAAACGACAATTGTTGAAAAATGAAATTCATTTTTGGGTCAAATAAAAATGGAATCCAGTTAATACGTGAATAACTACGTGAAGAAAAATATATTGGAATCAAAAACAGAAATAAAACAGAAATTCCAGCACTCAACATCTACGTTCCATGAAATCGTTCAATAGAAACTGTTACTGTCTGTCTTAAACAGCTGTACGTAACTGGATACCATATACATGTTAATTCTATTGGAAAGTAGTCATCGTTAATTTATAATTTAAATTCTGCCTTAGACAATGGTTATTAGCAAAAAGTTTTCATAATTTAGAACTCATGAATTATGAAACAATATTTGTTTGCAAAAAAAGTTTTCATAATTTAAAACTCATGAAATGATATTTGATGCTAAGGACCTGCAACAGTAGTACTTATTAAGGTCTGAAATAATTTGGATAATTGTACTTCTATCTTAGTTCAGACTAGGGAATTTCAAATTTCCAATTAGGTCTAATATTGTGATACAGTTATCACGTACGAGAGGAGGCGTAGGAGGCCGAATGAGTAATTGCTATGCGCACCGACGATTTGGGGAAGCTTCTTTAGGCACAATTAGTTTTGTTATTTTTTATGTACGCACCACGCCTAAACATTATATAAGTGAGTGCTTGGGCTAGGGTTAGGGGATCGAATTATCTAGCCGTCATTTGACATTTCCTAGAGTTCTCCAATGAGATCCTAGAAGAGAGTTTTAGGGCTTTCCTTTAGCAAAAGCTAGGAGAGTGGCCAACTCTCCCAAAATTGGCTATTTATCCCCTTTTGTAACCATATTTCTATCAATAAAATTCTCCAAATCCATTCTACAACCCCTAGTCCGCATCAATTTGGTATCAGAGCTCGGTAATCGACGTAAAACCTCCAACTGTCGTCCTTTACCAGTAACACTGGACTAGAAAAAGGGCTCGCACTAGGTCATATGAACCCCGCCTGCAGCATCTCCTGAACCAGCTTCTCGATCTCGTCCTTCTGCACCTACAGATATCGGTACGGATGCACACTAATGGGAGACATCCCCTCAAGCACAATAGCGTGCTCATGATCCCTCAACGATGGAAGGCCGCTGGGTGGCCGGAACGCCCCCTCAAATCCCTGCAATAGCTGCTCTACCTCCCGTGGTACTACTGTCGCGCTCTCGGTCCTGTCAGGAACGCGACTCGGTCCCGTCAGGAACCAACCCATGTAGCTCGATCAAGAATCCACTTCCCTCAGCCTGAAGTGTCTTCACCATAGTCTTGTAAGACACCGATGAACAACACAAACTCGGGTTGCCCAACAGTACTACCTTCCTTCCGTCTACATGAAACTCCATCCACAACAGCTTCCAGTTAAACTTCGTCTCCCCCAGCGACTGCAACCACTGCATCCCCAGAATCAGGTCGATATTACCCAAGGTCGAGGGCAAGAAATCTCCAGTGACTAGCACCCCATGTATGGACACAGTCAAGTCTCGACAGATGCATCTACTCTACTCTGCTCCACTACACCGGTCCCCGTCATGACCCCGAAGCCCTCCGTCTCGGTAAGCTGGATCCCATGTTCCTCAATCACCCTCGGGGGTACGAAGTTGTGGGTGGCCCTACTGTCTATCAGGATCACTACATCCATGTCTCGAACTCTACCCGTCAGCTTCATAGTGTGGACTCGTGTAAGTCCCGCTATGGAGCTGAGTGAGACATCGGATGCCTCTAGAAGCAAGGGCTCGATGTCCTTCTCGGACTCTGTCGCTCCCTCTCCTACCTGCTCCTCTAACTCATCAGAGTACATCTCGTATACCTGCAAGGCCTGGTTGCAGCTCCTGTGCCCCGGGGTAAACCTCTCATCGTACTTGAAGCACAACCCCTTTGCCCAACGGTCCCGCATCTCAGCTGTCATCCTCTTGTAAGACCCTCCTAGAACAGTTTGTGGTCGGGGAAACTGCCCTCCAAACGCCCCTCTGGCGTGGTGCTTATCTCCGAACCTGTCCTCGACCGTTTGTGCCAGCTCCATCTGTTCCTCCAGTCCACGAGGTCTGAGAGTGCGGAGCTCAGACCTAATGATAGGCTTCAATCCATCCATGAAACCCCCCTCTAAGGACTCTGCAGGTATCCCGCGCACCCTACTAGTAAGTACCTCGTACTGCTTGATGTAGTCGTGCACCGTCCCAACCTGCCTCACGGCATACAGCTGCTCGTAAGCTCCCCCGCCTGGGGATCTTTGAATCGGTGTAGTAATGCCGCATTGAACCCGTCCCAGGTCCTCTGAGGATGTGCAGAAGACGGCCTTCAGGACTCACGAAGGCCACTGCGAGTTTCTCGTCGTGCCTTTCGGGCTGACGAACGCCCCCACCACCTTCCAGTCGTTGATGAATAAGGTCTTCAGACCTTATCTTCGAAAGTTCGTCTTGGTCTTCTCCGATGACATTTTAGTATACAGTGGTTCACTGCAGGATCATTTGGGTCATCCGGAGATCGTATTGCAAGAGCTGGAGGACCTCCAGCTACAGGCCAACCGGAAGAAGTGCATGTTCGGACAGGCGCAGGTGGAGTACATTGGTCACATCGTCTCGGCAGAGGGAGTGACAGCCGATCGATCGAAGATTGCAGCTATGTTGGATTGGCCGCAGCCGAGGACGTTACGAGCTCTACGGGGATTCCTAGGGCTCACGGGCTATTATCGGAGGTTCGTGAAGGGGTACAGCACCTTGGCGTACCGAACAATTGAAGCACAGTTTCTGCTGGGGGAGGAGGCGACGTGGGCATTCCAGGCCCTCAAAGAGGCGATGACAACAGTGCCAGTGTTAGCACTCCCGGATTTCAAGAAGCAGTTCATGGTGGAGTATGATGCTTCGGGCTTTAGGTTGGGGGCTGTGCTAATGCAGGAGCATAGGCCGACTTCCTACTTCAGTCAGGTCTTATCAGCCAGGGCCAGACTGAAGTCCGTCTATGAGAGAGAATTGATGGCTATAGTGCTTTCAATACAGAAGCGGCGGCCAACCTTTTGGGAAGAGAGTTCGTAGTACGTACAGACCAGAGGAGTCTGAAGTACCTCTTGGGGCAGCGCATGGTGGCCGAGGAGCACCAGAGGTGGTTGTCCAAGTTGAGCAGTTACAAATTCGAGATTCATTACAAGCCCGACACGGACAACAAGGCAGCAGATGCGCTTTCACGAAGAGACGAAGGGGTACAGGTGGTAGCTCTTTCTATCCCGATGATGCTGGGGAGCGACGCCTTACGTGCAGAGATCGAGGCGCACGATGGGCTGCGGCAGATCAGAGAGGCCATCACCCAGGGATCAGGAGACTTCCTGGGTTATGTCATGGAGGGGAAAACACTTCTGTACAAGGGGAGGCTGGTGATTCCCTGTACGTCTGCACACATCTCCATTCTTTTCCAGGAGTTCCACAGCAGTGCCGTGAGAGGTCACTCAGGGGGTTATCAGACATATCAGCGAATGGCTCGAGAGCTCTATTAACCGGGTATGAGGAAGGATGTCGCACAGTTAGTCTCGAAGTGTGACATGTACCAGCGTCACAAGTATCAGGTGACATCACCGACAGGCCTATTACAGCCCTTGGATTTACCGGAGAGGGTGTGGGAGGACATCTCGATGGACTTCGTGGAGGGGTTACCACGTTCAAAGAGCCACACTACGCTATTTGTTATGGTTGATCGCTTCAGCAAATACAGCCACTTTATTCAACTTCGCCATCCGTTTGCTGCAGCATCGGTGGCAGTAGCCTTCTTGAGGGGAGATGGTCCGGCTGCATGGATATTCTCGTTCTATCGTGTCAGACAGGGATAAGGTGTTTCTGAGCACTTTCTGGAGAGTCCGGATACATGGTACAGCGCTTCGACGGAGTACCACATACCATCCGCAGACAGACGTGCAGACTGAGGTAGTAAATCGGAGTGTGGAGACCTACCCGTGATGTTTTGCTTCAAAGACGCCCAGGAAGGGCCGTGTGGCTGATGTGGCTGAGTACTGGTACAACACCTCGTACCACTCGGCTGCGAAGATAACACTGTTTCGGATTGTTTATGGCCGGAACCCACCCCACTTAGTCTACTACAGCAGAGGAGCCATCTGTGTCAGGACTGGAGCAGCAATTGCAATGTTAGGATTGGAGCAGCAGTTGGAGTGTGACCGGGTTCTAGAGGAGTTGAAGCGCCATCTGTCACGAGCCCAACAGATCATGAAGGGAAAGGCAGACGCACATTGCAGTAATGTGGAGTTTACAGTGGAAGAGCGGGTTTATCTGAAGCTCCGACCTTACCGGCAGCGCTTGATGGTTCAGCGGCGCAACGAGAAGCTAGCAGCGAGGTACTATGGGCCTTACGAGATAGAGGCCATGATCGGCAAGGTGGCCTACCGACTAAGATTACATCATTCTACGCGTATCCATCTCGTTTTCCACGTCTCACAGTTACGCTGAGCAATCGGAGATCATGCGACGTCATCTACACTACCACCGACCCTTATAGTCGACATGGAGATTTTATTGGAGTCTAGGAGATTACAGGCATACGGTCGGGAGCTACTGGGGCGAAGGAGGTATTGATTCGTTGGTCAGGACTACCGGAGTGTGAGGCGACTTGGGAGCCTTACGATCAGATCTGGCAGCAGTTTCCTAGTTTCCACCTCGAGGACAAGGTGAAACTCCTGGGGGAGTAGTGATACGGTTATCACGTACGAGAGGAGGCGTATGAGGCCGAAGGAGTAATTGATATCGCATCGATGATTTGAGAAAGCTTCTTTAGGCACAATTAGTTTTGTTATTTTTTGTTGTATGCACCACGCCTAAACATTATATAAGTGAGGGCATGGGCTAGGGTTGGGGATCGAATTATCTAACCGTCATTTGACATTTCCTATAGTTCTCCAGTGAGATCCAAGAAGAGAGTTTTCGGCTTTTCCCTTAGCAAAAGCTAGGAGATGGGCCAACTCTCCTAAAATTGGCTATTTATCCCCTTTTGTAACCCTGTTTCTATCAATAAAAATCCCCAAATCCATTCTACAAACCCTAGTCCGCATCATATTGCATGTGCCAATATAGCATAGCAGTAAAGCGTCAGGCTCGACCCCCCCCCCCCCCCCCGGACCGCCTGATTAATAAACTCACAGTATTTAAATACATATTCATTACCACTCCGACCAGATGTGTATCTACAATATAATTTAGATGACATTATCTACGTCTACTTTCAATTCCATTGTGTCGTAGTCATACAACACAATCATGATTTTGTTATGGAGAGGGCAGTTACATTATGACCAATTTTTTAGTATGTGCAAATCCACATGAAATAAAGTTCAAAAATTACACAAAATTGTAGAGTTTAATGCCATTTTGATTTATAAAATGATATAAATTAAACAGATGATAGCATTTGTTATTTGAGGAATATGGGCATCAACTAGCCACGGAGGAAATTTCCTCTATGGCTAGCTTCAAAACCTCACCCCCCACATTTTTTCGACAATCAGTTCAGTTCATATCTTTGTGTTCTAAAACCGCAAACCATCATTTTTCAATGAACCCACTGGGTTTTGCACGTTCATCTAGCCGTTGTGAAAAGGTTTTGTTATAAAATCATTATATTTGTGATGAGTGGATAAATGAGCAAACCCCTTTATTTGACTCTAGAATTGACCATAACATTGATTATAACACTCTATCCTTAACCGACCTCAAATGCGACAGCATAAGCCAAAAAATAACATTTCATTTGATTGATTCCGTTCAAACTTTTTGGTTGGGTTCATTCAATATAAGACAGCCATAACTAGAGCATACATACAAATGTGTGTATATGTATAAATGCGTATACCATATATGTAAATATGATATTATGCGTACATAATACATATGCATGCATATACATGTGTATGTGTCCATGTGTACAGTTTATAGACACAATTACATGTGTCTAAGAAGTGTAGGTGCCCAATAGAGGTATCCATGTCTGTTATGAGTACGGCTTTATGACAGAAGTACACGTGTCACATAGTCTATAACTATTCTTGAAATCAAATAGAGATAAACCTCGTCCCTCACTTGTCATCCTATTAGGGTATATTTGTAATTATCTATTTCATAAAACAAGAGTAATAACTGTGATATAATCTTCTCTCTTTAACTCGTGATTTTTTAATCTGCATAATTACATCGAATATACATTTTAACTACATATTTGGAAGTTGCATTAGATTTCAATCAAATTTAATTAAGATTATATAAAAACTCTTTATATCAAAATCTCAATTGATTTAAAATATATAATATCTAACAAAATTCTAGAATGAATAATACCAACAATACATAATTTTATAGTTTCAAGTGCATGACACGTGCTTAAACTAGTATGTGTGTCTATCGAGGTTTGAGATCTCAGAATCAGTATAGATGTTGACTAGCAATCTATATCATCAATATCAGAAGTTTCGACAAGTACATATTTTAGGTATCAGACTTCAGGTATCGTCAGTGGTAAATTTAAAGGGTGCCAAGAGGTAATCAATTGACTCCCATGACATCCACGTATCCCTATAATATGTACTTAACTATTTGGATTCCTAATTGGAAATAACTTGAAAATCTTTAACATTATAACCAACGAAGCAAGTATACTAGCAAAACTATAAATGAAAATTTGGAGAGAACAAAAGGCACGCATAAGTTTGAGAAGAGATAATAGTATCATATTTTCATTCTCAAATAGTTTCCTTTATATCACAGTATCACATTTTCTTGGTCCATTTTTATTTTGTAGTATCACTACTCTAGCTATTTAATCCCATTCATTCAGACTACCAGTTTAACCAAGATTTGTATAGAGAACGAATGGACGATTTAATTGGCAAAAAGTTTTAAAGAAAATACAAGCACTCATTCATTCTCTAAGGCAAGACAAGGAAAAAGAAAGATGTAAGTCTCTAGTTTAGAAGTAGCAATAAGAAGATATGTTTTTCATCTATCCTTTTCTATTTATTTTAACCTTGACTTTTTTCTTGCCTTAGAGAGTGAATGCAAAATCCATGATTAGCAGAAAAGGTTAAAGCGGCTAGAGCTGACATACCAAACACAGGCTGCTATTGACGTGAAATTATGTGTAGTAAGGCACCACTCATCGATCTTGTTGGAGGAGGTCAACATATAGAAGCCATCTGAATTGACCAGCTTCTGGAAAGAAACAAAATTACTGATATATGCGTGCTAAATTGCATGTACAGTTGGAATTCACAAGCAAATTGATGAGGATCCCATTCGGATTCAGAGTAGAGTCTTTTTAGATTTTATTTTTTAAGTTTATTTGAGTCTTTTATTTTGTCATTTGATTCTTCAGTTTAGAAATTTGAGTCTGCTTTTACTTAAGCCATTTTTCTTATTTTAGGACCTTTTAGTCCCACATTATTGTGGTAGTATGTTGTTAAAATTGTAAGCTTATATAAGGCATTAAGTCTAGTTGTATTTTCAATTAGAGAACTAATGAAAAATTCTGGTCTAAACTTTTGTTTACAAAATTAAATCGTTGACATTGGAATGCACGACTGGTCTGGGCTTAGCTGTCTGGGCATGAGTTTCAAAAAAATCTCCACATGCGAAGCGTAAATCGGTAAAATCAAATCTCCGGGATACGATGCTTGAAATTTTCATCAAATCCTTAAATTTTCTTCCTCAATTCTACCACCTCAATCCATCCACTTCCGTCCGATATCAAATTTGGTATTAGAGCTAAATGTCATATTCTTCGATTTTTTCCATCTCTTAGCAACCATCCTCTCCATCTTCTTTTTTAGTTTTAGTATTAAAAAATTTAGTTGTTTTCCGTCAAAAAAAGAAAAATAGAAAGAATATTTAAAAACCAGAAAAATAGAGAAAAACGAGAAAAAATCAAAAAAAAAGAAGAAAATTGGAAAAAAAATTCAAACTAATGTTCTTCTTCTTCTTCATACTCACGGCAACCCAAAACCCTTACCAAAATCTACACCAAAACCCATCCTCATCCACCTTCACCATCCTCATCCATGAACGTTTCAATCGTCGCTAATTGCCATCGTCGCAACCTCTCGAAAGTAGCCGCAATCACCGCAACATCCATCCTTCGAGTCCACCATTTCCATTAGCATCACAACCTCTACCATCACCGCTTCCTACACTCGTCTTCCTTGTCATCAACATCAACGTCTTCCATATCCTCAATCACCACTTCCATTACTCCTTCCTCAAACATCATTGTTGCCATCAATCACTACCACCATTGTCATCATCTTTAGTTGACACCGTCTCTGATGTCAAACGCTCCATCAACATCACCTAAAGTTACGTCGTCGCTTGCCAACACCGCAAGATCCTTCTTTGGCGAAGATCAACCACGTAAATCGCTAGATTTGACATCGGTGACAATTGAGCCGTGTCGCTATAGTAAAATGCTATGTCGAGCCAATTTCAATAATGAAATGAGCCGAGTCACCAAGCATACTTTTGTTCAAAGCAACTAGCGCTGACCTAAACTGACTCGAGTCAATACTGTTTATCGGTTTGATTCCTAGCCAACCACTTGCCTGAACTGACCTTGAGCTGACTTATAGGCCGATAATTGTTGACCAATCATAGCTCAACCAAACATTTTAACAAGTCGTTAGTCAACCCAAGCCGAGCCAGTAACTGAGCTGATATACAGTATCCTGCTACAATGCAAGATGTGATTTTCTAAGATTTTTTTCAAAGGATTTGCATTTTTTTTGTTTCGCTATTTTGATGATTCTAAAGCCATTTCAAACCTGATTTTCGATCTGTTTAAGTTCGATGCAAGCCAGAATCAGGTTTGAGACTATCTTAGTGAGTTTTGAGCGGTTCAATTACTTTATCGCATGTTTTCAGTAACTTTTTCCAAACATCACCCATTTAAAATAGAGTGCGACTTTAATGTCTCAATTTTATACGAGCTCAATAGTTATCAATGGTATTGGTATAAAGATGGACAACCTCGTATTGAAAGATTTTTTGCTTGCTTCATCCTAACCGAGGAAAAAAGTACATTTATGCTCGACATAGACTTGATGGAGAAGCCTAATATTGTTTAAAAAGTGCATTATAGGACTGAACAATGGGCGTAGATGAAATCCCAACACTGTTATCCAATTCAGATTAGGAGTAGAGTATTTTTAGATTGTATTATTTAAGTTTATTTGAACCTTTTGTTTTATCATTTGAGCCTTTAGTTTAGGCATTTGAGACTTTTTTCAATATAAGTCATTTTTTTTATTTTTCATACCTTTTTAGTCACACATCTGTTGTAATAGTATGTTGTTAAAGTTGTAAGCCTACATAAATCCTTAACTCTTGTTTTATTTTCACTTATAGATTGAATGAAAAGTTTTAATATAAAGTTTTGTTTACCAAATTAAATCTTTTGCATAAAAGAGTGAAAGTGGGTTTAGTTGCGTGTCCGTGAGGTCTAAAGTGCGGGACATGAGTTAGTGATTGTCAGATGTTATGGATGCGGTCTTAAATTTTTTATCAAATCCCTAAATTTTCTTCCCTAATCCTCCACCACAGTCCATCCCATTCTATCATGTGTCACAAATGTTACAAATGCAACTTATATTAGTAATTCTTTAAACAAATTTAAGAAGAACATGTTCAATTAGTCCTCCCAGTCTATTTTTCTTCCATTACTAGCATAAATAATTGGAAACTTCTAAGTCAAACACAATGTAAAAAGAAGTTACTAAAAATCAACAAAAAGAAGATTAAATCACCATCCAAGGTAAAAACATTACAATGCTATAAGCACGTAATAACTCATATCAGAGTGATATATAGACGGTAATTCTCAAGAACATATGTGCATCAGGAAAATAAACGTCATGTCATGTATATCATGCTTTAACTATGCTCATTCCATCCAATAAAAAATTAAAACAGTTTAAGCTCAAAATATTGCATCTACCTTTCATATCGCTGTCAAATTTCCTATAAAATAAAACTTATGAATCTATTGACCTAAAGAATAAATCAAACTCCTTCATGCCTTCATTTTAAAACAAAACATATATCTAGAAAAAAACGAGGAGCGAATGAGAAACAAAAGAAACCATAGAAGCATACTAATACCGCCTAGATATGGAATACTCACAAGATACAATGATGTAGGCACTAATGTCTCGTATGGCTCATTTAAGGTGATTACTCCACAAACACCAAGTTGCTTTAAGCATGGAACATCCCTAGGAAATGGAACTGCGCCTAGCAATAAAAACTGATGGCAGAAGTGTTAGTATGACATGTTTAACGAAACAGAAAAAATAAGAATATAAATGCATGATACAATGAGCACAAAGCCTTAAAAGATGATTTAAGAGACACAATAGAGTCAACCTACAACACAGTCAGGTGCCAAAATGATCTTAAAATTTTGCGTGTGTGTTTCAATCATCTGTTTTAAATTTGAATGCACATAATGCTATAATATTCAGACTTCATTCCCTTTTCAAGGAACAGAACTGGTTTCACAGATCACTAGATGTATTTAGGGAGCACAAAGCCTTAAAAGATTATTTAAGAGCCACAAGGATGCAATGTATTAACAAAGATGCATGTACATAACAGTATGTTACCTTTTTCCTTCTTCTTGATGACTGTCAAGTCGTCATACTCTACATTGAGTCCTTACATATCTTTGTAAGAGAAGTGATGATCGTAATTTTTTTACGGGCAAGAAAGTTGATGTTGCCAACATACCTTCCTATGTTGAGGATATCATGACCTCCGACAATTACGTGGATCACATTTGCACAATAAACTTTTATCCATTTGACAATGGTTATTACACCACTCACCCGGTTGATTTCATAATGTGTATTGTTGTAGCTGATCTTGTCTTATCAATGCTTCGATATCTTGCAAAAGTTTCACATACTCATTGGTTGTGTGCACATGGTCTCTATGATACTCGCAATACCTCTTATACCTTCTCTTCAGCTATTTTTGCATGGGTGATGTTGCTTGACGTAAGAATCTATTGTGATGCACTTGTATCAGTGTAACGTTCAAAACAATAAGGAATGGGAATAGGCCGACTCCTTTATCCTTATAGTTGCCCTTCCTACGGTAGGTATGACCATGATCACCATTCTTACCATCCTCCTTCCTAGTTTTGCGTGAGATCATAAGCTCTTTTATGTACACTTATTAAATAATCATTAAATCATTAAGACTCTCTGATACCTTTGTGGTAAGGTGATGTTTCAGGTCCAAGTTTGTAGTCACAATCATCAGGACCGCTGTGACGTTGTCCAAACTCACTTATTTCATGTCAAGCATGATGTCACTAAAGCAATAGATATATTTACATAATGTCTCCCCGTCACCATGGTGTATGCTGACAAGATAGATAGATGAGCGCTTTCATTTCTTAATCTTAATAAACTGCTGTGTAAAAAGCTTGGTGTGTTCATATAAACTAGCAATGCTTCCCGATTTAAGAGTTCCAAACCAATCATGCATCGCCTTTAACATGCTTAAAGCACGATATTGTATTGCATCGTTGAGACCGTGAAGCTACATGACATCCATGTATCGATGCATGTATTGTACAGAATCACCAATGATGTCAGACTATCTAAGTTCAAGAGGTGAAAATCATTTGGTAAGTAGGTTTCCAATATATCCCTCATAAACGTCAGTACACAAAACCAGATGCCAAGGTTTATTGGATTCTTCTTACCCTACCCCCATCCATCCAACATATTGCGAAGTAACTTTAGCTCCGAGTCATATCACTCCACATCAGCATTAGATGCCGAATGTCCAATCGCTAATTCGAGCACATCCACCTCTTAGGTTGCTTGATGTTGGATTGATGACTGGATGTTCACTTGCATAATGAGATAAATGGTTGCTATAATGAGCATAATGTGAGTATACATTCTGTTCAGTAAAACCCTGACTTTGCTATTGCTGAGTAGCACGTTGGGCTTTTTGATGTAATACTTCGATGACTTGTGCCTACAGAGTAACGAATTATCCATGCAACTATCCATGTAGGACTTTGAATGGCTCTAATATCATGTAAGCTGAGGGTGACGGTGGAGGTGTTGGATGAATGTTTTATTCACCATCATTCTCCTATCGCATAAGGTTGTGGTTGATATGTTTCTGTCCATTTGCCTAGGCTCTTCTACGGGTGTTCCGGGTTGTGCACATGATGATAATAGTGTTTCCACAGACGATACTGATGATGTCATGGTGCACAACTAGATCTGAATGACTCGAATGACATTATGGTGTGTAATTGAATCAAAATGACTAGCTTTCGACCTGTCAACGGATAACCACATAAGCTGCACATCACAACAACCAAACAATGTTACCGAATTGAACCTAGGCAGATGTACTTGTTCAACTCCTTTGGCACTCTAATAAAACCCTGATAGAAAAAATATAAAATGAATAAGAGAGATGACAACAAGAATAAGATCACATTCTCCCAAATGAGAGAGCTATATATAAAATTTTGAAGAGACATTTAAGTAATTTAATTTTAGTGATTCAATTTCATAAACGAAAATTCCATCTTCTAGGTAAGGTCTTATTGAGCCTGGTGTGCCGCCTTGGCCTTTAAACCTTTCGGTAGTGGGCTTGTGTCCACCAAATTGGATGGTATATCATCCCATTCTAAAGTCCATGTAACTCACCATATGATCCATGGTTGATTTAAAGGTTTTAAATCAGTAATTTCCATAATGTGTACTCCCTATCTTCTAAAATTTAACTTATCCACCACAATTGACTCATCCATGTATGTTTGGTTTTGCTTGATATTGCTTGATACAAAAAGCTCAGCGGTTAAAAAATTATAATTATAACAGTACTTTAACTTTGAAGAAAGCTCAAAAACCGTTATCAACACAATGAGAAGGTGGGAGCTTCCTCACATCCAACATAAATGAAAATGCCAACAAGGTACTTCAAAATCTCCCTCTCTTTTTATTACACCCCTACAATATTGGTATTTCTAATTCTACCCTCAAATTGTTTGTTTATAAGTTTTTTACACAAAACCCACTATCCAGTAGTAAAAAACAAAACCATAAATTATGAAGTTTTACTTTTAAAAAATCAACAGTAGACCAATCAACAGAAGCATATATGAGAACATGAAAAAAAACCAACAATCAAACGGAATCAAAGAATGGCACACAATTGAATCAAAACCCCCCAAAATTAAATAAATATATGAACAAAATAGAGAACAAATGAAACTGACCTCAGCAACCTGATCCCACCAGCGAAACTCGGCCTGGATCTTGTTCCTGATGACATTATAAAGCAACGTCGGATAAAAGAGCACCCTCGCCCCGACGCCAACCGCCACCCTCTTCGCATCAGTCAGCCCCAATTTCTCATCGCAACCGCGAAGGATCGTCACCTCGTCACCATAAATCCCCGACTCCCCATCCTTCAATTCCTCGATATGCATCTCCAATTCCGCCGATCCAATCCGAATCTCTTAAATTCGTATCAAATTTCAACCAAAAATCGAATCTTTACTCACATATTACAGAAACCCTACGCTCAAAAAAAACATTGGGGAAAGGGCTAGAGAGGGGAGGAATCCTCAATCGCAAGATATGCTCCCTTGCTTGATGTCGACACAAAGATTAGAAAAGAAGAAAAATAAACAAAATAATATAAATAATATAAATAATAGAAATTACGAGAATGAGAAAGAAACTGTAAGGTCCCGCTCCCCTAACACCGTCATGATGCCGAAACGGAACTGGGAGTTCCGATATTCACGTTATATGTTTTGCAAACCCTGTTATATTTTATTTACATATTTGCCATTATCTCTCACAAGTTCTCCAAAAAGATACTGTGTTTATAAGAGTGCTGTTAATTACACTGCGCTATTTTATGACTGCACCGCAGAGTCTAAGACTTTATGAATGCACCGCAAAGTCTAATCATCGGTTGGAGCAGCTAATTCCTGGTCAGGAAATCGATATGCAGCATGCCCATGTCAGCTTTTTTGTTTGATTTCTCATTTGCTAAGTTCTGGACAAGGATATGGGCATGCTGCATATCCGTAATTCATACATATCTATGTCGAGAAATCAACGAGAAATTAGCAATGTGGGCATGCTCATATCCATAATTCTTGCATATCGATGTAGAGAAATCAAACGAGAAATTAGCAAACCAAAACTCCATAATTCATGGTCCAAAATCGGTATGCAGCGTGCCCACGTCAGCTTGTTGATCACAAACACCATCTTCTTCAGTGCTTTCGGGTCGATCACGACAAGTGTTGTTTGCACCAGGGGCATGCGTACTGCCTTGCCCTAGGCATGCGTATTGTCCTGCCCTGCATACCGCGAGCCGTCTGCAGGGGAGAATGTGAGCCGAAACCTAATACAAGAGCGGTGTATTCATAAATATTAACCTTTGTGGTGCATTCATAAAATAGCGCGGTGCAAATAACAGCACTCCGTTTAGAAACTGGTGGTGATCTCAAGGTGCATGAATGGATTTGCTCTCGGATTTCGAGGAAATTACGGACGTGGTTTGATTGATTTTGACGGTTGGATTTCTGGCTGAGTGTGGGGACCTGTGATAGAGTGGGTCGAGGTGGAGATACGCCGCAAAAAATAGGAGTACAGTAGACACATGTTTAAAACCTTATCAATAACATTCTCATTTGGGACGTGGTTAGCTCATTTTATATTCTATATTTTATCTTTTCGGTTCCGATTTGTAAAACAGGGGGGCCCTACACTAGGTTCGTGTAACAACCCTAGTGTGTAAATACTTAGTAACCATTAAATTGACCCAAGTTTCTCGTACATGTGCACACCAATCCCGGGGAATGGAGAGATTTGCAAATTGCCCCTCGATTTTTCATTTATACCCAAATGAGGGTATCATTGAAAGTTTGGGCTTAAGGCAAATTTCTTTAAGTTGAGGGGTTATTGTGCAAAAAAGGAAGTGGGATATTTGCAATAGCAAACTTGTAATCAAACAAGCAAGTTGGAGGGTTTTTTTTCAAAAAAAAGAGAGAGAAAAAAAAAGAAGAAAATGAAAAATGAGTAAGGCACCATGCCATGGCTAGTACACCTAACCCTCCCCCCCTCTCCACCTAACCCCACACCATACCCCCCCTCCTCCATACTCTTTAAACCCTTCCAACTCCCCCCTCTCCCCATTTTTCAGCATCATGGCCGAAATTCCCTAGAAAAAGAAAAAAAAAGAAGGGAGAGAAGAAAGAAGAGAGGAAGAAGAAGAAGAAGAAGAAGAAGAAGAAGGGAGAAGCCAAGCTTAAGGAGACCATATTTCCGATTCTAGGCATCTCTTGAAGCTCCAAAAGAGGTAGGAACTTCTCACCTCTCCCTCTAGTTATAGGTGATGGAAAGAAGCTTGTATGTTTGGGTTTTCTTCGAAATTTGGGAAGAATGTTGTAGAGCTAGGATTCTTGTTGCATGCTTGACAATTTGCTGAAACTTTAGATAAGTTCTGGGATTAAATGGCTATTAGGAATGCTCTGAAAATTTTATATGATACTTATCTCGTAGTTATGAGAAAGTTTCATGTTCATCACTTTTTCTGATTCGAACTGGAAGTTAGGGTAAAAATTCGAATTGTGCAACTTGCCAGGAACTCTGTCTAGTTGTACACATTTCAGTAAAACAAGCACCACTACCTGCACACATCTTAGATTTTGTTGATTTTGGTCTTGTTGGAAAGATAACAAGATTTTCTCAAAGTCTATCTCGATACTTATGTCGAAATTCTGGCTATAATATGCCCAAATTTGGCTTTGAACACAGACACAGAAATCTGTCTGCAGAACAGTTTTGACACCCTTTACCAAATAATTCACTATAAATCCAATACTTCATATTTTTGTCTGAAATTTTATGTGTGAACTCAGAACTATAATATCTCCAACTTTCAATCTTTGAGATTTGTCAAATTCCCAAAATAAATGGGTTAAAATGATGTTTTTCTATCTGTTCATGCAATTTCAGTATGTTGAAGGGTGTTGGGTGAAATTGGACTTGTATGATATTGCTAATTTTTCACTCCCAATGCATGAATGATGTTGATGCATGTATGTAAGATTAGTTATGCTATTTGTTACAAAAATTTGTGACATGATTCTCTTCATTTATGTGGCGCTCATTATATGTTTGTTAAAATGCCTGAATGAACTTAAGATTGAAGAAACTTGGAAAATGGCATTGTTAATTGTGTGACATGTATTACCCACGAGGAATTGTATATGATCAATGAGGTTATGATACATGGCTTATGGAGCATGCTAGTTTGTTGTGAATATCTTATGAAAAGAATGAATTTGGACATCATTTACATACGTCATTTTACATGCTCAATACTCTAGGTTTAATGATTAGTTAAAAGACAACCTAGGGTGTTCTCGTTCCACTCGAAGTGGGTGAGTGCCCTAGGAGGGGTTGGGGAAACCAAGGTAACGAGTGAGCATGCGGGGGATGGACTGCTGAGTTGTGGGCCACTCCCGACGAGCCCTCAGTGGCGGGGAGTTGGTGCGGTTGTGGTTGAGGTTGGTTGTGTTGGTGAACGGCTTCTTTCGTAAGAGCTTGTCTCGGGAAGTCGTAGCATTCCACCCACTTTACCGGGTGAGGTCCAGTCCCCGATGTCTGACCCGTTACTGAGGTTTCGAATTCATGCATGAAAACTAACCTATAAAGAAAAAACAGTAACTCTGGAATGTGATGCCTTTTCCTTTGTTGTGATTCCTTATTGTGCACTATGATTAGAGTAGTAGAGTTGTGGAGTTCCTACTGGGCACGCTGTGACGTGTCCTCCCCCCCTACAGGTCCAGGCACTGGTTCTCTGGCGGCGGGCCCGGGAGTGGAGACCCCGGAGGGCAGCTCGTCTCAGCAGGGTCCGTAGTGTTATGGTCAGTGTGGGTCGCGTGGTGTAGGTTTGGGTTGTGTGTGTGTGATGAACGTAGTGTTGTACCCCTGTTCCCTTTGTACCCAGTAGGGTTGAGTTGTACTTTTGTGGGAGCTTTTGCTGTTGGGGTTGTACAGTGGACTTGTGCAGTACTGGCCATGTAGTAGCGGTGCTCTGTGACTCTTGGATGTTCTGTTCGTCGTATTTTACCTTACTGCCTGTGTTGTAGTGTCTTGTACTATCTTTCTGTGTTGGAGCTATACTGTTCTGTTAATCGTTCAGTCTATACTTTACTGCCTGTGTTTCCTCAGCGTTTGCAGTGGCCTGCGTGACTTTGGTGTGTACTTTAGCGCTTGGTACTCTAATACCGCGGCTTGTCACGCCGACCCTCCCTATTTTGGGCAGCGGGGCGTGACAGGTTTTGTGGTGGCCCACGCAGGTCCGCGCCCACTGCGATACGCGTAAAGGGAACACATGTAAGGCTCCAAAATTTCAATACACGACACTAATGCATTTGTTCTATTTCTCGCCTGCAGATGGAAGGTGGGAACGGGAGTTCCGGCGGGACAGGAACATCTGATGGTGGGATTGGCCCAGCCGGTGATGTGCAGTCTTCGGGTGACAGGACCTCAGAGTCAGCCCTGATGGCTAAGGTCATGATGGGCATTTTAGAGCACATGGGTCAGATGGAGGAGAGGGCAGTGGCACCGAAGCCGCCGAGCTACAAGGAGTTCAGGACACTGCGTCCGCGATACTTCTCGGGCAGGGAGAGTAGCCTCGAGGTAGATGAGTGGCTGCGGCACACTGAGGATGATCTGACGATGTGTCGGTATCCCCGAGACGGTTGGGTAGAGTTGGTGAGGCGCCAGTTGACCCATCAAGCTAGAGACTGGTGGGAGGCTCAGGAGAGGCGACTGAAGGGGAACATTGCTTGGGAGACCTTTCGGGAGTTGTTTGAGGCCAAGTTCCTTCCAGAGGCAGCGAAGGACGAGTTGAGGCAGAGATTTGAGCATTTGACTCAGGATGGGAGGACGGTGGATGAGTATGATGCAGAGTTCTCGTTGCTGAGCAAGTACGCGCCAGAGCTTGTAGCGACGGATGCCATCAGAGCCAGGCGATTCCGCCAGGGACTAGACGTAGAGTTTCGGGCGGCCATGTCTACTCAGGAGTTATTGACTCAGGAGGCCGTACTGCGGGCTGCCAGACAGCATGAGACCCACCTACGGAGTGTGGGGAGGCCACCAGCCAGTGGTGGGAGATCAGCTGCTCAGCAGAGGACTGCACCTGGCCCAGTTCAGCGGGTGACATTCAAGCGACCGGGGGCTCCACCTCCGGCACAGAATGGACCTTCATGCTACAGATGCGGGAAGCCAGGGCATGTGCAGAGAGACTGCCGAGTTACGAATGCCAGGTGTTATACATGTGGAGAGCCGGGACACATCAGCAGATTTTGCCCACAGTCGGGTCATGCCCCGGTGCCGCCGGCGTCAGCAGCTGTCCGTCCTACACAGCAGAGACCTCTTCCACCACCGCCACAGCGGCTTGCCCTTCCGGCACCGTCAGGATCGAGACCGTCTGCACCGAGAGGACCCCCTCCACCTCCCCAGCAGCGACGAGGGAACCAGGGGGCAGTTCCTCCACCGAGGCGGCAGTAGTACACCATGACCCCAGTAGAGACTTCGGAGGGTGCTAGTCGAGTGATCACCGGTATGAATCTTGCCCCTATGCAGTCTATTAGATTGATCCTCAGTTATTCTATTTAGCTAGTTGGCTGAGTTTTATTGTTTTGATACTTAGGTATTGTTAGAGTAGCCTCCTACCCTACTATGTCCTTATTTGACACTGGAGCGTCACATTGTTTTCTGTCGAAGAAGTTTGTGACACAACACTCCATAGTAGTTGACACCTTTGCTGCTAGTTGGATTGTTCACACCGGAAATGGGGTTATTTGTAGTGTCTCTGGGATACGGAACTGTCCTGTTGAGATCGGGGGACGAGAGTTGTATGCAGACCTTTTGGTGATTGAGTTACCCGACTATGAGGCAGTGTTTGGAACGGATTGGTTGGGGATGTTCTATGCTAACATAGACTGTAGACTAAGGAGGGTAGTTTTTCGGATCCCTGGCCATCCAGAGTTTGAGTTTTGGGATGGTAGTAGCGAGCTTGAGCCCTTGAAGTTTCGAGCTACGGTCATGGAGTATTTGGACATGGAAGTAGAGCCTGTATTACCAAGGGTTGTTGAAGAATTTCCTGACATCTTTCCAGATGACATCTTTGGATTACCCCCAGATAGGTCCCTGGAGTTTACTATTGATCTGATTCCAGGTGCTCAACCGATAGCGAAGGCTCCATACCGTATGGCCCCATCGGAGTTAGCTGAGCTCCGCAATCAGTTGACCGATTTATCAGTTAGGGGATTGATTCGCCCAAGTGTGTCACCGTGGGGAGCGCCAGTGTTGCTTGTGAACAAGAAGGATGGATCTCGGAGGATGTGCATTGATTATCGGGAATTGAATAAGGTGACGGTGAGGGATAAGTACCCTCTTCCCCGGATTGATGATATTTTTGATCAGCTTGGTGGATCTCGGGTGTATTCGAAGCTAGATTTGCGAAGTGGGTATCACCAAGTGAAGGTGCGGGAATCTGATGTTCCGAAAACCGCGTTCCGTACTCGATACGGTCAATATGAGTTTCTGGTGATGCCTTTTGGAGTGACGAATGCTCCAGCTACTTTCATGAGGCTGATGAATCAGATCTTCTTTGAGTATTTAGATAAGTTTGTGGTGGTATTTATCGATGACATCCTGGTTTACTCGAAGAATGAGGATGAACATGCTGAGCATCTGCGGATGGTTTTGAATACCCTCAAGCAGCACCGATTGTACGCTAAGTTCAGCAAGTGTCAATTTTGGTTGACCAAGGTTGCGTTTCTTGGACACATAGTCTCTGGAGACGGAGTGTCTGTTGATCCTGAGAAGGTTGCCGCAGTAGAAGGTTGGCCTATACCTCGGACAGTCACAGAGATTCGAAGCTTTTTGGGGTTGGCTGGGTACTATCGGAAGTTCATTAAGAATTTCTCGAAG
The DNA here is from genome assembly GCA_030789695.1 of Scilla litardierei. NCBI lineage: Eukaryota > Viridiplantae > Streptophyta > Magnoliopsida > Asparagales > Asparagaceae > Scilla > Scilla litardierei. The sequence continues at coordinate 819,175,538 of CM061142.1, forward strand.
ATTGCCTCGCCCTTGACTCATTTGACGAAGAAGGATGTTGCGTATGTCTGGTCGGAAGAATGCCAGCGAGCGTTCGAAGAGCTGAAGCATCGGTTGACCACTGCTCCTATCTTAACTATCCCTGACCGTCCGGGTGGATTTGAAGTTTTCTGTGACGCGTCTGGCAGAGGACTAGGCCGTGTCCTTCATCAACACGGGCGAGTGGTGGCATATGCTTCCAGATTGTTGAAGGAGCATGAACTGAACTATCCCACTCATGACCTGGAATTGGCAGCAGTGATTCTGGCTTTGAAATTGTGGAGACATTTCTTGCTAGGTGAACACGTGAAGATATACACTGACCATAAGAGTCTAAAGTATGTGTTCACTCAGAAGGAGCTTAATATGAGACAACGACGATGGTTGGAATTAATGGCTGAGTATGACGTTGATCTGCTATACCATCCTGGGAAGGTGAACGTGGTGCCAGATGCTCTTAGTAGATTACCCGCCGTAATGAAGCTAACCTCTCGACCACAACTTCGGTGGGCCATCCGACAGATGAGAATAGAAGTTGTACTCCCAGGAGAGAAAACTGTTATGATGGGGCTGCAGATCCAGTCTGATTTGGTGAACAGGATTAAGGCAGCTCAATCAGGGGATGCCAAGTTGAAGAGGATCCGAGAGCAAGTGGAAGCTAAACTTCGTACCGATTTTCGCATTCACGAAGATGGGTCGTTGAGATTTGGGAACCGGGTTTGTGTGCCAAGTGGCGAGATTCAGGAAGAACTATTGAAGGAGGCGCATAGTTCCCCATATTCTATCCATCCTGGAGGGACCAAAATGTACCGAGATTTGAAGCAGTATTATTGGTGATCAGGAATGAAGAAGAGTGTAGCCAGGAGTATGGCGTCCTGCTTGGTTTGCCAGCAGGTGAAGGCTGAGCACCAGAGAACTGCAGGATTGTTGCAGCCTCTCCCCATTCCAGAATGGAAGTGGGAGCATGTAACCATGGACTTTGTGACTGGGTTACCTCGGACTCCTAGGGGCAATGATGCGATTTGGGTCATCATAGATCGATTGACCGAGTCAGCACATTTTATTCCGTTCCGAGTTGGACAGTCAACAGAGAATCTGGCTAAGAGATACATGGAAGAGATCGTGAGACTGCATGGAGTCCCAGTGAGTATAGTATCCGATAGGGATAGCAGATTCACCTCACATTTCTGGAAGAGTTTGCAGGCTAGTTTGGGGACGCGTTTGAATTTCAGCACTTCATATCATCCTCAGACTGATGGACAGTCGGAAAGAACCATTCAGATTCTTAAAGATATGTTGCGAGCGTGTATGCTTGATTTCAAGGGTTCGTGGGAGGACCATCTGCATCTAGTCGAGTTCGCATACAATAACAGTTATCAAGCAAGTATTGGCATGGCTCCCTTCGCAGCTCTGTATGGAAGGCAGTGTAGGTCTCCTTTAAGTTGGGATGACGTTGGAGACAGGGAGTTTTTAGGACCAGACTTGGTGGCGGCAACAACAGATGTGGTGCGGACAGTCAGAGAGAATCTGCGCATCGCGCAGGACCGTTATAAGCACTGGGCTGATACAAAGCGGAGACCCTTGGAATTTCAGCCAGGGGATTACGTGTTCCTAAGGATTTCACCGGTTCGTGGGACCATCCGATTTGGCAAACGTGGGAAGATGAGTCCTAGATACATTGGTCCGTTCGAGATTTCCGCTAAGGTCGGTGAAGTTGCGTATCGGCTAGCATTGCCACCGGCCCTCGAAGGTGTGCATAATGTCTTCCATGTGTCTCAACTCAGAAGATATGTGGGAGATCCCAAACATGTTGTAGATTTCTCTGAGATAGAAGTACGGTCGGATCTCACATATGAGCAGCAACCAGTGGCTATTTTGGACCAGAGGCAGAAGACGTTGAAGAAGAAGACCATTGACTTGGTTCGGGTCATGTGGCAGCAAGAGTCTCCGGGAGAGTCAACTTGGGAGCGAGTGGACGAGATGCAAGAGAAATACCCGTATCTGTTTGAGCAATGACTGTTGTATCTTATATTTTCTGCAGTTGTTGGGTATTGTATATAAATGACTGCTCTCCTGATTTTGCTGAATTTCCGAGGACGGAAATTTTTCTAAGGAGGGTAGGGTGTAACAACCCTAGTGTGTAAATACTTAGTAACCATTAAATTGACCCAAGTTTCTCGTACATGTGCACACCAATCCCGGGGAATGGAGAGATTTGCAAATTGCCCCTCGATTTTTCATTTATACCCAAATGAGGGTATCAATGAAAGTTTGGGCTTAAGGCAAATTTCTTTAAGTTGAGGGGTTATTGTGCAAAAAGGGAAGTGGGATATTTGCAATGGCAAACTTGTAATCAAACAAGCAAGTTGGAGGGTTTTTTTTCAAAAAAAAGAGAGAAAAAAAAGAAGAAAATGAAAAATGAGTAAGGCACCATGCCATGGCTAGTACACCTAACCCTCCCCCCCTCTCCACCTAACCCCACACCATACCCCCCCCTCCTCCATACTCTTTAAACCCCTTCCAACTCCCCCCTCTCCCCATTTTTCAGCATCATGGCCGAAATTCCCTAGAAAAAGAAAAAAAAAAGAAGGGAGAGAAGAAAGAAGAGAGGAAGAAGAAGAAGAAGAAGAAGAAGAAGAAGGGAGAAGCCAAGCTTAAGGAGACCCTATTTCCGATTCTAGGCATCTCTTGAAGCTCCAAAAGAGGTAGGAACTTCTCACCTCTCCCTCTAGTTATAGGTGATGGAAAGAAGCTTGTATGTTTGGGTTTTCTTCGAAATTTGGGAAGAATGTTGTAGAGCTAGGATTCTTGTTGCTTGCTTGACAATTTGCTGAAACTTTAGATAAGTTCTGGGATTAAATGGCTATTAGGAATGCTCTGAAAATTTTATATGATACTTATCTCGTAGTTATGAGAAACTTTCATGTTCATCACTTTTTTTGATTCGAACTGTAAGTTGGGGTAAAAATTCGAATTGTGCAACTTGCCAGGAACTCTGTCTAGTTGTACACATTTCAGTAAAACAAGCACCACTACCTGCACACATCTTAGATTTTGTTGATTTTGGTCTTGTTGGAAAGATAACAAGATTTTCTCAAAGTCTATCGCGATACTTATGCCGAAATTCTGGCTATAATATGCCCAAATTTGGCTTTGAACACAGACACAGAAATCTGTCTGCAGAACAGTTTTGACACCCTTTACCAAATAATTCACTATAAATCCAATACTTCATATTTTTGTCTGAAATTTTATGGGTGAACTCAGAACTATAATATCTCCAACTTTCAATCTTTGAGATTTGTCAAATTCTCAAAATCAATTGGTTAAAAATGATGTTTTTCTATCTGTTCATGCAATTTCAGTATGTTGAAGGGTGTTGGGTGAAATTGGACTTGTATGATATTGCTAATTTTTCACTCCCAATGCATGAATGATGTTGATGCATGTATGTAAGATTAGTTATGCTATTTGTTACAAAAATTTGTGACATGATTCTCTTCATTTATGTGGCGCTCATTATATGTTTGTTAAAATGCCTGAATGAACTTAAGATTGAAGAAACTTGGAAAATGGCATTGTTAATTGTGTGACATGTATTACCCACGAGGAATTGTATATGATCAATGAGGTTATGATACATGGCTTATGGAGCATGCTAGTTTGTTGTGAATATCTTATGAAAAGAATGAATTTGGACATCATTTACATACGTCATTTTACATGCTCAATACTCTAGGTTTAATGATTAGTTAAAAGACAACCTAGGGTGTTCTCGTTCCACTCGAAGTGGGTGAGTGCCCTAGGAGGGGTTGGGGAAACCAAGGTAACGAGTGAGCATGTGGGGGATGGACTGCTGAGTTGTGGGCCACTCCCGACGAGCCCTCAGTGGCGGGGAGTTGGTGCGGTTGTGGTTGAGGTTGGTTGTGTTGGTGAACGGCTTCTTTCGTAAGAGCTTGTCTCGGGAAGTCGTAGCATTCCACCCACTTTACCGGGTGAGGTCCAGTCCCCGATGTCTGACCCGTTACTGAGGTTTCGAATTCATGCATGAAAACTAACCTATAAAGAAAAAACAGTAACTCTGGAATTTGATGCCTTTTCCTTTGTTGTGATTCCTTATTGTGCACTATGATTAGAGTAGTAGAGTTGTGGAGTTCCTACTGGGCACGCTGTGACGTGTCCTCCCCCCTACAGGTCCAGGCACTGGTTCTCTGGCGGCGTGCCCGGGAGTGGAGACCCCGGAGGGCAGCTCGTCTCAGCAGGGTCCGTAGTGTTATGGTCAGTGTGGGTCGCGTGGTGTGGGTTTGGGTTGTGTGTGTGTGATGAACGTAGTGTTGTACCCCTGTTCCCTTTGTACCCAGTAGGGTTGAGTTGTACTTTTGTGGGAGCTTTTGCTGTTGGGGTTGTACAGTGGACTTGTGCAGTACTGGCCATGTAGTAGCGGTGCTCTGTGACTCTTGGATGTTCTGTTCGTCGTATTTTACCTTACTGCCTGTGTTGTAGTGTCTTGTACTATCTTTCTGTGTTGGAGCTATACTGTTCTGTTAATCGTTCAGTCTATACTTTACTGCCTGTGTTTCCTCAGCGTTTGCAGTGGCCTGCGTGACTTTGGTGTGTACTTTAGCGCTTGGTACTCTAATACCGCGGCTTGTCACGCCGACCCTCCCTATTTTGGGCAGCGGGGCGTGACTGTTCGTCTCACTAATGCTCTTATTGTGTATGGTGTACAGATTACATGTTAAACAGTAGAAAGATTTGTCTAACCTATCTAGATCCATCTGCCTACTACATCGTCACTTTCTTTCCACTCTTCCTCTAAAACCATCATCGCTTTCATCTATCATCATTATTGTCACATTCACAATCCAATTCATGTCTCCATCACTCTTTTACAATCACCATGCCATTATGGTTCTTGATTGTATATTAGGAAGAAGAAGGCAACAATGAAACCTTTGGGATTTTAATTTGTTAAGTGCATCAAATTTGAGGGGAAAAAAAGGTTTGGTATTAAACATGAAAAGATAGCATAAAAGTTTTCTCAACCCATCCTAATAAAGATGATTTTGACAATCAACTTACTGTTGTGAAGGGAAATTTAGGGAGAATAGGTGTAGATGGTTAAGAGCCCCCTACCCGTGTATTTATAACTTTCAATAGTGGGTTGGATACCCAATTGGCCCAATGGGCCTATTCATAACACTTCCCCTTATCCAATCAACATTGAAATAAGAGGTGGATTCTTCAGGATCCGAGTTAGGGTAGCTGTCTTGTTAAAGAAAGAACAGTTAACCCATAACTTCCCCTGTTTTGGGGATGTGTCCAGGGGTGGATACTTCAGGATCCAGAGTCAACGAGGTTGCCTCGTCAAAACCTTGACTACGGAAAACCCAGTGGGAAAAAACCTGTAGCCAAGGGAAAAGAGTACAACTCTGCAGTTGACTCCCCCTTATCTGACCAAGCTTCAGGCTTGCAGATTTCCTATGAATCTATACATCAGTCTCCTATGTATCTTTGAGTTCATAGTTCTCTCATCCTGACCCAGTTTACATTTACTCACTCTCCTCATCCCAATCCCATATACAAGTTTCTCAAAGATACTAGTAGGCAGGGATTTGGTAAGCAAATCCGCCAAGTTATTACATGATTGGATCTTCTGTACCTCAATCTGCGTTTGCTTCTGAAGGTCGTGCGTCCAGAAGAACTTGGGGGAGATATGCTTCGTCTTGTCACCTTTGATGTAGCCGTCATGTAGCTGGGCTATACATGCTGCATTGTCTTCATGGAGTGTAGTGGGTGCAAGAACGCCGGTCGTCAGGCCGGTGGAGGTGAGTATGTGCTGGATCACCGAGCGTAGCCAGAAGCATTCCTTGCTTGCTTCGAAGATCGCTAGTAGCTCTGAGTGGGTGGATGCGACGGTCGTCATGGTCTGCTTCACAGATCTCCAGGATATGGCAGTGCCGCCATATGTGAACATGTATCCGGTCTGAGACTTCTCTGTATGAGGATCGGACCTGTAACCTGCGTCAGCATAACCAACTAAACCAGTTGATGCCCCTTTCCTGTAGAATAGACCTAAGTATATGGACCCTTGGAGGTATCGCAGAAGATGCTTAACTCCGGCCCAGTGCCGCTGTGTAGGTGCAGCACTATATCTGGCTAGTAAGTTTACTGCAAACGCTATGTCAGGGCGAGTGCAGTTAGCCAGGTAAAGGAGTGCACCGATAGCACTTAAATAAGGCACTTCGGGGCCTAGTACTTCCTCCCCCTCTTCCAGCGGCCGGAAGGGGTCTTTGTTTACATCCAATGATCTGACGACTATCGGAGTGCTGAGGGGGTGGCACTTATCCATCTGAAACTTTTTCAATAAGTTCGATGTGTAAGTTGACTGGTGTAACAGGATCCCATCTTTAAGATGCTCTATCTGAAGGCCTAAACAGAATTTTGATTTTCCGAGGTCTTTCATCTCGAAAGTTTCTGTCAGGCTTCTAGAAATCTTTGCGATCTCTTCAGGAGATCCGATGAGGTTTAAGTCGTCTACATAGACGGCTATTGTAACGGCCTGTTTCTATCGTACCTTCTTCGTGCACGTGCTTTTGATCGTGCACGTGTTTATTTTAGACTTTATTTGTTTTTGAACGATTTTGTGTGATATGTCGTCGTGATCGTCTCTGAAAATATTAGATTGTGGAATAACTTGGGAACGACATAGCTCGAGTCGTTCTTCAGCGACGCTATCTTAATTGGCGTGATGTCGCGACTTTCTGCTTTGATGCGAGACGTTACGAATTTTAGTTTCGTCTCTCGACATCAAAATGAAGATCCGTCTTCTCCACTATCTTTCTTTAGTCATCTAGAACACCCCATAATTATTTTATAATTTTTGGACTTAATTTGACCTATTTTCTATTTTTTTGAAAGCTTTAAATAATTTTAAAACCTATTTTTATTAAAGTTTTAATTACAATAAAATTTCTATATTATAATAACGTATTAAAGAATTTTTAGGAAAAATTTTAGAATTTTTGGCCGCACCCATTTTGCGTGAGGGAGAGGAGAGTAATTTTTAAGTAAATTAATTATTTTAAATTATTTTAATAATATTTTTCCGAACCCAAACCCTAACCCTAGCTCTAACCTATTTAATTTAGCCCTAGGAAAAGTTATTTCGTCATAGCTCAAAACCCTAGCCGCCGTTTCATCTTCTAAAGCTTCGTCGCAACTTTGCGACGATCGCAGCGTGCACGACCGGAGCTCTCCCCCGCAAATCCCCTTGCACGACCGGAGCAGCACCCCGCATCGCCGCTCGCACAGCCGCTGCATCGCTTTCCCCCGCTGTCGCCCGCTCCGACCGAGGCTCTCTCTCGGTCTGACCGAGAGGCTCCCTCGCACAGCCGCCCGCATCGCCCCGCTCCGCATCGCCAGCGCCTGACCGACCCGCCCCGTCGGTCTGACCGAGGCCCGCTCCGCACCCCGCTCCACTGCCAGCTTCGTCCAAGCGCCCGACCGACAAGATCTGTCGGTCTGACCGACAAGAACCCTCGCACCGACGCTGTGCCGACCTCCCCCGCATCGCAGCTCGCACGACCGAGAGCTTCTCTCGGTCTGACCGAGAGAAACCCTCGCACCGAGGGTGAACGACCGACAGGCCTTCGTCGCAAGTGGGTTTCTCCCACACCAACTTCTGTGGTGGGCCCCCCAAGTGCTCCTGAGGCATTGTGGGCCCCCCTTGGACCCCTAGCACTGCTGTGGGCCCCACTTGGACGTGCTACTTCGCGGATTTGCCGTCTACGACGTTGCGACACGTCGTAGGCCTTCGTCGCAAGTTTGGACTTTTGGAGAATCGTGCGAGGACCAGATCTGAAGCTGTGGAGTGCTTCGATCAGACACGACATCCATTCTACGACAAACGCCGGTTCAGGTTGGTTCCCCGAAACTCGTAGAAACCCCTACAATAGATGACTGAACCCTAAACTAAAAACCGTCAACTTGAACTAAATTTACTTTTCAGCTCCTGTAAAACGTTGTACGAATATAGAAAATCGACGAACGGACTAATTTGAATGTGCACATAGGATAGATCGTCGATTAGGTTGATACATCAAAAAGTGACTTTTGACGAATAGGATAGTCCCGAAAACTTAGAAACGAACCCTAATAGGATTTGATGAATTTGAGACCTGACATCGTCGCCGTGGCGATATTTCAGACGGACTACCGCGGACGCGACGACTGGACGAGACGCTTCGGGAGGACGACACACTCGCCATCGCAGGCAAGTGTACCCACTTGCGTTTTTGACCGTGCCTTGGTCTTAGATTACTAGAACTGTTAGACTGTGACTGTATAGAACTGGACGTGAAATGATAGCGTCCGGGACGCTCCTGACGGCTCAGACTTGACGACGAAGTCTGAGCCTGACAACAACAACTTTGATGCTGTAGGGCTATCATGTGTGTGCGTGCGTGTGGACACCCTAGAATAACTCTCCCGTACACTGGTCGTGTCTTGTCACTGTTATCCACACTGGTCGTGTCTTGTCACCGTGTTACAAAAAGCCTTCGGGCGTTTCAGATGCTCTCCTTGCGGGAGTGATCTCCGTGTTACAAAAAGCCTGCGGGCGTTTCAGATGCTCTCCTTGCGGGAGTGATCTCTGTGTTACAAAAAGCCTTCGGGCGTTTCAGATGCTTCCCGAGCGGAAGTGATCTCCGTGATACAAAAAGCCTGCGGGCGTTTCAGATGCTTCCCGAGCGGAAGTGATCTCCGTGATACAAAAAGCCTACGGGCGTTTCAGGTGCTTTCCTTGCGAAAGTGATCTCCGTGCTTCCTGTCCTGAGTTCTGGGGTTTTGGGGTAGGGTTGAGCGTGCGCACTGTGAGAGGGTCTGATCCCCCTCGAACCGTAAGGCGTGAACCCTTCGTGTCGTGTCGTGTCGTGCCGTGTCGTGTCGTGTCCTACCTGTCTTGTCTGTCTTCGTCTTGTCCTGACACCTTTAGGTTAGTCCCGTAGTCGGTAGCACACGCTACGACTACTGCCTGCTACGTTTTTACTTTCCTGCTACGTTACTTCTCTTGTACTTGTTGTAACCCCAGCATGCTAATCAACCAGTAAACTGTTGTGTAAAAGAACCTCAGTATGCTAATCAACCAGTAAACCGTTGTTTAAAGTTCGGTGCACTTGCAGTAAAGTCTAACCCTTCTTGTAGACTTTACCTGACGTACAGTTCCTTTTCTTGGGTGCTGTACGTCAGGTGTTCAGCCAGAGATCGTGGACGAAGCAGACTCGCTGGAGTACGAGGAGCCGAGGACGTCGACCCAGAGCACGTGCCTGACGAGGACCAGACCTTGAGGTCTTTTAGTCGCCACTTTCAGAGGTTACTACTTTTATTTTGCTTTTAGATAGTTTGTTGCCATGCTTAGGCTTCTTTTAGACTTTGTACCAGTTGGATATTATTTCTCCATGTAAATGAATTCAAATTTCCTTTCCGTACTTTTGTTGTTTCGAACTATAATAATGCAAGAACCTGAAATTTTTTTTAAATGGTACCTCTACAGACGCTTATTGGGTCCGAGCTTCTAAAGCTCCGGCCTAAGCGGGCCTCGTCACGTTTCGCTTCCGTCCATTTTGGGAAGCGGGGCGTGACAGCTATAATTACAAATCCTGTTGCCTTTGCTCTTATAAAGATGCAAGGACAGACTGGGTCGTTTTTAAATCCTTGCTGTGCAAGGAAGTCGCTCAGTCTGTTATACCACATCCTTCCAGATTGTTTTAGACCATATAATGATCTTTGCAGTTTCACTGAGTAGATGTCACGTTCTCTCTCTTTTAGTGCTGCAGGCAAAGAATAACCGTCAGGCAATCTCATATAGATGTCTCGGTCTAGGTTTCCATATAGGTATGTAGTAACCACGTCCATGAGTTGCATATCTAAACCCTCTTGTGCTGTTATGCCAATGAGGAATCGGAAGGTGATCGCGTCCATGACCGGGGAGTATGTGGCTTCAAAATCCACCCCAGGACGTTGGGTAAAACCCTGCGCTACAAGCCTTGCTTTGTAGCGTACGATCTCATTCTGTTCATTTCGTTTTCTAACAAATACCCATTTATAACCCACAGGTTTTACACCTTTTGGTGTCTGGACTATTGGTCCGAAGACCTTGCGTTTGGTGAGTGAATCCAACTCCACTCCTATTGCCGCTTTCCACTTTGGCCAATCATCTCTGCTTTGACATTCTGTCAGAGAGCGTGGTTCAATATCATCGTCGCAGTACGCGACGTTGATGGCAATATTACACGCAAATGTGTCATCTATTGTTGTGCTTTATCTGTCCCAATACTCCCCAGTTCGTACATAGTGTATCGATACTTCATTTTCTCCCGGTTTTTACTCTTCATGAGAGTTTGGGAGAGATGGGGTAGCAGGGCTTAAATTAGCATCCTGTGGTGGTATTTGTTTACCATTGCCAAGGGTCCTACTCTTTCGAGGGACTTGGTCCTTGGATCCCGGTGGTCGTCCTCTCTTTTTGAGAGGTCCAACCATTTCTGCTGCAGGCGGATTGCATCCATTTTGCGGTATGTCAATCCTAGCTGGAGTGTTAGCAGCAGGGACGTGTGATTTGACAATCTTCTGGTTGTCAGTAAATTTGTCCGGCAAGAGATGGACAGTGTTTTGGATGTGGAGAATCTTCAGGACCTCCTCCTCACACTGGCTTGTTGGCAGATCAAAGTGACATAAAGTTTTTGTATCCCAAGTGATACTTTCTGAAGCTTCGGGCTTCTTTGTCTGTGAGCCTAGTCTTGGAAACGATGTTTCATCGAATTCACAGTCTTCTAGACGTGCCTTAAAGACGCCCCCCGTAAGGGGTTCTAGGAATCTAATTATGGAGGGGGTGTCAAACCCAACATAAATGCCTAGGCGACGTTGTGGACCCATCTTTGTCCTTTGTGGTGGTGCTATGGGGACGTATACTGCACAACCAAATATTCTCAAATGTGAGACAATTGGTGGGGCTCCGAGTGCTAGTTGCATCGGAGAAGATGACTGACCTCCAGAGGGTCTTAATTTTATTAAAGATGCAGCATGCAAAATTGCATGACCCCACGCATTCACTGGCATCTGGGATTGAAGTAATAATGGACGAGCGATCCATTGCAGTCTCTTAATTAGAGATTCTGCTAACCCATTTTGGGTGTGAACATGCGCTACAGGATGTTCGACTTCAATTCTCTGAGCTTGGCAATAGTCTAGAAAGACTTGTGACGTAAACTCCCCCGCATTGTCCAGACGAAGTTTCTTTATCTGGTGGTCGGGGAAGTGGGCCCGTAAATTTATTATCTAAGCTAAAAGCTTAGATAGTGCTAGGTTACGGGTGGACAGTAGGCACACATGTGACCACTTAGTAGATGCGTCTATCAGGACCATAAAGTACCTGACCGGACCACTTGATGGGTGAATCGGCCCACAAATGTCTCCGTGGATTCTTTCCAGAAAACTGGGAGACTCCACATCCACTTTCAGTGGAGAGGGTCTCGTGATCAGTTTACCCTTGTAACAGGGTGGACATGGGAATTTGCCTTTTTGAAGAATCTTCAGGTTCTTCAGGTCAATGCCCCTGGAGTTCTTTATGATGCGGTACATCATAACCGAACCAGGGTGTCCCAGTCGACTGTGCCAGAGTTGGAATTCTGGTGTTTGGGGGCACTGCAGGTGCTCCACCATGGATGTTTCTGTAGTTTGTATACTTGTTTGGTAGAGTCCCGAGGGGAGTCCCTTGAAACGTTCCACAATGGTTTTTGAACCATTTGTAAGAGCCGTTACAAGCAAGTATTCCCTTTTGTCTTCCTCGACCGTCTCTAAGTGATATCCGTTTAAACGGATGTCTTTAAAACTTAGGAGGTTTCGGATGGATTTAGGGGAGTATAACGCATTTTTAAGTGTTATTTGTGTGTTGCCGGGGAGCAATATAATTGCTTCCCCTGATCCTTCGATTATGTTTGTTGGTCCTGAGATTGTTCGCAGTGGGCCAGAATAACTACTTATGCTCGTGAAGTAGTCTAAGTTTTGAAGGATCGAGTGCGTCGATGCACTGTCCACTAGGCAGATAAGTTCCATATCTAAAAGAGAGGGGAAAGACATTCAAGCAATAAATATAGATAAAAGATTCACTTTCATAAATAAATGCTCAAAAGATATTGTTTGACATGGAAAAATAGAACTAGATACGATGCATAAAATTGAAGATACATTGCTAATTGCATAAAAGTGGTCCAGATCTAGAGAGTGTCATCTCCCATGAAATCTTCAGGAGTCCATGAGGTCTCTGCCAACGCTGCGCTCTCAATCAGGTTTGTCTCAGCTCGAGGCTTGAGACTTGCCTGGTAGAGGTCCTGGAGGTGTTTTGTTGTGCGGCAGATTCTGGACCAGTGGCCCGTCATCCCGCATTTGGAGCATTTGTCCTCCCAGTCTTTCTTGGGAGTGCCTCCTTTGTTGGGAATCCTCTTCTGCTTCTTATCCACGAACTTCTGGTTCTGGGGATGAGCTGGGGGAGTGGCCTTCTTCCGCTGCTTCTGTTCTTTCCATTTCTGGAATTTTGCCTTTTTGTCCGTCTTCTTCTTCAGGGAAGACTGGAAGTGAGCCTCTGCAGGAGGTGGCAATGGAGCGGAGCCATGAGGGCGCGGGTTGTGGGTAGCAACCAACAGGTCTCTGTTCTGTTCAGCCATAAGCAGGCATGAAAGCAGGTCAGAGTACTTTGTGAACTTCCTCTCTCTATATTATTGCATAAGGATCATGTCCTTTTCGTGGAAAGACGTAAACGTCTTTTCCAGCAACATCTTCTCCGTCACTGGTTCACCACACAACTTCAGGCGTGAGGTGATGCGGAAGAGAGCTGAGTTGTACTCCGCTACGGATTTGAAATCCTGTATGCGGAGGTGAGTCCACTCGTACTGTGCACGGGGGAGTATGACATCCCTCTGATGTATGTACCTCTCCTCGAGTGCATCCCACAGCTCGTAAGGGTCCTCTACAGTGAGGTACTCGTCCTTTAAGGTCGAGTCTAAGTGTTTCCTGATATATATAATGGCTTTCGCCTTTAATATATCGGAAACTTCCTCTGTATGAGGTGCTTCCACTGAAGCCTCCTTGTTAGCAGGGGCAGTACTTGTTGTTGCCTTTTCAGTCTGTGTGAGACTGAAACCATGAGAGCGCAGATGGAACTTCAGGTCCAACTGCCAACTCAGGTAGTTTGACCCATCGGCCTTCAGGACCGAGAAGTCGACATTTGCGAGTCTGGCCATTTTATGATCTAGCAATGTAAAGAAAAGTAGCATGTATCATTAAGACTGAATAAAACAGACATCCACGCATGTAATGTAATCATTTTCATAGCATGAATTTTAATGTGATTTTAACATACATGCTTTTTTTTCAGATAATGTGAATAATTAATTACTAAAAAATTAACAATCACGCATGCTGTTAAGGAATTTCATTGTGACATTAGAAACATGGTATTTTAAGTTAATTAACAACCACGCAGTTTAATGCATAAACAATGAAACAGAAAGATGACCTAGGGCTATGGGGATCAGCCAGCCGACACCGAAAAATAAAAAGAGTCCAGTCCGAAGTTACATCAAAAATAAAATGCATGAAAATTAAAGTACAACTCGGGAACTTCAGAGAGAAGCCCCTATCTTCATTGAGCGAACGCCTTCAGCTTCTTTTTGGTGTCCTTCGGTCTTCTTTTTACATTTTCATCCTCACATACAAAATTTCTCTCAAAAAAAGAAAAATTGCAGGAATTTAAAACGGTGTCGGAAACCTGGCTGATCCCTAAAAACATAGCATAATATTTGCACATCCACGCAGATAATATATTCGCGACATACAACCACGCAGATAATCGAAACACAGGCATTTAAAATAATTTAAAATTGTGTGCGACGTGCAAAATTTTTATTTTTATTTTGAAAACTTTTTGCCTTTTGATCCATATTTTAATGTTTTATTTTACCGCTTTAAACCCTTTCAAATTTTCTTTTAACTATTTTGGGCTTTTTAGGGCCAAAAATAAATAAAATAATTTATGTGAATGGGCTAATTTTCTGGCCTTATGGGCCATGAAAACAACCCATTAGGGTTAATATTGGGCCTCCCCCGAAAAAAAGCCCGTTAGGGTTAGGGTTTCTGGAAACCCTGGGGGGGCCCGCGGCGTGTCGCCGCGACGGCTGGCCGCGTAGGGCGCGGCCGCCGTGGCGGCGACGGGCCGCGGCGGCGGGCCGCGGCAACTGGCCGCGGCGTGGCGTTCGTTTTCCGCCGGCGGTGCAAAGGGCGCGCCACCGTTCCGCCCTACGGGCGTGCGGATTTTTGGATCAAAGGCGGGGAGGTAAAAATCGGATTTTTCAACAATTTTGATCGCTAAAAAACAAGTTTTTATTGTTTTAAACATGCAGATCTATTTAAAAAGGTTGAATTTCACCGAGTTTATAAACTTTTTGATCCTAAAACATGCAGATCTAATGAGAAAAGCAAGTTTAGATCTAAAAGTTTGGATTTTTACCTCTAGATTCGACGAGGAATCTAGGCGACGGTTGGTGAAGGATGCCCTTTTCGCTCCCCGTTGAGAAGATAACGATCTTCTTGAATCTGAGCGATTTGTGGATCTCCTTTCCCGCGAGCCGCCGTCTCCTCCAACGAGCGTGATCGTGCTGATAACGTGTTGTGAAGGGAAATTTAGGGAGAATAGGTGTAGAGGGTTAAGAGCCCCCTACCCGTGTATTTATAACTTTCAATAGTGGGTTGGATACCCAATTGGCCCAATGGGCCTATTCATAACACTTACAAGATAAACTTTCAGCTAGCTGATTAATAAAGAGATGTGCTAAATACACCTCAAACCTCAAAACAAAATGTTGAGGTGTATTTAGGATGTTTGACAAAAATGACAAAAAAATCACATCCATAAATCACAACTCATTCTCTCTTCATTTTTCATTTTTTGCTATTTTTTGCAAACATCCTAAATAATGAAGAGAGAGAAGGAGATGTGACATAGGGATGCGATTGTTTTGCCATTTTTGACAAACATCTTAAATACACCTCAATGTTAGAGGTGTATCTAACATACCTCCTAATAAAAATAGATAGGTGCTAAATACACCGAACAGTGTATTTAGGATTTTTGCCATTTTTGGCAAACAAGTCATATCAGAGTGTCACATCTATACACTCTGATGTGACTTATTTGAAAAAAATGACAGAAATCCTGAAGAGGACCCACAAAAATATCCTTGACGCACCAGAAAAATTCCAAAAAATAGGACATCTTAGAGTGTGTTTCTGTGCAAAACATTGGTTTGGGATTTTCTGTTGTGAATAGTAAATCTTGGTTAGAATCTTGGGGAGGGAGAAGATGAGTTTTGTGTTTCTTTTGTTGGAAAATGGGTTAGAAAGTTGTAACGCCCTGCTTCCCAAAATACCTGGAATTTCTTTTTTAACAAAATTACCCATGAACCTTGAAGAGGCAGAGGTAACGATAGAAAAATGCAAGAGAGAGAGAGAGAAACAAGGCAGGCCAATGCGCACATGCTGGGATAGTACATGTAATGCTCCATATATAACCACAAAGATCACACTCCACTTATACAACATCACAAATAGTACACGTACAATTTCACATTTCTAACATAAGGCCAACACAACATCTGATACCAAAGTGCACCAATAAATTTCGACTCAGGTTACACCTCCAAAAGACACTACCAACTCCATTATCCCAGAGTACAACGCAACTCCCTGAATTATCCCACACCCCCAGCTCCAGACTCACAAATCTCCCATGCTCCCCAACTGACTGCTACCTGAAAAAATAGGGAGGAGCACATCAATGCGTGCCCCAGTAGGAATCCACTTGAATTTGGAACATCGGTTTAAGGTTATCAACCACTAAGCAAGGCATGAGAAATAAGACGTGTAAAGTAAATAATATGGCGGAAAGTAAACAGCTAAGTAAGGGATCATACATGCAGTTTGATGTCGAGTTACTGCAAGAAAGAGGTTAGCACGAATAATAATACAGGTATTCAAGCAAACATTATCTAATAAGATAAGTACAAGTGCCAGAGGTATGACACAACGTCACCAGCAAAGCAGGTGAAAGGAAGAGGGAAGTGATGTCCCCTTGTCCCCTTCACTCCCGGTAAAGGCGAATGGGAATAAGTATCACATATCACATTATCATTTCCCCCAACTTCTCAGTCCAGGCCTCATATCCACAATTTACTCAAATTTCCCCCTAAACCCGGGTTTTGCTTACTCACCCTCCTTAGAGAGGATTGAGACATTCAAGAATTTCATTTTATCATTTTAGTAATGAAGGAGTCATGTTGCATGGAACCACACTCCACATTCATACCAACATGGGTCATGCACCGAAGTGACATACTCTCCATCACCGTCACATCACATATCAACATGGGCCATGCACCCAAGTGTCACGCCCTTCATCATATCCATTTCAGTTCATTATTCATCACATATGAAACCATGCTCTCCATGACCCCGTCATTACTATTTCACAACATATTTCATGATTCACGTGTTCGCAAACTCGTATCTAATGTTTCTCACTTTCATATCGTTGAGGCATTTTCACAAGCACTTGGCAGGCAACACAACCAGGATCATTGTAACATCAACAAATTCCATAGATATTTGCATAAATAATCTATCTTTCAAGTAATAACAATAATCATGAATTATAGAGGGAAATTTAGCAACAATGCACAATTCAAAACTCCACTCCATTGCTTCAGCTTGCTGGAAATTGCAATCAGTGACAACTCATGGCAACATTTCATCAGTTTTATTTGAGAATTTGACAAAACTTCCTAAATGAAAGTTATAGGTATGTTAATCTTGGATTCACAGATAAAATTTCATATAAAAATATTAAGTAGGTGATTTATGATGAATTATTTGGTGAAGTCTGTCAAATCTGTTTTTCAGACAGATTTCAGAGTCTGTAAAGATTTCTGTTTTTTTGGGCATGTTTTAGCCAGAATTTCGAAAAATATGCACTGAGATGAAGTTGTAGAAAAACTTGTTATCTTTCTAACGTGACCAATAACATAAAATTTTTGTGTGTGCAGGTACTGAGACCAATTTTACTAAACTGTGTCCAGACTGAAGATCAAACAGACATGTTGCAAAGATGGAATTTTCGCTCCTAATTTCTGAATTGAACATATATCAAAATTTATATGATTTTGGGGTAGAACTTCAAAATCTACATGTATATAATTTTTTCGAAATCTAATTCGAGCTACAGTAACCAGAATCAAAGCAACAACAGACATCAGGATTTCAGAATTCCAAAGGAGATGATTTTGCTAAGAATTTTAAGGAGAAATTTGTGAAATTGAGCCATATCATATAAATTTAACTATCCTTAACACATATTGAGTAAAAACATGCTATAAAAACTTGATAGCAAGAACCAATTATTAGGGTTCCAAATCCAAGAAGATCACTACCTCAAAAACTTGATTTCCTCTTCTCCTCCTCTTTCCCTTCATTCCATCTTCTTTCTCCTTGAAGCAACCTAGGCTTCCTTGATTTTGGGGGAGAGAATTAGGGTTTTCATTTGATGAAGAAGGGGGGAAAAGAGGAAGGGGTGGGCGGACTAGGGTAGGGGGTAAGGGAGAAATGAAATTGGAAAGGAAAAGGGAAAGAAGAATTAAGAAGAAAGGAGAAGGATCCTTTAAAAATATCCATCTCTAGAATCTCCCATAAGATAAGCATGCACTTGTGAAATGACCAAAATACCCTCCCAAAATACCCCTCAACTTTTAGGCATTTACAAGTTTGCCATTACTTTATGCACACACCACTTTAGTATGTACACACAACACCTTTGGTCCAAATGACCATTTTGCCCCTTACCTTTCTAAAAATTTACGGGGTTGCCATTAACCCCCAACCCATAACCCCTTTCATACTAGCATGGCTCTCCCTACACACATCCATGCACATCCATGCATGCATACATGCATTACACACGCACGTCTAATACATACGCGTTATATTATACACACGACGTCATTCGCACTTCTCCCGCATTCACGACTCGCATTCTCTTCTCCTATCCACATAGTACGGCACAACCCCCATGTACTACTTACATTCATCGATATCCTTAGATATTTCAAGCCTACGTATGCATCGTATGTAGAAATGCCACGTGTATACAGTAGAATACACGTATAGTTCAAAATAGGGCATTACAAAAGTGGGTTTGAAATTTGTTTGTGGGTCCCACACTAAAGTATTGTGTTTTCTTTTGGTTAAAGTGTGAGTAGGATTGTTGAAGGATGAAAGATGGAAATGGATTATTGTGTTATGAGGTGTGATTACCCCCTTCCTCATATTGAAGGAAAAACTGAAACAAATTCAAGCTCAGAAACTGAAATTGATCCAATCCCAGAAACGACAACACATACAAGCTCAGAAATGTGCAACAAATACACGGTCAGAAATTGACACACACACGCGCAAGATCATAATCCATGCACAGGAACTGCAACACATTCAATCCCATCAAATGATACACAGCCAAGCTCAGAAACTGAAACTGATCAAAGCTCAGAAACTGATCCAAGCCCAGAAACGACAACATATACAAGCTCAGAAATGTGCAACAAATACATGGTTAGAAACTGACACACACACGCAAGATCAGAAGCACATCCACACACAGAAACTGCAACACATTCAAGCCCAGCAACTGATACACATCCAAACTTAGAAACTGAAACACATCCTATATCAAAAACTGAAATACATCCAATATCAGAAACTGAAACACATCCAAGCCCAAAAGCAACTCCAAGAACAGAAACTTGAACATATCTAAGCCCGCAAACAGAAACACAACCAATCTCATAAACTGAAATACAACAAAGTTTTACTTTCTACAATCTCATTGTGCATACACAGTGACAACTTCATACATTACACAAGCTTAACATTGTATCGTCCCCATCAAACACTCTTGTTAATCAACAATAACTAACAAAACATCAATCCTATGAGCGAAAACAAAACCACCTTAATGGTTTTGTAATCGGATAGGATGTTGTCCATTTTCACCGTGTTCGGCTCAAATCGACCCACGAGCGTGGCGAACCGCTCCTCTATCTCTAAAAGCCTCATATCAGAGAACGTTGTGGAAGAGGATGCATGGGTGGGGCTTCTTTCAAGCTCATCCAGTAACTGGAGTATCATATATGTGGACCAGTCCAAGTGTGTGGGATCCTTCAATTCGTAGTATTTGCATTAATTCCCTCGCGATGACAGCTCCAAAATCTCCGACCAGGGTTTTTTCCAGGTCCATGATGTCCTCCTGGGAACCCGCAGCCCACAGTGGCAAAACCTACTGTCATCTGAATCTGCATCCAACTCACCACCTATCGCAACTCTGGGTCTGGATTAAATAGAAGAGCTGGACCCGACACTCATTTGTACCTAGCATGAAATAAAGATAGACAAGAGAGGCAGGCAACAGATATACATATTACATAGAAACAGGCACCTACTAGGAAGCCATGCATGGGGAATTAAATATAAAAAATGACACACATTCAAGATCAGAAGCTGAAACACATCCAAGCCCAGAAAATGCAACAAATCCAAGCCCAGAAACCGATACACAATGATGCTCAAAACATGAAACACATTCAAGATCAGAAACAGAAACACATCCAAACCCATAAAATGAAACACATACAAGTCCAGAAACTGATACTAATTGAAGCTCAAAAAATTGAAAATGAAACCAATATAAGAAAAATAATTTTGTGGCCCTCAGAAATTTTATTTTTCCTTCATTTTCCAACCTTGGTTTCAGGCAGTTGCTCCTTCATTCACAACCCAACATGTGCAAAGACATAGCTAGGAAAATGAAACACATACAAGCTCATAAACTGAAACACATTCAAGCCCAGAAAATGCAACAAATCCAAGACCAGAAACTGATACACATTGAATCTCAAAAAATGAAACACATTCAAGATCAGAAACTGAAACACATCCAAGCCCAAGGATAGCCATGTATGAAACTGACACATATTGGGGGGATAAAGGAGCCATCATGCCATATACCAAGGATTTCTTACTAATAAAGGGACAAAGCGTTCAAAAAAATTTATACATCATAAGGCTATTTGCAAAAACATTTTGTTTCAGAGTGTTTTCTCACTACAATGCGTTGACCGTGGAGAACCCGGTCAACGTGGTCAAGGGGCCCGCTTTGGGTCCCTCGGGGGCTTCGAATCGGTGCAGAAGGGGCGAGGGGAAGCCTTGGCCCTGGTTGAGACGCTCGGCCTCGGACAGACGTGCTCGGCCTCGGCTGGAAGGGGGACGAGGGGTAGCCTCAGTCGCCCGGGTAGATGCACGGCCGTCGGGTGGCGAGGGTGAGTCTCGGACCCGATTAGGACGCTCGGCCTCGGTAGGGCGTGCTCGGCCACGGAAGGCTGACGGTGAGGGGAAGCCTCACTGTCCGGTTGATCGAGTGGTCGGAGAGGGGCGAGGGGTAGCCTCGGCCCGTTGGTCTGTTGTCCACCTGCGTAGACGAGAGCGCTCGTCAGGGGGCCGGACCTTGGTTCCGGCCAAATCCCCTCCGATGCCTAAGTCAGATAGAGATCTGAGAAAGGAGGCCCGGCGGAGACGGTCCGACTCGTGAGGAGATCGTGACGGCGTCTCTCGGCGCGAGCGGGGGAGGAAGGAGATGAATTGGGGGAACGAGGTCGTTGATGGAGTACCTTAGGTTTTGTTACCTGAGATGCGGTCCCTTTCTTCGTCGTCTTCCTGGCCCTTTTGTAGAGCCCCGGCGTGATCGCCTCTGACCCACGTCCCACGTCCGCCATTGATCGTGCCCCATCAGTCCCCCCTTGCCGCCGCTCTCTCCGCCCTGCCAGCACCTCCCCATTATCGCTATTTAGTGGTCGCGCATCCGGGGGAGTGGTTTTCGCAGGAGTGGGCGAGCGACCAACGGGTTATTGGGGCCGGGTCGGATCGACGTTCGAGAAGGTCCCTTGTAGGGCCTTTGTCGAATGGGCTTTGAGGACGCAGATGGGCTTTTGACCAGTAGTCGGGCTCCTGGGCTCGTGCTTTACGGGTCTCGGCCAAATAGGCGTAACAATTGCCCCCATCGGTCGGGTTGATCGGCCTTGGCCGGTTCGGCTCGGCCGATGTGACCTCTGCCGATTGTGACGAGCTCGCCAGTTGATGCCGACTCATTTATTAGTCGTCATCATGAGTTGGCCCGTTCGATGTTTTTAAGGCGCGGGTTCCGAAGCGCCGTCGGCCTTCAGATGCTGCCACGTGTAGCGGCAAGCTTATCCCCGCCGCTCGCGGAGTCGCCTTAAGTTCGAGAAGCCGAAGGGTTTGTGAGCCGCCATTGGTGGGGTCGATCAGCCTCGGCTCGCTCAGATCACCCGTTATGTCTCCTGGGATTCCGAGCGGCGCTTCAATCGAGGCGAGGCCATAAATGCAGGTCATGATGAGGCGGATCGATTGGTCTTCAACTGGCGCCAGTTTCGGAACGCCGCCGACTCTTCGAGCCTCGCCACGCATTCTCGTCAGGCGCTTCGAATTCTCCCCTGGCATATAAGACCCCCAGTTGTGTTGATCTCCACTTCTTCTTCGCTCCTCCCGGTATTCAGAGCCTTCAGCAACCCGGAGTTCCCCGTCGCCTTCGCTTCTTTGTCCTCTCCAAAATAGTTGAAAATAGGTAATTCCTCTCTTGCTTTCATCCTATGGCTGCTCTTAGGATAGGCGGTTCTGGCCGGAGGACGAGGGGTCCTCCGGAGTCCGGGCGGGGCGAACCCCGGCTAGGGGAGTCTGGTTCCCCCGCCGGGAGTCGTTCTCTTCAAGATAAGGGGAAGGAGAAACTTTTTCCAGACTACGCCCGTGATGACGTGGCGTTGGCTGCCGTACGGCTTAATGTGCCCCCGGTTGTCCTCCGTACACCGTCGAGGACCCCTCCTTCGGTGGCCGCGGAGATCCGGGAAAGATATCTCTGCTTCCCATACGAGGTTCGGGTTCCATTTGTCGACGAGCGGATTTGCCTTCCGAGGAGCAATGAGGTCGGCGTCTACGTCGAGATGTTCCGCCTGGGTCTTCGCTTCCCGCTCCATCCCTTCTTCATCCAGGTCATGGAACATTTCACAGTGTCCCTGTGTCAGTTCACCCCGTGTTCGATCGCGGTACTGACGGGCTTCGTAACGCTCTGCTGTATCCGTGGTCTGGAGCCGACTCTCCCCCTTCTCTTCTACTTTTACCAGGCCCAGACGGTCGGTCTGGGGTCATGGCTGCTACTCCGAGCTCGTTCGAGGAGGGAATGCCTGATCGGGTTACCCCGCTGGTCAGGGGATTGGAACTTGGATTACGTCTTCGTGGTCTTCTTGGGCGAGGCCCAGATTCTGACAAGCTGGGGCAGTTCTGTCCATTCTCGCCCGTCGTTAGTTCTCTCAGACGCCGACCGGGCAGCCGCTGCGCTTCTGTTGGCTCTTCCTTTGGAAACGAAGTCCATTTGGTCTTTGCTGGACGACCTACTCCTGAAGGCCGTCTTGTGGTCTCCGGGTAGGTCGCTTTTTCATCCCCGGATCGCCCTATGACTCATCCTGATTTCGGTCTCCTTTGCAGGGATGGCTGGCCGCGAATTCGTCCGTGACGTTGACGAGCTGATCCGTCGTGGAGCCGCTCGGAGCCGAGGTAGTACCTCTGGAAGGGCGCCTCGGAGGACCGTTGAGGAGGAGGTGCGCCGAGCCGAGCCTGCCGTGGGCAAGGTGACGGCCGCGCCTCCCGCCTCTTCTTCTGGCGATCCCCTTCCGGGGGGTGAGGATGGTGCGAGGCGGAAGCGTTCTCCTCCGGCGCCTTCGGAACTCCACGGTGGAAAGAAGAGGAAGGAGGACGTGGATCCCTCCGGCCCGGCAGGTTCCGCGCTTCCCGTGGCGACCGCCGGGGATCCTTCGATAGCTTTGCCAGTCACCCCCCTCGCAGCGTCTTCGCCCGTATCACCAGGGGTCGGGGCCTTGTTGGCGAGCGACTTGGCTTCGATTGTCGTCCCTGGGAGTTCGATGTTTGCTGACCGAGCCGTGGCCCAGCAGGTTGCCGAGGTCTCCGTCCCTCCCCGGGACCGCAGCCTCCTCAAGAAGATCCCGGCCGACAAGATGTCGGATTCCTTGGTCTGGATCCTCCAACAGGTTCGGTTATCTTGCTATCCTCTCTTTCTCTTTATCCTCTTCTTAGCCCATGTCTCGTCTTTTCAGGGTTCAGCGCTCGCTGTGGAGTTGCAGTGTCGAGCCGTCCGCTTGAGGGAGCTGGAGGAGTCCTCCATGAGGGCTCAGGAGCGGGCCGGGGCGGCCGAGGTGGCCATGATGGAGGCCCAGATGGAGTCTCGGCGCCTCGCCCTCCGTGTGGCTGTGTTGGAGGGACAAGTGGGTGACCTCGAGGGGAAGCTGGGGGATGCTCATCAGTCGGCTGAGGAGGCGGCGGAGTCGTTCCGTCTGGAGAGGGAGGAGCTTCAGAGGGAACTGTCGGACCGGCGTCAGGTAATGCGACTGGCGGAGGAGGTGGAGAAGGGCGTCGTCGAGACCCTGGGGAAGGAGATCTTCGAGGTTCTCAGGGGGGGCCTTCGGTAAGTATATAGACATCATCGCCCCCCGGATCGTCGAAGTCGTCCAGTCTTCCTTCCGGGAATGTGTGGAACGTGTCCGGCAAGCCCCTCCGCCAGTCGGGTCCCCTCGCTCCGAGCAGGGCGAAGTGCCCGAGGATGTGTCCTCCCGAGCTCGGGCTCCTTAAGCAGTCCCTCCCAGCCTTATCCTCAAATTTTTAAGCATCCGCTTCGCTTTGGGCCAGTCTACTTGAAATGGATCCCCGGCCCCCGCCATCTCCTTCAGCCCCGCGGCCAACAATTGCTGGTTGCATGGCCGTTAGCTTGGGTCACCTACTCTGGGTCTTTTGTCAACCAATTTTGCTTTGTCGATGTCGATCTGAACTCTGTCATTTGTCGTGAGTAGACTGTTTGTAGGGTGTTCCCTTCGCCTTGATCTCCTGTAAATAAGACGCATTTTTGTACTCGGGTTAACTATTATAAATGAAATCGACTTACTTGGAATTCTTGTGTACTTTGCGTTGTTGCCTTGTTCTTGGCTTGGGAATGGACGAAAACTGGCGTTGGGGATTCTCCCCAGACTTATGGGCGCAGGGGTCGGTCGGCGAGGGGAAAGCTCCTCGGCTTAGCACCGGTCGGCGTCCGTGCCTGCTGGGGGAATTGCCCCCTGACTCATGAGCGCTGGCGTCGGTCGGCGAGGGGAAAGCTCCTCGGCTTAGGACCGGTCGGCGTCGGTGTCTGCTGGGGGAATTGCCCCCAGACTTATGAGCTCTGGAGTCGGTCGGCGAGGGCAAAGCTCCTCGGCTTAGGACCGGTCCGCGCCCGTGCCTGCTGGGGGAATTGCCCCCAGACTTATGAGCACTGGAGTCGGTCGGCGAGGGCAAAGCTCCTCGGCTTAGGACCGGTCAGCGCCCGTGCCTGCTGGGGGAATTGCCCCCAGACTTATGAGCACTGGAGTCGGTCGGCGAGGGCAAAGCTCCTCGGCTTAGGACCGGTCAGCGTCTGCGTCTGCTGGGGGAATTGCCCCCAGACTTATGAGTGCCGGAGACGGTCGGCGAGGGCAAAGCTCCTCTTCCTCCTCCGGTGGGGCGGCGGTCCCCGGCCTTTTGCGTAATTGGCGACACGTCAACTCCGTCGGGATTTTAAGTAAAGATAATAAAAAGATTGCGTTTGTACTCTCATGAGTCCTGTCGGACCGGTACATTTGGAGGAAACGGAAAAAAGGAAATGAAGCTAAACAGAGGGCTGTAAAACTGGATAACTCCCTCATACTAGGCTGCCGCCGGGGGAAGAGTCGTTGCCTGCTCACTCTATGATGAGGAGGGGGCCTTGGAGGGCGTTGATCTTCTTCCCCTTATCCGGCTGCGTGGAGGTCCCTTCTCCGTAGGCCGGTTCGTCGGCCTGATTCCTGGCGTGCCCTCGGCTCATCAGCTTCTCAATGTCTTTCTTCAGATGCCAGCAATCTTCTGTGTCATGGCCATCGTCCTTATGGTACTTACAGTACTTCTCCCGGTTCTTCCCGCCTCTTTTAGCCTTCGGTGGAGGGCGATCAGCTCGCTCTTCCTTCTGTACTTGGGCGAGAATGGCGTCTGGGGTGGTATCTCTCGTGCTTTCTCCCCGCTGCCTGTTCCTCTGCCTCTTCTCGGTCCGGTACCCTTCGGGGCTAGCTCGTCCGCCGTCGCCACGCTTGGTCCCTCGAGCGGTTTTTCCTGCATCCTCGGCCAAGGCCTCCTCAGTCAGCATGAAGCGCTCGGCCCTTGCCATGATCCCGGGGAGGTCCTTTGGGGGGTCGGTGTGTAGGGACTTCTTGAGGCCCCTGTGGCGAAGCCCTTTCTTAAGAGCCGTCTGGACCACCAGGTCGGGTGGGTTGTTCACGTTCAGCCTTTCCGCATTGAAGCGGCGCATGAACTGTCGGAGTGGCTCGGCCGAGCCTTGCACTATGTTGAACAGATGTTCAGCACCAGGCTTGATCAGCCTCCCCGCCATGAACTGTTTGCAGAACAACTGGGCGAGTTGCTCGAAACTGTCGATGGAGCGGCCGGGCAGGCTGTGGTACCAGATCCTCGCCGCTCCCCTGAGAGTTGAATAGAAACCCCGGCAGAGCAGGTCATCGTCAGCTCCCTGGAAGGCCATGTCCCCCTCGTAATCCATCACGTGGTGCGCCGGGTCTCCTATTCCGTCGTACTTTCCCAGCACCGGGATCCTGAATCGAGAGGGGACCCGGGCGTCGGTTATTCTTCGTGATAAGGGACACCGGTCCCCGTGGATGCCTCCGGGGATGCGGTATTCGCCTGTCTCTGGCTCGAGCGGGGGTGGAGGTAGCACCGGCGCCGGTGGGGCTGGCTCCGCAGCCTTCGCCACGCTGGGGGTCGGGCTGACCCGACGCTCCCGACTCCTCCTGCGGGAGCTCCTGCTCCGCCGTGATCGGTCTCTTGATTGGTGTCGTTCGCTTCTCCTGCGGTGGGACGACCGTGATCGACGAGACGATGCCGTCATCGATTCGCCGTTCGTCCCTTCGGTCTCTCTCCGGCTCCTTTCACGATGGGGCGAGGAGGCACGTGACCTCGCCTGACGGGAGCCGGACCGCGTGAACCGACGCTCTGTGTTCGGTTTCCGGGTCCCGTGGTCGTCGACCACCGCGGACCGTAAGTGCGGGGGACCCCCCGCCCATCGGTGGCTATCGTTCAGCGCGCCCCCGTCGGGCGGCGCGGGGCCGACAAGCTGCTGTACTGTCACGACCAACGTCTGGAGGCTCGCGTTGGTCTCCTGAGCCAGGGCACGGAGCTGTCCCTGTGTGGCTAGTTCTGAGCCGCCGGTCTCTTCGATTGAGTGGGCGGGGTGGCCGTCGACGTGCGTGTCCTCGGGGTCGCCATTAGATGCGCCATTCCCCTCCTCTGGGATGGGGGTCATGCGCTTCCTTCCATTGCTGGCCCGTGCCATTGTTGGTGTGGTTTTCTGCTTCGTGGGATGATCTTCGGTTCCCACAGACGGCGCCAGATGTTTCAGAGTGTTTTCTCACTACAATGCGTTGACCGTGGAGAACCCGGTCAACGTGGTCAAGGGGCCCGCTTTGGGTCCCTCGGGGGCTTCGAATCGGTGCAGAAGGGGCGAGGGGAAGCCTCGGCCCTGGTTGAGACGCTCGGCCTCGGACAGACGTGCTCGGCCTCGGCTGGAAGGGGGACGAGGGGTAGCCTCAGTCGCCCGGGTAGATGCACGGCCGTCGGGTGGCGAGGGTGAGTCTCGGACCCGATTAGGACGCTCGGCCTCGGTAGGGCGTGCTCGGCCACGGAAGGCTGACGGTGAGGGGAAGCCTCACTGTCCGGTTGATCGAGTGGTCGGAGAGGGGCGAGGGGTAGCCTCGGCCCGTTGGTCTGTTGTCCACCTGCGTAGACGAGAGCGCTCGTCAGGGGGCCGGACCTTGGTTCCGGCCAAATCCCCTCCGATGCCTAAGTCAGATAGAGATCTGAGAAAGGAGGCCCGGCGGAGACGGTCCGACTCGTGAGGAGATCGTGACGGCGTCTCTCGGCGCGAGCGGGGGAGGAAGGAGATGAATTGGGGGAACGAGGTCGTTGATGGAGTACCTTAGGTTTTGTTACCTGAGATGCGGTCCCTTTCTTCGTCGTCTTCCTGGCCCTTTTGTAGAGCCCCGGCGTGATCGCCTCTGACCCACGTCCCACGTCCGCCATTGATCGTGCCCCATCAGTCCCCCCTTGCCGCCGCTCTCTCCGCCCTGCCAGCACCTCCCCATTATCGCTATTTAGTGGTCGCGCGTCCGGGGGAGTGGTTTTCGCAGGAGTGGGCGAGCGACCAACGGGTTATTGGGGCCGGGTCGGATCGACGTTCGAGAAGGGCCCTTGTAGGGCCTTTGTCGAATGGGCTTTGAGGACGCAGATGGGCTTTTGACCAGTAGTCGGGCTCCTGGGCTCGTGCTTTACGGGTCTCGGCCAAATAGGCGTAACACATTTCAATATACATATTAAATCATATATGAAACTGAAAAACATCCAAGCTTGGAAACTTAAAAAATCCAAGCCCAAAAAAATGCAAAACATCCAAGCCCAGAAACTGAATCACAAACAAGCAGAAAAACTGGAACACATTCAAGCTCATACAGTGAAACACATCCAAGATCAGAAGCACATCAAAGACCAGAAACTGAAACACATCCAAGCCTAGCAAATGATACACAATCAAGATGAAATACATAAACACTTTCACGCTCTGAAACTGAAACACTTCCTTGCTAGTAAACTAAAAATGAAACCAATATAATAAAAATAATTCTGTAGCCATCGGAAATTTTAATTTTTCTTCCTTTTCCATACGTGGTTTCAGGTAGTTGCTCCTTCATGCACAACCTAACATGGACACTGACTTAGCTAAGAAACTGAAACACATTCAAGCTTACAAACTGGAACACATCCAAGCCCATAAACAGAAACAAAATGAAGCCACTTGGAAGACACCTTTGTATGCCATGGAGAGCCAAGAGTGAAACTGACACATATTGGGGGATAAAGGAGCCATCAAGCAATATACCAAAGATTTCTTAAGAACATATGAACAAAGTGTTTTAAAAAAATTTCATCATCACTGGGCTATTTGCAAAACATTTCCATATAAAAATTAACACTGAAACACATTAAAGCTCCAAAACTGAAAACATCCAAGCTTAGATACTGAAACACAACCAAGCCCAGAAAATGTAAAAATACCAAGGCCAAAAACTGAAACACTTTAATGATAAAAAAACTGACACACTTCCAATCTCAGATACTGAAACACAACCAAGCCCAGAAAATGCAACAATACCAAGCCCAGAAATTGAATCACTTTAAAGCTCAAAAACTGAAACACTTACAAGCTCAGCTACTAAAACAGTAAAACACAACCAAGCCAAGAAAATGCAACAATACCAAGATCAGAAACTGAATCAATTTAAAACTCAAAAACTGAAACACTTACAAGCTCAGCTACTGAAACACAACCAAGCCCAGAAAATGCAACAATACCAAGCCCAAAAACTAAATCACTTTAAAGATCAAAATATGGAAAACAGCCAAGCTCAGGTATTGAAACACAACCAAGCCTAGAAAATGCAACAATACCAAGGCCAAAAACTGAAACACTTTATGATCAAAAACTGGGACACATCCAAGCACAGATACTGAAACACAACCAAGCCCAGAAAATGCAACAATACCAAGCCCAGAAACTGAATCACTTTAAAGATAAAAAACTGAAACACTTACATGCCCAGAAAATGCAACAATACCAAGCCCAGAAAATGTGTAACGCCCCGCTCCCCAGGATACCCGGGAAGTACGAATCCGTCACATATATTCCCGAAGAGGTGGGTGTTATGAAGGGATAACATAAATTCAATTGAGACAGCAAGTCCACTGCGTACTGCTGGGGTAGTACCTGTATTGTTCCCAAGCCAGAAGCAACCAACAACCAGCATAGAAAAATAAAGACAATAACCAACACTGAAAGAGAGAAGAAACACTAACTATATTACTCATATCCAATATACTTCATCAATCATTATACATACATCAATATAATGTATACCAGCTAATACATTCGCATCTTCCCCCCAAAAGTACAAGAACTCCCTCTCCTCTCCCCTCACCACCACATCCTACAACTCAAGCTCAAACATCCAAACACAACTCATAGAACCTCCAGCTCAACTGTCACCTCCAAATACTCCATCCCACTCCAACACCAACCACCTGAAAAGACAACGGTAGGGCACGTCAATACGTGACCTAGTAGGAAATCCAACTCCACCCCAAATGCCACTACTAAATGAAATTACGAGCATGAGGATGATGCATTGCAACATGGCATGGCATGGCATGAACATGGTGCTAAGGGTAAACACAACAATAAGAAAGGGTAAAGGGGGAGGGGTTACGATAATAACAGTAACAACAACAAATGCAAGCTGAGGAAGTAAAACAATTAAACTACAATTATGAACACACTTAAGGCATACAAGAGTAAATCAAGCAATTCATTGGTTAGCGGTTTGGAACCCTGAATAATATGCAGCGTATCAGGACCTGGACCTCACCTTAGGTGGGTGGCTCTCCAACTACACCGCCAGTGGTACACGAGCACTAACGAAATTTAATGGGGCCTCTCGAACTCCTCCGTCACTTTGGTGGGAGTGAGATAGAATCAACACACGTCATCACTCGGTACATTGCCCTGTGGGCATCACATATCTCATCAAATCCCGCCAGTGGAACACTCACGCTGGGGTATACCTCCAAGTCCAGTCATGATACCTACGTACTACCCAGGCCTCCCCCACCCTGTGTCACCCACGTTAGCATGGACTGAATCACTCTAGATACAACCTCAATCTCATGCCTTTCCATTCTTTCTCAAGATATCATTTCCACCCATTTCTCAACGTATCACATTTGTTCATTGCTCAATGTCACATCTCATGTTTCCATAGAATTGCAACCTTATTGAAATACCTTGCAACATTAAAGCAACCCATGCAAGTTCATAATACCATGTGAACATGAATAAAGAGAAGTAATATTAGAAAGCATGAGATAATCAAGGCCATAAACATAAGCTTAAACATGAGTCATTCATAATTTGGGAGGAGGAAATAATAGAAATCCATAACAATAGCTAACTTCTACTCATTTGCAACTCTGTCTGGAAACAGTAGAACAGTCAGCTTCAGAGGCTGTTTTCTCCAATCTTTTGAACTAAACATAAATTTTTCTCCCATTGGAAGTTGTAGATATGGTAGCTATTGCTAGATTCACATATAAAATTTCATGCAGATATATGAACTAGGTGATTTATGGTTGTTTGGTGAGACCTATCAAAACTGTTTTTCAGACAGATTCTAAGATCTGTAACGGTTGCTAATTTAAGTCATGTTGCAGTTAGAATCTCGAAAATGTGGCTTAGGTGAAAGTTATAGAACAAGTTGTTATCTTTTCAATGAGAGCAAGAACACCAGTTTTTATGGAGTGTGCAGGGACTGGGACTGATCTCTGTTTTGCCAAACTGTGTCCAGATTGGATAAAAATCAGACATATTGCAAATATAGAATTTTTACCCCTAATTACTGAACTGAACATATGTCAAATTATATATGATTCTGAGGTAGAATTTCGTGAACTACATGAATATATTTTTTCCGGATTTTCTTTGATCTATATTTAGAGTTATTCACAGTTTAACAAGAGGTCAGTTTGCAGGAAATCAGTAAAACAGAATTGCAACACCTCTACATTAAACTACACTACATGCAAGCAACAATTGAGAATGGATAGAGATTCATACCTCAAAGCTAGTTGGTTCCCCTCTAAAAACTCCATCATGGCTCCATCTCCTCTTCCCACAAGCTCCATCACCCAGAAGTCCTCAACTTGCTCAAGGAAACCATCCCTTTCTAAGCTCCAAACAACCCCCTATGTTTCTACTTGCTTAAGGATGCTTAAAGGAGGGGAAACAGAGGGGTTTTCTTGAAAAAAATATATAGGAGAAGTAAGGCATGGAGATGGAAAAACGAAAATGAAAAGGGAAAGATGAGAAAACAAAGGAATTCTAGGCTTTTCTTTTTCATTCTTTTCATTTCTTTTCCTTTCCTTTCCTTTCTTTTTTCTTGTAGGCTTCTCCTTCATCTTCTTTTCCTTTTCTTTTGCTTTAATTCCCTTCCTTACCTCATAAGAATGGCATATGCCATGGAATATTCTTTTGAATGGAAAATTTATGAAGACCCCCTCTCACTCAAACAATTTATTTATAGGCACATGTAATAATTACCCAATAATCTCTCGACTTTCTAACTATTCCTCATAGGCCCCTCCTACACACC
Source organism: Scilla litardierei (assembly GCA_030789695.1). Taxonomy (NCBI): domain Eukaryota; kingdom Viridiplantae; phylum Streptophyta; class Magnoliopsida; order Asparagales; family Asparagaceae; genus Scilla; species Scilla litardierei. The sequence goes on from CM061142.1 coordinate 819,207,091, forward strand.
CATGCATACACACTCTACATACATTTACACACATGTACATATACATACTATATATATAGTATACACATATACACATATATACATACCATTTTGCCCACGCATACACATGCATCCACCCACGTGTATCCATGTGCACACACTACATAAACACCACTACACCCAACTAGTACTATACATACACATCCACAATCCAATATTCATTCATATATATGTGTGTGTAGATATTTATCTTCATATCTCATACCTCTCTCACAACCATATCTACAAAGGGCACACTCACATCATTTCATCCACACACACACACACACACAAAATTATTTATACCAACCCACACATATCTAAACATTCATACAAATATTTAAGTCCACACTTACAACTAGGTGATCCAACACATCCATTTACACAATATTGCATCCACTCTATATTTATCACACACAATTACATCATGCTACGCATTCACTCCACACAAATAGTACAAGGAGGATCACAACATCCATACACCAATTTATAGTACACACATCAATATGTATACATATATATACAAGTATGGATACCATACCATACAATGACATACGTAGGAAGACACCACATGTTATTCATACACCTACTCATAGAATACCATACATTTCACTCTACACACCCATAGTATACCACACATATGTGCTAGTTCTTGGGTTCAAGACTAACGTTGTTTTGATGATGATCAATACATTATGTTAGTGTGCTAATCAATCTTATGTTTTAGTCTCAGTTTATCTTAATGATTATATGTTGATGAGACAAAGCATAATGCTAGGAGGATATTACAAGGGATATCTTAAAGACCTCCAAGAATGATGATGTGCTCAAGCTTGGATGAAGTCATGAAGATCATCTAATGAAGCCAAAGCTTGGAGCATGATGATGGATGGACATCTAGAGCAGCATTGTCAAAGCTTGGAGCTTGATGAAGGGAAGCTCATCAAGGAGTACCAAAGCTCGGAGATGATGGGGAGCATTAAAGTATAGTGAGCTCGAAGACTTTGACTCTAGGAGATGCAATTTGTAATCCATGTAATTTCAATTACTTGCATTTCTCTTTTTGAGTCTAGGATTATTGTAATGCCTTGATAAGATGGTCATACTCTCATGCATATGCATTTTACCATCTTAATGAGCCTTAGGATTATCCTAGAATCCAACCCTATAGGTTCATCTAGCCCAAAGACTCATTTGGAGTCTCTGGCTCTCCTACAGTCGACTGCTGAAAGTTTTACAGTCGACTGGGTGATTTCCAGTCGCCTGTCGAGCCTTCTACAGTCGACTGTGATGCATGGCTCAAGTCAACTTTTCTATTGACTCTTCTTGAGCTTTTCGCATCAGTCAACTGATGTTCAATTTACAGTCGCATGTACTCTTACAGTCGCCTGTGAATTGGTCGACAGTCGACTGTGCGCTTCTTGCATTTTCTGGGCTTCATCCCAATTTGCAAGACAGTCGCCTGATGATGTTATTACAGTCGTCTATATATTTACAGTCGCCTGTAAAATGGCCATCAGTCGTCTGAAAGGCGTAAGTGCGAAATATGCATCTCTCTCTGTTTTTCTCCATCATATGCAGCAGTCGACTGATGAAGGATAAACAGTCGCCTGTCTATTTTACAGTCGACTGTCATTTGTTCATCAGTCGCCTGTATGCATACTGGGAGTTAGAGTGCATCTCTCTGTTTTTCTTCCATCCCTGCAGCAGTCGCCTGATGAAGGATATACAGTCGACTGTCGTTTTTTCAGGTGGCCTGTGTAGTCTTCTACAGTCGACTGTCCTGGCTCAGATTATAGCCATTGTGATTTTTCTAGCCGTTGAACAGTCGACTATCACTTGTTCATCAGTCGACCGTCTGTACCATAAACTGCCAAAATCTAGCCGTTGCAGATTTCTTCCCTTTGGGTTTTTGGCTGGTTTTATGGGTTCCTTTGGGCTTCCTATTTATAGGAGTTGGCTTAGTTCATTTAGAACTCTTGGTTATTATTGGATATCTTTGAGAATCAATAGCCACTCCCAATCTCTTCCATTTCCCTCTCATGAGCATATTTCTCTTCATGCATTGAAGCTAGCTCATAGGGAAATTCTCCAAGGGATCTAATTCTCATTCCTTTCTTAGAGAACATCTTTCTTCTCTTCATTTCATACACTCAAGTGAGAAGTGTTAGGATTCATTCATAGAAGAGAGAAAGATCATCAAGTGCAATCAAAGTCTCATCTCAAGCACTTGAGTTTCACTTGCATGCCTTCTTCATCGCATTGGTAAGATCATATCAAGGCATAGGTAAGTGTTATTTCGGTTCACCTTTGTGATACCCCTAATTCTCTTTGTGGGGATTAGATACTCTCTTTTTGGGAGTCACTCTCTTTGTGGGAGTTTAGTGTCCTAGTGTAGGGCTAACCCTAATTCTCTCAGTGGGAATTAGTAATTTTCTAGGTGGGAGTTTGACCCCTGTGTAGGGTTAGTTGGGTCCTTGTGTAGGGCAAAATCCTCTTGGTGAGGTATCTCTTTGTGAGATTTGTATTCACGTCTCTTTGTGGGAATTATAGTGAATATTGGTGTGGCTGGACGTACCCAAGTTTTGAGGAACCAGTGTAAAATCATTGTGTTTGCGATTGTTGTTGTTGTGCACTCTGTTTATTTCCGCTGCTTATTGTGCTTTAATTTTAGTAACTTTTAATTAAGCACTTTGCTTGCTAATACACTATTCACCACCCCTCTATTGTGTGTAGCCCCGCAGGGTCCCTTACAATACGTAGTGTAGTAGACTACACGTCTAGTTGAAAACTGGGCATGACATCCTACACACCTTATCCAATTTCTTTTATCCAATTTCTCTTGTCCAACTTCTCTTATCCAATTTCTCTTGATAACATCCCTATTTTATAGAATAGATGTATATGTATGTATGTATTTGTATATATGAATATGTATATATGTATGTATATATATGTATGTATATACTCTTGTCCAAATTCTCTTGTCCAATTTCTCTTATCCAATTTCTCTTGATAACATCCCTATTTTATAGAATAGATGTATGTATATGTATCTATTCTATAAAATAGGGATGTTATCAAGAGAAATTGGATAAGAGAAATTGGACAAGAGAAATTGGACAATAGAAATTCGACAAGAGTATATACATACATATATATACATACATATAAACATATACATACATACATATACATATATCTATATTACAATTGAGGGCAGATTTTGAACTTATCCTATGTGGCAGTGTCATGTCAAGTTTTGGTAGGAAATTTTTGGGTTGAAGAGAAATTTGTCGGGAGAATACAAAAGCTTTTCTTTTTTGACATTGACATCATCAGCACTTAATACCCTTCATTCAAAAATGACCCAAAAAATGAGACCCAAAAAAATTCAACCCAAAAACACAAAAAAATGAAATCTAAAAAATATGCAATTTAAATTACAAGTATGCAAAAGAGAACTTTATTTCGACTGACCCAAAAAAATTGAAACCCAAAAAAGCACAAGGAATGTGCATTCAAAGAGGCGAGCTGAGCTTTTTGGGCGTCAAGCAGAGGTCTGACCAACCCATTCGCACCGAAGGCGCCCACTAAATTTTTATACGCTAATTTGTTGTTCTTTTAAATTTTGGCTGTAGAAATATTTTTTTGGGGCCGGATTTCGCGGAAAAAAAATCTTAACTGCACCGTGCCAGCGGGCACGGGTTATGACTAGTCTATTCTATAAAATATGGATGTTATCAAGAGAAATTGGATAAGAGAAATTGGACAAGAGTATATACATACATATATAATTTACATATATACATATACATACATACATATACATACATCTATTCTATAAAATAGGGATGTTATCCAGAGAAATTGGACAAGAGAAATTGGATAAGAGAATTTGAACAAGAGTATATACATACATATATATACATACATATATACATATACATATATACATATGCATACATCTATTCTATAAAATAGGGATGGTATCAAGAGAAATTGGATAAGAGAATTTGGACAATGGAAATTGGATAAGAGAATTTGGACAAGAGTATACATATACATATATACATATACATACATACATATACATACATACATATTTATTCTATAAAATAGGGATGTTATCAAGAGAAATTGGATAAGAGAAATTGGACAAGAGAAATTAGAAAAGAGAATTTATCTATTCTATAAAATAGGGATGTTATCAAGAGAAATTGGATAAGAGAAATTGGACAAGAGAATTTGGACAAGAGAATTTGGACAAGAGAAATTGGATAAGTGATGAGATTTTGAGAGATAAGAGAAGATGTTGGGAATTTTGTGATGAGATTTTGAGAGATAAGAGAAGAGGTGTGGAATTTTGCACATACAACCTCGGGTTTTGCATTTTTGCCCCTGGACACACACACCCACCCACACTTTTTATTCTCCCCCCTTCCCAACCATTTTTTCTCCAATCCTCGTGCACGTGTGCACGGGTTATTTGCCAGTGTATGTATATGTATATATGTATACTGGCAAATAACCCGTGTGCATACATATACATACACTGGCAAATAACCCGTGCACACGTGCACGTGGATTGGAAAAAAATGGTTGGGAAGGGGGGAGAATAAAAAGTGTGGGTGTGTGTGTGGAGGGTCCAGGGGCAAAAATGCAAAACCCGGGGTTGTATGTGCAAAATTCTACACCTCTTCTCTTATCTCTCAAAATCTCATCACAAAATTCCCCACATCTTCTCTTATCTCTCAAAATCTCATCACTTATCCAATTTCTCTTGTCCAATTTCTCCTGTCCAATTTCTCTTATCCAATTTCTCTTGATAACATCCCTATTTTATAGAATAGATAAATTCTCTTTTCTAATTTCTCTTGTCCAATTTCTCTTGATAACATCCCTATTTTATAGAATAAACTAGTCATATCCCGTGCCCGCGGGCACGGTTCATTTAAGATTTTCCCTTGCGAAATCTTTCTTCTCCGAATTTTTTTTCAAAGCCAAAATTTAAAAGAGAAACAAATTAGCTTACAATATTTAGCGGCACAGGCGTCTTCGACGCGTAACAACAAATTTAGCGCATGCGTCTTTGGCACAGAACACCAAATTCGACGTGGGCGCCTTCGGCGCGGAACAACAAATTCGACGTAAAACAGCAATTTCGACGCGGGTGCCTTAGGCGCGGAACAACAAATCGGCGTTAAAAAATGACGCGGGCGCCTTCGGCGCGGAACAACAAATTCAGCGCATGCGCCTTCGACACAGAACACCAAATTCGACGTGGGTGCCTTCGGCGTAGAACAACAAATTCGACGTAAAACAACAATTTCGGCGCGGGTGCCTTAGGCGCGGAACAACAAATCAGCGTTAAAAAATTTAGCGGGCGCCTTCGGCGCCCGCGCCGAATATACATATAACACGTGCCCTTGGGACACTGTTAATTTAAAAATCTTGGACCCACTAATTTTAAACAAACATCAATAATTATTAGGTTCCACTGAAATATCAGCAGATGGGATCGAAATTTTACAGGGTTTTGCAACGCGGATCAATGAGTTGGCAGCATCTCTCGCGTTCATTCTCCCACAGCTCGCGTTCATTCCCAAGATGAGACTGTGTGTGTGCACAACATTTTTTATAACTAATATTAAAAGGCTATTCCTAATTTTGAATGCTTTTGTATATTCCCAACAAATTTCTCTTCAACCCAAAATTTTCCCTCCAAAACTTGATGTGACATTGCCACATAGGACAAATTCAAAATATGCCCTCAATTGTAATATAAATATGTATGTATGTATATGTATATATGTATATGTATACTCTTGTCCAAATTTTCTTATCCAATTTCCCTTGTCCAAATTCTCTTATCCAATTTCTCTTGATACCATCCCTATTTTATAGAATAGATGTATGTATATGTATATATATGTATATATGTATATGTATATATGTATGTATATATATATGTATGTATGTATGTATATATATGTATGTATATACTCTTGTTCAAATTCTCTTATCCAATTTCTATTGTCCAATTTCTCTTGTCCAATTTCTCTGGATGACATCCCAAGTTTTGGGGAACCAGGCCAAAATTTAAAAGAACAATAAATTAGCGTTAAAAAATTTAAAAGCATGGCCGCCTTTGGCGAGGAACAATAAATTCGGTGCGGGCGCATTCGGCGCAAAACAACAAATTAGCGTATAAAAATTTAGCGGGCGCCTTCGGCGCGAATGGGTTGGTCAGACCTCTGCTTGACGCCCAAAAAGCTCAACCCGCCTCTTTGAATGCACATTCCCTGTGTTTTTTTGGGTTTCAATTTTTTTGGGTCAGCCGAAATAAAGTTCTCTTTTGCATACTTGTAATTTAAATTGCATATTTTTTGGATTTCATTTTTTTGTGTTTTTTGGGTTGCATTTTTTTGGGTCTCATTTTTTGGGTCATTTTTGAATGAAGTGTATTAAGTGCTGATGATGTCAATGTCAAAAAAGAAAAGCTTTTGTATTCTCCCAACAAATTTCTCTTCAACCCAAAAATTTCCCACCAAAACTTGACATGACACTGCCACATAGGATAAGTTCAAAATCTGCCCTCAATTGTAATATAGATATATGTATATGTATGTATGTATATGTATATATGTATGTATATATATGTATGTATATACTCTTGTCCAATTTCTCTTATCCAATTTCTCTTGTCCAATTTCTCTTATCCAATTTCTCTTGATAACATCCCTATTTTATAGAATATATAGATATGTATGTATGTAGATGTATATATGTATATGTATATATGTATGTATATACTCTTGTCCAATTTCTCTTGTCCAATTTCTTTTATCCAATTTCTCTTGATAACATCCCTATTTTATAGAATAGATGTATATATGTATGTATATATATGTATGTATATATCCAAATTCTATTATCCAATTTCTCTTGATAACATCCCTATTTTATAGAATAGATACATATCATTTTATCATATATCCAAGAGCTTATATGACTTATTGGTAAGTGACAAAGTTAACATACATGCGACTTAGGCTCAAACCCTATTGTGGTCTTTGAGGTTATTTTTTAAAATTATTAATATATATACCAACTTTAACTATTCAATATATGTGTGTAAATAATAAATATTCTCACTATCACTGCTAAAGCCAAAATTGGCAGCAACAGTATTTGAGCTGACGTGGACTCCCTTGCTGAAGCGGATCCTTGTGAGCGGTTAAGATGAGACCATCGGTTAGTAGAACCAGGGTTGAAGGTGGTATGGAGGTAAATTGCAGGGCTGAAGCTCGCTTGACATAGTGGCTAGATGTGACGGTCGTTCGACCCTTTGGTGGAATCGATCTTCGAACGACTGTCGACAGGAGCTATTGTTCGACCCTCCTGTTGGGTCGTGCCTCAATTTTCCCGCACAACAAAGGAGCATGGGAGGTCGGATCTGGGTTCCGACCCAAATCCCCTCTGATGCTTAAGTTAGAACGTGAACTTAAGAGAAGGCTCGGGGCTCTTGAGATCGACCCACGGAGGTTCGTCTCGAGTCAGTCGCCGCGAGCTATTTGGAGGAAGAGTTATGAAGTGGAAAGCAGAATGTTAGAGTAATAGGTCTTTCGTACCTTCGGAGTCCCTCCTTCTGTTCATCTCCTCTCTATTTATAGACTTCGGAAGTCTCTTCAGCGACGTTGGGAGGATAACGGGGGCCACGATCATCCACCTTTAACAAGGGTAACCGTCACCCACTCCTCTGCCATTTATGAGCCCATTATCGATCACACGTGTGATACGACGGAAGTCCAACGGGCAAATGGCACGTGGGTTTTGATTGGGTCAGCCTCAAGCTTCCTTCGCAAGCCTTGTGGGATCTGGTATCATCGAGTGAACCCTTCAAGTGCCGGCCCAAGGGTTTAACAATCACTTTAGTAGCTCACTTGGCAAGTATTTATATCAACAAATGATAAGGATAGTTTGAATCTTGCTTGTCGCATAGTTTATATCAACAAATGATTCCTGTGTTCATATGAGAACTTCCTTGTGTATCCAATGCTTGGGATTGTAAGACCAATTGCTTACATGAAAAGATACACAATCTATACACGGAGAGTGTAGTGGTACACTTAGTGAAGGATTTGTATGGATGATGGTGTGGCATGCCCAATTGGAAGCCCAATCGGGCTTTGGGGCATGCCCATTCTCATCCCTACATGCAGTAGATATAGACTCGTTAAAACGTTGATCCATTATCTATCTTTAAGTTTGCGCCGCTAGTTCTATTTCTCTAAATTCAACCCTTCACATCCTCTGATTTTTTTGCTTCTGCGTGTTTCTCTTCTTGCTCATCTTCTTTGCTTCGCTTGTATCTTCGAGTCATATGACAGACTTTTGTCATTGTTCATAGTTTTGGATAGCCATAACCTGATGGCTTTTTTGATGATTTGGTGTGCCATGCAGGGCTTAAGAGAGCCTAGTGTGCTGTACTAATAGGATCGGACTGTGGATCTCGCTTGTCTCGTGGTATACAACTACTACTCTCAAATAAACACATATCTGTGTTAGAATTGGAAGAACTAGCTTATGGTGTAAACCATAGCCATGCTAATATACTTTCATATAGGAGTTACATTCATATGAATCCCAAGGGACACCCACTACAAAGTGGGTGTAATGGTAGATGGTTAGTGGGTGGAGACCAAAGGTCTCCCTCATTCATAACACTCCCCCATCCATCCATTCTTAGCATATGAATTCTTCAGGATCCTGTTCCCGTGGCTGTAATGAAAATACACGGGCAGACTTCATTATTGGTGAAACATTGTTGAACAAGAAATTCACTCAGTCTGTTATATCATATTTTTCCCGATTGCTTAAGACCATATAATGATCTTTGAAACTTAACAGAATAGACGTCTCGAGGTCTATCTTTTATTTCTGTTGGTATTTTGCAACCATCTGGAAGTTTCATATAGATATCTTTATCTATATTGCCATATAGATATGCAGTCACAACGTCCATAAGCTGCATTTCTAGGCATTCCATTGATGTTAAGCATATTATGAATCGGAATGTGATCGCATCCATAACCGGAGAATATGTATCTTCATATTCTATCCCTGGTCGTTGGGAAAATCCCTGAGCTACAAGTCGTGCATTGTAGCGTACGTTCTGATTATTCTCATTTCTCTTCCTTAGGAATACCCGCTTGTATCACACATGTTTTACACCTCTTGGTGTCTGGACTACTGGTCCAAAGACTTTGTGTTTCAAGAGTGAGTCCAGCTCTACTCATATTGCCTCGTTCCACTTTGAGCTATCATCTCTGCGTTTGCATTCAGCTAGAGATTGTAGATCGATATCATCGTTGCATTGAGCGGCGTGAACAGCAATATCGAACGCGAAGTCGTCGTCGACGACAATGCTTTTTCTGTCCAGTACCTCCCCAGTACGTATGAAATTTAATGATATTTCTCATGTATTGTCCTTTTCAGGGGGACTGAAGGAGGGGAGAGGTTACTGATCTGAGCTCAGCATCCTGTGGTGGGATATTCGTTATTTCTCCAGGTATTTTCCTCTTGGGAGGGAATTTATCCTTGGAGCCAGGCGATCGTCCTCTTTTTATTTGAGGTACGACCGATTCCGCTGCCGGTGGATTGCACACATCTTTGGGGATGTCAATCCTAGCTGTCGTATTGGCAGCAGGGACGTGTGATCTGATAATCTTCTGGTTATCAGTGAATTTGTCTGGGAGTAAATGTACAATATTCTGAATGTGAAGGATCTTCAGGATCTCATCTTCACACAGATTAGTATGTGGATCATAATGAGACAAAGTCTTAATGTCCCAAGAAATGGTCTCTAAAGCTTCAGGCTTCTTGGTTTGTGAGCCAAGTTTGGGAAAAGAATGTTCGTCAAACTCACAATCTTCAAGACGAGCCTTAAACGCGTCGCCCGTTAGGGGCTGAAGGTATCTAATAATGGAGGTTGAATCATACCCTACGTAGATACCAAGACGACGTTGAGGACCCATTTTAGTCCTCTGTGGAGATGCTATGGAAATATATATTGACCGAATACTCTCAAGTGAGAAATATTGGGAGGTACACCATATGCAAGCTGCATCGGCGATAAAATACGACCACCAGAGGGTCGTATTCTGATAAGCAAAGCAGCATGCAAAATGGCAAGTCCCTATGCATCCACATGCAACTGTGATTGCATTAGCAATGGACGAGACTCAGCCAACCCATTCTGGGTATGAACATGAGCTACTGGATGTTCAACTGCAATGCCAGTTGCTTGGCAATAGTCTTGAAAGACTTGTGAAGTGAATTCCCCAGCATTGTCCAGACATATTTTTTAATCATGTTATCTAGAAAATGTGCCCCAACTTTATTATTTGTGCCAATAGCTTTGGAAAAGCTAGGTTGCGGGTGGACAAAAGGCACACAAACGATCATTTTGAAGATGCATATATTGGTATCATAAAGTACCGAAATGGACCACTTGATGGGTAAATTTGCCCACAAATGTCTCCATGTATTCTCTCCTAGAAGTTAGGAAACTCAAACCCCACTTTCAGGTGGGATGGTCTCGTGATTAGTTTACCCTTATAACAGGAGGGGGACAAGGAAAATCACCCTTTTGAAGAATCTTCATGTTCTTCAAATTATGTACATGGGATTGGGTTATGATGCTGTGCATCATTACCGATCATGGGTGACCTAGTCTATAATGCCAAAGACTGAATTCCGGTGATGTAGAACACTACTGGTGTACCATCAGATTATCTTCTATAGGTTGGATGTATGTTTGATAAGGCCCGACGAGAGTCCTTTAAAACATTCTAGGATGGTTTTAATACCATCCTTATGACGAGTAACATACAAATATTCAATATTATTGAAATCATCAGTTTCCAAGTGATATCCGTTTAAACGGATGTCCTTGACACTTAGTAGATTTCTGTTTGATTTTGGAGAAAATAAAGCATCTTTTATTATAACTTGTGTTAGGTTTGGGAGCAATAAAATTGCTTCACCTGATCCTTCTATTATATTATAGTCCCGAAATTGTAGTGACAGGACCATGATAATTAATGATGCTATTAAAATAGCATCTGTCTCGAAGGATCGTGTGCGTGGAGGCACTGTCCACTAGGCATTCACACTTCATCTCTAGAAAAGAATGTAAAAACTTTTATGAAAAGGAAAACTACATTCGATTCATAATTAAGATAAAGAAAGACATAATTGAAGGTACATCATACATTAATGAAAAAGTCTTTAAAGATAACTAAATCAGCTTTAGTCAAAGAAAGACATAAGTGACGTATATTGGCGTATATTGGCGCATATTGGCGCAAATTGGCTCATAGTGCTTTGTCGGAGTACGACGATGCCTTGCCGTAGATTCGGGGTGGTCGGAGTATGACGAAGAGGTGTGGTCGGAGTTCGGCGTCGACGTAGACGTATATGCGGGGTGTTGTCGGCGTTGGGTTGTGGGCTGGCGGTGATGGTCGGTGTCAAGGCTGTCGAGGGGAGTTCGAGGCGGTGCGAGGTGCTGGGCTTCGCTCGCCGGAGGGAGAACGTCGTCCGCTGCACTTGTTTTCGCAAGGAGATTTGATTTTGTTGGGTTTTAGTGTTTGGGAACGAAGGGGTATTTTCGTCTCTTTTTTCGTTAGGGTGTTATTCTAGCCAACTTTTTAAATTTGGTGGTAAAAATTAAAACCACTCGTTGACTGATGGCATTTACCCAATTTTCTCTCATATGACAGACTTTTGTTATTGTTCATAGTTTTGGATAGTCATAACTTGATGGTTTCTTTGATGAATACTCTAACAATTTATCTTTGGCATTTGTCTTACCTTTTCTTTTGGTCTCCCTTTAGACCTGCTCTCTCATGACAGCCATCAGCATCTCCAGCTATCATTGCCATCATCTTGTTTTGATTATTACCATTATTTGTGATCTAATTACTATTGAAACTTATTGTATCCTCAATATACTGTCATTATTGTTACAGAATAATGCGAAATATGTATGGCGTGTGTGTCTAAGCCACATATTTGTCTTAAAAAAAAATCCATCCTTCCTATTTTTCAGAATGACTAAACCGTTCATTTTGATCTTCATATTTTAAGAACCCAAATCACCAAATATACAGTGAACACACATGCTTTTACACATGCGTTTACATATTCATCTAGATGAAAATTAACATTTCCGATCATTTGAAAAAAATAAGGGAGAATAAACTTTTCGAGATTATATATGCGGCTTAGCCCGTAAATCATATGCGTCCTATTATTCACACACACACACATGGAAAATGATAACTAAATTGCATTAACTCAAAAATACTAGCATAATATACATTCTCAGAAATCAACAATGGCATCATCACCCTCAACTAGTCTAAGCTTGAGTAGAACCGAGTTAAAATTTCTTAGTACTGAACCCAAAACAAAAGGAACACATCAAATCCAGTTGGCTAAAGCAATACAAGAGCTGTGTTTTCCTTCTCACCACAAATAGAAGCACTGGTCGCACGAATATCCTCATAAATATCAAAGAAAAGAATAGTCTTATGCTTGGATACCTACTTCTCTCGTACAAATAGCAAGCACGAGCAAATATCAGTAAATTTTACCTTCAGTTTAAAACTACTCTGGATCAGCACCATTTCGTCTAAGAGGGATTTGATAGATTTTAGAGATAAAGTCTCTTTACGTGTGTTTTCTCACCACTATGATACTGTCGGATGATGATTCTTGATGATGATACGGTTGCATTGGCTGGCGTAGGATAACGTTGGCAGCTGACTGGGTACTGGGCGAGCTAACCCCGAACGGAAGAGACATCAATCCGAGCTATTTTAGCAAAGTCCGAGCTGATACTGTCGTTGAAGCTCAAGGACTTGTTGGTGAAATCAAGAGTATCTGACTTGTCATGTTGGAGCTTTGAAGACGGTTTGTCTTGTATATTTCCATGTCTTCTAGCTTCGTTTATAGAATGTTAAGCCTTGAGTCTTACTTGCTTAGCAACCCTCTTATCTATCTTATCTTATCCCTAAGAATGCCTTAGAAGCCATTAGATAGGGTTTATTAGCTTATCGTCTTTGATTTGGCTTCTTGTGCATCTTAGTTGGTTCAAGTTGAAGAACTAATCGATTAAATGACAATCTAATCGATTAAGATTTCTTCTTGAACCGACTAGTCATCTTGAGAATTTTAGCCTAATCTCTGTTGACCAACTAGTCGGTCCAAGAAGGTTCACCGACCGACTAGTGCTCAAACTAGTCGGTTAATGTTTCTTCTTAGACCGACTAGATTATCCTTCTTATTTCACTCATTTCTCTGTTGACTAACTAGTCCGTCCAAGAAGGTTCAACGACCGATTAGTTGTCAAACCAGTCGATTAGTGTCTCTTCTTAGACCGACTAGTTTATCGTGATGTTTTTATTAAAATCTCTGTTTCATAACCAGTCGGTCCAAGAAGTCCCACCGACCGACTAGTTCTCCATCTAATCGGTTAATGATCCTTCTTAGACCGATTAAGTTGCTTTAATTTTCCAGACGTTGGAGATTTTATTCCCACGATTTTTCTGGATCTGTTTTTATTATTCCCACGAAAATTCCTCTATTATGAGAGAGATTTCAGATCTACTTTTTGATATATCGATTATCATTTTGAAACTCTCGTTTTAATGAAAAGCTCTCTCTCTCTCTCTGACCTAATTCTCTCAAGAGATCTTGATCTTTTGTGCGATCTTTCTCCTGAAGGATTCAAGGATCACGATCATCATCCTAGCCATCTCCATCTGTTCATCTCGGTGGTGCTAGGGTTGCAATCGTTCTTTCGTGATCTCTTCTCATCATCTTTCCTTGCCCTAATACCGTAAGTATTTCTCAAGGCATAGAAATTTGTGGTGAGTATTTCATATTTAATTAAAACTTGTTATTTGAGTTTTGCTCTCGGTTTGTGAGAGGTTTGTGATCCCGGTTTGTGGGAGTCACGGTTCAATCTTTGTATCGATTTGTCTTGTAGTATTTTCTACAAGAAGTTTTTAGTGAAAGCTTAAGTTAGTGGACTCTAACTCAAGTAGCCGGAAGGGATCCGGGTGTCTGGGACGTAGGATCACCGGGAACAAGTCGGGAAAACTTGGGTGGATCCGAACCGATTATATCTATTGTGTGCATTGTGATCTTCTTGTTGTTCATCTTTATTCCGCATTGTTGTTTGTGTTTGCACGATAATTAGGAATTATCCTCTTGATTATTTTAAAGTACTATTCACCCACCCTCTAGTACTTGTGCAGTAGCTTCCAGGTTATTACAACATCCGAGCTTTTAAACAGCTTTATTGCTTTTGGCCGCCATTGATGGCAAGCTTAACGGTCAGTCATTAAATGCCTTCATTTTAAGCTAATGCTTTAAATGAAGAAGCACAACGGTCAGCTGAGCTGTCGTCTTAAATGAGGAAACGGTCGGCCTCATGTGAGGGCCTCGAGGCTGTTGGGCCGAAGTTGTGGGCTTTTACTGGGCTTTTGGGCATGCCCGCTCAAATAAACAACTGAATGATCATTGGAACAACCCAGTGATGTATCAATGGCCCCCATCTATCGAGCTCAACCACTGCGACAGCTGAGGCCGGATGTGGCACGCATTAATTGGACGGGTACAACAGTTGAGGCGACACATTTAATTTTAGCCCCCAAATTGCAAAACCCTAGAATTTGACCGCCGAAAAAACACAGAATTTAGAGCGTCGGTGCTCTGAGGTGTCGACACACATCGCAGATCGGACGGCTGAGCTTGCCTCAGGGGAGTGCTATTCTATGCATAAATAGAGAGTGGGGGCTGAAGAAAACTACTACTTCTGCTTTCTGATAAACTTGCCCCACTCTTGCCCTTGCTTTCTTCTTCTCCGTTTGACTTCGTCGCCGTCTGTAAGGTAGTCCCCTCTTTCGTTCATTCACCCTCCATCTCCTTCTTTTACAGACCTCGAAACCCTCGAAATAGCTGGACTGTGGACTGAGACAGAACGAGCTGTTTTGATCACTTCGCAAGGTCCTGTGGCGACGGCGTCAAAGCCCGCTACTGCTAGTATGGATGAACGTTCTTGGACGGATGAGCCTCTATGCTCCGATGATGTGCCAAAGGTCACCAAGACCCCAGAGCCCAAGTGCGCCCATAATAAAAGGAAGGCTTAGCTTGTTTTAGAGGTCCTTAGAGCTAGGACAGAAGATTCATGAATACTCCAAGTCTTAGTTCGAAACTTAGATAAGAAGCTTCTAAATTAGTTCGTCTCAGGTCGTAGATGGTCTCCGAGCCAAGTAGAATCTCTGTATTAGGTAGACGACTTGAAGTAAAAAACAAGGCTTGAAAAAACTCCCAAGTCTCAGGACATAGAGGACCGAGCTCAGCCATAGTGCCAACTATGTGTCCCCTTGACAGCTTGGGCTCGCGCACTGTGAAGGTGGGGAGCGCGATATGTGGAAGATCATCCACCAAGGCCATGGCCAAGCCAGACATAGAGAAAAAGCAACCCCAACCCATATGGCCAGAGCGGTTCGATGAGGAGAGCAGAGACGAACTAGACATCAATGGCTCACTAAAATCATCGCAATTGACCATACTGACTTGGCATAACAGAGAAGAGATGACACTGGTCGCATAATTGTCGATGTATCCATGCTGATATGTAGACCTGCACACTCCGTAGATGCTCTGCATTCCAAGGACCAAGAACTTCAATAATCTTGTGTGGACCTTCCCACTTGGCAGCGAGCTTGCCTTGACAAACAATCTCTGGGGTGAATTCTGCCTTCCTCAGGACTAGGTCACCCAAGCGAAAGCTCCTGCCCATGACTTTGGAATTATAGTACCGAGCTACCCGATGCTTCTGTCAGATGATAGTTGCAAGCGCTTGGTCTTATACATCATCAACAAGCTCTACATTTAGTCCAAGGCCTTCCAAATTCTTTCCCTCTCAAACTGCTTGAGACGAAGTGATTCCTCTCTGACCTTTACCAGGACTACCACCTCTGCTCCAAAGGCGAGCATGAGGGGGTGTCTCTCCTATGGCGTCCTTATAGGTCGTTCTATATGACCAGAGTATTCTTGGAAGCTCTTCTGGCCATGTATCACATGCGTCTCCAACCTTCTTGCGTAGTGGCTCTAATATGCACTTGTTGACTGCCTCCACTAATTCGTTGGTTTGAGAATGAGCTACGGAGGTGAAATTCAGTTTGATCTTCCATTCTGAACAGAATTCTTTAAAGCATGTGCAGTCAAACTACGGTCCATTATCCGTGACTATGGATCGAGGGATGCCGAATCGACTGCTGATTGATTTTCAGACAAAGCTCTTGATGTTCTTGCAAGTGATACTAGCCAATGGCTCAGCCTCTATCCACTTTGTGAAGTAGTCCACAACTACGACCAAGAACTTCCTTTGTCCGCTTGCAGGGGTGAAGGGACCGAGTATATCGAGTTTCCATTTTGCAAAATGTACAATGTTGATAATTGAAACTAGGTCGGCTACTAAATCCGAGCTGTGCTTTGCGAACTTTTGACACTCCAGACATTTTCGCACATGCTCAGCTACATCATCGACCATAGTTGGCCAATAATAGCTCTATCTCACGGCCTTTTAAGCGATTGCCCTCCCTCCGTAGTGATTTCCATCGAGGCCTTCCTAAATCTATTAAAGGATGTAATTGGCCTCATGTGGCCCCATGCACTTAAGATAGGGAAAAGCATCGAACTTAGCGCAGCACCTTCGGTAAAGTGCACCATCATGGAGCCCGTACCTTAGGCACTTTCTATCAAAATCAGCAGAGAGGTCCCTTCTGTTCTTCAAAGTTCTGAGGAAGACCCTAGCCAAACCTATGGGCGAGAGGAATGCTATAGAATGATATGAAGACTATGCGCATGCTTTCGCTGAGCTAAAAGAATACTTCAGCCCAAGGAAGGAGAGACACTAAGAATCTATCTTGCGGCTACCGAAGAAGCAGTTTGCTTGGCCCTTATCAAAGAAGAATAAGGAGTACAACAGTAGATCTACTACACAAGTCAGATCCTTCGAGGAGCCGAGGTCCAATACAGCCAGATAGAGAAGTTGGCATATGCCCTCATCTTGGCTACAAGAAGGCTCCGACCCTCTTTTTAGGTATATATACCATCCTAATCTTGACCGACACACATCTTGAGCAAACCTTGAAGAGACTAGATCGGTTAGGAAGGATGTTGAACTGGGGGAGGGGGGTTGACTGAGCAAATTTGACATTTACTACAAACTGAGGACGGCCATCAAATGGCAAGCTCTGGCAGACTTCATCACTGAGTGTACGTTAGATGATACATCTCCTGTCAAGGAAGCAACTATTAGCTCGATATTTGCTCCTCTCCCAACTTCTCTGGCTACCAATGACATACCCATCACCTCTTCAAAGAAGGACATGTATGGGTCGTTCAGGTATACGGGTCGGCAACTAAGTCGGGTATCGGAGCCGACACAGTCATTCAAGCCTCTAATGGGAACATCATGAAGTATGCTCTTCGGTTCAACTTTCCGACGACCACCAACGTGGTGGAGTATGAGGCCGTCATTATTGGCCTAAGGTTGTCTCATGCTCTATGCGCGCACACAGTTGGTTGCTCAGCAACTCCGGACTCATCATTAATCAGTTGCAGGAGAATATGAAGCTAGGGAGAGATAATGAAGCGTTATCTAAAAACTACCAAGGCAGAGCTCTCTCAGTTCATGCATATTGAGATCAATCACATCTTAGATCGAAGAATATCGGAATAGACGCTCTCTCCAAATTAGCTTCTTCATCACCGACAGAGTTGGGACGGGCTGTCTATGTTGAGAGCATCTTGAGCCCCAGCATATGTGAAGACAAGCAGATGAGCACCGACCAAGAACCGACTTGGATGGACCCTATTATCAAATACCTTAGCTAGAGTGAGGTGCTGATTAACAAACCAGAAGCACGGAAGTTAGAGAAGAGGGCCCTCGGGCTGATTTCGACAGAAAGCACCTAAAGGCAGCAATCCACCCAGTCAGCCTCTGGAGCTCTTTGATGGTTGCGTGCTCCTTCATGTTAATCAGTGCCGCGGTCTTCTCAGGATTGACCTCAATGTCACGGTATGTGATCATGAAGCTAAGGAACTTCCCAGATCAAACACCAAATGTACACTTCACAAGATACAGCCTGAGTTTGTGCTTCCTGATCTCCTCAAAAAGTCTTCGAGAGGTTGACAATATGTTCTGTCGAGCTCTCAGACTTGACGAGCATGTCATTAACATACACCTCTAGATTCTTTCAGATCTGAGAGCTAAGGGCCTTGTTTACCATCCATTGATAGGCCGCCCCAGCAATCTTCAATTCGAAGGGCATCTTTCTGTAACAGAAACTGCCTCGGTCGGTGATGAATGAGATCTTTACTTTATCACCGGGGGCCATTTGGATCTGATTGTAGCTAGAGAATGCATCCATAAAGCTTAGGAGCTCGTACCCCAATGAATTGTCCACGAGGTGGTTGATCTGAGGTAAAGTGAAACTATCTTTGGGACAGACCTTATTGAGATTGGTGAAATCTACACATATTCGTCATTTGATGTTTGCCTTCTTCACCATCACCACGTTGGTCAGCCAATCTGGATACCAGACTTCTCTGATGAAACCGGCCTCACATATTCGTCATTTGATGTGACCTTTCCACGCCTGGCATGTCATCTGTCGACCAAGCGCAGACGTCCACATTGGCTCGCAGGAACCCAATTAGCGCCTTTAGGTTCGGAGCAAGTCTTGACCTAATGGACATAGTCCTTCCTCATCCAAAACTGGGACCAGCTCGGATCCATCCACGGGAGCAAGTTGCTGATCAACAAAGTACTCATTGTTGTCGAGAAAGTCCATTGGATAGGTCTGCTCAGTTCCTCGTGCTTTGGCGGAAAGGGAGTAGCACGACCTCAAGTGAGCCTGTTTGCCCTTCACTCTTTCGACCCACTTGGGAGTCTGGAACTTGATCATCTGGTGGAAAGGAGAAACCACAGCATTGACCAAGTTAAGAAGTGGTCAACCTATTATAGGTCGAGCCGACTTTCACCACCATGAACTTCGTCATGCGAGTGACTATTTGCGGGTGCTTTCCGAGAGTGATTGGTAGAGTGATCATACATGCCATTGGGGTAGCATGACATGTAAAGTCAGCTATGGGGCTAGAGCATGCCTTTATGTCGAACGAGCTGAGTCCCATTTTCTCTAGTGTCGACATAAACGAAACGTCACAAGAGCTTCCCATGTCAACAAGCAGTCATTGCATCTTGGCCGAGCCAATAATGATCACATCATTATGTGGTAGCTCGACACCCTCAAGATCTTTATCTGAAAAATAGATAGGGGGTGAAGCGTCTATTGGCCTGTTTTGACCCACACTCGTGGTCATTGCCCTTTGAGCATACGACTTTCGGGCTTTGAAGGGTAGCCCGCCTGACGCTGGTCCACCAAAGATCATATCAATGATCCTAGTTATGGGTTGGGCTGTGGCAATTTTTTTCCCTCAGTCCTGTGCCTTCGAGGTGTCGTCCTCATGTCTCGTTTTTCGGGCATCGACAAATTTCCTCAAATGCCCACGGTGAATTTTCCCGTGATGAGTGACATTTCATCCTCATCATCGTCCGAGTCATCTGTGTCAAATGATATGTTGAAAGTGGGTACTTTCTTCGTATGAATGATGTCTTGTTTGTGAGCCATTGGGTTGCTAATTAGGTCTTCCATGGTAAGAGTAGAAAGATCATTCACTTCTCCTATTGCAATGGTCTTCTTCTCCTATTTTGGGATGCGGGCATGAAGGATCTTTCTCATCATTTCGACTTGATTATTATTCTTTCTAAGAGCGATCAAAGAATTAGTTATATCATTGAATTGAGTGTGCATATCCGAAATGGTCTTTTGGTCTTTTTTCTTGAATAGTTTGAACCTATGGACAAGCACATTAGTTTTAGATCGTTTTACTTTATTGGTTTCTTTATGGGTTACCTCGAGTGTGTACTATATTTCGTAGGCCAAAATAGATGTGTACATGTTTGTACTCGTTCGTATCCACGACGCAGAATAAGGCATTCATTACATTCGAATCCAAGGGTGTAAACTCCTTCATATCTGTCCATACAGAGCATGTGGTTATAGGCTTGTAGTAGGGTGATTCCATGATGTTTCATAGATCAAAATTGATAGATTAAAGATAGATCATCATCATCCTCTTCCAATAACTATAGTTTGAGCCATTGAACAAACTATAGTTATTGGAAGTTAGTTGTTGTCATCCTTTATCGGGCTCTGATACCAAGTACTAGATCCCGTGGATGGTCAATGGAAATACAAGAAGGGGTGAATTGTATTTAGAACAACCAAATAGAAATTCTAAAAGTAACTTAGATATTTCTTACAAAACTTAGTGAATTATGAAGAACGCGGTAAAAGGAGAGTAATAAAGCATGCAAACCAAAGAAGATCAATCGCAAATAAAAAGATTTTTATCTTGGTTTGGTTCTCCAAACCTACTTCAATCCTCAAGCCTTCTCACTTGATAGTTTTCACTAATCTTTCTTGCAAACCGTAAGAACAAAACTTTCTTAAAATCTTGAAAGCATGTTATCAACTGGTACACTTCTCTCAATTCCCTTTGTGAGGTTTTGCAGAAAATGACAAATACAAAACTCATATGCATTGATTGAGTGAATGGTGATTAGTATGAAGGCTTTTGGAGTGGGATTCTGCTTAGAGATTTAGAATTGTGAAGAATAAAAAATTGGATGAAAACCCTCTCTCTCTCTCTCTCTCTCTCTCTCTCTCTCTCTCTCTCTCTCTCTCTGTGTGTGTGTGTGTGTGTGTGTGTGTGTGTGTGTAGAGCTAGAATCTAACTTACAAAATATTTGATAAAACTAGCTGACATAACTGCCACAATGGATATATCATGAACATGCAACAGAAATAAACCAACTGATTAGATGATTAACAGCTTAATTAGTCAATTAGTATGTCAAACAGAAAAGAAGAATTAGCCTACACTAGTCGACTAATGTTTACGTTAGTAGACTAATCGCAGACAGAGTCGAAAAACAAGTCTATGATAGTCGATCAGAAAATCTATTGGTCAACTAATAGATGCCGTTTAAGTAACATTCTGTTCGAGTCCACTAAAAAACGGTTGGTCATGGCTAAAGATGAATTAGTTCAAGGTTAAAGATGTGAACATCTTTAAGGCATGAAACCTATTAAATGAGATATGTATGAGTGATCATGGCTTTACATCAATCTAAATAAAAAAAAGGAAAATAATACATCAAAATGATACAAAGTAAACATTGAGATCCATTTGATGCTTGAATATGAACAATGTCATTTGTTTTTGAATTGAACCTTGTCTCATCAAATCTTTGCATCATGTTAGAGCTGCACGATAGAGTTAGCATATAACACT
This sequence comes from Scilla litardierei, assembly GCA_030789695.1. Taxonomy (NCBI): domain Eukaryota; kingdom Viridiplantae; phylum Streptophyta; class Magnoliopsida; order Asparagales; family Asparagaceae; genus Scilla; species Scilla litardierei. The sequence continues at coordinate 819,228,616 of CM061142.1, forward strand.
ACATTTAATCATTATCGAAACCATCATGAGCTACCAAGCTTCGAATTAAGTATCACCAACTAACCGAGTGTCCAATGCCTTACGAAAGTGAATATCCACAATGGCTTCATGATGGCAGTTTTTAATTGAAATCTACCAATAGAGCTCGCAAAGCCAAGCAAGTTGCTTATGCAATATGTCATCAACATGTGATGCACCCTCTCAACCCCATTCTCTCAAAATGTTCTAATTCTATCAATTACTTTCATGCTACTTCTAATTTTTTATATAAAAAAGATAGAACAGTTTCGTAAGTTTGCACAAAAACTTGCTTAATTTACCTGTACAAAGAATCACAGAAGTTCTACAAATAGAGCTTGGCCGGCATTCACTTACCTCTAGCTTTCCAATCCTTGACTGCGGAGAGAAGTGACTGATCGGTTACAAGATTTTTGTTAGGCAACTTCATGTTCGTCAACGGAGAACTGTTGTGTGTTGCCAGCCATTTCTCTATTGCCCTACGCTCGTACGTATATCCATCAGAAGCAACACAAGGATCTTCCATCACCTCCTGCAAGAACATGACCATGACCATGAACGATCTACATCCAACAATTTTCCAAGCAATGTAACATCGAACTCTTGAGTCGTCAAACAGAAAAATACCAACCTTGAGTATTGGGCAGATGAAATGGCCCGGGGCTGCATGGGGCAAACTGCATGCTAAATCCTGTGCTTTGTCGGCAAAAGCTTTTAATCTTTCTAGCACAGGAAGAACTGTCTCCTTAAGCCCAGGCCGATCCTTTTGTCTCAATTCCACACAACCTACTCCAATAAGAGCCAATTCCCGAGTCTCTTTATCGGGCCATTGCCCGGCTCCAGAATCCAGAATATCGGCCAGCAAACCTTCCTCCATCGCAGTTTCTACCGTGTATGCAAGGCCTATGGGTGGCTTTCCGGTGAGCAGCTGCAAGATCACCATTCCCAACGCGTATGTGTCCGACTTTGGCGAGAGTCGTCCTGTTCTCTGGTACTCTGGGTCGATGTAGAAGAACGTGCCAACGGGTGTGGTATCCTTGTACATTGTAGAATTCGCTAAATTCATGGTGGGTAACAATGTGGAGATGCCCACGTCCCCTATCTTGCTCACAAAATTGCTATCAAGCAAAATGTTTGCAGGCTTGAGATCTCGGTGGATTATTGGATCTGGCTTCGAGTTGTGTAGGAAGACGAGAGCAGAGGCGGTCTCCCAAGCAATTCTGTAGCGGTAATGCCATGGAAGAGGTGGCGTGTTGTTCTTGCACTGCAGCCTATCTTCGAGGCTGCCGTTTTCCATGTACTCGTAAACAAGACAACCGTGATCCGGACATGCACCGAGCAGGAGCAGTAGATGTGGATGCCGAATTCTGCTTAGGATTTCAAGCTGCAAAAGGAATTTTGTGTTCCTATTTAACGCGACATTTGACTGAAAAATCAAGTTTGCTTCAGTATGATATTGTTGGCGGGTCTTTGAAATTTGGTTGATTAGTTCAGTTGTGATTTACAATTCTCCAAGTGTTGGATCGACTAACGGGAATTAGTAGGGTAAATTATGCTTTTTTTCTTATTTCTAAAATTATTAAGGGTAAATTACACAAAACATCCATGTAATTTGGTGGTTTCTGCACTAATACCACTTGTTTAAAATGCTGCACTAACCCTCAAGCTACTAATGAGATTCCTATAAAAAGGCTCATTTTCACTTAACCTCCTAATTAACATTATTCTGATTAATTATTAATATAAATTATTCTTAGAATCTCGGGTTAAAAGTTAAGATTAGGATTGGGATTAAGGTTATGGATGTTGGTTTTGGTGCGAAAGAGGTGGTGGCGTGAATAATGAGAGAATGGAAGTAGAGATAGTAATAAATTATGAACAGATGGAGAATATAGTGATGATGGGTTCGGAAGCATGGATACATCAATCATCAAGTCGTCGTATATCGTATACATGTTGAGCACGTGTGTCAGACATGCGTATCGGATATGATACTCTTATTTTAGTATACATTTTAGAATTTGCACAAGTTTTGTCGTGCCGTGTCTGGTCATCCATATGCTGGCACATTCGTACACATGCAATATACAAGATGGGTGAAAGGTTAGGGCTTAAGACAAGGGCTTGAATTTTTTAAACTATAATTGGTGAGGAGAATTGAAGGATGTAGTAGTTCTTGTGAATGGTTAGGGTTCTAATTTCGGTGAAGCTTGTGATGGATTTTGGAAGAGGTAGGGGTGGAGAGGAAGAGGAAGAAGGAAATTTGGGAGGAGATTAAGAGCTAACAGAATTTTAAGGACACATGATTATCACGTGACCCATTCCTTAACAGAAATTTTAACTATATTGCAGGTAAGAGTTTGCATTTTGAACTATATGGGGATGTTAGCATAGAACACATGGAACTACATGCGGTGTTAAAACAAAAAATAAACATCGGCTTTGCACATGCCAATTTAGGTGTTTTAAGGGCATTTTGTGAATAGTAAATCATTGATAGTCATGTAACAATCAACTAATGGTCTACTATAGGAAGTTAGTAGGCTAAATTATGCTTTTGTTGTTCTCATTCTTGAAATCAATAGTGTTTGTTTAGTTTCTCAGTTTATACACATAAGTCTTCTTAATGTTTCTTTCAAGGTTATCATGAACATTTTGGCTAACAGATTGTGTTAAGTAATACCCAAATTTTCTCTCTAATTGAATGTCCATTGGTTGATATTTATATGTTCTATGTATTTATTTTGCAAGCGTTGGTTTTGTAGGCATTGATAGTATAACTTCTATAAATTATATTGGAATTTGTAGAAAAATAGCATGGGCTAATTTGGATATTTCTGCTAATTAACCCTAATTAGGTTACTGTATCGATGCAGGTTGGTTTCCAACTGACTTCAAGCCGTAATAAAAAAATAAAGGAGAGCAAATAGAAGCCATAGATCAGAGGAGATAAAAAAAGGAGATCTTGGAATTAAAGTAAAAAAATAACTTCTTTTATTATATGGTCTTAGTAAATTCTAGATTGCATGAAGATATAGTTCATGTCTATAAGAATATTTTTCTCTTTAATTTGGGCGGAAAATAGTTGTGTTTGATTGATTTGTCGATGAAGATGATGGAATAATTTAAGTCAACCCATTCGATTGCTTAAAGTTTATTTCTTGATACATATACATGTTTTTCTATTAGAATTCAGGTGAGAAAAATTAGGACTACAGATGTTAATATCTCATAATGTATTAATACGAGACGATTTGAAGGGATTTCGATACATATTGGATGATTATATTGGTGATATAAAATATCTTACGATATAATTGTCATTGAGACCGATACGATATATATTGATTGAGATAGATACGATATATATTTCCTGATAATCGATCAATCAATATATTATAAGACAAAAAATTGGGTCATGGTTAGTTTTGTAAGATCATATATAAATTTGAAGTTCCATCAGCCTCATATTTAGGACTAAAATTGATCGATTACTCTTTTAAGCCAAAAACATCCAAATCTCTCCACTTGTCAATGATCACTGATATCACCGTCCTCATCAATGCTTGCCAACTATGTTAACCATCGTTGGAGTTCATAGGAGTTTGTAGACCCTTGCATATTGAGCTTTGCCAACCCTCAAGATCCCATATATCCTCACGGATAATCTAGGAATCTCTCAGTCTTTTACTCACCGACCTTTGTCTACTCCCATGGACCTTCGTAACTCTTATTTTCAGATTCTTAATACATCTCCTTTTTTATTATTTGTTCCATGATAAATCTGTTCATATTTTTAAGGATATTATGTATATGTAATTTACTTAATTATTGTACATGACAAATTTTACTTACGATATGTGATGTGAAATGATATATAATCATAGAAAATGATAAACTATATATATATATATATATAGGAAAATTTTCAAATGAGAACATTTCGCACCGTGCGAAAATGTTTTTATCTTTTTTTTGAAATTTTTTTTTTTCAAAAATTCTTTTTCCCACACTCATTATATGTTGTTATACCCCCCTCAAAAAATAATGGTTGAGAAATAATGTCATTTGGCCTTCGATCAAGCCATTTCATCAAATTCGCACGTTTTGAGACCGTTAAATTTGTAACGGGTGGATGGGTGCTCTAATGCCCAACGGGTTCACCCATTATTTTCCCTGGGGTATATAATTGTATGGATTAAACATCAAAAAAAGAATTTTTGAAAAAAAAATTTTCAAAAAAATAAAAAAAAGTTTTCGCACGGGCTTTCGCACGGGATTTTTCGCAACCGAAGATCACTCTATATATATATATATATATGCAAAAAATGTATCTAAGAACGTGTGCATGTATTGTTACCTCCGCACACCCCCTCTCCGGGGGTTTTAAAGTATTTTTTTGAATTTTTTTACAGTAGCTAGTTCTACATGTTAGGTAGCCCCCCCACAAAATTTCAAGTCAAACAAACACCATTTGGACATCGAAACATCCATCACAAAAACGTTGCGCAAAATAATCTAGAATTCTGGAATTTTTTTGCAACTTTTTTGTGATAGATGGTTCGATACCCAAATGGTGTTTGTTTGACATGAAATTTTGTGGGGGGCTACCTAACATGTAGAACTAGATACTGCAAAAAAAATTCAAAAAATACTTTAAAACCCCCAGAGATGGGGTGTGCGCAGGTATGTTACCCGTGCACGTTCTCAGGCACATTTGCCTATTATATATATATATATATATATATATATATATATATATATATATCTCTCTCTCTCTCTCTCTCTCTCTCTCTCTCTCTCTCTCTCTCTCTCTCTCTCTCTCTCTCTCGATATGGTAACTTTGATTAGGCCAGACACATGCTTTAAATCCTATTTGTTTTAAGGATTGTTGGTATATTCTGGTTCAATTTTTCAGCACCAAAAATTATTCATTAGTCCATTTTATGCCCGAATTTAATTTTCAGACCTTAAACCCATATAAAGGCTTGTTAAATCTACTATAAAGATAGAATAGTTACATTGATGCTAAGCAAGCTTTGTATTGTTGACTTTGTTGGTTTTGGGGGTATTTTAGAATAGTATTAGATTCAACTATTCTAATAGTGCCATAAGATTGACGGGTAATTTGTAAGGTTTTACGAACTCCTAAAGGTTCTTGAAATTATTTTGTTACTCGAGCCTTATAAGAAATTCTACTTTTCAGATTCGACGTGGAGATGAATTATATTTTATGATTTTCAAATTTGCGATTAAATATAAAGGCATGTGTATTATGGTTGAAATGGTTATTTTTCTTTCGATTGAATTGATTCATGTAAATATATCAAATTAGTAAACCAAACGTGCCAATTACGTTCATTGTGATTGTAGATACCGTTTCTGAACTACGGCCCACCAGCTGTGGGACCCAGTTGTAATGACCCATATTCTTGGGAATTTTCCAACGTTTCCCCCATATTTTCATAAAAATATTTCCTCTTTCCTCATTTTCTCTCTTTTCCTTACTTTTCCCTTTCTTTTATTTCTTGCTTTCTTTAACAAGCCCGCAAAGCCCAGGCACATATTCCCCTATTTCTTTCTCTATTTAATTCTTTCTTCATTCTTTTCTTAAGTGAGCCCAAAGCCCATAGAAAAGCCCAAGGCCCCCTTACTTATACTTTCTTCTACTCTACCTCTTCACTGTTTTCTAAAACCAAGAGGCCCACTTCTATAACTAACAAATTCATCCACTTCTTTCAAAGCCCTCAGCCGCCCCTTTCATTTTCCAAACGAACGACAGCTTTGCCCAAAGCCCAGAGAAAACATCGACCCACCCATGTAGGCTTCCTCACCGCTTTGCTCCTCGCCTTCGCCATCCTCAACACACTGTATCAATGGAAGTACAAGCCTCCTACTGTGGCTGATGTCCCGAGGTATGCTGGTTTTGGCAATCCAAACAAGCATTTGGAAATACCGGGCCATCCAGAGCTGCCTAGCTGGGGTAGCCCGGCAGTGGTTTAGAAACCTTTCAGGTGGTCGGTCGCCTCTTTTGCCGACCAACGAAAGAAGTTCATTTCTCACTTACTGTCTTGAAGGTGACAGATGTATCCCGAGTCTCTGGCTTCTATCAAGCACTGGCCCTACAAGTTCCACCGAGCTTTCCTTGCACGTTTCACCAGAGCTCATATGGCGATCGACGTATGCTCCAATGACATTGCCAGGTTGGTACTTTAGGTAGGCTTACGCGATGAGTCTGACTTGAAGTTTGAGACCTGCAAGCAAAGATCTTCGACCTTCGCTCACCTAGTGGGCCAGGTCAATAAATGCATAGACGCCGAGTTTAGGTGGAAGTTTATAAATACCGCTAGCGTATGGGTGTCGTAGCAAACGGGTGGATCTCAGAGAGGCAGTGATTTGATCACTGCTCAATCACGGACTTCGGTTAGCTACGCAAGAGATTGTCAGAGCAAGCGTGTAACTGGAAATGTCAATAATAAGAAAGACTAGGGCTATATATCCCTTCTATTGCAGGTTAGGCGTATGGTTAATCTAGCTTCTCAATCTATTAAAATAATGCTATTAGTGAGAATCGAATTCACAATCCTCGTCTCTCCACGTCTAACTATGGAGAAAAACTCAGATCTAAGTCTAGTCCTCTAATTAGAACTCCGATGCCTCGTCGGTAGCCCTAATTTGGTAGCTCTATTAATTGGATTCGATGGCTCGTCGATACCGTAATTAATAGAAAATCGATCTAATATTAATTTACATTTAACCAAGATCCTGATTTCTCGTCGGTGATTAGGGTTATGAATTAATTTAATGATTAAGTCGATATTAAACATGTTCCTAACTTGAACCCTAGCATTAATCAATAGATCGATCTTTGGAACGATCAACCCAATCTAACAACCTACATTAGGGTTCAACTTCGCCTAGATAAAGAAAATAATCACTGAGCATGGTAAGGACAGTCAAACACATCATATGAAATTGCATTCAATAATTAAAGGGAGAAAATGAAGAGCAATACCAATATGAAAGCAAAATATTCCAACTTTAATAATCAAAACAAAGCAGTAAAAGTCTTACAAAACTTGTAGGAGATAGCCGCCTAATACTCCAAGAAAACCTAATTAAACGTCGTCCAAAAACGATTACAAAAAGATGTTTTATACTCGCAATAATTACAGCAGAAACGGTTTTAAAACCCTCAAAATAACAAGCACACGGCCATGCTGTCGCCAAGCAGCCTTGGTAATCAAAGATCCGCGAATTGTGCACGGCCATGATATGTAGCGGCATGGTCGTGTTGACCCTTCAATAGCTACATCTCACGCAATTGTTGCATGGCCGTGCAGATGGATGCACGGTTGCGTCAACGCCTTCAGCTCTTTCCTTCATCTTCCATCTGCATGGCTGCGTCAACGCCTTCAGCTCGTCCCTTCATCTTCCGCAAATAGCCGTGCAGATGGCCGTGTCAATTTCTTCATAGCCTTCTCATTGTCATTCGCAAATGTTGCATGGCCGTGCAAATGGCTACGCGGCCGTGTCGCTAAAGTTCTCTCTTATTCTTCAAGGCGAACATGCTGGCACGGCCGTGCGTGTCAACACGGTCGTGTTGCCCTGTAATTGGCCCTTACTTTCTTCAATCCATCTCCGATCTTCGCGGATTCTCTTCTCTTGCTCCTCCAATCATTTCTTTGCATCGTTTTGAGCGCTTTCATCCCTGGAATATACAGTATGACCCCAAAGAGTAAAACGAACAAAAACAAGTGAAATATGCATGAAAAATGGTAATGAGACATGAAAAATACATCGATGAAGGGATGTAAAATTATAAAAAAAATACATTTAACAATCCCTCAAGCTAAACTCTTGCTTGTCCTAAAGCAAGACATGATATATAAATGAAAAACAGGAAGAAATTGCTAAGAAGATCCGAAGATCACCCTCTCAAATCAACCACGCATGCAAGCCTCACGGATCGCGATTGTTTTTTCCTTCTATTCATGTCTAAGGGATCTCACGATCTTCATTACATAGTTATATTCAAGAATTCTTTTTTCTAATCATGCAAGCTCATTACTAATAGTAATAAAAACGAGTATTAACATCGCTAATACTCCCCCTTCTTCTATTTTAAAATTTTCGAATTTTGAATTCAACATTTTTATTCTAGATTTCTTTATTTTGTCTATACTCTCATGACTTAACCTCAAACATGTGCCAGATCTGATGTGTCGTCTCACATTGAGACACTCGGTTGAATTCAGAACCTGTCACAGCACCAAATAAGGCATTCATGGCTTTTGCATTAAGATTACCTTTTTTCTTCTCTTCGGCTGACCATTTGTCCATTTCTGTTTCAGCTGGAGGTGTGTATTTGTTCTTTATGATGGTACATGCATCAATATCTAAGGACTATAGGTGTATTCTCATTTGGATCTTCCAGCTTGCATAGTTTGTGTCATTGAACAATGGTAATCGCATGGTGTGAGTCCCTCAAAGTGGTGTGAGATTGATGCTATCGTGTTAGCCTCGTTCTGATACCACGCGTCGGATCCTGTGGATAGCAGACCACACTAAAAGGCGGGTTGAATAGTGTTGTGTATAAAGATAAACTTTTTCGCGAATATAAAAACCCTTCTAATAAAGTTGCCTAAGTCTCCAAGAAGTGTTACCTGTTTTGGTACTTAATCAACACAAATATTAAAGCTCGTAATAAGATAAAGATCATGAGAATAGCAAAAATTAGATCACAAACAATATATAATGAGCATAGAGACAATAAGAGTAGTCACAGCACAAACACTGAAAATTTATCATGGTTCCCCACAACCTGGGTACGTCCAGTCCTCGACCTCCCTCAGGATTTAATCCACTATTGCAAAACCTACCATATACTTACTTAGCTCCACTTGTTAGGATTTCCTAACCACCTAGTTACATCAAAACTAGGATTTCAAACCAAGTACATCAACACCCCTTTCGCAAGGGAATACAACACCTTACCGATCGAGTTACCAACGCCTTTCTGTAAGTCTTACAAACATTTGGCTATGATCGTTACACTCTTTTGATCCTATAGCCAAAATAATGGAGCTTTTGTGATTTGTGTGGCTATATAAATGAATCAAACCCCTCAAAATAATTTTGAATAAAGAGAAGATCAAAAATAACTTGAATCAAATCTCATAAAGATTAAAACTTTAAGAATAGAGATTTAAAATCAAGCTAATTAGAGGCCAAAAGATGTATTAAAAGAACTGAAAAAATTAAGCACATAAATTAAAACTATGGGCAAAAAGAGCTTTTAGAACAAGAAAGCTTTTGAAAATTTGCTTGAAAAATATAAGAAATTGATCAAGAATTGATGTCTAAAAGCTTTGAACTCTCGGATACATATATAAGGGAGAATAATTCAAAACGAGTGCATAAAACCCTCCTCCAACAGCTAGAAATGACTAGTTTGCGTAAATCCCGGTTTCCATTAAAGCTCACCGTTTGACTCAGATAGTTGGCTATCTCCAGGAGATAGTCGGCTACATTTTTGTCAATAGTCGGCTATCTAAATGAAATAGTTAGCTAGTATAGTCCAGAAAATTTTAGTTCAAGTCATGCTCACAGATAGCCGGCTATCAAGGTGTGGATAGTCGGCTATGCTGTGACACATGAGTTTTTCTCTATGAAAATACTTTGAAATCATTTAAAAACTAGTATATAATAATTAAAACATATTAATACAATTTGAAATCATTTTTCTAGTATTTATGCGTGTAGCTCCAAGATTTAGCTTTTACAATCTAAGACTCTTACTTACATTCTTTTACATTTTTTGAGTCTTGAGTCTTATCTTGCTTGTCTTGAGCCATTGAGTCTTCATTTTGGGTCCTCATTTGAGTCTTCATTTGTTCCATGTCTTGACTCTTGAATGGCTCCATGATCATAGCTTCTATGTCTTCGTTTTTGAGCTACGCCACATCTTAGTTCGTCTTGGCTTTATCACATTGTTCATTCGATTGTTTATATACTACACATTTGATTTAAATCATTAGCACTATATCATTTGTGAACATCATCAAAACTCCACTGGGGTGTCCCAATATCCCAACACATACATCATCATGATAATAATAACACAAAGAATGATAATAAAGTATTCGTAAGGGACCAACAGCATAAACTCATGCCATAGCTTGATAGTTGTGCCAATAGTTAATTGCTCGTTATTTATTTATTAGACTTGTCATCAACACCATTGCATTTCTCATGCATTAGATAGCATATGTAAAAGCTCATCTTAGTCGTGTTAACCAGTATTTACCCAGACACAAGACACGCGTGTCAAGTGTCTGAGTGTCCTAAAGCGTCTAACATGGCAAATTCTAAATAATAGGGTACCGGGACATCCTACACAAATATACATAAATTTTATACATACATATGTACACATCTCATATGTAGGGGACACTATAGACTATATTTAATTCTACTTGTTTACCTACCATGTCATCGGCGTAGTTTACAAAAAGAATGACTCGGGCATGGATGTCTGGGAGTAAGAAAATGTCACACACGTCAAATATTCATGTTTTCCTTGTTCTTTCCTGGATTCTCTTTGGATATTTGTTCTACTGATGTCGTTGTTTTTAATATATTGGTACACTATTTTGGTTTTTTATGAGTCATGTCCGAGTTATGGAACCCAGGTGTCCAAATGCTTTGAAGTGTCTGGGTGTTTGATACGGGCAAAATTCTGTAAAATTGCAGTGTCCTGGTAACAGTGGTTTTAACCACTTTTTGACATCTTGACAAGGATGATAGCATAAAAAATACTTTCCGCAAAAGATGTGACCTTTTGCTGCTTTTACCATAACTCATAAAATTAAAAAGTAAAAAAACATAATTTCATACCTCTTGCTTGAATTGCTTGGTTCCCCCACCCTCGTTGGAGTGGAGAATTTTCACTGCTGCTATCGTGTGGTGGAAACTAGCCTTATAAACCATTCCATTTGCCCCTGATCCAATTTTAAGAGCATCAGAGAATGATGATGTTGCAGATTCAATGTCTTCCCATGTGTACTTCTTGTATTGCTCATGACTGCAAGCAAGAGCCCTCTCCAGTCTCTCTTTTTCAGTGGCTTCGCGAGCAGCATTGTCCTCAGAATCCTTTCTATACAACGCCTCCTTTTCAGCACATCCCCTCACATACTCAGCCTCCTTTTCTGCAGCTTCCCGTCTTTCCCTTTCTATTCTGGCCATTTCTCTGGCCCTCTCTTCTCTAATCCTTATCTCACTGAATCTCAATGCTTCTTCCTCACGGCGTGCACTTAATTCATTCACCTAACATTAAAATCACAGACTTAGAACAGAACATCATGGATTTTGATCAGATATAAAGCCTGTCCCAAATAAAAAATGGGGTTTTACCTGATGGGATGCATCAAAAGATTCATTCTGAGCTACTTCATACATCCCTCGAAGATGCCTCAGTTCAATTCTCAGCCTTTCCAGCTCAAAATCCACATTAACCTGCACGTGAACAAGAGACCTAAATAAACCATTATTGCACATTGTCAATGCTTTGAACTTTGCTCAGGAGTTTTGTTGCATCAGAAATGGTGCATTTGTTGCCATTGGATGCTTAAGCATTGTAATTTTGCTAAACATGCAGTTGTGGGTTCTAGCATTACTTTTTATCAAAAAAGGGATTCTAGAATATTTAATCCATGAGATTCAACAATACATTTCTTGTCAGTTTGTTGGAATGTGAAGTTAAAAGGGGTTTTGCCATGTACAAAATGTTCTAGCAGGCAACTATTTAATGCCTTCCTCTCAGTCATACTAATAGACTGAATGAAACAAACAAAATTCTCTTTTTTTTTTCTTTTTTGAGAAAGAAAAACAAAAATTCTCACTAAACTATTCATAAATGTTGATGCAAGTCTATGTCAGAAGCATACTAACCCCACAAAAAGGAATATATTTCATTTGGGTACCAATTCATCCATATTCCAACCAAGGTTTTAGGTCTCGGTTTCGGTCTGGGTATCGTTCTTCCCAAAATTTAGGTTTCGGTATCGGTATCGCCCGTTTCGGCGGTTTCAGAAGCAAGTTTCGGTTTCGTCCGTATCACTAGTTTCGGTAGTTTCGTTTCGAGTATCGGTTTCGGAGATACTTTAAATATGTATATACTATATACACACAGTGATGGTTTTGGAATTTCTTAAATCTAAACTTATCAAATACTATTAAATACTTAACAAACTAAAATATTAATCATTTACTATCAAATACTAAATACTAAATAGATAAACTAAATTTGAGTTCGTAATCATATCAAATACTAAATACCTAAAGTTTGGTACTTAAATACTAAATATTAGATAAATGAATAGATTCCAAAGCTTGCCTTGCGCACCCACAGTTTTACCTTGCGCACATACCACTTATTTACAAGTTTGCCAAAAAAATTGTTGGGCGTTGCTTTGCGCACCCACCATTATGCTTTGTGCACATACCACTTATTTACAGGCTTGCCACAAAATATCCGCTTAATATGCGCATCGACTGTTTTACTTTACGCACATACCACTTATTTACAAGTTTGCCTTTTTAAAGAAAGCAGCATCTCCTAAAAGGCGACTTGGGCCTCTCTCTCTTTGCTCTCTCACTCTCACGCTAGATGGTCGAGGTGGGTTCGGTGAGGCAGGAGGCAGGTTCGGCGAGGCGATGACGCGATGAGGTGAGTTCAATTTTTTCATCATGTTCCTTTTGTCCTTTTTCTTATTTTTTTAGCAATTTTTTCTTAGTTCTGCCTCTTCTTCGTCTAATTCTTAATTATTTACAAGCCGAAACCCTAGAGTTTTCTCATCTCTTTTAACCGAGCTTTCTAAGCAACTTATTGATTCACGAAATTTTTTTAGGGTTTTTTAGAGAATTTTTATTTAATTACACATTCTTCTCCCCCGTCTTCGACTGGTACTGAACGGTATCGGTCAGTTTCGACATGTATCGGTCAGTTTCGGCAGGTATCAGTTGAAACTGACCGATACCGTTCAGTATCGGTCGATATTGAAACTAACCATTGGTTTCGGTATCGTCAACGGCCGATACCGATATGATACGGTCGATACCTATTGGTATCGGCCGACCTCAAACCCTGAATTTCCAACAACCTTTTGCATGAATGGACAAATAGATAACCCCATATATAAATGTGACACATTGATATTTAGGTTTTCTAAAAACAAGAAGCATAAAGGGATCACATGTTGAGTTTATTTTCTTCCGTGAAGAAAAAGAAAAAGAAAAAGAAAGAGAAATGCATCAAAAAAGATACAGCTCAGAAATCAGAATTGTCACTAATTCATTAAAGAGAGTCAATTCCTTTCCTTGACAAGTATGTATGCTGTTTGCATATACTATACAGGAAGGCATGAAACATTGTACGGGAGTCCTAGACTCTTTCGAATAGATGTACAAATACAAAGTAGTGCCATAGCAAAAAATACCCTACCAGTAACAATGCACTTCCAATAACAAAGCTAGCAGTTCTTACACATGCAGAAGTCCATGTCAGTGGAGTCAAAAAATACACTTACCTCATTCGGATAAAGCGGAGAATTATTCACAATATCTGATGCCGACGCCTGATCAGAATTCCATGAGAGCATATCTGTTTGAGAGCTTTTGTAACTAGATGGTGTGCTGTCGATTCGCTGCATCGACTTATTTGAACTGGAACTCGTAAAATCTTCATTACTAGGAAAAGATACAATTCCAGTATGGAACATATCATCATGGCATTGTATCATATCAACAAAGCCCTGGTTTATAACTTTAAGAGCTTGGTTTCGCTGACTTGGAAGAGATTGTGAACAAGAAAGAGATAAATTTGACATCTCTGAGTTTATCCATTCTGAATGCAGGGGGGAAAAGGCAGCACAAAAAAGTAAGAACAAAGTCCCAATCATTGTAAACAGGAGACAAGTGCCAATAACATTATTCCAGAAAATAATGATCTTTAACTAAGCTGAATATTAAATAGAACTCTTGGTCTGCCAAAGCTCGTAAACTACGCATAGTCCTTCCCCTGATAAAATTAAGCAATATATAAATTGTCCCCAAACTATAGTTGAATACACCAGAACTAATAAAAGGTATAGATATATGCATTTGGCGTTTTTCATCTCGCAAGAAGCAACAATAAATGCAATGTTGAATTCGACTTGACTTTCCCCAAGGAGCAAGAATCACAACAGCTCCTTGGTTGCATGAATTTAATTTGCATGCCAAAAAGGATAGGTCTATCTCACTACCAACTACATTAAACTTATTTTCATAGGCCCTTGCTTATAGCAGAGGGTTGATTGCCAAGTTAATAGCCTGTCTTAACCCGATAGAATCTTAAACAATCCTATGGTAGAACCTTCTCAACTTTAAGTCCTACGCCTGCCTATTTAGAGGGATAGCCAACTTTCTTGCAGACATGAAAATAAGAGAATGCCAATAATCACATTATGCAATATAAGACAGATAGGAACCTCTAGTATAAAATGGATGTTTTCCTTCTGAATAGCCAACTCACACATGTCAGGTTCCGACCAAAGATGAAAACACTAATATTATGGATGGATCATAAACATCTGGGGGTGTAGTTATTGTGAAATTCATGAAGCCCTATTTCAAGGAATTAATTCATAGTAACATATACAATTTTAGCCTGGTAATGCCAGTTTAAAGAAAGGTAGAGTTCAATACTTTTAAATTTTTATTTTCACATGATTCTCCCTCTAAAAAACGATTTACAACCTGCCAGCGCAAAATTCTTTTAAGTAGCACCTGTTACAAGAAGCTTTTGTTACCTGATTGTCCACTAGAAGAATGGCTCAAACTGCTGCAGGAAACATTACTTGAAGTACATTCATGCACAGTACTGTCAACTGCCCCAGACGTTGATGCATGCACACATGACAATTTTCCTTTCGAAACAACATATAACATGCAAAAGGTTGGAATACATTCTGATATTCTGGTAGACATTTTGCTGCCTCTAAATTTCCTGTTAATATAATTTGTATAAGCAAAAACCCGGCATAAGACATCAATTTAATACACACGTGGGTGCATGCTTGCAGAAAGATTAGAAACCATGACGATAAATGAGAATTTTATATGTTAAAGCAGGCGAATTCACTAAATCACACTGGATAAGAAGACCACAGATAGTCATTAACTATGCTGCATGATTATGTCCGAACACATGACTTCGGAATTCACTAAACACATCTTGGACATGTTGGACATGGACGCATGCCCCGCATGTTTCTTAAAAAGAAAAAAGTTCAAGTCAGGACACGGACATGACACGGCTTGGATCAGTTTGGATGATAAAAGGATATTTTCTGTCATTGAACGCGAAACGTGTTGAATATGCTTCTCTTTCTATGTCCTCGTCATCCCATCCTTCTCTTTTCATCTCCTTTGTTTCTATCTGCTCTTTTCTTCTTTCATCTCCATGTCTGCATTTTTCTCTTGCCTCGCATGCAGTGACGACAACACCTAATGGTACCAACCCAGCGACGATGATGCTTGACAACAACAGCCCCAGAGAATTAGGAATGATGACAACAGCGGCACCGACAACGACCCTTGGCAAATATACAACCACAAAGAAAGTAATCTGTGCCTACCTATCTTCTCTCTTCTATGAATTTTCAGGATAGTAATTTTTGGCTGTCTTTCTTGAATTGTTAAAATATAAGATTCATCTTAATTCAATTTAGTCTTTACAAATTAAAGCTGCTCAGGGTTTCATTTTAATAAATAATATTAGTTTTGAGTTTAGATATTATGATAATTCTAATGCTACATTTAGACGTTATAAGTTTGGATGTTTTCAATTTAGGGAGTTAAAATTTTACAGACTTAAAATTTAGAAATTTAGAAAAAAGGGGTATTTAGTGTTTGATTTGATAAATATATGATTGATTTTCCCTGGAAAGTTTATGTGATATCATAATTATGAATATTTGTGATGAATGTTAAGAGCTTTTTCATGATAAATTTGAGATTGCGACTATTTTGCATGGTGAACTCTCATTGTGGTGTATGTAACTATTTTGTGGGTGCGCCAAGTTTTGCATCATGGTATATGTTTTTTTTCTTTTGCATGATAATTTATTAATATTTGTGAATATTAGGAATTTAGGATTAAAAACTTTATGGAACAGTAATTATTTGACTAGTGTTCTTTGGTCTCATTGAAGAGCTTTGTGAGTTTGTGAATATGACTTATTATTTCATTGACTATAATTTTTAAATTGTTGTCGTGAAATGTTTTTATTTGTAAATGTTGCATATCAAATTGGTATTTGTGGGTAGCAAGATATCTACTTCTGGATGTTTCATAGGTTGGTATAATAGTAGCGAAGAAGAGGATGATAATTCATCTCTCTGAAAGTAATGTAACAAAAACTAGAAAATGGGGGAAAAGAGGAAACTGACAATCGAAATGCAAATATTGTAATGAACATTGAAACGAGTCATAATTATTGCAAATTCCCTATGTCAAAATTAAGATGTACCCATCCATCAAAACCAGTCATTTGAATGAATTGAAAAAGTAATGGATTGTGTATCCTAAATCTTCAAGTGTGGTCGGCGTGACATGCGCCAGTAAATGAAGCAAAGAAGGAAAATTACTATGTTGAAAAAACCATTTAAATGGGGGGAGCAAGAGAAGAGTTGAATGCTATTATTGCAAGATTATTCCATTCTCAATAATTTTCGTTTAATTTGACAAGAAATCCATATTATGCAATGTCATTTGCATATGCAGCCAACCCAATTTCCATCCATGACCCCAACCGGAAACAACGTGTTGAGGACCTCTATTTTGCAAAATAATAGAGCTAACATTGAGATGATGTTAAAACCCGTTAAGAACAAATGAAAATTAAAGAGTTTCAGTTTTTGTAATGAATATTAAATACACAAAGACCCATTATTAACTTCATGACAGTCATTGAAAGCGGACCCATATTCTTGATCTCCTTAAATGTCGAAGGATTTAATAGAAGTTTTGTACTACAGATTGACTTATGGACAGGATTAAAGGGTTGATCCTTAACATGTTGTATTGATCATCACCGACAACACATAAGCGTGTATGTCAACATGTAATATTATGGAGGATATTTATCCTCGTATCTTTTGTACACCAAGAATTGTGCACTCTCAATCTTGCTCTTATAACCAAGATTTTAAATATTGGATATTTAAGATTGTATCAGATGGGTCTTTTCCTTACCAAATAGTAGAAATCAAATGATACATTAGGGGACTTGAGAGCATATCGAGGATTTATATTTGTTTGTTTTATATATCATATATATACATATAAATGTTGATAAGTTAAGAATAGTCTAATGTCCTAAGTATCATCTATATAATAAAAATATTAGTATACACATGCAAAGATACACAAGGATTATGTATGTTGGTAAATGTAATGAAATAAATCACAAAAATGAATAGTGAGATAAATTTTAATTAACTCATACAACGTGATAAATTTCATCTACCATTTACTTGGAATTGGATGAATGAAATAACATTGATGAGATGAAATCCTCTTGCTAAATTAAGGACATTTGATTTTGAAATTTTAAAAAATGAAAACTAAAGATAAGAGGCTAGTATCATTTTGGTTTTGGAACTCACGATCCTTTGGTTATAACTTCAAAATCAAAAAGGAAAGAAGTAAAATCAAGGGTCTTGCTGATTTAGATATAAAATAAAAATGCTTTTGTGATTAAGCTAAATTGTTCTTGTTTTCGATTATGGTCACTTTAGCCTGAAGAAAGTGGGTGAAATATCGATTAAATATCTTTCTGTCTTTATTTTTAATTAAGCTTTTTTTATCCTGTTTTCATCCGTATTACCGGTTTTGCTTCATCGTTCATGATTCATCGCTTATTTCATGTTATTATTGGGGCTATATAAAGGCCCAAATGAGAACGAGGAAACATAATTAAAGAATTTGGAAGGAGAGATAAATAGATTCATGTAATGGTGAGATTTTTATTAAAACATAATGGGCAACAGGTTTATCATTTAGTAAGCAATTAATTTTCTGGTTTTAAGCCATTTAACAAGTAAACCGAATATGATCCATAACAGCTAATAATATGCAATAAGGATATATTAGCTGATATTCAAAACATCTGCCAATGGAGTATCAACATGATAAAAACGATATTTTTGCCATATCATAGCAGAAGGCCCTAAAAAGGAATGTATCGACGTATGTATCGATCAATATTTGGAATAGTCGAAGAATATATGTGCACCAAAGAACACTGAAGCAAATGAGATAACTTATAACTGGCGTCATTGAATCACCAATGTTTCCACAAAGATGCTATTTTTATAATTAATTTTATTATGGATCTCTTCATAAGGCTTGCAACGCTCAATGAGCATGTGAATATGAATCTTTTGCAAAGGTAAAATTTGCCTCTATCATTATCACATTAAGGAGGTTCAAAACACTCAAAATAGGCATTCAACATTTAGTTCTTTGTGAATGTGTTAGATCCGTGCGCGGCTAAAGAGGGGAGGAAATTACTTTGCGCACAACAAGTCATGGAGAAATTACTTTGCGCACAAATCTAACAGAATGATGATGTAAGAAAAGCACGTGAAAAACAAAATTCTAAATGAAAGGCGGTAGGACAAGATTGAGTATGATTTTCATCAATGGAGTCCATTTCTGGTAGATTTACAGACTGCTGACACCAATAAGACATCTGATTTTGATCTGAGATATATGACATGAGGATAAGAACTGAAAAGTGGTATTTATTGACACGAAAGAAATATATGATAAATCTTCTTTTTTGATGTGAAACATAAAATTTTGTCTAATTGGGATGATAAAAGCTATACACCTCTTTATTCTTTTAAAACTCAATAGAGCTCTTTAATGTTTAGTACATTCATTGAACCTGCGGCAAACCCTTGAGTTTAAATTAAAAGGAAACATACTTATATACATGTTATTTTTATTAAGTCATTTAGTCAATCTATTTATATTTCTTTCATTTGAATAGCTATTATAGTCCAGAATGGCTTCTTGAAAGTACAAATATAGTGGCTCCCCCTTAAGATAAAGAGATATCTAGAGAATGAGCTATATGTTTAAAGAAATATTTTCGCAACTCCCAAAAAAGACGGACAGTGAACACTAAGTTTGCTAAATTCTCGGTCGCATTGGACAGAAGATTTATGAAACTGAAACAGTGTTGGGTTCATTATGGCTCTTCAACACCAGCTTTACAGCCTTTGTCCCTCAAGCTTTTAAGCCAACCTTGTTCTTCATCATGCTGTGAAAAGAAATCAAGTGCATGCATGCATTAAAGAGGAACAAAGTGATGCAGGTAGCAAGTGAAAGACTTGGTTCTTATGCATAGCAAACTGTCTTCTTTTGTGAAGCAATCCGCAATATATCCAAGGAGGAACAAAAATGCAGGATGTTAGTGGAGATGGATTCAAATCGTTTGAGAGTTGCGATATGTTGGAGTTTGCCCATCTTTGTCTTGACAGGCCCGGAATGGAAGCCGGTTCTTTGTGGTTGCAGATGGTGATGACTACATTGAAGTTGGAGAAAGTTAAAATGGAGACTTTCATCTTAGTTATCTTCTCAATTTTGCATGGTGGGTGAAATATTAGTTGTACAATATATTTGTTCTCATTATAGACATGAATATGAGTCTTTTCTTTTGTATGGATATATATTATACATTTGAGGTTGAGGGGGGTTGATATGACATTTGTCCAATGTGGCATGTGAAGAAGGGTGCCACATGAGATGCTCCATCATCCCCAAAAACAACCAAAACCCAAAAACACACCCCACCCCCCCCCCCCCCCCCCACACACCCAAAAGCAAAACATCCAAAACCCCACCCCCAATCAAAAAAGCCCAAAACCCCCAAGAAAATACCCCTCCACTCTTTCCATTTAACCCAGTTTTGCACCCAGCGAAACATGTATGGGTCCTGCGTCCGGATTGTGTGGGTGTTTTTTGGGTGCATGTGCACAAAGTGCATGAATTATTTCTACTGTAGTATTGTTTATCGACGGGTGTTTGCGTAATGTACATGAATATCACTTTAAGCTTTATCACTACTTCGAGGAGAACGATGAAGGCGAGGTGGAGGGCGGCAAACCCCGATGTGGACGTCTGCATGGTCGCCAAGTCCCTGTCGATGCCATGCGGGCTGTCGCAACCCCTGCAGGCCACTGCAGGTGACCGGCAGCCCCCTGCAGGTGGCTGGCTACAACAGGACCGCCAAGGCCTCTGTGGTCCCTTGGTGGCCCGCCAACAGCACGACAAGCAACAAATGGATCATCCTGGTTTTCGAAGGGCTCTCCGAGACTTTGACAACGATTTTTGGTTTTCTTCTTGTGCCTGAGGATGACTTCGAGGACCTCCAGGGCCTTCGTGGACCTCGCTACGCGGCAGAGAGGCAACGACGTCGAGTACTTCCAGCTTACGGAGAGTTCCGAGAGGATTATGACGAGAACTAGGGTTTCGAGGAGGATGTGGATGACTACAATTGGGAGGAGAATGACTGGAGAGACCATCGGGGCAGAGGCGATGGTCCTTTGAGGGGCTATTGGCAATGCAGGAAGGGGCAGCTCATCCACATCAATATAAACAGACAGTAGATTTCAATATCGGTAACATGATCAGGAAGCTAACGATACTCATATTTGAGGGAGAAGACCCGGATGGATGGATATATAGAGTAAAGAGATATTTTGAGGTGATGTGTCTCACTGAAGCACATAGATTGAAGGCGGCGAGAGTATGCTTAGAGCAAGAAGCTTTATCATGATACCGATGGAGACAGCAGCAACAACAGATTTGCTCATAGGAGGAGTTCACAGGATGTCTGTTAGACCGGTTCCGAGAGACTTGGGGGGAGACCTATATGAGCAGCTCCACGCACTGAGGCAGGAGGGTACGGTGAGGGACTATATCAAGAAATTCGAGATGCTTGCAGGTCTTGTTCATAGAGTCTCAGGGGAGTCCTTAGAGGGATGTTTCATGAATAGACTCAAACCAAGCATACGGACGGAGCTACGCATACAGAGACCCAGAGGGCCGCTAAACAAGATGCATTTGGCTCGGATAGTGAAGGACAGACTTACAAAGGAGCGGCGCGCCAGGGGAGCATGGACCGAATCCACTTCTCGCAGCCAGGTAGCGACAGTGAAGGAGAAGACGCCATCAAAGAGGGCTCCAGTCCAGCGAAGAGAAGAACAGTGAGCCATGACCAGAAGGACAGTTTCGGCACATGACAAATGCTGAGATGAGGGACAAGCGGTCCAATGGATTATGTTTCAGCAGCGATGAAAAGTTCATCTCAGGACACCATTGTCGTGATCATGCTTTACAACTGTTGATAGCAAGCAAAGATGAAGAGGGAGATGAGACAACCGGAGACAAGTATCTTCACTTGGAGTAGCATTCCCACGAACTATATGCACCACCTTGAGGACAATGTGGTTCTTTAGGGACGAAGTAATGATGCATTTTGCATCAGAGACATTTTCAGAATTTTTAGATCTTAGGGGTGTCTTTTTGAAATTTTCAAATTTAGGGGTGTTTTGGTAATTTTGGTTATTTTCATATTAGTATTTGTAGGTGACAGCTAGGGTTGGGAAAGGGGTTAAATATTATGGAAGAAATCATATATCTAGGAGGTTTAGACTTTTCCTTTAAAGTAAAAGCTAGTCTTTGGAGATTTAGGCTTTCATCTCGGATCCAAAGCTAGGAGAGCCTCCTCTCGAATCGAGGCCACCTATCTTGTTTCGTTTTATTCCTATCAATAAAAATACCACCTTTCTTCTCAAAATCTCTTCTCTAGCCCTAAAAATCCTACATTTATCATAAAATCACATCTTTCACCCTAAACCATCAAAACCCTAATTTTATCCCCAAAATCATATTAGGATCGCATCATAATCTCATGCAACCCTTAATCTAACAATCACGAGATTTTAAGGTGAAAATTCATATTTGGACGAGAATCCAAATCTAGGGCAAGAATTGAAAGCTTTGGAGAAGGAACAAAGAAAAGGAAGATTTTGTCGAAGGACTTCTTGAGGACGCCGATTACTACTTCGAGGAAGACGCGAAAGACGACGAAAGGAGTGGGGACCCACACCGCCAACCACAAAGGCCCCTACATGGCCGGCCATCCCCTGCAGTCAATCTGCAGAAGCGCCCGGCCCCTGCAAGCCAACAGCAAGGGCGCCCAACCCCTACAGACACTTCACAAGGGTAGACAGCACCCCTGCAGGGGCAGACAGCCCCTGCAGTGGCCTGCAGAGGCGCCAGGCCCCTACAAGGCCGCATGCATTGTTCCTACAGGGCGTCAGCGACTGTGCGGGCATCCAGAGAGAGCGACGAGGGTTCTAGGGACCCCTGGCGACACACCGAGACACCAGCGGCCCTCAGAATTACCTCCTGGAGCGGGACGATAACTTTCGGGGGCCCGCGGCCCTCGATATGTGGCGGAGAGGCGACAACATCTACTTCCAATCTACAATGAGTTCCCTTGTGACTACGAGGATGACGCAGCTTTTGATTAGGGCGGTGGGGACATGCCCTGGGGCGATGTGGACTAGGGAGGAAATGACGACGGCAGCAACGCTCCTGCGAGGGGCTATGGATGTCCCAGGGACTTCAAATGTGACGCTTATCATACCCATCGGTATAGACATGCTGGAGGACGCATAGGGCATAGGAACATTGGAGTCGACAGAAAGGTGAGGAAGCTCAAGATGCCGCTATTCGAGAGAAATGACCCATATGGCTGGATCTACTAGGCTGAGAGAATCTTCACGGTGACACGCCTGTCAGAGGACAAGTTGGAGGCAGCATGCATATGCTTTGAGGGGAAGGCGCTTTCATGATTTCAGTGGAGAGAGCAGAGGCAGCCTTTTCTCTCGTGAGACGAACTCAAGGACTTATTTCGGGGCATTCCGGGGGGAAATCTACATTGGCAAGTTACTGTCGCTCAATCAAGATGGGACGGTGAAGGAGTATAGGGAGAAGTTCGAGACACTATCAGGACGAGTGTGAGGGCTCCCGAGAAGACACTGAAGGGAAGCTTTATGAAGGGACTAAAACCCAGCATATGCACTGAGCTTCACATACAAAGACCTTATGGATTGATGGAGACTATGGACTTGGCACAGCTGGTAGAGTATCATCTCGCAGAGAAGCAGAGGTCTGGGGGTTTGGAATGTGACTACATTTCGCAGTCAGGCAACGACGGTGAGGCGGCAGGCATCAGCAGGGATAAATCAGGTCAACACGGAGAAGCATAGTGAGCCACAACCAGGAGGACAGTTTAGGAAGATGACTGATGCAGAGATGCAGGAAACGAGACTAAATGGGTTATGTTTCCGATGTGATGAGAGGTTTACCCCGGGACACTGACGTGGCATACATAAGCTTCAGTTATTGTTATTAGACGAGGATGAAGGAGACGATGGGGTGGAGGAAGAAGATCCAGGGGAAATGATCATCTTCACTTATAGTAAGGTCGTCACAGACTTTATGCATCACCTTGAGGACATTGTGAATTTTCAGGGACAGAGTAATGATAGATCTGTAATTTTGGCCCATTAGGGGCATTTTCGTAATTTTCGGATTTTTAGGGGTCTTTTCGTAATTTTTTAGTCTTTTGATTTTTCTGTAATTTTGTCTTTTTAATAGTATTTATATGTAGTAAATGGGAAAGGAATTCACATGCATATTTTGAAAGAAGTTTTTGAGATGTGTCGAAAATTCCCTCTATTTTCTGGAGAGCGTGGTCGTCCTCTAGAATCGGCAACTTGGGAGAGCTGTCCACCTCTTTAACGTGGCCAAACTATCTTCTATTTTCAGTTTTTATTAATAAAAATCTAAATTTTCCTTCGAGTCCTATCATCATCACAATATAATTAGCATTTCAACAAGTAATGAAAAGGTGTCATTAAAGGGAGACTGGCACAACTTGAAACCAAGCTGAATACAAAAGGCAAACTTACTCTTCCAAGTTGCCACCTAACCAAGTCATAAACCAACACCAAAGTGATTCCAATCATCTCTAGGAATTCCATAAATGGAATCTGATAGACTTAAAATCAATGTGATGCGCTAGCATCAAAAGATAAAGGGTCCTTAAGCACAATTTCAGTTAACTTGAATGTGCCACGTCCTTTATCTCTTCATTGTGTTGCATTGAATGCCAAGCCACACATATATAGACTATGTGCTATCATGGCCTATTATAGACAGGTTTGTTTAGCATTTCCTCATTCTTTTTCTATTGCATATTTGAATGCAAACCACTAATCAACAACAGAAGGACAATGGGGGTTTATGCAACATCAACATCAGGAAGATGAACAATTGCAGTGCCATATAGATAGTGATGAAAAATTGTTCGAAACAACAAAGAGACATGGAAACAACAAAGAGACATGGAAGGACGTTTGAAGCCATACATAATGGTGGAGGTGTTAGATAGAAGACTTTAGAGTAGGGCTAAGGATCTCCTGGCTGCGTAAATGTATAACCAAGACTGGCTTAATTGCTAAACAAATGATTGGTATAAGGTTTGGACAGATGAGACGGAAAGCTTCTAGCACAACGGATGGGTGTTTGATTGTTTACGGAATTCAATTGAGATGTCTCCAAACCTTTTTGAAGTGGCCACTGAACGATAACATTGGTTCTTCATGGTGAACAGATAGCAACAACCTCAATTTAAGGATACGTTAGATGCCACTCTAACTAGAGAATTGAGACAAATTTTTCGTCAATGTATCTCAGTTCAATTCTGGGGGGCATTCACCTAACCTATGCTTGTGAATTTAGACGGTCAAGATATCTCTATGGTCAATTCCCCCAGAATTATCTCATCCTCACTAGAAATGTTTTTTTTCAAAAAGCATTCCCTAATGATAAATGATTTGGTATGTGCTTAGGATATCTAGATCCCCAAAATGGATGTTTCCACAATATGATATATGCTATATTTAACTTCTGTAGGACCTTTTAGCTTTTGCCCTTAGGTACTCCAATCCCCATAAGACAGACAATCCACGTCACATCCACCTTGTCAGCCTTATTAAAAGATACAAATGACATATTTTAGAGGTCCGTGATAAGGGTAGCAGAGAAATATAGTCCTATGTTATACGTTTCATTACTTGTGGACTGCGTCTTCCAAAGTACAACCACCAATAAACGTCACCTAGGATACATTCATAGAGTAACTGCTGAGGGAATGGCATAGATCCTGTGCAGCTTGAAGGAAGGTAATACCACATCGAGTGATTCTTCAACTAAGGTACATTTATAGAGTATCTTCTGACAGGGATTATAGAGAAGCTCTCACGAAGCATTGAAAGAAGACGATGCCAACCTTGGCGTCTGCCTACACTGCATTGATGAGTTCATTGTGTTCTAGAGAAAGTTAAGGGAAAGAGCACTCTGACTTTCCATAACCTATTTCATATTATTTTCCATGAAAATTGCTGATATATTGGTGCTTCTTTTCTCATTTATTAATACATCCCAGTGGATTACAACCAATTCTTGTTGACTTTATGTTTTGCCATTATACTGAATGAAATCAGTGGCTATACTACCTCAAAAAATGTCTATGGTGGAGATGATGCTCTTCTTTTCATTTGGCTTCTGAGTTTCAAGAAACCGAGGATTGCAGAAAATTCCAAGTGTGCTTAATCGGACATTTGCAGGTCCGTTATTTTTAGCAATTTCCTAAATATCATCACATAAGTTGGAGTTAGCCTCAACCACAAGCACAAGCAGAGATGGGAGATGTAAGATGTGAATGTAACAATGAACTATGAGAAAGCTTATGACATGTAGGGACACATGCTGCTCGGGGATTGCTACGGCAGAAAAATTTCCGCAGATTCTACAAGTTCACCTTTTTTTAAGTCTGTGGACATCATTGTCCGAATTTGGTTATTCATTTTTATTCTTGCTTAATAGAGTATGCCATGTTAGAAGAGTGTATGATATTTTGGGTCTCCCCTATTGCTGTTTTTGGTTGTCTTTGTATTGCTTCATTACCTCATCTTGAGGGAAACATGTGGCGATATCCCATGTTTTTGGATAAATAAATTTAAAAGAATTTGCACTATGGCAGCAGGTAAAGAATATCTCAAAAAGGAACATCATGAAGATTTGCAGCTCGCCCATGTTGCTGTTAAATATATCTGCTACAAAGTCTTCTTATGCACAGGAGAAGAGGGACCACGCATTTATGTTAGTAGTTGGGGGCATTAAGTGTTTTGTTTGGCTGTCTTTGCCTGCCGACATAGAGGAGCTGCCCTTTGTTTTTTGCAGGGTATGCTATCAGTTTTCCAGAGAGCAAAAAAAGCTTGCAGGCTGAAGTTTTTTTCCAGCGAGAAGGGAAGAGCTTTGGTGTGTTCTTGAGAGAGCAACTGCCACCCATTTTCAGATGTGAGATTGCTTGAGAGCTTGTGAGAGTTTAGAAGAGCTTAGGTCTTCTACTATTTCTCATTCTCTTCTTCTTCCTTTGTGAGATTTGTGGGGGCTTGGAATTGCCAAGTTGTTACTCACAAGAGTGTGAAGGAGAAGGTGTTGGTGTAAGCTCGTGTGCTCGCCTTGATTAGTAGTGGATCGTCTCGGAATGCTGGAGTAGGTTGTTTGCAACCGAACCAGTGTAAAATCCTCGGCCTCATTTATTTTCTGCAAATTGAGATTGTCGCATTTTCGTTTACTAATTTGCTTACGCAAGATCCGAAGAGGGATTGGTTGTTTGGTTGTTTGTGTGACCCTATTTTTCAAGCTTTAGCTCCCTAGCTAGTTGTTAGGGCTTATTGTTCCGCGGGGCGACAATGGTTTTTTGTCAACAAGTGGTATCAGAGCCTTCAGTTGTTTGTGGAGAAATTGAGTAGCGAAAATGGTTAGTTTGGTGACACTCAACATTGAGAGGTTCACCGGCCGTAATGATTTCAGGTTATGGCAGTCGAGGGTGAAAAATTATTTGAGGCAGACGAAATGTTTTCAGATTGTGTTCGATGAGGAAACCATTGAGAAGGAGGTGACGGCATCACAGAGGGCAGAGATGGAGAGAATGTCGTATAGCACCATCCAGTTATCGTTAGTCGACACCGTCTTAAGAGAGGTGTTGGACGAAGCTACGGCCAAGAATATGTGGAATAAGCTAGAGGGGTTGTATATGAAGAAATCCTTTACAAGCCGCCTCTACTTATTACAGCAGCTGTACACTCTGAAAATGAAGCCCGGATCAGCAGTAAAAGATCACATAGATGAGTTGAATCGGATTGTGATGGAGTTGCGGGGAATGGATGTCAAGATCGAAGATGAGCAATAAGCAGTGATTTTGTTATGTTCGTTGACTGCGGAGTTCTCCCAATTTGTTCGGTCCATGATCTATGGACGAACAACGCTTATTGTGGAAGAGGTGAAGGCGGCGCTCCATACCGAGATGCTATGTGAGAAGGTCCAAGGTAGAGACTTTGGAGGAAACCGTGATGAAGCTTTGCATGTGAGAGGCAGGCAGGACAGGCGAGGAGGTCAAGGCCATTTCAAGAAGAAGGACCGCTCGAAGTCCCTGCATTCCCGTGATAGGAAGGACAGCTTGTGTTTCATTTGCAAGCAGAGAGGTCATTGGAGGAACCAATGCCCCCAATAGATTTGGGAAGAAAGGCAATGATGCTTTTGGTTCAGCTTCCTTGGGTTTGGAGGACATGCATATCTGTGATGACAGAGGCCACAGTGAAAGGGGTAGAGATCCAGAGATGTTCGCAGCGGGGGTGTCTGGTGAGGCACAAGTTGCGTGGTTGATGGACAGTGGGTGTTCTTTCCATATGACTCCACATCGGAGTTGGTTTTCCACTTACCGTTCCCAAGAAGACGGAGGCTCTATTCTCATGGGGAACAATGCGGCGTGTAAGACCGCGAGTATTGGAACTGTTCGGATCCGCATGCACGATGGGATCGTGCATACCCTTGCCGATGTTAGACATGTGCCTGATCTCAGGAAGAGCTTGATATTCATCGGTGTGTTGGATAATGTTGGATGCAAGTCAGTTGTTGAGAATGGTCGGCTGAGGTATCCAAAGGAGCCATGGTTGTGATGAAGGGAAGAAAGGTAGGGAATCTATATGCCCTACAAGGTACCACAGTAGAAGGCGAAGCCGATGCCACCTCTTCTAGCTCGAGTGGTGGAGATTCAGCAAAGTTATGGCATTATCGTTTGGGTCACCCATGTGACAAGACCCTCGATGTTCTCTGCCGAAGAAAATTGATTGGAGCTAGTGATGAGAGTGTGGAGTTTTGTGAAAGCTGTGTGTACGGGAAAAAGACAAAGGTACAGTTCAGCACGGGGAAGCACACTAGCCGATGTCCACTGGATTACATTCATTCCGATGTTTGGGGGCCGTGTCCTGTAGCGTCAGGAGGTGGGGCTAGGTACTTTGTCCTCTTCATCGATGATTATTCTCGAAAGGTTTGGATGTACTTGATGAAGACAAAAGATCAAACCTTTGGGATGTTCAAGCAATGGTTTGCGATGGTTGAAAAGCAAACTGGCAAAGCGGTGAAAGTCCTTAGATCCGACAACGGAGGCGAGTACACCTCGAGGGAGTTCACAGGATTCTGCAGATCCCATGGGATTCGACGTCATTTTACTACACCAGGGGATCCTCAGTCGAACGGGGTTGTAGAGAGGATGAACAGGACGTTGTTGGAGAGTGTGTGTTGCTTGAGGCACTCTGCCGGTTTGGAGAAGAAATTTTGGGGTGAGATACTCACTACCGCCGTGCACATAGTGAATCGAGTTCCATCAGCGGCGATTGATTACCAAATTCCGGAAGAGAAGTGGAGTGGGAAAATTGGTGACTACTCTTACCTACGCATCGTTGGTTGTCCAGCATATGCACATGGGAGGGGCGACAAGTTGGATCCGATGGCCAAGAAGTACATTTTCCTTGGATATGGCGATGGCTTGAAAGGATATCGCTTGTGGGACCCGGTGGGCCGCAAGGCGATTTTGAGTAGGCACGTCACCTTCGATGAGTCTGTGATGCTCAGGGCGAAGCATACTCATTGGAAGGAGGACGAGTCACCCGAGACCGCGCCAGAGACGATTGATCTCCCGATCCCATTTCAGAGGCGACCTGGCAAGGAGCCGATGGTCGAGGTCCCCGTTGCGGGACATGATGAGGTCCATGTTGAGGACCATATGCAGACACCAGTCCCAGCTCAGATTCGTGATGAATTTGTTGCAGATGAGGTGCGGAGGTCCAAGAGAACCAAGAAGGCGCATGAGAGACTTGGACCTTGGGATTACACAGCTTTCTCCTTTGACGACATGGCGTCGTATGCCTTAAACATTGAGCATGAGGAGCCTATGACCTACGGTGGAGCCATTAACTCGAGTGATGCAGCGAATTGGCAAGGAGCTATGGAGGAAGAGATGGAGTCTCTCCATCACAATGACACGTGGGAGTTAGTGCCTCTACCACATGAGAGACGTGCCATTGGATGTAGGTGGATCTACAAGGTCAAGGAAAGCTCGACCGAGGATGGTGGTGATGTACGGTACAAAGCAAGGCTAGTGGCTAAGGGTTTTGCACAGAGGAAGGGAGAGGACTACAATGAGATATTTTCTCCAGTGGTGAGACACACTTCCATTCGTATTTTGTTGGCACTAGTAGCATCCATGGACATGGAGTTGGAGCAACTCGATGTCAAGACCGCTTTTCTGCACGGTGATTTGGATGAGGAGATTTACATGCACCAACTAGAGGGGTTCATGGTGGAAGGCAAGGAGA
Organism: Scilla litardierei; assembly: GCA_030789695.1. Classification (NCBI taxonomy): domain Eukaryota; kingdom Viridiplantae; phylum Streptophyta; class Magnoliopsida; order Asparagales; family Asparagaceae; genus Scilla; species Scilla litardierei. The sequence goes on from CM061142.1 coordinate 819,258,550, forward strand.
GGATGGTCTGCAGGTTGAGAAAATCCTTGTACAGGTTGAAACAGTCACTCAGACAGTGGTACAAGCGATTTGATAGCTTCATGATGGGTGTAGGTTTTGAGCGGAGCGTGAAGGATCAGTGTGTTTATGTGCACACATTGGATGATGGCTCGCGCATCTACCTATTACTTTATGTTGACGACATGTTGATTGCTTCCTCAAATATGTTGGAGGTCAAGAAGCTAAAGGTGAAGTTGGGCAAGGAGTTTGATATGAAGGATTTGGGCCCGGCGAAGAAAATCCTAGGGATGGAGATATCCCGGGACAGGAGGAAGGGTGAGTTGAGGTTGTCACAGAAGGGGTATATTGAGAAGGTGCTCGTCCGTTATGGAATGGAGAGTGCGAAGCCCGTGGGGACACCTCTTGGAGCTCACTTTCAGCTATCGACGTTGCAGTCACCGAGCACCGATGATGAGAGGAAGGCTATGTCTCAGGTGCCATATGATAGTGCAGTTGGGAGTTTGATGTACGCGATGGTTTGCACGCGTCCAGATATTGCACAGGCCGTGGGGGTAGTGAGCAGATATATGGCAAACACAGGCAATGAGCATTGGCAGGCCGTCAAGTGGATATTGCGATATCTACGAGGCACAGTTGGTGTCGGTTTGCACTTTGACAGAGGTGACGGTGTGGTGCTGACAGGATACTGTGATTCTGATTATGCTGGTGACAGGGACAGGCGGAGATCGACCACAGGTTACGTGTTTACGTTGGGCACTGCAGCAGTGTCATGGCGATCTGTCCTACAGTCGGTGGTTGCGTTGTCAACCACGGAGGCCGAGTTGATTGCCGCAGTGGAAGCGGTGAAAGAGGCCAAGTATTTGAGATGTCTGCTAGAGGATTTGGGGTTGCCGCAGAGATTGTCGTTGGTTTTCAGCGATAGCCAGAGTGCCATTCATCTTGCGAAGCATCAGGCTTACAGTTCAAGGACGAAGCACATTGAGATCCGTGATTGCTTCCTAGAGGAGGAGAGCAACAGATAGAGCTTCAGAAGGTCTCAACTGAGAGGAACCCTGCCGACATGTTCACCAAGCACGTTCCCGCCATCAAGCTCAAGACATGCTTGAGCTTGATCTTTTTGGTTTGAGTGGGGCGCTGAAGGGCGCAGATTTCGAGACGAGGAGGTCCGTGGAGTGACCGTAGAGCTTTGATCAAGGTAGAGCTTGGATGAAGTACAGAAGAATTTGTAGCAAGGTAGAGTGTTAAATATATCTGCTACAAAGTCTTCTTATGCACAGGAGAAGAGGGACCATGCATTTATGTTAGTAGTTGGGGACATTAAGTGTTTTGTTTGGCTGTCTTTGCCTGCCGACATAGAGGAGCTGCCCTTTGTTTTTTGCAGGGGATGCTATCAGTTTTCCAGAGAGCAAAAAAAGCTTGCAGGCTGAAGTTTTTTTTCAGCGAGAAGGGAAGAGCTTTGGTGTGTTCTTGAGAGAGCAACTGCCACCCATTTTCAGATGTGAGATTGCTTGAGAGCTTGTGAGAGTTTAAAAGAGCTTAGGTCTTCTACTATTTCTCATTCTCTTCTTCTTCCTTTGTGAGATTTGTGGGGGCTTGGAATTGCCAAGTTGTTACTCACAAGAGTGTGAAGGAGAAGGTGTTGGTGTAAGCTCGTGTGCTCGCCTTGATTAGTAGTGGATCGTCTCGGAATGCTGGAGTAGGTTGTTCGCAACCGAACCAGTGTAAAATCCTCGGCCTCATTTATTTTCTGCAAATTGAGATTGTCGCATTTTCGTTTACTAATTTGCTTACGCAAGATCCGAAGAGGGATTGGTTGTTTGGTTGTTTGTGTGACCCTATTTTTCAAGCTTTAGCTCCCTAGCTAGTTGTTATGGCTTGTTGTTCCGCGGGGCGACAACGGTTTTTTGTCAACAGTTGCCACTAGAAGAAACAGGAGTACAGAGTTTCAAAGTAGGAATAAGGAAAATACAATTTGCCAACCTATAACAGAAAAAAACAATTGGAAGACTTACAAATGAAAACCATATCACAGTCTATATGTAATCGATAGCTTAGAGAGAATAAGCAAATTGTAGGATTGTAAACGATAACTAATGCTCCATATTCAACAAGATTAATGGGCTTCTTAGTAACGGTAGTTATCCACTCATAATTAAGGCCAATAGTCTTGCTAAAATTAGGTCACAAAATGATGTGGATACAGAAGGCTGAATTCCAGATCAAGGAATTCTGTCTTACCGCATTTTCATTAACTTTTTGGACAAAAAGATCATCTAAACTAACTCTATAGATTTTGCAATTACCTCGTAAAGATATTTCTGGAAGAAGTGCCTATTACAAGCTTGCTGACTGTATATCTATTGACTTCAGCTGATAAGGACTCTGCTACATCATCTGCTTCAATTACCACGGCTTCTGCTTCTACCTGAATGACAAGAACATTGCTGCATTATTGGGAATTTTCATTAATAAACTTTCAATGTGAAGGAGAGCTGACCTTTCTCTGACTACACATTTTCTTGTAGGGTAGAAGCATGGAATTGGTTTGCATTTCAACATCTTTCATGTATGCAGAGGCGACATCATCCCGCACTTTTGAAATAGGAAGATAGTTCCCCACTGAATTACAAGTGATAGCAAAAGGAATAGTCCCAATATGAGATACTTAAACTCACAATGCTCTCAAGACAGTTAAAGGGGGCTAACAAGGAGACACATAACACTCCACTAAAATAAATATAAGACAGAAGAAAATTCAAGGTTACGGTTTGATGTAACAAGTAGATAATATGTGAGAAATCAATATGTCCATTATTTATTAAGTATTAGCAATTTAGGATTCAAGTCAAACAAGTTAATAATGAAGCATTTACACCTTGAATAAGTAGTATGATCGCCAGTAATCATATATTTTATGAGAGAACCAAGCACATAGAAGTCGACTATCATTTTGTCTGAGATGTGGTTACTAAGAAGTTGATTTGCATTATGTTTTATTGTGTATTGTGTTATTGGGTGTGTGTGTAAAGAAAAGAGAGGGTTAATATAAATAGAGGTGATAGCCATTCTTTGAGGGCTAATCACTATTTTCCCCAAATTCTACATGGTATCAGAGCCCTAAAACAAAAAAACCCTAAAAACATCAAACCCTAGCCGTCGCTCCTCTTCTCCTCTCTTACGCCCTCTTCTAGCCCCTACAAAGCCCTAACTAGCCACAAAGGAGAATCCCAAAAAACTCTAACCCTAGATTTATGGTAGAGTCATGAAAAGGACTCCATAGATTTACGGTTAGGGTATGACCTAGAAGAGAAGGAGGAGAAGTAGATCTGCGGATCTAAGGAGGGAGATAGGAGAGATCTGCGGATCCGGAGAGATGGGGGACAATCTTACCTCAGCTGACATGAAGGCCTTCATTGGAGAGATAACGAAGCTGCTTGCTTCGAAGGAGATGGGATCCTCGAGTGGATCAATGCCTTCACGACCCGTGCAGAAGCTGGAATTGATGCCCAATGATGTGAAATTGGAAGGGACGAAGAATTACCTCAGTTGGTCCAGGAGGGTGCTTCTCATTCTGAAGTCGAAGGGGTTAGAAGGCGTCGTTCTGGGTTCATGTAAGGAACCGGTGGATAAGAGTGGGGATGATTGGAAAGTCTGGAGCACCACCAACTCACTGGTGGCTGCTTGGTTGATGACATCGATGGTTCCACCCATTGCTGGGATGGTGGAGGCCATAGAGAGTGCTGCGGGGATATGGAGTATGGTGGAGAAAATGTATTCTGGAGCAGGGAATGTGATGCTCATGATGGAGGTTCATGGCAAGGTCGACACCTTGAAGCAGGGGGAGATGTCTATTATAGCCTACTCTGCGGAGTTGAAAAGGCTTTGGTCAGAGTTAGACCACTATGACCCTATTGATCTGCCTGATCCTAGGAGTGCTGCAATACACAGGAAGTGGGTGGAGCGTAGGCGTGTGACACATTTTCTGAGGAACCTGAATGGAGATTTTGAGGTCAGGAGGGCGAGTATGTGTCACTTATCCTCCATCCCATCTCTGGAGGAGGCCATAGCTGCAATGGCACAGGAGGAGACCAGACTGAGAGTTTTGAAGGATGAGGGTACTCAGGTCACTCGGGCTGCACTGGCTGTACCAGCAGTGGCAGCAGTGAGCGAGGATCGAGAGTGCTACACCTGTGGGGTGAAGGGGCACCTGAGCTTTAACTGCCCACAGAAGGGCAGTGGACGAGGACGTGGCACAGGAGGCAGAGGAGGAGGTCGTTGGGGCCGTGGAGGCCGTGGACGAGGTCGCGGCGGCGCACGGGCCAACTTTGCTACCGCTGATGGACGACAGGAGACAGTGATGATTGAGGCCACGCCAGCTGAGGCTTCAGATCTAGAGCAGCGGAGACAGTCCAGGTCTACTACTGAGAGCTCGGAGAGTCATGCAGACCAGACTAGGGATGTTGCTTCGCCATTCGGTAACTTTGCCCACTTCGCTCACACAGGATCAGGTAACCAATTAGCCCTTTCATGTAGAGATCATATAGAGTGGATTATTGACTCAGGTGCATCTAGTCATGTGTCAGGTGCATATAGACAGTTTTCCACGTATAAACAACATACCATTCATGAAACTGTTCAGACAGCTGATGGCACATCCCAACCCATTAGAGGGATTGGCACTATTCAGTGCACTCCCTCCATACGCCTCTCTTCAGTCCTTCACGTCCCATCATTTCCAGTCAACCTTTTATCTGTTGGCTCTATTGTTGATGATCTCGACTGTAGCATTACTTTTGACTCGACTCATTGTGTGTTGCAGGAAAGGAAGATTGGGAGGAGGCTTGGGACTGGCGTCAGGCGTGATGGACTGTGGTATCTTGACAGAGCTAGTGGGGATGCTGCACTGGCTGTCATTGGTGGAGAGAAGGAAAGGGATGTACTTTTATTACATTGTCAGTTGGGACACTTGCCTTTTGATATGTTGAGTAAAATGTATCCCGATATTTTGAATAGAGTGAATGAAATGAATTTGAAATGTGATGCATGTGAATTTGGGAAACACACTAGGACATCATATCCTAGTGTGGGGATGAGGAGTGTAGAGAGATTCCATCTTATTCACTCAGATGTTTGGGGGCCCTACCTAGTGACTTCAGTAAGTGGGTTCAGGTGGTTCATCACTTTCATAGACTGTCATTCTCGGATGACATGGCTTTACATGATGAAAAACAAAAGCGAAGCGTTGAAGTGTTTCCAGGACTTCCATAGAAGTGTCAGAAATGTGTATGAGGCCAAGATCCGCATCTTGAGAACGGATAATGGGACAGAGTATGTAAACAGGGAGTTTGCATCTTATCTATCTGAGAGTGGGATAACTCACCAAACCACTTGTCCCAACACGCCTCAACAGAACGGAGTTGCTGAAAGGAAAAATAGACACTTGTTGGAGGTAACTAGGTCACTCATGCTCACCATGAATGTACCTAAGATATTGTGGAGTGAAGCAGTGATGACAGCCACCTATCTCATCAACAGGATGCCTTCGCGGATCCTTGGTATGAAGTCTCCATATGAGATTCTTATGGGAAAGAACACTTTTGTAGTTCCACCAAAAGTGTTTGGATGCACATGCTTTGTGAGGGATCATAGACCTTCTGTGGGGAAGCTGGATGCTCAGGCAATTAAATGCATATTTGTTGGGTATCCTTCAAATCAGAAAGGCTATAGGTGTTGGAGTCCCTCAGAAAGAAGGCTGTTTGTGAGTATGGATGTGACGTTCAGGGAGACTGAGCCTTTTTATGGAGGACTGACAGATTCTACATCAGTATTTGATACTGGTGCCTCTCCAAACACAGGAGGAGTTGGTCGAGAGGGGGAGACTGATGACAGGAGGGTAGTGGTTGGACTTATACCGTGTCCTGTCGGGCCTACTGGTACTGGTCCTGATAGCAGGGAGGAGGAAAGGACCTTGGTGGAAGAGGAGAAAGACAGGTTGTACGGCAGGAAATATAGCAGGAGACAGAGGGGTAGTAATGGCGATGGAGAACAACAAGAAGACATCTCCCCCACTGAAGAACCGCTAGCTCCACAGCCACATGTCGAGATTGATCAGTCTATCACGCCTGCTCGAGTCCCGACTTCCTTCATGCCTTCCTCTCCTAACACGGATGGTAATCTTTCTTTGCCTTCCTCTAGTTTAGATCTTCCACTTGCATCTCGTAGGGAGCCTCGTATCAATGCCGGCAGGCCTCCTGTACGGTATGGATATGAGACTGATATTGCTAATCATGTCTCATATGCTTCTCTTACACCTGCATATAGGGCTATCATTGCATCCTTACAGTCTATCTCTATATCAAGTGATTGACGAGTGGCAAAACAACATCCCCAGTGGAAGAAAGCAATGCTCGAAGAACGTGAGGCATTGGAGAAGAACAAGACATGGAGACTTGTCTCACTTCCAGCAGGGAAGAAAGCTGTGGGCTGCAAGTGGGTATTCACAATAAAGCAAACTGCAGAAGGGAAGGTGGACAGGTACAAGGCGAGGCTGGTTGCCAAGGGCTACAGTCAGACTTATGGGATTGATTATGATGAGACATTTGCCCCGGTGGCAAAGATGAGTACTGTGAGAGTACTGATATCCTGTGCAGCGAATTTTGGATGGAAATTGCATCAGTTGGATGTAAAAAATGCCTTCTTGCATGGAGACTTACAGGAGGAGGTATACATGGAGGTTCCACCTGGCTTTAGCACACAACAGACGATGGGAAAGGTGTGTAGACTGGACAAGTCTTTGTATGGGCTGAAGCAATCTCCAAGGGCATGGTTCGACAGATTCAGGCGTGCAGTCATCACTATGGGCTACAAGCAGAGTAATAGTGATCATACTGTATTCTATAGACATTCAGGACAGCGGATTACTCTTCTGGCTGTGTATGTTGATGATATTATTATCACTGGAGATGATGAAGAGGGAATCTCTCACTTGAAGGTAAGGTTGGCGAGAGAATTTGAGGTCAAGGACCTTGGACAGTTGGGGTATTTCCTTGGACTGGAGATTGCCAGGTCCAGGAAGGGTATAGTTCTCTCACAGAGGAAGTATGCCCTCGATTTACTGGCTGAGACTGGTATGTTGGGGTGTCGTCCAGCAGTTACTCCTATTGATCAGAATCATAGGTTGCATTCACAATCAGGGGAGCCAGTAGACAAAGAAAGGTACCAGAGACTTGTTGGACGCCTTATCTACTTATGCCATACCAGACCTGACATTGCCTATGCTATCAGTGTGGTAAGTAGATACATGCATGATCCTAGGACTGGACATATGGAGGCAGTCTTCAGGATATTGAGGTATCTGAAGAATAGTCCAGGAAAATGCATATTATTTGGTAGTCATGGTCACATGAATGTGACAGGCTACTGTGATGCGGATTGGGCCAGTTGCCTAGATGATAGGAGATCGACCTCAGGCTACTGTGTGTTTGTTGGGGGCAACTTGGTCTCTTGGCGCAGCAAGAAGCAGGATTCGGTGGCTCGTTCCACTGTAGAGGCAGAGTATCGTGCTATGGTGCTTAGTACCTGTGAGATGATCTGGTTGAGATCACTTCTACATGAGCTACGCCTGCTGAGAGAAGGACCATTGCGGTTGTTGTGTGATAACAAGTCAGCAATTAATATTGCCAACAACCCAGTGCAACATGATAGAACGAAGCACATAGAGATTGACAGGTTCTTCATTAAAGAAAGATTGGACAAGAAACAGTTGGAGATCTCCTACATTACTTCTGGACAGCAACTAGCTGATTGTCTTACAAAGGGGTTGAACTCTAAAGGAGTAGAGGATGCTTGTAACAAGATGAGCATGATAAATATATTTTGCTCATCTTGAGGGGGAGTATTGTGTATTGTGTTATTGGGTGTGTGTGTAAAGAAAGGAGAGGGTTAATATAAATAGAGGTGATAGCCATTCTTTGAGGGCTAATCACTATTTTCCCCAAATTCTACATGTTTATTCCTTGATCAAAGTATTTGGTAGATTAGTTTACAAGTTTGTTTCTCCTAAGGTCTTATCATCTTTATGTTGCAAGCTGTGCATAATTAAAATCTATTTTTTAGCTTGAAAGGGAGTGTTAGACCATGTGTTTATGTACTATTGGGTATCTGGGTACTTGGTTGTAAACCCGTACCCAATTAATTCTTAGTCTATATATCACTCTTACACACACACATATATATGAATAATGGATAGCTTATTACATATGTGCACTTGTTTCGTGCAACCACGAAAAGTCCACTCTCTATAATTTTTTGGACAATGAATAGCGTTTATTTTGATCTTTATATTCTAAAACTTAAACACACCAAAAATCTATTGAACCCAAATGTTTTGCTCGACGGTCTATTTGTTAGAAAATAAATGGTTTTATGGTAGTAGAACATTTTTTATCCGTAAATCGACAAACAAAAAAACTTTAGGTTGTTATATATTTGGTGTGTTTGGGTTTTAAAATATGAACATCAAAATGAACAGAGTCTGTCGTTTAAAAAATATGAAGAAAGTGGATTTTTTAAGTATCATATAACACAACTACTCATATGTCATATGATACTCATTATTCTATATGTATTGTTAAGCTGTAATAAGAGTGAGTGCCTAGGAGAATGACATAAGTGTGAAAGTGAGTAGATTTCTTATTTGAATATTTCAATTACTCTTAGAAAAGCTCATTGTTCTTGCACAACTCATTCTCTTTATAAACATGTATCTTATGCTCATCTTTCTTAACCATACATCATTTTTTTCTCTTCCATTGATTCTTACCAAACTTTTAACTTTATTACACATGATTTGTCACATCCAGGTTGGCAAATCGTAATGTTAATCGTAATGTTAGACGAAATAAATGTACTTAAGCTTAATGGCATGAGTGATCATGTGGCAACTCCACCATATAATTGGTTGCAAATAGATGTATACTACAAAGCTGAATCCCGATGGTTTCTTTACTCGGTTGAATGTCAGGTTAGTTGTTAAAGGTTATTCACAGACATTTGATATAGATTACCAGAAAATGTTCTTTCCAGTTACAAAAATGACATCTGTGCATTTATTGAATTCTTTGGATGCCACGCATCACTTACATTTACATCAGTCGGATATTAAAAATGCATGCTTTAACAATATTCTTGAAGAGAAAATGTACACGGAGAAACCGCCGGCTATGTTGCTCAGAGGAAGCAGAAAAAATGTTTAAATATAACAAGTCATTGTACGACCTAAAACAGTCACCAAGTGATTGGTTTAGATGCTTTATAGATTCTATGATGCTTGAGACAAAACGAAGTGATCACTCCGTCTTCATTTGAATCTATCAAGGAAGATGGATTATCCTGATGGCATGTGTTATGATATCATGATCAGTGAGGATGATATTTTTGGGATTCATGGTTTAAAGCAATTTATTCAGAAATTTCATACGAAACATATTTGACCACTTAGATATTCACTTGGGATAGATGTCGCACACTCGAATGGAGGCATCAATTTATCATAGAAGCATGTTTGGATATGTTATTAGAGATAGTGATGTCATGATGTAAGGCTATCACCGCACCTATAGACCTAAATTCCATCTTGTTACCAGATCAGAGAACGCCACTACAAGATCCAAGGTGATTCAGAAGATTGATTGAGAAACTAAACTACATCATTATGACACATCCTAATATAAGGCCGTAATTCAACAATGCTCAACATAAGAATATAGAAGATTGATTAAGAAAATAAACCGCCTCACTATGACAATCAGTATCTCGCCATGAAAAGTTCACAAGATTATAGATACAAAGCATGTCAGATCGTTAAATCAACTGATGGACATGCTTATTATATCCTTAAGAAAGAAGAGAGTGGACTATGTCTATGACAAGTTGGGTATGTATTGCATCCATACTTCAGCTCAAATAGGAGTGTTAAGATGTAAGAGTACGAGTGGCTACGAGAGTGACATAAGGAGTGGTTAGGAGCCGATTATGTATCTATAAATAAGCTAAGGTCAAAAGAATAAGACTAACAAATTCTTCCTAACCTATCTCCTAATCCTAACTTTTTTCCTTCATATATATAGTTGGATTACGAAATTTTTGTTTATTTGTTAAAAAAAACTTAACATCTCAAATAAAAACTTCTGAACTAAAATCAAAATTTCATTGCAGAACATTATTAAAATTGACTAATTTATTACCTTCTTGATACATGAGTTAAACATACAAAAAATCACGTGTTAAGTTTTCATTAAAAAATAAACAGAAATATTGTACATACATACATCATATGATCTATGAATCTTAGCCGCATATGTGATCTCAAAAAGTACACCTTACGCTCTTATATTTTTCAGACAATCTGAGCCATTCATTTTGATCTTCATGTTTTAAGACTCCAAAACATAAAATATTATGTGAATCTAATAGATTTTGCTCTTCCATCCCTCCGTCGTAAATTTAACGGTTTCGCAAGAATAGAATATTTTGTGACGGATGAATGAAGAAGTAAATCCACTTGGGTTTACCCAATATTTGATGTTTTGAGGTTTTATAATATGACGATCAAAATGAACGATTCCGATGGTTCGAAAAATATGTGAGTGAATTTTTTTAAGGTCGTATATGAGGCTAAAACCCATGTCATATGATACATGTTATTCTCGTGTGTGTGTGTGTGTGTGTGACAATGATTAGTGAAGATGATTCTCTCTCTTTCTCTAACCTATTTACTAATTCCTTCTCTAACTCCAACAATAGTTTTGGTTGGGAGTCGTAACTGGTCCTTCTCAGAAGGAAAAATCTCTTTGGCAATAAAGGGCGGGAAACACGTCCTTATGCTTTTTAATTTATTTGTTTTATTTATTTATTTTGTTTTATTATGTACCTCTGTGTGTGTGTGTGTGTTGGGTTGGGGGTGTACGGGTGAGGGTGGGGTGGGGGGAGGAGTTCATCCTTCACCTTGAACCTATGGCCAATTAATTCATCATCAAGCAGATTATGAACTTTCTATCAGCTTCAATATGTTTCCAGACAGTCTGGTGACTGTCTTGCTGGATAATTAAGAAAATTCATAAGCCTCCTTGATATCTAATAAATACTTGTTCTATTTACTTCAATAAAGAAAGTGCATTACAAGAGGATGGCAATTGCACAATAAATTGTACCTGAAAATGATAATGATAGTTTCAGCACATAACAGGAATTAGATATCACTTACTTGGTGTAGGGACCAATGTGATCTTCGGCCGGACATATAAAAGCCTGAAAAAGATTCTCCCCTCAGGACTGAATTTCTCCAACGCCCATTTAAGCGCATGCTTGCTGTTTTTAGATCCATTGACGGCCACGGCAACAGTTAAAGGGGTTAATGTTCCAACCCTTCCCTCCATTTCTTCAATGTCCATTTCTTTTCCTTTTGCCTTCCCCTACGGTATAATGCAATGAATTCATTATTCCCTCGAAACATGTTTTAAAGGGGTAAAAATGGAGACACCAAGATACCATTTTCTAAAACAAATATTATCGCCCTCCCAAAAATGCAGTGTTCCCATGCAAAATATTAGTTCTTGATAAAAGTTTTTAGTTTTACCGATAGAAGTAAATGCAATAAGTAGTAAAATATGTTTCCAAAAAGGGTTGTTTAGAAATCGGTCCCCTTAATCATGGCTATTTCGAAAAGAGTCTCCTAAATCATAGCATTTGCGATTAGGCCCCCATATCCAAGAGTCTTTTCGAGGTTCCCTAAATATGCCTAATTTTAACAGATTCCGTTCAAAAATGACTCTTTTTGAATATTTGGATAACATAAACAAACACATAATACTGAAATGATACACAAACGAGCCAAGGAACCATAACTCTCTCCCGTTAAACCCAGAAAAGTTGCTTCAACCAAGCAATCGGTATTCGGTACACACAGTCGTGTTTCCCACTGTCTAATGCATCGAATTCTATTGAACAATCTTTTTACAGAATTGGGATAATCGATCCTTTAGTGCCACAAATTTCACAGATTTTAACATTCAAAGCATTTTCAATGGGTTCTAATACAAGGACGATGAAATTACTTCGAACCCAAGTCCTTATCCACCCCCAAAAAATCGAAAATCAACTAAACTATCAAAGGAAGAAAAAACCCCAGAAACGAAAACGGCCATAAATACAGCACCAAATACGGTTCTTTGGGAGGAGAAAAAACCTGTATAGAATCATGCCATGGTCTTCAAAGTTGGCACCTTTATGCATCCGATGAAACACCTTTCTCTCTTTCTCGCCCACTGTGTCTCTTTTGGACGGCAATAGAATGAAGAGCAGACCAAAATACCCAGAGTCAACCCGGCGGCATTGACCCTTGACCATTTGAGGTAATCCCCAAAAAAAAAATTGAAAATGGAAAGGAAGCAGACACGTGTGATGGAAAGTCTCAATTTGTTTTCGAACGAATTAAAAAAAGAAACGAAACACAAACGAACAGATAGCGGTAGGAGTGCAAAGAGGGTTGTTATTCGCACCGCAAAAATTGATGAATACATCATAAAATGAAATATTTTTGAAATACCAAATTTATCCTTAACAGTGTTTAATAACTTACTCTTAAATATTTTACTTAATAACAAAATTGCCATTAGCTTTATCTTGATGCACCACATAACCTTTCTTCTTCTCATGTTTTCTCCTTTTATTTTCTCTACATCTTCTTTTCTCTTTCTTTTCATCTTCTCATGCCCTAATATTTTGCTTAGCATTAGCTCAAAATTTAGAATTTGAAAAGCTTTAAAGCACTTGTTAATTTGCTGATGGAGAAGGATGGAGGACAAAGAGGTATAGTAATCAAAACTTAAATTATATATTTGTTTATAAGCTTTCTTTTTAATTCACGTTTTATCTAAAATTTTCCGCCGTGTATGGAGTTGTAAATCCGATCAGAACTTTTATCGCTCGGACATTTAAGTTTGAGCAGTAAATGAGATGTTCGGATAGAAAGGTCCGAACCCCTTTCCTTACAATCGGATTTGAAAGTCCGAACGGCTGGTGCTTGATATGAAATTATTAGATCAAATTTTTTTTAAATAACATAACAGTACACGTAAATGATAAATGATAATAACTACTTGCACCAAACCTTTATAGTTTTATTGTTTAGTTTTCGCATTCTCATTTATTACTTGCTTCTTCAGGATACTTCTTGCATTGTCGTGGAATCGATTGTTGTAGATTATACAGAGGTTGCAAGTCATTGGTACCAACTCCGATATCCATGTGCACATGGATGGGTAGTTTCATATGGTGCTAAGAGTCAAGAATTCAAGAACCTTATTGGAAATCATGTAGCAACAACTGATGTAATTATTGATAGTGATTAATTTGTTGTTAGCAAGGAAAGAATTACATTTTGTAGTTAAATTATTAATGTGTTGTACTGTTCTAAATAGATTATGTACTGTAATGCATGAAAATTTTTGGTCCTTTTTTGATGCTCTGTAACGTTGAAGATGTTGGTTGTTATGTCACGTGAGTGTATCAATGTATACATGTAATTTTTTGTGTTCTGTTCGGATGTGTGAATTAGAACACAATACCAATTTTATTATTCTGTTCGGATTTGTAATTCCGAACATAAGAATAACAGTAGCATATACGTTCGGATCTCCAAATCCAAACATCCGAATGCATTAGTTCATTGTTTCTTTGGTCTTTGTTCTGTTTGGATGTGTGAATTATAACACAATACTAATTTTATTATTCGGTTCGGATTTGCAATTCCGAACATAAGAATAACAGTAGCATATATGTTCGGATCTCCAAATCCGAACATCTGAATGCATCAGTTCATTATTTCTTTTGTCTTTGTTCTGTTCGGATGTGTGAATTAGAACACAATACCAATTTTATTATTCTGTTCGGATTTGCAATTCCGAACATAAGAATAACAGTAGCATATATGTTCGGATCCCCAAATCCGAACATCTGAATGCATCAGTTCATTATTTCTTTGGTTTTTGTTCTGTTCGGATGTGTGAATTAGAACACAATACCAATTTTATTATTCCGTTCGGATTTGCAAATCCGAACATAAGATTAATAGTAGCATATACGTTCGGATCTCCAAATCCGAACATAAGATTAATAGTAGCATATCCGTTCGAATCTTCAAATCCGAACATCTGCATGTATCAGTTCATCGCATCGTTTCTTTGTTCTGTTCAAACGAATGGCCAACACTATTGCAAATGACTCAAGCCACCTTGTTGTATCATGTTGTTATCGTAGTGGGAATGTGGATTGTGGATTGGCATGAGCAGTTTGTTTGCCAGAAATTGAGCAGTCACGTGATCTGTAAATCATTGTATAATATCACTGTATGATCCCATGAACAAACAAGCCACCTGGTAAGTTATAGATCACAACTCATGGCATTGAAAATAAACAACCAAATAAGGTGACATACATGCCTCATTTGCTATTCTTTATGATCATACATGCCTCATTTGCTTATATATAAAAACACACACATATTCATAATCCAGGCTTCACGATTCTCATGGTTTGCAATCACATGCCCTTATCAATCAGATTAGCACAATAAAATCATATAGGAAATACAAAAGAACAGAGACGGACGAGAAATACTGTTCTTTATGATCATACATGCCTCATTTGCTTCAATTTCAACAAAATCAAAGTTCTGTACATGATAGACGATCCATTAGTATTCAACACATCAAATTTCTCTCTACACAAGAACCTATATACCCTCTGTGGTGGTTTTTATATCAATCACAATACCGCCTAACGACAACATAGTATCGATAGAACTTCTGTTTTGGTTGCAGTAACATTTATTGCACCCCTAACATCAGCACTACCAAATACATATCTGGCCGGTCTTTCGCTCTTTCATGAACACATAAAAGACCTATTTGTATGCATCTTAATGCTTTGGGTATGGAATCAGGCTGCTAATTGATTGATCCAACAATTCCAAGCTGTTTCCTTCCTCTTACAAAATTCCATGCCTGAAATATTTCAGCAAAAAATTCAGCGTGTGAAGAAATAACTGACAGAAGATAACTTATATCCATCTTTGTTACCTACATAACTGAGAAGCTTTTGTTGGGGCAGAGCAAGAAAGGTTTGTTGGAACTTATCCAACAAGTTGGATCTTAATCCAACGTTGGGCTAATATGCGGTAAATAATTATATAAGTGCTACGATGTCATATTAAGCCCAATATATTAGTGATCTGGTTTTAATTAATTAAATGGGCTAAATGAGTTAAACAGGTTGTGGGGCCTTTATGTGTAGAGACTATTGGGCTTCAACTCGTTGATGGGCCGAGTTGGAAACCCTAGGGCTATGGAGGCTAGCCTATAAATATTAGCGGTCATGGTCCCCGGAATACACGAACAAATTTGAGCCGTCTTTTCTACGTCCCGTCGCTAGGAAAGAAACCAGGAGAAAGCCAAAGGATTTCTCCAACGGTTGATTCGTGCTATTCTGGAAGATCGTCCGCTACGGTATCGTCAGGATCTTTCAGATTATTAGCGATGGACTCAGGTACGCTTCCGCTAAATCAGAGCATGCAATGATTTAAGATTCCGCATGTTATATATCTAGATCTGTGTTATTCGGTTTGTACACATCTAGATCTTTAGTTTCTACAAGTGATATCAGAGCATGCATGCTGTGGATTTTAAATTTTTGCCTGCTCGTAGTAGATCTGATAAAAAAATCAGATTTTTAATCTGTCTTAAGTTTCAGATCTGATAAAAATCAGTTTTTTATCAATTTTAAGTTTCATATCTATGAAAAATTGGGTTTTTTTGATTGATTTTTCCCGTTTAACAAAAAAAATTACGAACCCTAGATCGGGGACGGCCCGCCGGCCGCCGCCCGACACGGCGAAAGATCGGCGCCGGCAACGCCGGCGCCGACGCGGAACAGCAAGGGGCAGGCTCAGCCGCCCCCTGTTGGGTCTTCGGCAGGAAGAAGGGGCGGCTTCCGCCGCCCCTGTTTGGGTTCGAATTGGGGGGGCGGCGGTCGAGCCGCCCCCGGCCGGAACAAAGCAGGCCCCGTATGGGGCCTGCAGCAGTTTGCAAAGGGGGGCGGCTCCCGCCACCCCCCCCCCCCCCGTCGGCGATCAGGCGCCGGCCCCCTGGCCGGCGCCCGACGAAGTTCAAAGGGGCGGCTTCGCCGTCCATATCGGGCGAGCAGGCCCCGGCCCGGCCGGCGCCTGACGAAGTTCAAGGGGGCGGCTTCGCCGCCCCTTATCGGGCGATCAGGCGCCGGCCTCCTGGCCGGCGCCCGACTTAAGGCAAGGGGGCGGCAAGCCGCCCCCGTTGGTTAACCGGCCCCGACGCCGGAATATTGGGGGCGGCCGCCGCCGCCGCCGCCATCAGTAAACATCTGCCGGCGCCCGACGGCAGAGAGGGGGCCGGCGGCGGCGGCCGCCGCCCCCCTACAGAAACCCTAACCCTAAAAAAAAACTTTTTTTTGGGAGGATTGGGCTGGGCCTGTTTTGGGCCTTGTTTTGGTGTTTTTGGGCCTATTATTGCAAAACAGTTTTTAGCCTTCTTTTGGGCTTATTGCAAAATGTTATGAATAGGCCCATCGGGCCAATTGGGTATCCAACCCACTATTGAAAGTTATAAATACACGGGTAGGGGGCTCTTAACCCCTTACACCTATTTCTCCCTAAATTCCCTTCACAACACGTTATCAGCACGATCACGCTCGTTGGAGGAGACGGCGGCTCGCGGGAAAGGAGATCCACAAATCGCTCAGATTCAAGAAGATCGTAATCTTCTCAACGGGGAGCGAAAAGGGCATCCTTCACCAACCGTCGCCTAGATTCCTCGTCGAATCCAGAGGTAAAAATCCAAACTTTTAGATCTAAACTTGCTTTTCTCATTAGATCTGCATGTTTTAGGATCAAAAAGTTGATAAACTCGGTGAAATTCAACCTTTTTAATAAGATCTGCATGTTTAAAACAATAAAAACTTGTTTTTTAGCGATCAAAATTGTTGAAAACCCCGATTTTTACCTCCCCGCCTTTGATCCAAAAATCCGCACGCCCGTAGGGCGAAACGGCGGCGCGCCCTTTGCGCCGCCGGCGGAAAACAAACGCCGCGGCCTCAGGCCGCGGCCAGCAGCCGCGGCCTGATGCCGCGGCCCTGTGCCGCGGCGGTCGCGGCCTCAGGCCGCGGCGGCCGCGGCCAGTTGCCGCGGCCCGCAGCCGCGGCCCGTCGCCGCCACGGCGGCCGCGCCCTACGCGGCCAGCCGTCGCGGCGACACGCCGCGGGCCCCCCTAGGGTTTCCCGAAACCCTAACCCTAACGGGCTCTTTTTTTCGGGGGAGGCCCAATATTAACCCTAATGGGTTGTTTTCATGGCCCATAAGGCCAGAAAATTAGCCCATCCACACAAATTATTTTATTTATTTTTGGCCCTAAAAAGCCCAAAATAGTTAAAAGAAAATTTTGAAAGGGTTTAAAGCGGTAAAATAAAACATTAAAATATGGATCAAAAAGCAAAAAGTTTTCAAAAAAAAATTTTGCACGTCGCACACAATTTTAAATTATTTTAAATGCCTGTGTTTCGATTATCTGCGTGGTTGTATGTCGCGAATATATTATCTGCGTGGATGTGCAAATATTAGGCTATGTTTTTAGGGATCAGCTAGGTTTCCGACACCGTTTTAAATTCCTGCAATTTTTCTTTTTTTTAGGCTATGTTTTTAGGGATCAGCCAAGTTTTTTGGGCACATGGCTAATTTTGGACCCAATTTTTGGGTCATTTGGACACAAATTTGGGGTTGTTTTGGATTTATTTTAACACTAATGGAAGGGGAAATAAGTGGACATATATATATATATATATATATATATGTTATAAACGGGCTTTGGAGGCCCAACCCGTTAGTGGGTATCCACCCATTATGTAACCCTATTACTATAAATACAGGGCTACGGGGTTCCGTAGCCGCCATGGTTTACAACACGTTATCAGCACGCTCAAAGCTAAGCCGAACCCCTGCCGACGGACGGACGCGACGGACGAACGCGACGGACGGACGCGACGCGAACGGGCTTCCTTCACCGAACGTCGCTAGATCCGGCGGGTAGGATCTAGAGGTAACCCTAAAACCATAGATCTAAAATTTCATATGCGCATATGTCTAGATCCAAAATTCTTGGATCGATTGTTTAATAAAAATCAAGGTTTTTATTGATGAAAAATCAAATTTTTACAATAAAAACGTTTTTTTGGAGATTAAAAATAGATTTTTTCCACTAAAAATTAGATTTTTATCCCCAAAAACCATGAAACCCTAGGGGATTTTCTCGCCGGAACGCGAACCCCCCTAGATCCCGCGCCACCGCCGCCGACGCTCGAAGCGGCGAGCGGCTATCGCCGCCGCTCGCTGCGGCGAGCGACCCCGCCGCCGGAAGCGGCGGGCTACCCCGCCGCCGGAAGCGGCGGGCAGATCCCGCCGCTCCAGCGGCGGGTCGTCCCCGCCGCCGGCAGCGGCGGGCGACCCCGCCGCTGGCCGCGGCGGGAAGATCCCGCCGCTCCAGCGGCGGGTCGTCCCCGCCGCCGGCAGCGGCGGGCGACCCCGCCGCTGGCCACGGCGGGCAGATCCCGCCGCTCCAGCGGCGGGTGACCCCGCCGCTGGCCACGGCGGGCAGATCCCGCCGCTGGCCGCGGCGGGCAGTCCCCGCCGCTGGCCGCGGCGGGCAGATCCCGCCGCTCCAGCGGCGGGTCGTCCCCGCCGCCGGCAGCGGCGGGCGACCCCGCCGCTGGCCACGGCGGGCAGATCCCGCCGCTCCAGCGGCGGGCAGACCCCGCCGCTCCAGCGGCGGGCAGACCCCGCCGCTGGCCGCGACGGGCAGATCCCGCCGCTCCAGCGGCGGGCAGTCCCCGCCGCTCCAGCGGCGGGCAGACCCCGCCGCTGGCCGCGACGGGCAGATCCCGCCGCTCCAGCGGCGGGCAGTCCCCGCCGCTGGCCACGGCGGGCAGATCCCGCCGCTCCAGCGGCGGGTCGTCCCCGCCGCCGGCAGCGGCGGGTGACCCCGCCCCCGGCAGCGGCGGGCCGTCCCCGCCGCGCCAGCGGCGGACTGATCCCGCCGCCGGCAGCGGCGGGCCCCAACCCCGCCGCCGGCAGCGGCGGGCCCCGCCACCCGAAGCGGCGGGCCCCAACCCCGCCGCCCGCAGCGGCGGCCCCACCCCCCGGCAGCCGCTCGTATCGGCCCCCCCCCCCCCCCGGTGCGCGCTCATGCCCGGAAACCCTAGCCGCCTGAAGCGGCAATCCACGCGACCAAAAACCCTAACTAGGGTTTGACCCCGAAATTTTTTTCGATTTTCAAATCTTTTTCAGATTTAATTACGATTTCTTTTTCGTCAAAATCTGTTAAATTACACAATTTTTATTCATCGCATTTTATTCGGATTATCTGATTATTTACGTTTAATAATTAGGAAGATCCTGCGACCGCTCTGCCGTTAGTCAACTAACCTAACGGTGTATGACGTTGCCTAGTGGTCCATTAATTATTAAACGAAAAATTTTCATTTCCATTATAAAAATGCCTGTGATGATTAATTGTCTGTGTTGATCGTCTGCTATGATATTAAATGCCTGCCGCATTTTTCTACGATGTGATGTATATTTTTGTTGCCTCTAGCATGAATTTTCACTTAAACACTATAAATGCATGCGTAGAAAATTATATGCCCGTCGCATATTTAATGTTATGTAACAAACATTTTATTTAGCATGCTAAAATCTTTTTGATGTATTTTTAATGCATGTAGCATAAATATATGTCTGAGATAAAATTATTATATACCTGCAGTATATAAATAGCATGTGTATACATCATACTTATTCGAACTTTGGTTAATTGAGCACAATTTTTTTTAGCTTACTAGATTTATATTATATGTATGATGTGCTCATGACATGACAATATTTTATGACAACAAACCAATAATGATTTCAATAAATTTTATCATCATATCCTAGTTGACAAAATGAACCTGGAGTTCAAAACCAAAATGAACCTGAAGTTCAAAATCAAATCAAAAGTCAACACCCTTTCACACTAATAAATATTAACAAGTACGATGGCTTATACGAAAAACATTTATGCGATTTCTTTTAGAAATACGCATTTCGCGGTAAATAGATCTCTCAGATCCACGGTCTGTATAAACCGATATTGACACCAGCAGTTGTCATAACACCGCCAAACTCTTTTGAGTAATCTCACTTTACAAGGTATGATTCTTGAATCTAACCTTATTTTTTAAGCGTACGCCCGAAGTCGTGGCTTAATAGATAAGTGAGAAATTATAAAATTCGTACCCACGTAATTGTTTCCCCTAGAGTATGATCCTATATCCACACAATACTTGAATGACTCAATAAAAATGGCCTGAAGACCATACTTGAGTTTTCAAATAGACCTTTATAAGTCTATCATAAACTAGAAAGTGGAAAAATAGAGACTAACTCATTTCCCTTGTATAAGTCTACTTTGTAAGACCAATAAACATTCTTCCTTATAAACGACAATAGGGACGACTGAAAACAGGGGAAGTCTTGAATAAAAATGAGAAAGGGAAGATATGATGTATCTCGATATGGAGTATGCAATGGCAACCCAATATCAGACCAGAAGTTCTGAAAAGACCCATAATGCTTTTTGCAAAATTAAAGTATGCCATATAAAAATATATACATATCTAGTCTAAACGACGAAAGTCAAATTGACTGTATGTATATTTCGCTACTCCCCGAGGACAAATAAATTTTGAAAATAAATTTGATCTGTTGTCATAATATGAGTCTAAAATGAGAACAATTGTGGACGTATACTTTCTAGAACCCACATCATACTATGAAACTTGTTGCTCTAACATAATTATTATTAGTATTCTCTTGCAGTATATATGTGCCTTTTACGCATTTTATTTTACTGTAAATGATTTATCATCCTGAATACTCCTAAAATGAGGATGCCATGTACTCTCTGAAACTTATAAAGTCCCACATAAATTCGAACAGAGGAATTAATTTGGAACACCAGAAGTGTCCAGAATCGACCAACTTTGGATCGATGTCACCCTGGATTGATGATGCAAGACATCATTAACTAGACGAACCCGAAGATTCTTCAAAAAAGGGTGAAACTCTCTTTATCCCATTCAAAAGGGAAAAATGATAACGAGATCATCTCCATTCACATGGACATTGACTCTCCTCACTTCCTCAAACGAATTTAAAATGATATACTATCATTAGTAAAATGAGACCTTTTAGGCCTCTTGAGAGTATTTGAGGGATAAAAGTGGACTCACACACTCCCTTCATATGGCTGATGCTGTACCTTAGAGTACTCATCTATATATCCTCTTTAAATGGTCATAATCAAAACCTTGTTATCCAACCGCAGTCCAGATTATTATTAATCACAACGGACATATTACATTACTGGGATATTGGTTGGGCTTTTACTTACCCTCATACCACCCTCAAAAATGCAGCAGTGGAACTTATTCATCGGGACTAACCCTCCTAGATGAATATGTTCCGAGATCCCCAAACGGGGGAGGCATTAGAGCACATCTTATAGATGGAGCCTTGACGGGTTCATATCCCTAGTTCTTTTCTCAACTTCATTGAAGTCGAGCTTATCGCGGATTTTTGGGATAACACTGGGAAATCAATTTAACAACTGGAAGAAAATTGAACACCCTGAAGCTTTGTGTTCACACCCAGAAATGGGTTATATGTAAATCATTAAAATGATTTAAACGGATTACTTATCCACTAGAAATCCAGTTGTAGGTGACCATGTGGGAACATGCAAACCATCAGAACGCCTCCTTAGAAACTATTTATATGAGCCTGATCACCTCATATAAACAGTTTCCGAGAACCCCTAACCGGGGAAGCGTTTAGTGCACATCTTATCGATGGAGTCATGATGAGTTTACATTCCCATATCACCACTATGGACCATTTAAAACATTAATACATATGATCTCATTATCATGAATAGTGATGAGATCCTGACGATCCACACTTATGAAACTGTTAAACAGTTATCAGACATAGCTATTGACAATATAAATATTGTCAAATTCACACATCCCTGCTACTAAAAATCCAGCTAGGATTGACATACCAACTATAATGGATGCAATCTACCAGTAGCAGAAGTGGATATCCTCAATGGATGAGAGGACATACCACGAGACTCTAAAACAATACCACCACAGGAAAGTGAGCTCATCTCCATATCCTCTCCCTTTCCAGAACCTCCAGAAGAGATAAATCTGGAATAAATTGAATAATGTACGTACACTGAGAGGTATTTGGATAAAACACACTTGTCGACAATTACTCATATTTCATTTTGCCATTAATATCGTTCACAATCTCCGTTTCCTGAAGCAAACGCAGAAATTTGGCCAAATTATGTGAAACGAGGCAATAATAAGTTGAGCTGGACTCACTTATGAAATGTGAAGTGTTTGGACCTGAAGTCCTGATATCAAAAGATATCAAACCTGTGGGCTACCGAGTATTGTATAAATAAATAAAATCGTATGCTATAAGCAAAACGCTATAGCTTTAGAGGTTTATTTCGCAGAAACCAGGAAGTAAGCATGTAAGATGAGTTTAACTCACTTACAAAAATTAATCAAACTGATGCATCAGGCTCCCTGGTCATGATTACGAAACCCATGCGATTAGCAAAGATAATTTTAGGCTATGTTGCTATGGATGATGTGACAACATACGCTTATGAATAATCATCCTGAAGATGAATTATCATCCTGAAGATGAATTATCATCCTGAAGATGAAACCTTCATCCTGAAGATGAATTATCATCCTGAAGATGAAACCATCATCCCGAAGATGAATAATCATCCCGAAGATGAATAATCATCCCGAAGATAAAACCATCATCCCGAAGATGAATAGTCATCCAGAAGATGAATAATCATCCAGCAGATGAATTACCATCCAGAAGATGAAATTATCATCCAGTCGATGAAGAAACATGGAAAATTGCAATCCACCAATACACCTACTGGTTGTATGGATGCACATTAAGACCCCTTCCGTTCGCTGGAAGAGGGGAAGGATATCCTAGGTCCTGAAGTGCCTTACTCAAATGTCTTTTGAACACTCCTTTATCTGGCAGTAAACACTTTAACCAGATACAGTACAGCGCCTGCAGCGCACCACTGGACCAGAGATATGTAGCTTCTGCGCTATCTCCAAGGGTCAAGGATCATACATGTTAAATGTATTTGCAGATACAGGTTACAGATCATCGCGATGACTACAACAAAAGAAGCGACCAACTCCTGGAGACCAGCAAAGCATACTTCCAAGGCAACATCAATCCCACCATCCCGAGAGGCTCATCAATCCAAGAAGCAAATCATAAGTACGCACAGCCAGGTCCTGCAGTACCTCGCAGACACAGTGAAGACTGGGTCAGAGACGTGATGCAACCTACCGAGTCTGAAGACCACTCCTCCTCAGAAGAGATCCCTCAGATCCAGTAACTGCTATAGATGAGCGATACTTGTATAGATGAGCGATGTCTTGTATAGGTGAGCGATGCCTTGTACTTTGTATCGGAACACTGTAAGAGATTGATGTATAGATGCCTAGGAGATCTGCAAGCCTGCAGCTTGTACAGATCAGGGGGAGTCAAATGTAGTGTTGCACTCTTTTCCCTTGGCTATTGGTTTTTCCCACTGGGTTTTCCATAGCTAAAGGTTTTAACGAGGCAAACTCATTGACTCTGGATCCAGAAGTATCCACCCCCTAAATACTTCCACTAATCAGGGGAAGTTACGGAAACTGTACTCTTTTTCCTTGGCTATTGGTTTTTCCCACTGGGTTTTCCATAGCTAAAGGTTTTAACGAGGCAGTTATCCCTAACTTAGGATCCAGAAGTATCCACCTCTAGTGATATCCATCGATCAGGGGAAGTTACAGAGACTTGTACTCTTTTCCCTTAGCCATTGGTTTTTTCCCACTGGGTTTTCCTTGGCAAAGGTTTTAACGAGGCAAGTACTCTTAAACTTGGGATCCAGAAGTATCCATAGACCCATGATCAGATAAGCTCTATGAACCCCGAAGCGTTCATCACGGCTTACAACAATGGATGGATAAGGGGGAGTGTTATAAACGGGCTTTGGAGGCCCAACCCGTTAGTGGGTATCCACCCATTATGTAACCCTATTACTATAAATACAGGGCTACGGGGTTCCGTAGCCGCCATGGTTTACAACAATATATATATATATATATATATATATATATATATATATATATATATATATATATATATATATATATATATGAGAAAAAGGGATATGAGCATTCCGTGTAGGAAATTTCCTACACCGTCCTCATAAAACTTCAATTTCCAATCTTTTTTTCAATGATCACCACCGTTCATTTTGATGTACTTATCATGGATGATGAACATACCAAAAATCAAGTGAATCCAACGCTATTTTACCCTCGATCCAATTGTTACAAATTCAACGTTTTTAGAACAATAGAACTTTTTGTCACGAGCCGATCGAGGGTCAAATCCCCCTAGGGTTCACCCATATTTGGGGTTTTGGGGTTTTAGAATGTGTACAACAATCCTAAGCAAAAAAATTTCAAAAATGTAAGTGGAATGTGGTGTTTTTGAAGGACGGTGTAGGAAATTTCCTACACCGAATGCTCACCTCCCTCAAGCCCTATATATATATATATATATATATATATATATATATCCCTAAAGTATAATTTTTTGTTAAAATTCAGTTTGAATTTTAAATTCAATTTTTGGCACGCTTCATCATATATATATATCGAAATGATTGTAATTAAATCAAATCCCCACCAAAGTGGGCTTTATCGTGGCGATTACTCTTATTTCGATATATAAAAAGTTACGGACATACTTTGTATGTAAATTTGGTGCCTAAAAATCTTGAATTTAAATTCATTAAAAAGGAGGAAATAAATGGTTGTGTATATATATTTCCTTTAGGCCCAATTTTGTGTGTTAAATTTAAGTTCATTCCAATTTTAATTCTTTAGACAAAATTCAGTCATATATACATTTTTTGAAATAATTCCAATTTTTTGTAAAATTCCACCAAAGTGGGTTCTACTATTAAAATTGTTATTATTTCGGAATGTAAACGGATTAGAATACATACTCAGTATGATCAGTTGCCTGGATGAATTTTAAACGGATCGAAAGAGTAAATAAAAGGCTTTCATGTATATTTACATTTAAGTTCAGTTTCATTTGAATTCAATTTTTGGGCACATTAGATTATATGTTTCAAAATAATTTTAATTATTATGGGATCCCACCAAAGTGGGCTTTACTGTTAAATTATTATTATTTCGTAACATAAATGGTTAAATACATACTTTTGTATGATTGGTTGCCCAATATTGAATTTAATTTGGGTTGAAGGAGGAAATAAGAAGCTTAAATGTATATTTCTCCTCAAAGATAAATTTTGTGTTAATTGTGCAAAATAAATTTAAATTCTAAGTTTAAGGCTTAAAACCATATATATATACTTCGGTATATAACAAGTTGACTTCATACGTTGGTATGAAAATTCAGTTTGCCTAAATTTAGATTTAAATTAAAACACAAAATTCAGGTGTTTTCTTCGGGAGCAAATAAAAAGTTTTAACATATATTTCTCCTTAAGAATAAGTTTAAAAGGCCTTAAAGAATTTTCGTGCACTAACCATCAAGCAAATGGCCTTAAGGAAATTTGAAACATTTTAAAGTTATATATGAAATGGGGTAGGGTGTGTATATATATATATAACTTTATATGTATGTTCATATACACATTAGTACACCTATATACTCCATTTTAAGAAGAAAATTTGTGTTGAAAGTTATGGATTTTTTATTTAACTCAATATAAATGATTAGAAGGGTGGAATAAAAGGTTCTTTTATATATTTCCACCTAGTGTAATCATTTTTGTGTGTTAAATTCAGTTTAGTTTCAAATTCAATTTTTTGGCACAATTAATTATATATTTCGAATATAAATTGATTGGATCATCAACTCACCAAAGTGGGTTTTCTTGTGAAGATTAGTTTTAATCTCGAAATGTAACAAGTTGAATACATACTTTTGTATGAAAATTTTGGTTGCCTTAAATTTGATTTTGAAGAAAAGTGGACTTGAATATCTCCACTTAAAGTATATTCATGTATTAAATTGCGACTTAGATTCAAATTTTGCAAAGGTATATATTTTTGAAATAATTTCGTGCAATCATCACCTCGCCAAAGTGGGCTCTGTTGATTTGCATTATTTCATTTCATGAATATAAAAAGAATCAAATGTGCCCGTGATTTGCGTAAGAATGCTAAATCGGCCCAAAGGAAGATTACCGCTCTCTACCATTTCATGCGCACCTGTGGCAATAGACAAGGTGATGATTAGTGAGTTCAATGCATGCAAATTTAATTCGGCCCAAAGGAAGTTTTATTTTTGGCATGTTATTATTGTCATTGTCTGATTGCTACAACAAGATGTTAGTGACTAGTCAATAGATTATCCAAAGATAAATATTGGTCTAGTGGGGGATGTCTTGAGATGGGAAAATAGCATTAATTTGAATTTGCTGTTGTATTTAATATTCATATGAACATGTTATAAATGGTTTTCTTGTTCTCTTTTCAGCTAATATTCCTGAAAAATTTTCTGCCAACCTAAAATCAATTCCAGTCCTTAATGGCACTAACTTCAAGGCATGAAAGGAGAATCTTTTGATAATCCTCGGAGTCATGGATCTTGATCTGGCATTAAGGACTCATTGTCCTCCACCACTCACTGATGAGAGTACCTCTGATGAAAAGAGGGAGTTGGAAGAGTGGAAGAGATCAAATCGCATGTGCCTAATGCTAGTGAGGAATGACATTCCAGAATATCTCAGGGGCTCTATTTCAGAGAAAATTTCCACAACTAAATGGTTCCTTATTGAGCTTGAAAAGAAGTTTGTCAAGAATGAAAAGAGTGAAATTAGTACACTCTTGACAAACCTATCTTCAATGAAATATGAAGGTAAAGGAAACATCAGGGAGCATATAATGAAGATTTTTAACATTGCTTCAAGGTTGAAAGCACTTGATCAAGACCTCTCTGAGGCTCTGCTAGTGCATTTTATTTTGATATCTCTTCCATCTCAGTTTGACCAGTTTAAGATGAACTACAATATGAAGGATGAGACTTGGTCTCTGGATGAGCTCATCTCAAACTGTGTAAAGGAAGATGAAAGGCTTGAGCAAGAATTGACAGAAAGCCCTCTCCTGACTTCCACCTTCAACAAAAGGAAGAAGGATACTAAAGCTGCAGTTACAGCTTCTCAAAAGAAACAACGAAGGGAAATGAAAAGTTCAGAAGGTCATGGTTGTTTCTTTTGTGGAGCTGAAGGGCATGTAAAGAAGAATTGCTCAAATTATCACGCTTGGCGTGCTAAAAAGGGTATGTTTCTTTAATTCGGTTTGATTCTAAGTTAATTTCTTTTCATGCAACCTTTGGTACTTATAGGCACGTGATGGAAAGATTTGGTATAACCATTCACATCATTGTGTCTATGCAGGATTGCCTAAGATGCCAAGAGCCAAATGATGGTGAAAGATACATCGATATGAGTAATGGCAAGATGGTTCAAGTAGAGGCACAGTAAATTTAGATTATTTCTTTTAAATGCTAGATTGTATTTGAATTTTATGAGACTATTATGTACCGTTTTTAACGGAATTTGGATTTCCATTTCTATTTTGAACAAATTTGGTTATAAATGTTCAATTTTGAATGGAAAATTTGGTTGTCTCTTAATTCAAAATCAGTTTACTCTAGTTCTTTAAAAGATCATTATAATCTTCATTTATTTGGCAATGTTGCTTTATTTCTAAAATTCCTGCAGTTTAAGTACATGTGTTGTAATGAAAGAATTAACAGTTTAGAATTCAGTTATATTTTGATTGCAGCTTATATCCTTAATAAAGTTTCAACAAATGAATCAATTGCATGTTTGGATATGTCCAACTAAAGTAAGGCTTTACAAGCCTAATAAAGTAATAGGACATAATGCTAATGATTTTCTAATTTTGTTGAATAATTTTAAAGTTGATATTATTTTGTATGATTTTACATAATCCCACTATTAAGTTAGTTTTCGAATTAGGAAATGCACACCTATTTGAGGATGCTGGGTTTGAAAGGGGAAATTTAGTTAGTGACATTACTCTTGAAGAGGATTATATCCACACAGGTGTTGTTGGCATTGTTCGGGATGGTATTCCTAACATTGTTCAAGACACAATAAATTCAAGATAATGTTGCAATTCCTCCTACTCGGGAAATTGTTCATAAGGACAAACTCTAGCACCCTCAAAGCACTAATTGTCATTCATGAAATCTATTAAAGAGATGACAAGCTCACTATTGACATTAGGATGATGGAAGTTCGACTTACATCAAGTCATAAAAGTTCTACATCTCTTTAATTGATTATTGCATTAATTAAGAAAGTCTTTAAATGATACTTAAAATCTTTTTATTATTGCCATAAGGTTTGAAACCTATTGATTGTAAATAGTCTTTTACAATCAAAAGGGAATTCAAAAGGGTATTAAGAAAAGATTTAAAGCGTATCACTCAAAGACTTTATACGGAAAAGAATGCATTAATGTGTAAAGAGACTTTCAATTGGGCTTTTCATGAAAGACTCTATAAGGTTTATAATGGCATTAGTAGAGCATTTCAATATCGTTACTAATACATTAAATTTCATTAAGTGATCA
Source organism: Scilla litardierei (assembly GCA_030789695.1). Lineage (NCBI taxonomy): Eukaryota > Viridiplantae > Streptophyta > Magnoliopsida > Asparagales > Asparagaceae > Scilla > Scilla litardierei. The sequence continues at coordinate 819,287,485 of CM061142.1, forward strand.
CCTCGTTCGGTTTTGAGATGATATTTAATGATTTTATCTAAGTTCTGTGGGAGCATGTAATTTATATAATATCTATGTGATAATGAATGCTAAGTTCTGTGGGAGACAAGTTTAGTCTCAAAATTGCCCTGAGAATAATCTTAAGAAGATTTCCTATATCTCACTAATAGGGAGTCTTAAGTATGCTCAGTTTTATATGCATTTGGTTATTGCATAAATTAGAGATGTGTTGGGCAGATTGTTAAGTTCAGGAGTTGACCATTTGACAGCAGCCAAATGTGTCTTACGGTATTTATGGAGAACAAAAGGGTTACATGTTCAAGGATCAGTAGTCAAAAAGGTTTGAGATCATTTTGGTATACTGACTCTGATCATTTATTGGATGCAAAGAATGTATGAAAATCTATATTAGGCGCCATTTACTAGAAGAGATCTAAGTGGTCCCTTTTATATAGTCTCTTCTGACATGGCTTTAGATTTCATAACATATTACGTGACATCCAAATCATGAAATATATCTGCATATTTTGTCACTATGCTGCAAATTAGGGATGGTGTTGAAACACCACACAGTTTATTTAGTGACAATGAAGTCTGCAGTTTTATATTCCAGCAACAACAGGAACTCGACAAAGTTTAGATATTCAGAGATCAAGTTCCTAGTTTGTTAATAATAGGAGTGTATAATTGTCTAATGAGCACATCGAAACAAACCATGTAATTACGGATCCGTTATAGTAAGGAAATGTCATCCAAAAGGTTTTATGAGCTAGCTACTCATATGGATATCATTTCATTAAAAACATTCAGTTTTGTGGGAGTTTGTTCTTTTGGGTGCTCATATGATAGACAAAATTAAGTCTCCAGCTTAAGCTTGAGGTTATTTTCTGATCAGAAATAAAGTTTTTTTTGTTTCAGTTCGGCTTCACTCCGATTTTGTTTTGTTTATGATCTCACTAAGGTTAAGGAGGATCAGTTGGAAATAGACATGTTAGATCACATTACATGTAATTTCCATGCTACACATCCACTTCATAATCCATGTCATTCTTTTGTATTAGCACGGTGACCACTGATGGGTCGAGCTGCAATTGCTGCGGGCGAAGATCTCCTTGATCCCTTGCTAATATAATTGATGGACCGGATTGTTCTTGACTCATTAAAGAAATGACAGCAAGTTAAGATCTTATTTGGTTGTATGCACTATGAAATATAATTATAAAGTTCAGCATATAGCCCAAGTGGGAGATTGTTGGAACTTATCCAACAAGTTGGATCTTAATCCAACGTTGGGCTAATATGCGGTCAATAATTATATAAGTGCTACGATGTCATATTAAGCCCAATATATTAGTGATGTGGTTTTAATTAATTAAATGGGCTAAATGAGTTAAACAGGTTGTGGGGCCTTTATGTGTAGAGACTATTGGGCTTCAACTCATTGATGGGCCGAGTTGGAAACCCTAGGGCTATGGAGGCTAGCCTATAAATATTAGCGGTCATGGTCCCCGGAATACACGAACAAAGTTGAGCCGTCTTTTCTACGTCCCGTCGCTAGGAGAGAAACCAGGAGAAAACTAAAGGAGTTCTCCAAAGGTTGATTCGTGCTATTCTGGAAGATTGTCCGTTGTGCTATCGTTAGGATCTTTCAGATTATTAGCGATGGACTCAGGTACGCTTCCGCTAAATCCGAGTAGGTCAATGATTTAAGATTCCGCATGTTATACATCTAGATCTGTGTTATTCGGTTTGTACACATCTAGATCTTTAGTTTCTACAATTTCATCTCTAAAATCTCCAAATCCCCTGAAGTAACTCACCTGGAGTTTCGAAGGTTAGTAACAATTTTATTCAAATAGATGAATTAAGAAAGCATGTAACCCCTCTTGCCAGAACATATGAAGGGTTCAACATTTTGTTTGTAAATCAAATAAAACAAAACAACGCCTAGCAGGAAAATTTTCTTTGTTTCCTCTCACATGAAAAGGTGTAGTCATTGTAAGTGCTGTGCAGTGTGGTCCTTGAAAAAAAATTGTTCGATGGTCCTAGGGGTGTGGAGTTAGCAAAGATCCAACGACCCCACTCCTATTCTTACAGCAAATATCTATGTTCAAAAGTTAAAGAATGTGTAAACATAATTTAGGGTTTCTTCATGGCGGCTGCGATGAAAACATGTGAATTATGAAGAGGTTTCAACACTTTCAACTTACATTGGGATGAAAACAGCCTTAGGTATTGTCTTTTTACATAGAATTCAATGAAATGGAAAAATTAAAAATTATTGCAACATGTTTCAAAGTTAAAATCTATTCAGATGTTGGTGAAAAGGGGATTTTGTATTTTGTGAGTGATATAGGCAAAACTTATTTTATGGTGATGACTGTAAGATTATAGTTAGATATTAAACATTTCCTGCGTAGACAACACATATCTATCGATTTATTTATCTATTAATAAAAAAAGCATGATGATATAACCTGTTTTGTGCAATTAGAGTTAACAAAAAGCATGATAATAAAAAAAGCATGATAATAAATATACAAGTTAATAAATAAATAAAACCAGTGAATACCCTAAGAGATGTAACAGCCAGTTGTCTTGTTTAGGCCTCTGACACTGTTAACTCTTAATACCAAGATACATTAGTCATCAGTATCCTACTGTGTTATCCATGATGACCACAAAACACAAAACTACCAACACTAACAAAAAACAGCAAATTGCCAAGTTTGTTCTATGTATGGTTCAAACAGGCCTATAGAGGGTTCGCAACCAATATCAAATATCATATTTACATAAACAGTTTTATTCTCACCATTGCCATTCTGGAGAAGAAATTATGGACTACTGCCAAGAAAAGACATCTCTCTTGGCTTCCCTTGTATAACAGGTTTTCCAAAGTTGGTATATCGTGATATATATCATTTATTGTTTTCAATAATTAACATATTATCTATCATATCATATTGTAAGGGTAGCATGTCGTCCTTAAAGGTCGCCGAATCTCAATAAACTCATCATGCTTTTATGAGCTTCAGAGATGGTTGACATGGGATTGAATAGATAAATAAAGCATGATGTTGTCTGTAAAATGAAGGTCATAACCTGTTCAAGAATGGGATTTGACAATCAACAGCTCAATGCCGATAAGAAAATTCTTGCTTTTGGTTGGGCGGATGTCTAAAAGTTAAGCCACGTATGAAGAGTCAGTTAGAACATTGGAAGTTTTGACTCTAATTGCACAAAAGAAGAAGAAGCTTCTTTGTTAAAAAACACTGAACAGAAACACAATTAATCATTATTGCCATACTCTTAACATAATTCCGTGAAGATGTGAAACATGATAATTTCAATTGCATGGATTATTGCGTCTTCCATTTGCTTGCATTTGCCTTGTGAGGAAATACAAAGTATGAAGTTTGGAGAAAATCCAAGTGATTCTGATTTTAGGATAGACAAATAATCACTTTAAATTCTACAGAAAATCCAAGTGATTCTGATTTTAGGACAGACAAATTAGCACTTTAAATTCTTCAAACTCCCAATAAGTTGATTCACAACTTCTTAATCTTTCTTATGGGGTTTATATTACTCTTGCAATGAATTAAACCCAAGTCCATTCAAATAGGAATATGAATAAACTTGTGGAAGCTTACCTATTCCCGAACTTGGCACCTAATTGAAGTAACTTGTGATGGTGGCATGCTCTCGACAAGATGATTACATAATGTAGAATGAATCGTAACTTGGTCATCCACATCATAACAGTAATGGAGTTGCTCAAGCTCTACGATCTAAGGTGAACAACATGGATAGAAGCTACCTGAAGAAGCTACATGGATAGAAGCTACCTGAGTAATGGAGTTGCTCAAGCCCTAATCTTCCGCCGCCGATCGTCGCGGCCTGAAGATCGCTGCCGCCCTGAAGATCGCCGCCGCCCTGAATATCGCCGCAGCCCTGAAGATCGTCGCCGCCCTGAAGATCGCCTTCGGTCTTCCCAGCCTGAAGATCGCCGCCGGCAAAAATCAAGCGACCGCAGCCGCCCTGAAGAAACCCTAAATTATGTTTGTGCGTTGGGGGATAAAGCGATCGCCTGCTGTGTGATGTGCGTGGTGTATTCATCCGATTAATCAAATGAAAAGTACAATTAAAGGGTATAAATGTCAAGATTTGTGGTGTAGATATAATTACTAGAGATGTTAAAAATCAAGGTGTGGTGAACCAAGTAATGTGGTGTATTCATCAATTTTTATGGTGTTAATAACAGCGCTCGAGTGCAAAATGTACCTAACCGGACCAAACCGGGCCTCTCGGGTCGGGCATGGGTAATAGTCCTGTCCAACCTGTTTTTTGTAATAAAGTAGTAATAACCCGTTCATAATATAGTGCACAGTGACCCCAAAAAAATACACACCGAGGATGCGGTGCACGCACGAATAGACAAAATAGAAGGAAGAGTGAGGGTGTATCTTTGTATCGTCAGGGGGATAAAAGGTGTTAAATTACAAAAAGAAAGTTTTGGGGAGACAAATTGCACAAATCTCACCACAAACACATGGGGATAAAAGAGAGAAAAACATGCGTCAAAGAGCAAAAAACGCAGGGGGCCAAAGTGAAAAAAGGAACGATGGCAATCCTGTAAATACATGGAAAAGGGATGGACATTTGGCTTTAATAATAAACAATGGCAGCTTGCAAATGGAGTGATGTTAGTTGCACCGCGCAACTTTATGAATTCACCGTACTTATGAATTCACTGCATCAAAATTTTGTAATTTATTAATTCACTGCAATTTTTCTCATTTTAACCCGTTATATCAATTTTACCTCATATCTTTCTCTCTTTCTTTTTCTGTTGATTTCACCGCAAAACACCTCCCGGCTCCCTTGGTCTCAAAACTCGTTGAGCTCGATCTCGTTGTTTTTTTGGATATTTTCACAACAAGCCCCATATTAAAATTTTAAAATCATTTTATTAAAAAAATTTCGCATTTAAAAAAAGAATAAATTACATTCGGTCATCATGTCTTATCGGTAAACATCCTTCATTTTTTACATTAAGTATCTCTAAATTTCCTCCAAAATTCAAGTTTCAGAGTGGTCTACATGCAACTTATCCGCTGTTAATCATTCAATTCTTCTTGCTTCATGCTGGTTTGATTCAAACGATGGCTTTGTTTCCCGGTTGCTTTGCCTTGGGCGGTGCCACTGGGCGATTTATGTTTTCATGCATATGCCTCATCATGGAAGCTTTCCACATATCCATGCTAATGTTGTTATAGAAATTTTAATGCACTGTGAAACATGGAGTGCTCATGAAATACAGAGGCATTTCATTGAAGACCTTGGAATGCCATCGTATGTAAATAGGATACCAGATACAGAGGCATTTCATGAAATACAGGTGATTAGAAATTGCGGACTGTGATTTAGATGCCAGAATTTACAATCAGTACGAACCCTAAAAATTTCGTAATCTTAAGAACAAATGGCAAAATTGCGGCGAAAAAAATTGGGGAGAAAGAAAAAGATCCGGTGAAATACAGAAGAAAATTGAGGCATGAGAAAGAAATAGAGGGGAAAGTAAATTTTGCAGTGAAATCAAAAGAACAAAGGACAAAGTTCGTAATTAATTGACAATTTTAAGAGTAATAGTTAAATTCTAATTAAGGTTAAATTTGTAATTTCGAAAAAATTAACAATTGCGATGAATTTATAAAGAAACGCGGTGCAATTAACATCACTCTTGCAAATAATGGGACAGGATGGGGCCTTTGTTTTGGGCTCCCCTTTTCACCCCAAATTGCACCCGCCGCCTCATTCCCCATGTGGGGCCGCCTCATTCCCCATGTGGACAAACTCCACATAAGACAAACTCTGCCTATGGGGTTTGTCCCAGCCAGCAAAAACGTCACTCTTTTGTATAATAGATGTATATAATTATTAAAGAGAGAACACCACATTGGAATAATAGGATTCAAGCGAATTGTACAACAAAACCTTATCAACGATGATTATGCATTGGATCCTCTAGCGGCCAAGGGCAGGGCAGCCATGAGGTTGCATTCGGCTTCACATTTTGAATAGAGCATCTCAACGGCTGACAGATTTACACTACAAACGTACAGTATACAATATCAACTTGACAAGGTAAATGACCTACAAAAGACTACCGGCTAAACGTTTCCACAAACGAAGCACCAATGCTTCATACGTAGCTACACAATGTTCCCAGCCACGATATTGGCCATGCCATAACATTAAAATGTTCCTTGTCTCCTCATTTCCCCTCTCTCTCTCTCTCTCTAGGAATGTGAATCGCATGCATAGGCGTACGTTCGTTGCCATTGCCCCTGAACGGCACAGGATGGAAGATTCGTGGAGAAGCTCGGCCAAAGCAGAATATGTGCGCCTAGAACCGCCGTGTGCATATGTTGTAAAAACGATCACGAAGACAGCGTGCTGTAAGGTCAAACTCCTAGAAGGGATTCTGAGGCTGTAACTGGGAAAATATATAGCTCTCAACCATCGCTCTTGCGATTGACACCTGGGAAAAGTTTATAACATCAAATTTCCAAGAGGCGGTTGCAAATCTATGTGCAGTTAAAGAACCTGAATCATCAAATGAAGAGAGAGAAGGAATGCGGAAACAAGAATCAAGCGAAAAGAGATTACCTGGAGGGTGCTGCCGCCAAATTGTATCAACCTCAGGTCTCCTGCGCCCTTTGCGCCATTTATCTTCAAAAACCACACAAATGGATTTATCATTGGTATGAGAAGGTTAAGGAAATCCTATTTCTGTGAGAAATGAGATCCAGTGTGTGCACGCGCGCGGGGGAGGAGCCCCTCTGCTTGACCATATCAAATTGCAAGCTGGTCATGAAATCAAGTCAATGTCTACGGCCTTTCTGCGGTCTTCTTTATACACTAAAGCACTACAGTAAATCTCATTTCATGGGGAAAGGTGAATGGGGAGAAGAAGATTATTGTGAGAGAGAGGATTAGGCACATCATATTCTTAATAACCAAGAGGCACTTATATCCAACTTCTTTAAGTTGTGTTTCTCTATCACTTTACAGTGGTGCACATGTTGTCATTCGAAAGGCATGATCAATAGGAGAATGCAAGCTAGGGATGTAAGTCTAGATCTAAGAACCGAATCCAGGATTGTTAAGCGCACTGGCACAAAAATAAGGAGCTGAACCCAACATACTGTGCTAAACTTTATACTCATATTAAAACATAAAATTCAGCCAAGTTTGTTTTAATGACCTATTCTGAAGTGTACTAGGGACCCTTCCACTCAATGGTTTGTTAAGTGCTTATTTGAATTTTCTTGGTTTTTCTTTTCTTTTTTAGTCCTACCTGGCATACATGTATTCCATAACAAATACAAGTCATAACCCGTGCACTAAGTGCACGAACACCCCCAAAAACCAACCCACACAATCAGGACGTGGAACCCACACGGGTGTTTCGGGGAGTGCACAAACGGGTGAAAATGAGAAGAGTGGGTTTGAGTGTGTGTATTGTCTTTAGGTTTTTTTGTTTTTTTTTTGTTTTTTTTTTGATTGGGGGTGTGATTTTGGGTGTTTTGGGTTTGGGTGTGGTTTGAGGGGTTGGGGTTGGGTTTTGGCTTTTTTGGGTTTTGGGGTTAAAGAGGTTGTCCATGTGGCAATGTCAAGAGGTTGTCCATGTGGCGATGTGACATTGCCACATGGGAAAAATTCAAAACCATCCCTCAATTGTAATAAGGATACCTTCTTCAACCATACAAACTATTCAAAACTTGCTTGCGTGATCACAGTGACCTCAAGCCATCAAAGAAAAATCTAGATATTCTGAACTCCATCACATTCCAGCTAAGTGCAAATTTCCAAGAAGTATTCGCAGCAGGTCACAAAGAATCTGTCAGTGAGGGTGGTGCAATTAAAAAGTTCAGTTGTTAACCTCAAAAAGTATCATAGCTTGGTCAAAAGTGGACAGCAAACAAGTTACATGCTGAACAATTCGGATATGTCGGTTTATATAAATTCATACGTATGTATTTGACATGTCCAAGTTTGAGTCTGATTCTAATAAAAAATTTTGAGTCTGAAATTATGTGGACTTTGTCAGGAAACTTTTCAATAGACTTGGATCCCTTTTTTACGTGATTCCACAAGACTGAGTCATGATCTAGCAAAGAGATGGGAGAAGGCGTCTATAAATTAAGGGGTTATCTTCATTGTAGAACCAATTTAAGTCCGATAACCAATGTAGTCTCTCCAGAAACCCAACTAGTCCCTCGAGGCGAGAAACCCCTCCCTCTCTAGAGAGAGGAGAAGACAAGCTATGAAACTCTAGGCAAAACTCAAACCCCTAGAAGATCAACGGTGAGTCTTATAACTATTAAAAGAGAACATGAAGAAACTAAATCTTCTACTCAATGTAACAATTACTATATAACTATGAGATAGCAATTGCCACCCTCAAAACATATACACTTTCGCAATCTTTAGCATCCTCTTGTACTTCTCCGCTCCCATCGTTGACGGATCATTGTGTAAGATTTTTTTTTCTTAAGCTATGTAAGGACTATCAAATTATTTGTCTACAATGTGCCAATGTGCATGTCAGTGTTTTTTGTATTATAAACTGACCAGAATTTCAAATCCATAACACAATATGTCAACATTCAAGAGAGCTAAACCCTAGTCACTGGCTGTCAACAAATTCATTATTGAAACATGGATCCACGATGCAGCCCAATGGTCGTGATTCAATAGCTAACTTGAGCAAATCAAAAGAGGAAGATCACATGAAAGTTAAGGAAGGTTCATCAGACAAATACCTTAATAGTCGCACCAGATTGAATACGGATATTTGAGATATTATAGCCATTTTTGCCAATCAATCCACCAACCAGCTTTTCCATGATCATCATTTCTGAGTTCACGTAATCAACTGCAAGATCGGCTGTCCTATAGTTGATCTTTCTATGAGAACAAATACTACAATCAGGTGCAGCAGAATGTAAAGAATGCTGACCCTCTATCACAAGGTTGATTTTGTGGTTTTAACTCACCTGAAGGAGGTCGCAGATAAGGTGCTGCTGCATAAGGTGGCAGATAAGGAGGCGGGTTTGAAAAGGCCAAGCCATAGTTGTGCCTTGGTTTAATCGAGATGACCTCTCTGGGAGGATTTTCCCTGTATAAATAGGAAAGTGGGCTATCTTAAAAGAAGAACGATGTATTCAATAAACAAAATGAGAAACAAAGATAGTTCTACAGTATACCTTAATTTACAGGCTATGTTTCCCAAGGCATTTAACACTTCTGGGGCATTTCCTGATACCTGCCAAAGACCAGCATATACATGGGATGAAGCAAAAAATAGCAATGACAGACTGAAATCTTGTCGAATGCAGGAAATTTTTGGTGTATGCAAACGCAGTGTTATGTAGAATAAGCAACAGATACCACACACTGCTGCTAAGAGTTTACTAAACATTTTAAATGCCAAGAAAGTGGTTTTAAAATGGAATTCAGGCTAACAATCGTTGTTTAAAGTTCAAGTCAATGCTTCTAATTTAAATGCACAAGTGCAGTAAGTCTCTACTACACTTCCTAAAAGTGGTTTCCTAAATATGCACATTCTAATTGTGTAATCAGTCTTGTTTGATTAAATGAGGATCCAAGACCTTCTGGAGAGGGATGACTCCCCCCCCCCCCCCCCCCTCGGTTGGGCCGGGGGGGGGGGGGGGGGGGGGGGGGGGGTTTGCCCCTGTTTTATCATCTGATTGTCCCTTTTTTCCCTTTTCAGGTTTTCCTACAAGTCTTGCTAATAATATGATAATTTCTGGCCACTTGACGCTACTTCAAGCCCAAACACTTAGGGATGCAAGCTACCCTCTTTGCTGGCATTGGGCAAAGATTTGTCATAAGTTTCAGAAAGTTACTTCCATGATGCCTGCACTGCTCCCAGTTTATAACCAATAACAAATCCTTTATCTGGAATGTCTGAGGTCCATCATATGGATCTTTTCTCTCTATCCAACTCCCTAAAGGTTCATCTTCTTGGAAGTAGATTAACAGCTGCATGTTCTGTTGTACTGCATAAAGTACATGTTCATCTAGGTCTATCCCTAGTCCATGTTGCTTCATTAACTACCATCCTATCACTTAACCATTATCTCATGAGTATCCCTTGCAGTGGCACAAATCAGGTCAAATGATTCTTTTGAGAATACCTCAATCGAATCTACATCTAAAGTATGTGGTCATTTTATCCTATTTTATAATGGATTAAACTCGTCCAACTCAACATTGTCATTCAGCTGCCCACATAGCTTATCTTTTAACAAGTTGTTTCTTAATTTGCCAACTCCATGACCTGTAAAGCGAAGCAAGTCAGATGGCCATCTTATGAAAATATATCTTCAACTTCATGGCCAACCTTTAGTCACAAAACACTTCAGAATCATATATCCACTTGATCCATCCTGTTTTGCCTGAATTCACCACTACGATGAACGGTTGACTCTAAATATCAAAAATGCTTGCTCGACATTTATTAACCATCAATGTGGATTGTGCTCTCGTTTTTCAAATATATTTCATTTTTTGATAAGTAAAAATCCATATATTCTGTGTTCATCCGACACAGGTACTTTTGATTCTAAAATCCTCTCTACCTTTCTACTATACTAACTGTCCTTCTCTAACCTCCAAATTAAACAATAGCATCTGCAATTAACATGATGCATCATGAGACTGCATCCTAATTATGCCGAGTTCGGATAAGGAACTTTCCCAGTTAATTTCTGAAAATGTTCTGGCCAAGTATTCACCTGTAAGAGGTTCTTATGGTTACAGTTAGGCCTCGTTTAGCAAGAAGAGTAGGAGATGGGAATTTTAGAGAATAAGATAGAGGGAATTGGGAGCTGCTTTGGATTTCAAGACAACCCCAGCCAATCCAGCTTGGAGTTGTGCTTGGAGTTGGGAGCAACACCCCCCCCCCCCCCCAAAAAAAAAAAAAAAATAAAAAAATAAAAAAAATAATAATAATAATAATAATAATAATAAATTAAATTAAATTAAAAATAAAAAATAAAAACCAAAACACACACACACAGAGGTGCAAAGTTTTAAAAAACAATTTCAAAAATGACAATTGTACCTGTCCCTCCATTTCTCCAACTCCAGACTCCAAAAAAGTTTGTTTGGCTGGAGTTGAGAGGAGTTCGGGCTAACACCCACCCCAACTCCCATTGCCAAACGATGCCTTATTGTTCACTGTTCAAGCCGCTACCTATTTCTCTGTAGAGATTTGTGCCCTTAAAAAAGGAAATAAGAAAGGGACACTTCTTACAAATGCTATCGATCACGGATGCAGTATATATGCTCGGATGCTGTCCAGGCACTGGAAATTACAATGGGTCACAAGCAACATAGTCTTTCTGGGTCTAGGACACAATTCAAGGTTACACTGGCCCAAGGGTCAATATATACAGGAAAACTAAGATTCACTTATGTTTATTTTGGCATAATACAGTGAGTTTTATTTTGGCATAATACAGTGTGTTACTGTATAACAGTAACATTTTTGGCTCCAAGCAATATAAAATCTTTTGTTCTGATACCAGGAAGAGCACTATGCCATGATATCATTCAAGGAGATGTTGTTGACATATGCTTTTAATACATGCTATTACTTCCTATATACTCTAGCATGGTCAGAACTTCAAAAAAATTCACAAGTTTATGCAAGATATTTATGGCTCCATAACTAGCTAAATATGATTGCAGAAATCTTTGCTGTTGATGATGACGACAATCACAGTTTTTTTAAACGGATAAAAAATTAGGGTACAGTAACAAATAAACCTTTCTTATGAAGAAGGCTGCACCGCTCAAGCGACGAAATGCGAGCAATAAGGTGATGCAGTCCCTGCTATCCAACAAATCATTTACTAAAAATATGCTAAACTACCCACCACTACAATACCATAAACAGAACGGCAAACATCAACAGTATATTCTTATATGGTATCCATTTTCCAAAGTTCATAGAAAAGAACAGAGAATTCTACAAAACAGGTATAGTCGAAAATTACCAATGGTGTAAGAATATTGTAAGGCTACGAATGTAATATAGAGACATAGTAATAGTAGAAAAAACCTTAGTCATGAATCGTGATGCAACCCACAATGCATGACTAAGATAAAAGAAGCATGAAGAGCAACCAAAAAGTGCACCATAAATTTCGCAAAATGCTGGTAACTGCGAAGGGAAAACTTACCTCCAGTACACGATCAGATTCTTGAACAGATGCATAGTTGGGCAACTGGTTTAGAGCAAGGACATTGACAGCTGCACCTGACGAATCCCTTATATGTCCAATATTCTGACCAGATATCCCTATCAGACCACCAGCCTGAGATCCAGCAATCAAAAGTCGAATTGTGGTGGCAGCAGCACCTGCATCAGTAGTCCCGGCTTGCGTACTGTCGCCACTCTCCTGCACATCAGGACAAAGGTTTGGTTTGTTTGGGATGCAAAACGTATTCATTTTTCTTTTTTTAATGCATGCACTGATTTGTGAATCTACCACTGATGCTGCACAATAGAATTTGATGTCAAATCCTCTGAACCCTATATAGATATAGGTGTTGCTGATGCTGATATGACATCCTGATGTTTAAAGAGTATACAAAAATGATAGTGGATAATATAATCCCCCATTGTTGGACATTTTTTGATGCTGCAGTATGTTTGGTATTCATGTCATGGTTCCCATCATAACATGTAATATTAACGATGTTCGCTTTATGAAACTTGAGGATATACCAAAAGCCGTAAAAACAATATTTTTTTAATTATTTGGCTTTCTACAGATGGTAGTGCAAGACCAACATAGTAGCTAGCTCTCTAGACCACGATAGAAAGAGGTAGCTATCCGAATTCATGCAGATAGACATGTGCCACACACATCAGGGGGTACAAGCAACTTTAGAATTAAATTCATACATGTGTATGTGTATATGTATATATCATGTGTGTGCGTGCGCGTAAGCTTTTACGTGCATTTTTTTTGGGGTGGGGTGGCGGAGAGGGAGGATGATTTTGTGTTTGAGAGTTGCACAAATGAAGACTAGGTCCTGATGCTTATGCAGATGGGACTACGCTGGAGAGCGCGGTTAGTGCAAATTCCAATTGCAGTAATTTGCCCAACATTAAAGATTGTGGCCACCAAGCTGATTTGCAAATGCAAGGATGGATATTGTAGCTTAAGGGGGTGTTTGTTTTGCTGAAAGTTGTGGGACGTAGGTTTGGAATCTCAAATATTCCCTGTTTACGGGCCTCGTGCAGACATTTTTTATGGATTCTGGGCAGAATGAAACCAAGGTTAGAGAACTTGATTTTGGTTTCAGTAATCTGAAGATTTTAGGTTTCGGAACGTTTTGCCCATCTGGATGTTTCAGAGTTTCGTTTCGTTCGAGTATCGGTTTCAATGAGTTTTCAGTTTCCTTAATATGCATATACATAGTTACGTATTAAATAAATAGTTATATAATATTTTTATATAACTATTAAATAAATATTTATATAATATTTTTATACATATATATACACAGATAATAGATACTAGATATATATAGTTGTACAAACTTGTTAGCTATGACTTCTCTAGGACTCACTCCGACATTTACAAGTTTATAACTATAAAATAATAACGATACATAAAATGAGGGGGAATACCCTGACCTCGTGATATAAAAATATAAAGCAAAAAAGTAAAAGATACAAAAAAATCTCGCTCCAAATCATTATCATTTGGTTATGGTACAGAATAATAAAGTGAATAGCAATATTACATCTGAGCTGACCTTCAAGATAATATCATGTTATCATATGTAGAAGACTGATGACTAACGATGAACAATGAAAGCCGTGTCATGACTGCTTTACTGCTAGAATGATCATCTATATTTGAACCATACATGTAATGATTAACATAATATTCATGATTATCATAATATTTATATTGTGTATAATAATTGTCATGACTGTCAAAGTATCCACTGGAATATGATTCATGTGTAATGGTCCATATTTTTCCTATAAGATTTTTGGGATTTATTCTGATATTTTTATAATTTTTCTTTCCCTCTTTCTTCCCCTTTCTTTTTCTTTTACTTTTCTTTGGCCCAAAACCGTCAGCCGAAACCCAACCCACATTTCCTTCCCTTCTCCTTTCTTTTAAAGCCCAGCCAAGCCAAGCCAAGCCAAGCCCACAACTGAAGTCATCTCCTTTTAACTTAAACCCCAAGCCTAACGCTTACACAGCCGACTGACCCTCTTCCTATTCTTTCGATAGAAACCCCTAACCTAAGCTCTCCCTCTCCACTCGACACGAACGACAGCTACCGTTCGTCCTCTTTGGTTACGCGAGTAATCCACCACGATCTTTGCCCACGATCTCTCCCAACGACTTCCACCAACCCTATATATCTCCCCTTTTTCTTCATGTGGGTTGTTATGCAAAAACTATATCATTCCGCTAAAATTTCTGAGCTTTCGTTTCGAATTTGCATTTCGACTTCTCGTGGGGTTGATTGTTTGGTCTATTCTCATGAATCAAGCAACCATTCTCGTTAGTGAAGGGCTTAAGCGAGGAGTTCATGGAGTTTGGTCAATTACAGGGTTCCCTGTAGATTATTTCTAACTTCAAGATCTCGGTTTATAAGTTTATTTCAGTTCTTCCTTAATTTTTTCTGAAATCTTGGGAGATGGTTGGAATTTATTGCATGATTAAATTGTTGGATTTTTTTTTAGTTTTATCGAGAGATGATATTTCACGAACTTTTCTAGGGAATTTTTCTCCTTGATATCTTCGGCAACCCATGCGGGTTTTATGACAACCCTTGTCGCTACCTCCTCTGCCTATTATTTTCTGTTGGGATTTGATTTATAGTCGGACGCCAATTGGGTTTTGTCGCGGTTTTGCTGTGGGGTTTTCACTGCTGTTTTTGCTAGGTATTTTCATGTGGTTGTCTCTTGGGCATACCGTAGATGGGTGCTGGAGTTTCTTCGGTTGCCATTGTTCCATTGTGTGCCTTGCCCTTTTCGGTTGTGCCTTGCCCTTTTCGGTTGTTTGGGGATTCCTGCGTACGGGATGTTCTATAAAGCCTTGGGCCCTTGCCATACCTTGCTCATTGGTTGTTCCCTTGACCTTTTGGCCCATGGGCTTTGCCCATTTGCTTCAAGACTGTTGTAACTGCTTCATGGGTTTCGGCCTGTAATTTAAATGCCGGGTTGCCTTGCTCTTGGTCTGTAGGCATGTGACTGTTTATGTACCAATAATTGCGGCAAACTTTCACCACTGTGCGGGGAGACTAAACTATTCTTGGTTGCCGAAAGTGTGAATCTGATCCAATGTACTTTCTAAATTCCTTGAAGTTATTTAAATTTTTAGTTTTTAAATAAATTCTGATTTTAATTCAATTACTTAGTTTACTACTTTAACTGTAATTGCTTTGTTAATTAAGGAATTACCTTTTGGACGAGAAACTTGAATTGACACAATTGATGACATTCACATCTGAGGTTGAAACTCTTAAGCCATATGTTGGTACCCGAATGTTTCACTTACGTAATTCTTATTATAAAATGACATTACATTGAAAAGCTCATGTTACCACGTTCACATACTACATGTTCATAATATGATAACAGTTGACTATGACAATAAACGTGATTCAATTATATGACATGTTGTATACCATCAGTATAGAATAGTGAACGTCAAATTCATGCTCTGAATAATATATTGTACATGTTCTTGATATTGTTCATTGGATATTGTACAAACATGAATATTGTGCATGTTCATTGAATGTTATACAATGATTTCATGTTCTTGATGTTGTAAACATCCATATTAGGAATTAAGTGCTACATGGGACAAAGTGTCACGGTACACTAGATACCAACTCTTGAACACAGGAGCCACCTCTAGAATTTCCATTTCATGGCCATATCTGAAAACCATTACAATATCAGACACAATATTAGGACATGATACAAGACCTGACACATCACACATATACCATGAAAACAACATTATAGCAGTAGTTACAGCCCCTAACTACTACTTGACATTGAAATAATTATGTAAATGATATTACACTTAACCCACGGAGTTTTGGGATAACTTATGTTAAAGAGTGCAGGAGCGGCTGGAACCATGCTTTTGGACCTTTTCTATAAGGATATCATTCTTGTTCTTGTTCCAATCTGATCGTTTACGACCAAGACCTGTAATGTCGGATGGATCCAGAGTCCCTCTTTTGTTTTGTTCTGACACGGTCGTTCACGACCGAGACCGGTTATGTCGGATGGCTTGGGGTAGCTCCGCATGGTACAAGATAGCCTTCAGGTTGCATATTGTACTCTCATATATAAGTCACGACCTAAAATTGGTCCAAACTTACATTCACCTGACATAGAGATTAGAGACATTCACAACACATTAATAATTGCAAAATCTCATATACAA
The DNA here is from genome assembly GCA_030789695.1 of Scilla litardierei. NCBI lineage: Eukaryota > Viridiplantae > Streptophyta > Magnoliopsida > Asparagales > Asparagaceae > Scilla > Scilla litardierei. The sequence goes on from CM061142.1 coordinate 819,304,029, forward strand.
GACTTTTCTGTCATTTGTTACAATTTAGTTCAGTAGTTTGCTTTGCATGTCTTTTAATTGTTCATGACTTCTTACAGTTGTTCAGTGGCTTACTTTATTTGCCTTGCACTGTTAGTATTATTTTTCACTTCGCATTTAAACCGTTTGCTTAGATTAGATTTTAATCTACTCTAACGATATATTCTTTGTGGTCTACGTTAGATGCTAAATAGGTTTACGATGAGACTTTAGTGTTATTGGTTTTGAGATCATTCTTGCACGTATGTTTTATATTCGATATATTTTTGCTTTTCCTATTCTGTTTTCACTAGTAACAGCATGACCTGTAATAGTATGAATAATAGTCATGGCACCCAAAAGTGGGGCGTAACAAGTAGTGACCCATGCAGATCCGCGCTGACCACCTCGTGAACAGTATATGATGAGTAGAATATACCATAAAACATATCAGTATTTACTTTCATTCCTTTCTATCACATCCTACACAGCTTGTGGTGATCTTGTCATCATCCATTTGATCCTTTGATTACTCCATGTAGCTTTTGTCTATTTATCTCTATCAACCTCTTTCTCCCACTATTGGTTATCTTGTCTTTTTTGGAAATTCTAAGGAAGGAATTTTTTGTAAAGCGTGTATAATGTAATTGTCCATATTTTTCCTATAAGATTTTTGGGATTTATTCTGATATTTTTCTAATTTTTCTTTCCCTCTTTCTTTTCGCTTCTCTTTCTTTTACTTTTCTTTGGCGCAAAACCACCGACACAAACCCAACCCACACTTCCTTCCTCTCCCCTTTCTTTTAAACCCCACAAGCCCATCGAAGCCCACAACCTGAAGCCATCTCCTTTTTACTTGAACCACAAGCACAATGCTTACCCAGCCGCCTGGCCATCTCCCTTTTATTTCGACTGAAGACCATAAGCTCTCTCTCCCTTCAACACGAACCAAAGCCGCCACCCACCCTCTTCGGTTACACAAGTAATCCAAAACGATCTCGCCCACGATCTCTCTTAACGGCTTCCCCCAACCCTATATCTCTACACTCTTTTCTTCATTGGGTTTTTATGCGAAAACTATATCTTTCCTCTAAAATTTCTGAGCTTTTGGTTCGGATTTGGGTTTCGATTTCTCGTCGGGTTAATTGATTTGCTTCTTCTCGTGGATCAAGCAATCATCCTTGTTGGTGGAGGGCTTGAGTGAGGAGTTCGTGGAGTTTGGCCAATTACTATGAACAGTAGGTTATTTTTCAAGATCTCAATTTATAATTTTAATCCAGTTCTTACTTAATTTTTTCTGAAATCTTGATAGATTGTTGGAATTTATGCATGATTAAATTGTGGGATATTTTAGTTTTATCGAGAGATGATGTGTCATGAATTTTTCTAGGAAATTTTTCCCCTTGATTGACATCTTCGGTAACCCATATGGGTCTTACGACGACCATCGCCACTGCTCCTCTGTCTATTATTTTTGGTTGGGATTTGATTTATAGTCTGCCGCTAGTAAGGTTTTGTCATGGTTGTGTCGTGGGTTTTTCACCGCTGTTTTACGGGGATTTTGCCATCAGTTGTCTCTTGGGCAGACTGCAGATGGGTGTTGTGGTTTCTTTGGTTGTTGTTGTTCCCTTTTGGGCCTTGCCCTTTTTGGTTTTTTCGGGCTTCCTGCCATCGAGATGTTCTACAGAGCCTTGGGCCCTTGTGTACCTTTGCTTGATGGTTGTTCCTTTAAGCTTTTGGCCCATGGGCTTTGCCCACTTGCTTTCGGTTTTCAGGGCTAATGTAACTTGCTGATTCATGGGTTTCTGCCTGTAATTTAAATGTCAGGTTGCCTTGCTCTTGGTCTATGGACTTACTATTGTTTATGTACTAATAATTGCAGCAAATTTCCCCCACTGTGATGGTAGACTACAGACTGTTCTTGGTTGCCAAAATTGTGAATCTGATCACATGTACTTTCTGATCCCATGTACTTTCTGAATCCTTGAAGTTATTTAAATTTTCAGTTTTTAAATAAGTTCTGATTTTAATTCAATTTTTTAGTTTCCTTCTTCAACTGTATTTACTTTGTTAAATAAAGAATTACTTTTTGGACGAGAAATTTGAATTGACACAATTGATGACATTCACCTTTGATACTACAAAAATTGTTTAACCATATGTTGGTACCACAATATTTCACTTACATAATTCTTGTTACAAAATGACATTACATTGAAAAGCTCTTGTTACCAAGTTCACATACCACAAGTTCATGGTTTGATAACAGTTAATTAAGACAATAAATGTGATTCAATTACATGACCCGTTGTACACCAACGGTATAGAATAGTGTACATCAAATTCATGCTCTTAATAATATATTCTGCATGCTCTTGATATTGTCCAGTGGATATTGTACAAACCTGGATATTATGTCTATTCATTGAATAATATACATTGATTTCAAGTTCTTGATGTTGCGAACATCCATGGAACTATATAATTCACCGATTTCAAGTTCTTAATGTTGTGAACATCCATGTAACTAAGTGCTACATGAAACACAAAAACACGGTACACCAAGGGTTGGAGGCACCTCTTGAACCCACGAGAGCCACCACTAGAATCCCATTTTCATGACAATATCTCAAAGCCATTACAATATCAGACACGATATTATGACATGATACAAGACCTGACACATCAAACATATAACATGAAAACAACATTATAACAATAGTTACAGTCCCTAAGTACCACACTTGACATTGAAATAATTATGTAAATGATATTACACTTGACTTACGGGGTTTGGGGTAACTCATATTAGAGCGAATGCAGAAGCAACTAGAGCCATGCTTTTGGACCAGGGCTGGTAGGATCACATTCATGTTCTTGTTTCGACCTGATCGTTCACGACCGACCTGTTATGTCGGATGGACTCGGCCAGAGTAGCTCTCCGTGATAGAAGGTGGTCTTCGAGTTCCATATCGTACTCTTCAGTATGAGTCACGACCTATGATTGGTACAACCTTACATTCACATGACATAGAAACATTCACAACACTTTAATAATTTCACAAACTCATATACATGCATCTTCGCATCTTTTGTAGTTCATTACAATTCAGTTTAGTAGTTTACTTTGCATGTCTTTTAATTGTTCAAACTTGTTACACTTGTTCAGTAGCTTACTTTACCTGCCATGCACGGTTTAGTATTTTATTTTAGTATTTTAGTATTTTATTTTACTTTGCATTTAAATTGTTCGCTTGGATTAGATTTTAATCTACACTAAGTGTCGGTACATTCTTTGTTGTATCTGTCAGGTGCTGCTGAATAGGTATACAAGGAGACTTCAGTGTTATTGGTTTTGAGATCATTCTTGCAGGTATCTTTTACATTTGATATATTTCTGCTTTTCCTTTTCTATTTTCACTGATAAACAGCAGAAACTGCCATGGTATGAATAATAGTCACTGCACCCAAAAGTAAGGCGTGACATGTGGTGGCTCATGCATGTCCACACTGACCACATCGTAAATAGTATAAGATGAGTAGAATATATCTCAAAACATACATGTATTCACTTTCATTTCTTCCATCGCATCCTCCACAGCTTGTGACGGTCTTGTCATCATCCATTCGATCCTTCGAGTACTCTTCATATCTTTTGTCTGTCTATCTCTATCAACCTCTTTCTTCGACTATTATTTATCTTGCCTTTTTGAAAATTCCGAGGGTAGAATATTTGGAAGATGAGTATAGTGTAATGGTCCATATTTTTCCTATGAGATTTTTGGGATTTATTCTGATATTCTAATTTTTCTTTCCTCTTTCTTCTCCTTTTCTTTTCTTTTACTTTTCTTTGGCCCAAAACCGCCGGCCCAAACCCAACCCACACTTCCTACCTTTCTCCTTTCTATTTTAAATCCTATAAGCCCAGCCCAGCCCACAACCTAAAGCCATGCCCTTTTTACTTAAACCCCAAGTCCAAGGCTTACAGTCGCCCGACCCTCTCCCTCTTCTTTCGACAGAAACCCCAAGCTCCCCATCTCCCATCGACACGAACTGCCGTCGCCGCCTGCCCTCTTCAGTTACGCAGGTAATCTGAAACGATCTCACCTACGGCTTCCCCCAACACCTATATCGCTCCCATCTTTTCTTCATGGGGTTTTTTATGCGAAAAATATATCTTTCCTCTAAAATTTCTTAAGCTTTCAGTTCAGATTTGGGTTTCAATTTCTCGTGGGGTTGATTGTTTCGCTTCTTCTCGTGGATCAAGCAACCATCCTAGTTGGTGGATGGCTTGAGCGAGGAGTTCATGAAGTTGACCAACTATGGTGAACAGTAGATTATTTCTAGCATCAAGATCTCGGTTTATAATTTTAATTTCAGTTCTTGCTTAATTTTTTTGAAATCTTGAGAGATTGATGGAATTTATTGCATGATTAAATTGTGTGATTTTTTTAGTTTTATCGAAAGATGATGTTTCACGAATTTTTCAAGGGAATTTTTCTCCTCAATTGACATCTTCAACAACCCATATGGGTTTTACGACAACCCTTGCCGGTGCATCCTCTGTCTATTTTTTTCGATTGGGTTTTGATTTATAGTCGACCGTCAGTAGGGTTTGTTTTGTTGTGGTTGTGCTGTGGAGTTTTCACCGTTGTTTTTGTTGGGATTTTTCTTGCTGTTGTCTCTTGGGCAAACCGCAAATGGGTGCTACAGTTTCTTCGGTTGATGTTGTTCCCCTTTGGGCCTTGACCTTTTCGGTTGTTTTGGGCTTCTTGCCTGCGGGATGTTCAACTGGGCCTTGGTCCCTTGCCGTACCTTGCTCGCTGGATTTTCCTTGGAGCTTTTGGCCCATGGGCTTTGCCCACTTGCTATCAGTTTTCAGGGTTGCTGTAACTTGCTTATTCATGGTTTTTGGCCTATAATTTAAATGTGGGCTGCCTTGCTCTTAGTTTATGTGCTTGTTACTGTTTATGTACTAATAATTGCGGCTAATTTCCCCCACTGTGCTGGTAGACTAAAGACTATTCTTGGTTGTCGAAACTGTGAATCTGATCCCATATACTTTCTGAATTCTGGGAAGTTATTTAAATTTTCAGTTTTTAAATAAATTCTGGTTTTAATTCAAGTGCTTATTTTGCTTCTTTAACTGTAACTACTTTGTTAAATAAAAAATTACTTTTTGGACAAGAAACTTGAATTGACACAATTGATGACATTCACCTCTGATACTGCAACTGTTTAACCATATGTTGGTCCCCCAATATTTCACTTACATAATTCTTATTACAAAATGGCATGACAATGAAAAGCTCTTATTACAAGGTTCACATACCACATGTTCATAAATTTGACAACAGTTGACTATGACAATAAACGTGATTTAATTATATGACTCGTTTTATAACGGTATAGAATAGTGTACATCAAATCATGCTCTTAATAATATATTGTACATGCTCTTGATATTGTTCATTGAATATTGCACAAACCTGGATATGGATATTGTGTCTGTCCATTAAATATTATTCAGTGATTTCAAGTTATTGATGTTGTGAACATACATACTAGGAACTAAGTGCTACATGAACAACTATATGACATAAAACAACGTTATAACAGTAGTTAAAATCCCTAAGTACTACACTTGACACTAAAATAATTATGCAAATGATATTACACTTGACTCACGGGGTTTTGGGTAACGCATATTAGAAAAAGAGCGGGAGCGACTGGTGCCATTCTTTTGAACCATGTCTGGTAGGATCACATTCTTGTTCTTGTTCCGACCCGGTCATTTACGACCCAGACCTTTTATGTCAGATGGATCCTGAGTCCCTCTTCTGTTTTTGTTCTGACCCGGTCGTTCATGACCGAGACCTGTTATGTCGGATGGCCTCGGACCGGGTAGCTTCTCGTGGTATAAGGTTGTCTTCAGATTGCATATCGTACTCTCCAATATAAGTCACGACCTAGGATTGGTACAACCTTACATTCACATGACATAAAGCCATTCACAACACACTAATAATTTCAAAAACTCTTATACATGCATTTTCTATAGTTTGTTACAATTCAGTACACTAGTTTACTTTGCCAGTCTTCTAATAGTTCATAACTTGTTACACTCATTCAGTAGCTTACTTTACTAGCATCGCATTGCTTAGTATTTTATTTTACTTTGCATTTAAACCATTTGTTTGCATTAGATTTTAATCTACACTAAGTGATGTTACATTCTTTGTCGTCTCCGTCAGGGGTTGAATAGGTATACGTGAAGACTTCAGCGTTCTTGGTTTCGAGATCATTCGTTTATGTATGTTTTACATTCGGTAAATTTCTGCTTTTCAGATTCTGTTTTCACTGGTAAATAACAAGACCAGCAATAGTATGAATAGTATGATAGTAGACGAGAAGTATGAGGAGGTTGTGGAGGTGGAGGCAAAAGGAGATGAATATCTCCACTTGGAATAGTGTAACCATGACTTTCATGACACCACCTTGAGAACAAAATGGTTCTTTTGGGGATGGAGTAATGATGAGATCGCATTCAGTAGTATTTTTGTAATTTTGATGTCTAGGGAGCATTTTTGTAATTTGTAAAAAATCTGATTATTATATTAGCGGTGGCTTAGAGAGTTTAGGGATATGCTAAATTTTGTGAGAACCCTCTAAATGATTGAATGCAACCAGAGATTGTGAGGGGTGTGGTCATTCTCAGGAATTAGTGGCTTGGGAGAACGGTCCACCTCTCGAACGTGGCCAAATATCCTTGTAACCCTATCTATTCCAATAAAAATCAAAACTTCATTCCTAAAAATCTTCTTTTACTTCATAACCCCTTGAAACCCCTATCAAATTGTAGAGCGTTTAAAGTATCTACAAAAGGGAGAAAGCCAGCTCCCATAAACTTTATTATATTTTAAGATTATTATTTTAGTTTTATTTTGTTTTTAAATTAAATTTTTAAGTTTTGGAATGAATATTAATTAGTTATTAAGTCAATGACTTATTTGCAAAAGTTGTATCTCAGCCATATAAACTGTGTACCTAGGGTTGCCTTTTTAAGTAGATTTAATTGCGAGTAAAAACTCTTGAAGATGATAGTTCTTTGTTGATCTCCCAGTGATCGAGTTTTGGTGTGACATCTATCAACAATGTGTGATATCTTCTTTTCCTTTTGTGTTTCATCTTTATCTTTTTTCCTAGATCTCTTGCATGAAACCATTAAGGTTCATAACTTGAACTTTATAACTATCCAAAACTATTTCTTTCTTTGCACGCAAACCTAATCAAATCTGGAATTTACTTTCTACTACCGTTTCCATTCTATATGATTAAAAATCATATTTTTACGAGCTTCCTTCACTGTACAGATCTGGTACACCAATATTTGCCCTGAAATTCATGCAAAACCCATCCTTTACTCATTAAAACCGTCTCCTATGAACCACTCGGTATTCCATACCCTGTTACTTACCGAAACCTTGTATTTCCCCAAACCATTTAAAAAGACCATTTATCTTGATATCCAGAAATTTCCTAAGAAACCAATTCAAAACTAAATTGTCTTAAAAACTGTGTCAAGTCTTAATTTGGGAATAAACGTCAAGACACCAATCTCTTGTACAATCTCATGCTGAAATTTTAATGGTTGCATATCTGCTTTGCATGAATTCCTATAACCTGCTTTGCATGAATTCCTAGAGTATTGTGTAGCATCTCTCTTGATTTAATTTTAAGTCTTTGATTGGATGTCATTTTTGTTCATTGAATAGATCTCAATTTGTGTGATTTAAATTGCATGTAATGTCATCATTTGCATATCGTGTATGTTTGCTCGGTAAAGTTGTTAGATTGCATCATCATCATTGCATTCATTACAGATTTAGATTGTTTGCGAGTTTTCCATCCAAGTTGAAAACCTGACAAGCATAGCATCTTTTATGTGTCCATTCTAGTTTCATAGTTGGTTCCACATCTACGGATGCCCATTAACATTTGACCCAGCTTTCGTCAATGAACAGCTTGACTATCACTGCATGACTGTCACTGTATCATTTTGGGGATAATTGTGAAAGCAAAAAATTGATCTTCAATTTAGGGATCCGTTGCACTGTTCATTTTGCAATTCTGTCAATGGATTGGTCCATGGATATTGTGATTCCAGATACAAGCACCCCCCCCCCCCCCCCCAAAAAAAAAAAAACAAACAAACAAACAAACACACACACACACACACACAATAGTAATAATAATAATAATAATAATAATAAACAAATCATATTTTTTATTCAATTATTGATAATTTATATTGATTCATTATCATGAAATTTTACATAGTATTATAGATAACAAAAACATTTAACAATGAACTATCAAGAAAGAACCCCATTAAGACAGCTGTGCGATCCAGCACCTTTAAGATCTCAATCGTGTATCTTCAATTTTAATAACTTTGTTAAAAATACTCCTTTGCGCTTAAAAATTAAATTAATAAGTAAGCTTAGTATTGACTCTAGCACAATCATTTTTATGACATGCGAAATGCACTGAATTAGAAGGAAATCTAATGAGCCAACTGAAATTTCCTTTGACATATTAAGCCACATCGAAAGAATCAATGAACTAAACAGCATGAATCAAGTACTCTCGGCACATACAGTGAGAATAAGTCTCGCGATGGCCAGCAGCGCAGTCTCTGCTGCAGTGGAAACGGCCCCCAACTCATCTTTCGAACTTATAATGATAACGCGATCTTCACCCGGCTACAGGATGAAAAGAAATTTTAATCAAAAATAAGAATCGACACGAAATCAACAGCTTAAAAACCAACAATTAACTGAAGATGGAAGAGAAAAATCGACGTACAATGGCGGCGTCGGCGATCTTGATGGTTGCGCCGGTGTTTGACCTGACTTGTTGGATTCGGGTCCCTTGTTTGCCGATGACCCGCCCGATCTGCCTAGACGGCACCACAACCCTAAATATGACATCGCCAGCGGCGGAGGTCCGCTTCGATGGGGGTTCGCCGGCGGCGGGATCGTCGGTCTGGTCGCGGCCGCGCTTGAGGGTGGCGGTCGGCTCTGAATCGACGGGAAGGGTCGCCATGGTCTACGGTTTTGAGCTCCCCCTTCTCACTTCTGAAGCTAGGGCGCACAAGACCCAGAAGGATGCGGATGACGAGCGGGTTGCGGTTTGCTCGACTCGGACCCTAACCGTAGCTTGACGGATAATTATAGTGGTAATAACGGAAAACTTTCGCACTGTTATGAGTTAGGCTTAACGGGCCTAATAGGTATCTACCCACGTTGAATAATAAATATACGAGGTAGGGGTTTCCTAGCGCTCAACCCTTCCCACAACACGTCATCAGCACGCTCACAGCTGAACGGAACCTCTGCTGACGGACGAATCGCGACGCGAAATAGCTTCATTCGCTAAACGTCTCTAGATCAGGCGGTTAGGCTCTAGAGATAATCATTTATCCCATAAATCTAAAATTTGCATGCGCATAATAATGGATCTGTGATTTCCTTTATTAGATCTATTTCTTTTACATAGATCTGAAAGAAAAATCACATTTTTAATATAGATCGGTTTTCATAAAAGAGTTTTTATATCATTTTTTTTGGATAAAAATCAACTTTTTCACGTTAAAACCCAAATTTTTACTCTTAAAACGTTGATTCAAATACTAAAAATTGTATTTTTACAATAAAAATCAATTTTTTCCTCCGAAATCTATGAATCTAGAGGGCTTGGCACCTCTCCCCGCGCGCGACTGAAGTGCGCGCTCCCCGCACCGCGCTCTGCCGGCCCCGACGCCCACCTGACGCGCGCGAACCGACCGGCCCCGCGCACGCACCGCGCCGCACCGCCTGACGCGTGCGCACCGCCGCCCCGCGCGCCTGACGTGCGCACGCCGCCCCGACGCATGCCTGATGCGCGCACACCGCCGCCCCCAAACGCGCACTTACAGCGCGCCTCCCACGCGCGGCCTCCCGCGCGTGCCTCGTCGCTTGCGCTCTGCGCACGCACCGCCGCGACCAGAAGTCGCCCCGCGCGCCGCCGTTCGCGGTCGTCACAACGATACCCTAACTATGGTTTTTCCGAAATTTTCTTTAACGAATGCTATTTTCAGAAATTAATTGGGATTTCTTGGTCAAAAATTTTTCCTAAATAATTCTGCTTCGTCATATGTGTAAATCATCATTAATATCATTTTTTGGATTATTTGATTATTTTTTATGTTTAATAATTATGAGGATCCTGAGACCGATCTGTCGTTAGTCAGCTAACCTAACTGGTAATAATGTTTCCACGTGGTCCAATTAATTATTAAACGAAAATATTTTATTTCATTAAAAATGCATGCGATGTTGCATATTTTCTTTGCCCGTAGCATGAATTTGCGCTTAAACATATTATATGCCTGTGGTGTTGCATATTTTCATTGCACGCAGCATGAATTTGCGCTTAAACAAATTACATGCATGTGATGAATAGACAAATGCATGTTGCATGTGTAGAAAATTATATGTGTGCCGCATATTTAATGTTATGTGATGCACATTTTATTCAGCATTCTAAAATCTATATGATATATTTTAATGCATGTAGCATAAATATATGTCTGAGATGAAATAATTTATATATCTGCAACATATAAATAATATGTGTATACATCATTTATGTTTCAATTCATGTTAACTGAGCATACATTATTAGCTCACATGCTTGATATTGTTTGCATGGATAATTTAGTTTCTTTTAACTATTTTATTGAGCATGCCTTCTAAGCTTACAAGTTTTATATTATGTGCATGATAAATCATTAAATGTTACATATTGCACACTTATATGCTCATCCCATGCTTATGCTCATGCTCATGATATGACATTGTTTTATGTCAACAAAGCAATGATAATTTCAAAAAGTTTAACATCATATCCACTTTGACAAATTGAACCCGAAGTTCAAATCAAATCAATCGTCAACACCCTTTTACTCAAATAAAATAAAAGTTACCAACTACGATGGATCATGTGAAAACCATTTATGCGATCTTTTTTAGAGATACATATTTTGCGGTAAATAGATCTCCCATATCTATGGTTTATATAAACCAATGTTGACAACAGCATTTGTCATAACACCCCTAAACTCTGTTAGAGTAATCTCACTTTTTAAGGTATAATTCTTTAATCTAGCCTTAATTTTAAGTATACGTCCGAAGTCGTGACTTACTAGATTAGTGAGAAATTATAAATTTCGTAGCCCCGTATTTGTTTCCCCTTGAACATGATTCTCTATTCACACAATACTTGAATGACTCAATAAAAATGGCATGTAGACCATACTTGAGAATTCAAGTAGAGTTTTAAAAGCCTCTCATAAATTAGAAAAATGGAAATATAGAAACTAACTCATTTCCCTTGTATATGTCTACTTCGTAAGACTAATATTCATTTTTCCTTATAAATAACAGTAATGAAGACTGAAAACAGGGGACGTCTTGAATAAAAATGAGAAAGGACAGATATGATATACCTCGACTGGAGTAAGTAATGGCAAACCAATATCAGACCAGAAGTTCTGATAAGACTCATAATGCTTTTGCAACATGAATGTGCATTAACTTATGCCATATAAAAATATATACATATCTAGTTTAAACGACGAAAGTCAATTGACCTTATGTATATTTAGCTACTCCCCGAGGACAACTAAACTTTGAAAACAAATTTAATCTTCTGTCATAACATAAGTCTTAATGAGCATAATTATAGACATATGCTTTCAAGAGCACACATCAAACTATAAAACTTATTGACATACCATAATTATCAGTGGTATTATCTTGCATTATATATGTGCTTAAATGCTTTATCACAATATTTCTTATTGATGAATTTCATGCTTTTTATGCATTTTATTTTATTGTGAATGATTTGTTATCCTGAATACTCCTAAAACATAAAATGAGGATGCCATGTACTCTCTGAAACTTATAAAGTTTCAAAGGATATTCGGCAAAACGAAATCCATAATGACTCAAGAAATCAATGAAGATTGAAGCTTTGTCCCACTATGATCCGCATAATAGTCAACGTGAAGATGTAATCATTCAAAGTCAAAACTCAGTTCACCTATTTCTGGACAAAACTAAATTGAGCATTTTAATGTGTTGGATCCTGTGGATGGCAAACAACACTAGAAGGGGGGGTTGAATAGTGTTGTATAAATAATAAATCTTTTTCGTTCTTTAATCAATCAACACAATACTAAATCCTTCTAATGTTGCCTAAGAAACCAAGTAGAGCGATCTACGCTTGGTTCTTAATCAACAATATAATTTAGAGTGCACAGCGAAAATTCACAGCAGGTAGTCAACTCCTTATGAGCAGTAGTCGACTCCCAGAGTATAAGTTAGAGCAAATAAAATTACAGATGCAAATTTCAGCGTATAGAAATAGGATTGATATTTGCTGAAGATAGAATAAATGCAAAGATAATCAAACACAGAAAATGCAAGCGCAAAGACAAGGATTTTTATCCTGGTTCCCCACAACCCTGGGTACGTCCAGTCCCCGACCAATCCGGTACGAGATTTCCACTATCTGCCTTGGCAAATACAAGCACCTAACTTCACTCGTTAGGATTTCCAACGACCTAGCCTTGACCAGGATTTCCGAACACAACGCCTAGACTTGTCTAGGGTTATACCCTTGCCTCACAAACCGAGGACTTTCCAAATGGCAACAACTAGACTTGTCTAGTGTTCCAACAAATAGCACAATGAGAAATTTGTCCAATACTCTACAACAAGTGATAGAGATTGGAAATACACCCGATTCTATAGCCAATCAAAATATAGACAATTGTGCAGTGGCTTAATAGAATGATAGTCTAGATCACACATAGATACGAGATAAGTTCTTTGTGATCTAGAGCTTTTTCAAAAATCCTTCAAATAGAATTCAAAGAGAAATAATAGAGAGGATTTTGAAAAACAACTTAGCCAATAAAAATAATAATATGATCTTCAAAAGAATTGGAAAAAATATTGCAAGATCAAAAACTGAAATTAAAATTGGCTAGAGAAGAAATGAGAGAGCTTTGATTCACGAGAGCTTTTGCAAATTTTGATTTTCAATAATCTTGTATTTTTCACAAAAGAATTAAGCTCTATTTATAGGGAAAAACTGGGATTTGAAATTTGAATTTCGTTTGACTTTTGTCCCAAAAATTTCGGAGTAAATCACTCAAAAGAATTTAAAATTCAAATTCAAAACGTTTGAAAATTTCCAGCAGGTAGTCGACTCCCTCTATAGGTAGTCGACTCCCAGAGGAGTCTAGGAAATTTTCATCACTGACTGGTAGTCGACTCCCTACTTTTGGTAGTCGACTCCCAGAGGAGTTTTTCCTGTTGTTCTAGTCAAAAGGGTAGTTAACTCCAGGGTGCGTGGAGTTTCACTACGAGATTTATGAATTGACTAAAAAAGCTCTTGAAAATTATTTTGTAGTAAAAAAAATATTTCGAAATCTTTTGTGTGTGTGTGTTGTCTATTTGATATGGCTTTGACAAATATCCTAAAAGACACGACACACTCACACTAGACTCAGAACATGTCTTCGGCAGTATAGTCAACTTGATGAAGTGAAGATGAGCTTCTTCTTTGAGCTTCTTGCTTTGTTTGAGCTTGAGCTTCATCACTTGAGTTTATCCATGTTCGTCTTTGTCGTGGAGCGTTGATGTGTGCTTCTTGGAGTATTAGTAGAGCTTCACGAAATCTGTATACTTAAAGTGTAGTGTAGTTAGTATACTAAGCATTCATTTGGTGTGCTCATCATCAAAATTACTTAGGGGTGGAATTCAATTTCCATCATAATGGACTTCCAAAAGTCCCACATAAATTCGAAAAGAGGAATTAATTTGGAACATCAAAAGTGTCCAGAATCGACCAACTTTGGAACGATGTCATCCTGGATTGATGATGCAAGACATCATTAGCCAATTCGGTAAATCTGACGAACCCGAAGATTCTTCAAAAAGGGTGAAACTTTCATTGTCACGTTCAAAAGGGAAAAATGATTATGAGTTCATCTCCATTCACGTGGACATTGAATCTATTCACTTCCTCAAAAGAATTTGAGATGATATATTTACTTTCATCATTAACATAATAAAACATTTAGGTCTCTGAGAGTATTTGAGGGATAAAAGTGGACTTATCCACTCCCTGCATAGTGCTGATGATGTACTTTAGAGTACTCATCCATATATCCTCTAAAATGGCCATTATCAAACCTATTATCCAACCGCAGAGCAGCTTTTAACAAGCATATAGAACATGTTAATAAATGGCGGATAACACTGGGAAATCAAATAATATTTACAACCGGAATAATGTCGAACACCCTGAAGTTTGTATTTACACCTAAAAATGGGTAATATAAATAAATCATTAAAATGATGTAAACATGATTTCTTATCCATTAAAAATCCAGTTGTAGGTGACTACATGTGAACATGCAATTACAATGCAAACCATCAAAACGCCTCCTTAAAACCTATTTATATGAGCATGATCACCTCATATAAACAGTTTTCGAAAACCCTAACGGGGGAAGCATTTAGAGCACATCTTATAAATTGTGCCATGATGAGTATACATCCACATATCATCACTATAACCCATCAAAATACAGTCTTAGAACTATTTATCGGAAGTAATTACATCAGATAAATAGATTATGAGCACTCCGAACAGGGGAAAAACATTTAAAGCACATCTAATTAATTGTGCCCTTGATGTGTCATCATACAAAGAATCGATAGTGAAGATTAGATCCTGAAGATCATTCACATTCAGAATTCTTTAATTTCACAGTGATAGGTTCAACAGAAGTATTATAATCATCCATAAGCCTGAAGCTTAATTGACCACTTCAAACATTAATACCTATGATCTGATTATCATGAATTGTGATGAGATTCTAAAGATCCACAATTATAAAACTGTTAAACAGTTACCAGACATAGTTACTGACAATATAAATATTGTTAAATTCACACATCACTACTCTAAAAATCCAGCTAGGATTGACATACCAAATATAATGGATGCAATCCACCAGTAGCAGAAGTGGATGTCCTCAATGGATGAGAGGACATACCACGAGGCTCCAAAGCGAGAAATAACTATTGGAGAACCTAAAGGCAATACCACCACAGGAAAGTGAGCTCATCTACATATCCTCTCCCTTTCCAAAACATCTAGAAGAGATGAATCTGGAATAAATTGAATAATGTACGTACATGGGGGGAGGTGTTTGGATAAAAATACACTTGTCGACAATTACTAACATTTCATTTTGCCATTTAAATGATAAATATCGCTACACACTCCGTTTCCTGAAGCAAACAATAATGTGGAACGAGCCAACAATAAGTTGAGCTGGACTCACTTATGAAAAGTGAAGTGTTTGGACCTGAAGTCCTGATATCAAAAGATATCAAACATGTGGAAAAACCGAGTATTGTATAAATATAAATAAATAAAATTGTATGCTAAGCAATACGCTATAGCTTAGAGGTTTATTTCACAGAAATCAGGAAGTAATCAAGTAAGATGAGTTTAACTCACTTACAAAGTTATTTAAACTGATGCATCAGGCTCCCTGGTCATAATTGCGAAAACCATGTGATTGGCGAAAGAAATTTTAGGCTATGTTGTTATGGATGATGTGACAGTATACCCTTACGGATTTCCTCCTTATTTGCTTGGATAGATTTTTGGGGCATCTACACTATGAACTTATCATCTAGAAGATGAATTATCATCCAGAAGATGAAACCATCATCCTGAAGATGAAACCATCATCCAGAAGATGAATAATAATCCAGAAGATGAAATTATCATCCTGAAGATGAATAATAATCCAGAAGATGAAATTATAATCCAGAAGATGAAATTATCATCCTGAAGATGAATTATCATACAAAAGACAAAATTATCATCTTGAAGATGAATAATCATCATGAAGATGACACCATCATCCAGAAGATGAATTATCATCCAGAAGATGAAATTATCATCCCGAAGATGAATAGCATGTGACATTAAACGTCATACACCTGAAGTTGATGAAGAAATATATACAATTGCAATCCATTAATACACCTACTGGGTGTATGGATGCACATTTAGTCCCCCTTACGTTCACTGGAAGAGGGGACGGCTATCTTAGGTCCTGAAGTGCCTTATTTGAGTGTTTTTGGTAAACTCCTTTATCTGGCCAACTACAAGCAACTCTAGAGAGCATTGGCAGTAAATCTGTTAGCCATATACATTGCAGCGCCTGCAGCGCACCACTGGACCAAAGATATGTAGCTTATGCACTACCTCTAAAGGTCAAGGATCATCCAAATGTTAAATGCATTTGTAGATACAGAATACAGATCAGTGCGATGACTACAACAGAGGAACGACAAACTCCCGGAGACCAGCAAAGCATGCTTCCAAGGCAACATCAATCCGCTTCCAAGGCAACATCAATCCCACTATCCCGAGAGGCTCATCATCCAAGAAGCAAATCATGAGTATGTATAGCCAGGTTTTGGCAGTACCTCGCAGACACAGTGACGATTGGGTCATAGCCATGGAGCTAACTACCGAGTGTGCAGACTACTCCTCTTCAAAAAGAGCTCCCTCAGATTCTAGTTGCCATATATGAATAATACGTGTATATATGAGCGATGTCTTGTATTTTGTATTAATTCTTGGAACATTGTAAGAGATTGATGTATAGTTGCCTTGGAGATCTGCAAGCCTGCAGCTTGTACAGATCTGGGGGAGTCAAATGAGTGTTGTATTCTTTTTCCTTGGCTATTGGTTTTTCCAACTGGATTTTTCATAGCTAAAGTTTTTAACGAGTCAACCGCATTGACGCTGGATCCAAAAGTATCCACCCCTAAATACTTCCACTAATCAGGGAAAGTTATGGAGAACTGTACTCTTTCCACTTGGCTATTGGTTTTTCACATTGGGTTTTCCATAGTTTAAGGTTTTAACGATGCAGTTATCCCTAACTTAGGATCTGGAAGTATCAACCACTTATGATACTCATAAGCACTATGGATCCTGAAGTATTCGTATGCTAAGCATACAACGATGGTTGGATAAGGGGAAGTGTTATGAGTCAGGCCTAATGGGCCTATTGGGTATCCACCCGCATTGAATAATATATATATGAGGCTAGGGGTTTCATAGCCCTCAAACCTTCTCACAACACGTATCAATTTTCTATTTGCACTACAAAAACAAACGGAGTGCTGCTATTCCCATAACACATTTACTAAACATATTACATTTTATTTACAAGTATGCCATTATCTCAGTACCAGTTTTATCCTCGTGTAAAATTCCATTTTTACCATTTTCTCTCTTCACAACACTCCGCTCTCCTCCTCGTGAGAATGGAAGGATGAGTAGGGTTGTAGTGATGATGATGTGGCATGCCCAATTGGAAGACCAATCGGACTTTGGGCATGCACATTCTCATCCCTACTCCTCCTGCTCTCAACCACCTCCTTATGTCGATCCTTCCACGTCCTTCCAATGCAGCCTTCTCATCCTTTCCTCATCCAACTCCTCCTTGTTGAGATCTCAAAAAAGTCAAATTTGTTGCTTAGATTCTCAAAACCAGAGCTGTCATGCCCTATTTTGTGATATACGTGTATTCTACTGAACACACATGGTATTTCTACATACAATGCATACGTGGGCATGATATAAGCGTAGATATCGATGTATGTGACGTAGTGCAAGAGGGATTGGGCCGTAGTGCGTGGCTAAGAGACGAGAAAGCGAGATTGAATGCGGGAGAAGTGCAAATGACGTTGTGGGTGTAAAACAACAGGAATGTGTTAGACGTGTGTGTGAGGCATGAATGCATGCATGGATGTGCGTGGATGTGTGTAGGAAGAGCCATGCAAGTGTGAAAGGGGTTAGGGGTCAATGGCAACCCCTGTAAATTTTTAGAAAGGCTAAGGGCAAACGGTCTTTTTGGCTAAAGCTGCTGTGCGTACATACTTAAGTGGTCGGTGCATAAAGTAATGGCAAACTTGTAAATACCTAGAACATGGAGGGGTATTTTAGTCATTTAAAATGATGCATGCTTATCTTTTGGAGGATTCTAGAGATAGATAGTTTGGGTGAACATTCTCTCCTCTTCTTTATTCTTCATTTTCCATCCTTTTCCATTCTTTTCCATTTCTCCCCTTCCTCCCTAACTATGGCCGGCCACCCTCCCCCATTTTTCTCCTCCTCCAACAATTGAAACCCTAATTCTCCCTCACCAAAAATCAAGAATACCAATTGGTTGCAAGTGGGAAGAAAGAAGAGAATGGGAGAAGAAAGAAAGAGCTTTTGAGGTAGGAATCTCTTGGATTTGGAATTCCATTAAATTGATTGTTGCTATTTTGTTTTTATAGCATGTTTTATCCAATATGTGATGAGGATAGTCAATTTTTACATGATATGGCTCAATTTCACATTTTCCCTTTGAAATTCCTAGCAAAGTCATCTCCTTTTGAAATTCTGAAATCTTGATGTCTATTGTTGCTGTGATTATTGTAATTGTAGCTCGAATCATGTTTCGAAAATATATATGTGCTTGTAGATCTTGAAGTTCTATCCCAAAATCATATAAATTTTGATATATGTCCAATTCAGAAATTAGGAGAAATAAATCCATCCTTACAACATGTCTGTTTGATTTTCAATGTTGACACATTTTAGCAAAATTGGCCTAGAGACCTGCACACACAATGGAATTTTGTGTTCTTGATCTTGTTGGAAAGTTAACAAATTTTTCTAAAAATTCATCAGAGTGCTTATATGTCGAATTTTTGGCTCCAGCATGCCCAAAATTGGCTTTCAATACAGGCTCTGAAATCTGTCTGAAAAACAGATTTGCCACACTTCACCAAATAATTCACCATAAATCAAATACTTAATATTTTTGCATGAAATTGTATTTGTGAATCCAGAACGAATATATCTATAACTTTCATTTGGAACAATTTGCCAAATTCTCAATGAAAACTTGTGTTATATGGCCATGTATTGTCACTTCCTGCAAATTTCAGCAAGTTGAATTCATTAAGTGATATTCTTATTCATTAACTGTGGTTAATTAGCCATCCTTATTCTTGCTTAATATGGTTATATGGTGAAATGAATGTTCATGCCCTTGGCACATGTAAATGTTATTTTGTTGCTTTGATATGAATGACACCCGTCACGTGTTCGATGAAATGCCCCAATGAAGGCAACATTCGGTAATTTGAGAAACGTGTATGTGTTAGTGTTCGCATTGAGCCACATCAATAATTGGTGAAGTTAGAGGCTTGAATGGCATGGATATATTGTAATTGTGAGTGAATGATGTGTAGTGATAGAGGGCATGTCACGTGAGTGCATGACGCTGTGGTTAATGATGGACAGCTGAGGTTACCCATGCCATCATGACCCCTAACGTGTCACTTATGATGTTAACTTATAAAATTGAATAAATCTCAGTCCTCTCTAATGAGGGTGAGTTAGCAAAGCCCGGGTTTTAGATGAGATTTGAGTAAATTGTGGATATGAGACCTGCACTGTGAAGTTGGGAGATGATTATGTGATGTGTGGAGTTTATACCCACTCGCCTTTACCGTGAGTGGAGGGGATTTTTATACCCACTCGCCTTTACCGGGAGTGGAGGAGAAGAGGGCATACGGAGGATGTGATATGAGCCTCACTCCTGCCAGGGACGGGAGAGCTGAGAGGACCGACGTACAGTGCCCGTGTCCACTGCGTCGTGTGCTATTTTCACCCCAAATTTGGGGTGAAGTCCAGGTCATGATATCACATAGTTTGCCCAAGTTCCAATTAATTCAATTATCAAATAATGAAATGAGGATTTGGCATGTTACTCATTCGGCTGGCAGTACTTCCCTTTTCCCTCACTTGCTTCACTGGTGACGATGTGCTATGTTTCTGACACCTGTGATTCCCCCTTTAAAATTGTGGTTGTATAAATATTTGTATCGTTATTCGTGCTAACCCCTTTTCTTGCAGCAGCTCGACACTGGACCGCATGTATGACCTCCTTACTTAGCTATTTACTTTTTATTACGTTACTTAGTTTGCATGCCTTGTTTCTTTTGCCTTGCCTTGTGGGTTGATAATCTTAGAACGGTGTTCCAAATCCAAGTTGGTTCCTACTGGGGCACACATTGATGTGCTCCACCTTATTTTTCAGGTAGCAGGGGTATCATTGTTGGAGGTGACTTGGAGTTGGGTTCAGGGGTAACATTTGGTGTGCGATGTAGTTGTGGTTTGGTACGGTTGTCTTGGGAGGTGGAGAATGACGGTGTATATGTATTGATGTACCTGGATGATGTATATAAATGGAAGTCGTTATATATATGTGATATGTTGTTGTTGTTCTTTGTTACTTATTAGTTGTTTGATATTATAGTGGAGCTTCACTTGTACTATCCCAGCACGTGCGCAGTGGCTTGCTTATTCAGTTTCTCTTTTCCTCTCTCATCACCCTCACTCTTCAGAATACTTGGAAAAAGGAAAAAAAATCTTAATGCCGGGTATTCTGGGGAACGGGGCGTGACAAGAGCAACAATACAATGCTTGTTAGCGGGTTTTGGCCTGATATGACCCTATAACCGGGTACTCGACCCAACTAGATTAGTTAAGGATTTTTCTCAACCAACAAACCGAGTCTTATGTGATCGGTTGAGAGAATCTTGGTCGGTTGAGAAGATCAAGTTGTAAGTTGAGATCACATTGTAGATTGAGGAAATTGCAGACCTTACATTCACACATAAAAAATGCGTTTGTGCAGTTCCATGCATCAGACGATCTACGGCAACGGGCCCACTGTTCGGTCGTCCGGTTGCTCTCGCAGTCGGGACGGCAGTCGAATGTCATCTTACCGCAAGCGTACGATGTAAATAGTTTTCATGCCTTGTTTTGAAGTATACGTGTATTCTACTGAATACGTGTGGTATTTCTATCTACGGTGCGTACGTAGGCATGAGATAAACGAAGATATCGATGTATGTAACGTAGTGAGAGGGGGATTGGGTCGTAATACGTGGCTAAGGAAAGTGAATGTGAAGTGTGAAAGCAGAGAAGCGTGAAAGACGTCATTGGTGCAAAACAACAGGAATGTGCTAGACGTGTGTGTGTGTGAAGCATGTATGCGTCCACGGATGAGCATGGATGTGTGTAGGGAGAGCCATGGACGTGTGAAAGGTGTTAGGGGGTCAATGGCAACTCCCGTAAATTTTTAGAAGGCTAGGGGCAAAACGGTCTTTTGGCCTAAATTTGCTGTGCGTACATACTTAAATGGTGTGTACGTAAAGTAATGGCACACTTGTAAATTATGGAAATTTAAGAGGGTATTTAGGTCATTTCAAAATCTTCATGGCTTATTCAAGAAGCCATGACATGGCTTAACCTTTAAGAAAAGGATTGTGTAGAAACTCCGTAAGAAAAATCTCCTCTTTTCTTTTCTTTTCTGTCCTCTTCTTCCCTTATCCTTATCTCCTCTCCTCCCACTCAACTCCCACACCTAATTTTCGTGCTCCCCCTCATACCCATCCATGTTGTTCCAAAAAAAAATAAGAAAAAGAAGAAGAAGAAGAAGAAGATGATGGAGAAGAAAGAAGAGAAGGAGAAGAGGAAAATGAAACTTTTGAGGTAGGAATCTCTTGGAGTTGGAATTCTAATCAATTTAATTTTTGTTAATTTATTTTTATAGCATTTTTTATCTAATATGTGATGAAGACAGTCAATTTTTACATGTTATTGCTCAATTTCACAACTTTCTCTTTGAAATTCCTAGCAAAGTCATCTCCTTTTGAATTTCAGAATTCTTGATGTCTGTTGTAGCTTCCATTACAGTTACTGTAGCTTGAATCATGTTTCGAAAAAAATATGAGCATGTAGATCATGAAGTTCTACCCCAAAATCGTATAAATTTTGATATATTTTCAATTCAGGAATTGGGAGAAATAAATCCATCTTCACAACATGTTTGTTTGATTTTCAGTGTTGACACAGTTTAGTAAATTTGTCCTACAGAGCTGCACACATCTTGGAATTTTATGATTTTGGTCTTGTTGGAAAGCTAACAGTTTTTCTCAAAGTTCATCAGCTGCTCTTATGTCGAAATTCTGGCTAGAACATGCCCAAAATTGTTGTTGAACACAGACCCTAAAATCTATCTGAAAAACAGAATTGACACACTTCACTAATTAAATCACCATAAATCTTATAGTTCATATTTTTGCATGAAATTTTATCTGTAGATTCATAACTGTTATATCTTCAACTTTCATTTATATTAAATTCCCAACAGAAATGGATGTATTATGTTGATCTTTATGGATGTTCTTGCAATTTCAGCAAGCTGAATACCTTACGTGCTATTCTTATTCATTAAATGAGGTTAATTAGCTTTCATTATTCTTGCTTAATATTGTTGTATGGTAAAATGAATGTTCATGCCCTCGTCACATGTAAATGTTATTGAGTTGCTTTGATATAAATGACGCCCGCCAGGTATTCGATGAAATGCCTCAATGAAGGCAAAATCCAATAATTTGAGTAACATGCTTGTGCCACGGTGATGATTGGTGAAATTAGAGGCTTGAATGGCATGGGAACGTTATGTTTGTGAGTGGATAATGTGTGGAGATAGAGGGCATGTCACGCGAGTGCATGACCCTATGTTTGCTGATGGACAGTTGAAGTGATATGTGCATACCCATGCCATCAAGACCCCTAACATGTCACTTAGGATGTTAACCAATGAAATTGAATAATTCTCAGTCCTCTCTAATGAGGGTGAGTTAGCAAAGCCCGGGTTTTAGGTAGGGTTTGAGTAAATTGTGGATATGAGGCCTGGACTGTGAAGTTGGGAGATCATTATGTGATGTGTGGAGTTACATTTTTACTCCCACTTGCCTTTACCGGTAGTGGAGGGGTCATACGGAGGTTGGGTTATATGTGGATAGCCTCACTCCTGCCAGATACGGGGGAGGTGAGAGGCCCGGTGTTGTACAGTGCCCGTGTCCACTGCGCCGTGTGCTATATTCACCCCAAATTTGGGGTGAAGTACAGGTCCTGGTATCACACAGTTTACCCAAGTTCCAATTAACTCAATTATGAAATACTAAAATAATATTTGTGTGTTACTTCTACTGCTGGCAGCACTTCCCCTCCCATTTGCCCGTAATTTGTGGCTTGGTGTCATGCTTCAGGCACTTGCACTTATCGTATTTGATATTGGTTGCTTGAGCCCTCATGTTATTATTATTGTTACTATTATTATTATTATTATTATTTTTGCTAACCCCTTTTATTGCAGTAACTCGACATGGACCGCATGTATGATTCCTTTGATTATCTATTTAATTTTTATTATATCACTTAGATTCATGCTATACTTCTCTTGCTTGCCTTGTGATCTGATAACCCTAAAACGGAGTTCCAAACCCAAGTTGGTTCCTACTGGGCACACATTGATGTGCTCCTCTATATTTTTCAGGTAGCAAGGTTATCATGGTTGGTGTTGACTTGGAGTTGGGTTCAGGGGTAGCACTTGGTGTGAGCAATATTTGTGGTGTGATATGGTTGGTTTGGGAGGTGAAAAATGCTTGTGCATATGTAGTGGTGTACATGGATTATGTATATAAATGGAAGTTGTTATTTATATGTTATGTTGTTGGTGTTCTTTATTATTCAGGAGGTTATTTTATTATTATTGTAGAGCTTCTCTTGTACTATCCCAGCATGTGTGCAGTGGCCTGCTTATTCAGTTACTCTTCCTCTTTCTTTTCCTCTCATCACCCTCACTCTTCAGGATACTTGAAAAAAAAAATTTTTAGTGCCGGGTATTCTGGGGAATGGGGCGTGACAACAGTGGCGAGCGGGTATCGTATCCACAGGGAGGCGGTTGTCACACTAACTATCAAGCCTATGTTAGGTTAGGCTTCGATGTTTTTTCGGTGGAGATGGATTATGGAGAGTTGTGATGGCGATGGATGTGGAATGCAAGGGTGTCACTATCGGCGGGGCACATCCAAACACAAAGGAAAACAAATAGAACAAAGAGAAACAATCGAGGGAAATATCACTAGGGTATCGGGAATCCTCGCTGGGTCTTTCGAGCTTGGATATCAGGTAGCAGTCGGGTTAATCTCGTGGTCACCAACTAGCGGATCTGGGGTTAGTGGTTACCCCCCGCTCTCAAGCCACTCTCGTGGGCACGAGCGCCAGAAAACGGCCGCTAATCCCGAATCGGATTCGTGGGGATCCTCCCTAGGACGTGGAACCGCCTTCGCGATACTCCGATCCTATGGCTGATCCCCCAAAACCCGTACTCAAACTACCATAGGGCAACACTAGTTGCCAACTAAGGGTAACCCATCATCCTAACACTAGAATCCTAGGGTTCGTCCCTAACTATAGCAATATATCTACTCAATCATGGCATAAGAGATAGAAACAATAAGGATTAACATCACAAGCATTTAAAATGGAAGCTATGAAAGATTCAATACCAAAACAGATAAAGTAGACAATAAAATAGATTCAACCAAAGAAAACTACATAACAAATGAAGATTCAATACAAAATCGGCGAGGAGGGGGTCGATGCATAGCCTAACCTCCGAAATGGACTTCAAACCACAAAAACTAGCTAAAGGGAAGATGTTTCAGCCCCCCAACTGATGGCCCAACGTAACATATATATAGCGCCTAACAAAACCTTAAAAACCACTTAAAATAACCATAAAATCACTTGGGTCCATGCTTGCTGCCCAAGTAGCTTGGGCTGGCTGCTACAGGTCGCTCGGCCGACCACGGATGCGTGTCTGCCCCAGCACAGATTCGCCAACTTGCAGAAATTCCCTAGGGCTCATCCGACCTTCGTTTGGCGCGTTCTTGGTGGCATTGGAATCGTTATGAAGCTTAATATCTGGAAACAATATGAGAAAAATAATGTAAAATCCTTGGTGATATCAGATCTTCAAAGAGTGAAGGAATTATCTTGAAATTTGCGCCATCAGCCATTTCTACTCCGCTCGCCCGAGCGGCTTGGGTCGCTCGCCCGAGCGAATTAAGCGCTGAAATTCCAGAGAGTTGACGGCACATTTTTGGGCTCTTATGATAGCTGGCTCGGATGAGCGAACCATGTTGCTCGCCCGAGCACTCCTGTGAAAGCGTGGCCTCTCCCTTTGGTGTCTCAGCTCGGCCGAGCGCATAATGCCCTCGGCTGAGCGATCTGGAAAACTCTTTTCTCTCTCTTCCTTTAATCTCTTCTCTTCTATTTTATCATCTTTTATGGTAGCTTTAGCTCATCTTCAGGGGAATGTTCGCTGCTCCAACATTATCGTTCATGTCACTGACTCCAATTAGCCTTGAAACGCTCCAAATTCCCTGAAATATAAAGAAACGCTCTCAAAGTCAAATAGTTCCAAATGATTGTATAAAAACTTATAAGATGGGGGATTTGGAGGGTGAAACATGACATGAAAATGTGCGATAAGACGTTCAAATTTACATTACAGATATGCTTCAGGCATTAAAATTTGCACCATAGATATGTTTCAGGCATTAAAACTTGCATTGCAGATATTAAGTACGATTCAGGCATATAAAATTTGAATCACAGGCATGAAGTATGGTTTAGGCGTATAATGGTAAAAGGAAGAATTAATTGTACGTCCCGAAAAGTCCCATATAAAATTTAGTAGTCACAGTCATCCATAGTCGTCCCAAAAACCCTAATTAGGTTTTGGGTTAGTTTTGGTGTGATTAGTGCGGTGGCAGCTGTCAGGGCTGTGTGGGGTGCGCACTGCGAGGACATGGTGGCGTCCGTCAGGGCCGTGAAAACATCGCCTAGGGTTTTGAGTTCGGGGGCATGGCCGTCAGGGTCGGACCCCCTTCTGCCAGAGCGAAAAAAAGGGACATGGGGGTTGGCCCAGCCGTCGTCGGGGCCGGGGCCCCCCTTCAGGCGGGAGATATGCAAGTGGGGGAGCTGCCTTCAAGGCAGCGGATCCCCTATGCAGACGATGATACTTCCTTCTGCGGAGCCCCCATGTAACACAAGGGAACAAAAGAGTTGCACATTAATCCAAGGAGCAAACTTCGTGATTCAATTCAAATTCAATTAAAAATTCGGGCCAAGGCTCAATCCTTAATTCCTCATATATATTGTTACAACAGACATGAGAACAACATAATATTCAAGAAAGTTTGATGCATGGAAATCAGATGCTTTATGCATGCAAAGCGCACCCAAAAGAGTAATATCATAACATATGAGAGGCCTAACTCCTCCGGCCAGAGCTGTTCTTTATTTATACAAAACAAATGTCTAACCGTGGAGGTTAGCCACACATAACTCCCCTTTATTAGAAAAATCCGATTTTATTGTAAAATTCCAATTTTTACCGTGGTAATCAATGTTTTTTCATAAAAATTTGATTTTTATCGTAAAAACATCGATTTTGATCCATAAAATTGCAGATCTAAACGTATTCTACGAAAAAATAGGTTTAGATCGTAATTTTTATGATTGCCTCTAGATCCGTCCTCCAGATCTAGCGACGTTTGACGACGTGAAGGTGACGCCCGCGCATGGTGGATCTACATCTTCCTTGTCACCCTCGCAAGATCAGATCTTCGGAAATTTTCAGAGAATCGTGCTGATAACATGTTGTGAAGGGTTGAGGGCTAGGAAATCCCTAGACTCGTTTATATATTATTCAATGTGGGTGGTACCAAATAGGCCCATTGGACCCTATTCATAACACTTATTATAATTTAGAGCATCAAAATAATTATAAGAGATGATAAACGAAAATAAATAGAAATAGAAACTTGTGCAAATAATTAATTAATAGCAGTAGGTCATTTTTGTTGTAAACCATGGCGGCTACGGAACCCCGTAGCCCTGTATTTATAGTAATAGGGTTACATAATGGGTGGATACCCACTAACGGGTTGGGCCTCCAAAAGCCCGTTTATAACACTTTCCCTTATCCATCCATTGTTGTAAGCCATGATGAACGCTTCAGGGTTCATAGAGCTTGTCTGATCATGGGTCTATGGATACTTCTGGATCCCAAGTTTAAGAGTACTTGCCTCGTTAAAACCTTTGCCAAGGAAAACCCAGTGGGAAAAACCAACGGCTAGGGGAAAAGAGTGCAAGTCTCTGTAACTTCCCCTGATCGATGGATATCACTAGAGGTGGATACTTCTGGATCCTAAGTTAGGGATAATTGCCTCATTAAAACCTTTAGCTATGGAAAACCCAGTGGGAAAAACCAATAGCCAAGGAAAAAGAGTACAGTTTCCGTAACTTCCCCTGATTAGTGGAAGTATTTAGGGGGTGGATACTTCTGGATCCAGAGTCAATGAGGTTGCCTCGTTAAAACCTTTAGCTATGAAAAACCCAGTGGGAAAAACCAATAGCCAAGGGAAAAGAGTACAACGCTACATTTGACTCCCCCTGATCTGTACAAGCTGCAGGCTTGCACATCTCCTAGGTAACTATACATCAATCTCTTACAGCGTTCCGATAATAAGTACAAAGTACAAGGCATCGCTCACCTATACAAGACATCGCTCATCTATACAAGTATCTCTCATCTATGGCAGCTACTGAATCTGAGGGATCTCTTCTGAAGATGAGTGGTCTGCAGACTCGGTAGGAAGCACCACGTCTCTGACACAGTCGTCACCGTGTCTGCGAGGTGCTGCAGGACCTGGCTGTGCGTACTTTATGATTTGCTTCTTGGATTGATGAGCCTCTCGGGATGGTGGGATTGATGTTGCCTTGGAAGTATGCTTTGCTGGTCTCCAGGAGTTGGTCGCTTCTTTGTTGCAGTCATCGCGATGATCTGTAACCTGTATCTGCAAATACATTTAACATGTTGGTTGATCCTTGACCCTTGGAGATAGCGCAGAAGCTACATATCTCTGGTCCAGTGGTGCGCTGCAGGCGTTGCACTGTAACTGGTTAAAGGGTTTACTGCCAGATAAAGGAGTGTACAAAAGACATTTGAGTAAGGCACTTCAGGACCTAGGATATCCTTCCCCTCTTCCAGCGAACGGAAGGGGTCTTAGTGTGCATCCATACAACCGGTAGGTGTATTGGTGGATTGTAATTTTCCATGTTTCTTCATCGATTGGATGATAATTTCATCTTCTGGATGGTAATTCATCTGCTGGATAATTATTCATCTTCGGGATGATTATTCATCTTCGGGATGATGGTTTCATCTTCGGGATGATAATTCATCTTCGGGATGAAGGTTTCATCTTCGGGATGATAATTCATCTTCGGGATGAAGGTTTCATCTTCGGGATGATAATTCATCTTCGGGATGGAGGTTTCATCTTCGGGATGATAATTCATAAGGGTATGTTGTCACATCATCCATAACAACATAGCCTAAAATTATCTTTGCTAATCGCATGGGTTTCGCGATCATGACCAGGGAGCCTGATGCATCAGTTTAATTAATTTTGTAAGTGAGTTAAACTCATCTTACATGGTTACTTCCTGGTTTCTGCGAAATAAACCTCTAAGGCTATAGTGTTTTGCTTATAGCATACGATTTTATTTATTTATACAATACTCGGTAGCCCACAGGTTTGATATCTTTTGATATCAGGACTTCAGGTCCAAACACTTCACATTTCATAAGTGAGTCCAGCTCAACTTATTATTGCCTCGTTCCACATAATTTGGCCAAATTTCTGCGTTTGCTTCAGGAAACGGAGATTGTGAACGATATCAATGGCAAAATGAAATATGAGTAATTGTCGACAAGTGTGTTTTATCCAAATACCTCTCCGTGTACGTACATTATTCGATTTATTCCAAATTTATCTCTTCTGGAGGTTCTGGAAAGGGAGAGGATATGGAGATGAGCTCACTTTCCTGTGGTGGTATTGTTTTAGGGTCTCGTGGTATGTCCTCTCATCCATTGAGGATATCCACTTCTGCTACTGGTAGATTGCATCCATTATAGTTGGTATGTCAATCCTATCTGGATTTTTAGTAGCAGTGATGTGTGAATTTGACAATATTTATATTGTCAGTAGCTATGTCTGATAACTGTTTAACAGTTTCATAAGTGTGGATCTTCATGATCTCATCACTATTCATGATAATCAGATCATAGGTATTAATGTTTTAAGTGGTCCATAGTGGTGATATGGGAATGTATACTCATCATGACTCCATCGATAAGATGTGCACTAAACGCTTCCCCGTTAGGGGTTCTCGAAAACTGTTTATATGAGGTGATCACGCTCATATAAATAGTTTCTAAGGAGGCATTCTGATGGTTTGCATGTTCCCACATGGTCACATACAACTGGATTTCTAGTGGATAAGTAATCCGTTTAAATCATTTTAATGATTTACATATAACCCATTTCTGGGTGTGAACACAAAGCTTCAGGGTGTTCAATTTTCTTCCAGTTGTTAAATTGATTTCCTAGTGTTATCCCAAAAATCCGCAATAAGCTCGACTTCAATGAAGTTGAGGATAGAACTAGGGATATGAACCCGTCAAGGCTCCATCTATAAGATTTGCTCTAATGCCTCCACCGTTTGGGGATCTCGGAACATATTCATTTAGGAGGGTTAGTCCCGATGAATAAGTTCCACTGCTGCATTTTTGAGGGTGGTATGAGGGTAAGTAAAAGCCCAACCAATATCCCAGTAATGTAATATGTCCGTTGTGATTAATAATAATCTGGACTGCGGTTGGATAACAAGGTTTTGATTATGACCATTTAAAGAGGATATATAGATGAGTACTCTAAGGTACATCATCAGCCATATGTAGGGAGTGTGTGAGTCCACTTTTATCCCTCAAATACTCTCAAGAGGCCTAAAGGTCTCATTCTTCTAATGATAGTATATCATATTAAATTCGTTTGAGGAAGTGAGGAGAGTCAATGTCCACGTGAATGGAGATGATCTCGTAATCATTTTTCCCTTTTGAATGGGATAATGAGAGTTTCACCCTTTTTTGAAGAATCTTCGGGTTCGTCTGGTTAATGATGTCTTGCATCTTCAATCCAGGGTGACATCGATCCAAAGTTGGTCGATTCTGGACACTTCTGGTGTTCCAAATTAATTCCTCTGTTCAAATTTATGTGGGACTTTTGAACGTCTATTAAAATGCTCAAGTTAATTTTGTCCGGTAATAGGTGAACTCAGTTCAAACTGTGAAGGATTACATCTTCACAATGACTATTATGCGGATCATAGTTGGATAAAGCTTCAGGCTTTATTGGTTTCTTGAGTCATTAGAGATTTCATTTTGACGAATATCCTTTGAAACTTTATAAGTTTCAGAGAGTACATGGCATCCTCATTTTTAGGAGTATTCGGGATGACAAATCATTTACAGTAAAATAAAATGCGTAAAAAGCACATATATACTACAAGAGAATACTACTAATAATTATGTTAGAGCAACAAGTTTCATAGTATGATGTGTGTTCTATAAAATATACGTCCACAATTGTGCTCATTTTAGACTCATATTATGACAACAGATCAAATTTATTTTCAAAATTTATTTGTCCTCGGGGAGTAGCGAAATATACATACAGTCAATTTGACTTTCGTCGTTTAGACTAGATATGTATATATTTTTATATGGCGTAGGTTAATGCCCATTCATTTTGCAAAAAGCATTATGGGTCTTGTCAGAACTTCTGGTCTGATATTGGGTTGCCATTGCATACTCCATATCGAGGTACATCACATCTTCCCTTTCTCATTTTTATTCAAGACTTCCCCTGTTTTCAGTCGTCCTTATTGTCGTTTATAAGGAAAATGAATATTGGTCTTACGAAGTAGACAAATACAAGGGAAATGAGTTAGTATCTATATTTCCACTTTTCTAGTTTATGAGAGACTTTTAAAAGTCCATTTGAAAACTCAAGTATGGTCTTCAGGCCATTTTTATTGAGTCATTCAAGTATTGTGTGGATATAGAATCATACTCTATGGGAAACAATTACGTGGGTACGAATTTTATACTTTCTCACTTATCTATTAAGTCACGACTTCGGGCGTACGCTTAAAAAATAAGGTTAGATTCAAGAATCATACATTGTAAAGTGAGATTACTCAAAAAAGTTTGGCGGTGTTATGACAACTGCTGGTGTCAATAGTGGTTTATACAAACCTTAGATTTGAGAGATCTATTTACCGCGAAATGCGTATTTCTAAAAGAAAACGCATAAATGTTTTTCGTATAATCCATCGTACTTGTTAATTTTTATTAGAGTGAAAGGGTGTTGACTTTTGATTTGATTTTGAACTTCAGGTTCATTTTGGTTTTGAACTCCAGGTTCATTTTGTCAACTAGGATATGGTGTTAAACTTTTTGAAATCATTATTGGTTTGTTGACATAAAATGTTGTCATATCATGAGCACATCATACATACAATATAATGTAAAGCTTGTAAACTAAAAAGTTGTGCTCAATTAACCTGAATTGAAACAAGTATGATGTATTCACATGTTATTTATATGCTGCAGGCATTTAAATAATCTTATCGCAGACATACAGTTTTGCTACAGGCATTAAACTATGTCATAGTGATTTTAGCATGCTAAATAAAAATGTACATCACAGAATCATTAAATATGCGGCAGGCATATAATTTTCTACACATGCATTTAATCATCACAGAAATTTTATAATGGAAGTGAAAATTTTTCGTTTAATAATTATTGGACCACTGGGCAACGTCATACACCGTTAGGTTAGTTAACTAACGGCAGAGCGGTCGCAGGATCTTCCTAATTATTAAACGTGTAATAATCAAATAATCCAAGGAAAATTGCAATGATTTATAAAGCATTAATCAGATTATAGCGAAGGAAAATCGAGTTTAAATCTGAAAATCGTTTGAAAATAGTGAATTTTCGGGGTGCAACACTAGTTAGGGTTTTAGGTCGCGCGGATTGCCGCTTCAGGCGGCTAGGGTTTCCGGACATGAGCGCGCACCGGGGGGGCCCGATACGAGCGGCTGCCGGGGGTGGTTGGGGGCCCGCCGCTGCCGGCGACGGGGGGGGATAGTGGATGGCCGCCGCTGCGGGCGGCGGGGGTGGTTCCCGCCGCTGCTGGCGGCGGGTTTGGCCCGCCGTTGGCAGCGGCGGGGCCGCCCGCCGCCACTGGCGGCGGGTCGAGCCCGAGCCCGATGCAGGCGGCGGGTTTGGCCCACCGCGGCAGGCGGCGGGTCGGGCCCGCCGCGGCAGGCGGCGGGTTTGGCCCGCCGCCAGCAGCGGCGGGGTGGGGGGAGGTGGCCGCCGCTTCGGGCGGCGGGCGGGGGGTTTTCACGCGAGTTTTGGGGGGGGGGGATTCGCGTTCCGGAGAGAAGATCCCACAGGGTTTCATGGTTTTTGGGGATAAAAATCCAATTTTTAGTAGAAAAAAGTGTTTTTATCTCCAAAAAATCGTTTTTTATTGTAAAAGGTTGATTTTTAGCAATAAAAACGATGAGAATCTTGAGCGATTGGTCCAAGAAATTGGATATCTACATATGCGCATATGAAATTTTAGATTTAGGGTTTCAGGATTACCTCTAGATCCTACCCGCCGGATCTAGCGACGTTCGGTGAAGGAAGCCCGTTCGCGTCGCGTTCGTCCGTCGGCAGGGGTTCGGCTCAGCTTCGAGCGTGCTGATAACGTGTTGTAAACCATGGCGGCTACGGAACCCCGTAGCCCTGTATTTATAGTAATAGGGTTACATAATGGGTGGATACCCACTAACGGGTTGGGCCTCCAAAAGCCCGTTTATAACAATTTTCAGTTTCACGAGTCGTCTCAATGTGAGTTGCTATGCACACATACCTAATTGCTTAATGCACAGAACCTTTATTTACAAGTTTGCCATTCAAAATTTAATGTTTTTCAATTGTAATCAATTCCTCTTTTACCCCCATCTCTTCCTCTCATCTGCCTCTTCATATCCTCCCTGCCATTGTCGACCACCGTCACTGTGTCCCTGTCGCCCCCCATCGAACCCCCAACCTGCATGCCGCTGAACCCTCCTTTCATCATCCCATTCCCTTTCCCTCTTCGTTCTCTGTCCCACTCTTTCTTCCTCCTATCGTGATGGCGGTTGCGACAGAGGGGAGAGGAGGAGGAAGAAAGGTGACTGCGACAAGGAAAGAGGAGAGCGGAGGCGAATGAAAGAGCGGGGAAGAAGAAGAAGAGGAAGATGGGAGGGGAAGATGGGAGGGGAAGAGGGAGGGATCGGTGGGATGCCGAGCGAGAGTGTGGGGTTGTGAAGGAATGCAGGGGCACAACGACGGCGGCAACAACCGACGCTTACCGTGTAGTCGGGGGAGGAGGAGGAGGAGGAGGGTAATGCGGGATATGGATATTTTTTTTGATCCATCGGAAAGCAGGGAACATGGGTCGTGGAACACTGGTACACCCGCCTGATCGCTTAACCCGAACACAAAGAAGCTCGGTATCCATCGGAGCCCTAAAAGCTGGAAAATAAAGAAAATTAAAAGAGGACATGGAGTAGTGGGATTCGAAACCGGGCCTCCACCGAGACATGCGGGATATAGAGTTGTGTGTAAAGTAAACGACAAATTCTTTAATTTTGTTTTTTTGGGATGAATGTAAAGTGGTCTGTGTGCACAGCAACTAGATCTGTGAGCATGGCAATTCCCCTCTCAGTGTCACCCTTCCCCCCAAAATCCCTAAAACCCTAGTAATAAACCCCATCTCATCTATACCCCATTCTTCGCCATGCGTCATGCGCTCTAAATCCTTCTTCTTCTTCCTCTCTCGCCTACACTCTTCCTCATCCTCTCCAACAGCAGCAAAAGCAAAACCTGCGGCAACAGCAACTCTCTCTCCGCCGAAGCTGAAGAACATCTGCTACCGCCACCGCGCTCGGGCACTTAAGGAGGCCCGCCTGGCCCTGACCGAATATCTCCACTCGACCCGATCGCTTCCATTCTCCGTCGCCGACCACATCGCCTCCAACTCCCCCTTCTCCCTCTCCCTCCTCCTCTCTCAGGTCCATTTCCCTCCCTCCGATCACCCCCACTCATTCCCCTCCGCCCTCCCCCGCCTTCTCCGCCGCCACCTCTCCTACCGCCCCGTCAACGAGTTCGACTTCTTCTCCGAGAGCATCGGCCTCCACCCCCTCCGCTCCCCGATCCCCTCCCCGTCCCTCTTCCTCTCCGACCACCCCCGGCTCCTCCCTGCCGTGTCCGCCCTCGCCTGCTTCGGATTTCCCTGGACCCACCTCGGCCTACTGTACATGCAGGATGGCGCCATTTTCCAGCAGGACGCCGCCACTCTCGCTGCACGGCTTCGCAGGTTCGAGGCCCTCGGATTCCGCCGCGTCTGCGTCATCGGCGTCTGCCTCGCCTTCCCCTGGGCGTTGATTGGGGATGGAGAGGACGTGGACTTGTTGTTTAAGGATTTGAGGGCAGTTTTCGTGGATTTCGGCTTGGATGCCTGCGCAGGCGAGGATGTAAGGGGGGTCTTCAAGATTTGTAGAAGGATTCGGGTGTTTTATGATGCTGGGGCGCAAATGGGCAAGATGGGAGAGCTGATGGGGAGGAATAAGAGCGCGTTTCTTGACTTGGAGGAAGAGATTCTGGCGAAAAAGTTGCGGTTTTTCTTGAAGCTGGGCATGAGAAAGGAGGATGCCGGGGTGTTTGTGCTACGGCATAGTGAAATTTTGGATCTTGACTTGGAGAGCCCGAGCATTGCCATGCCGGATTATTTGATAGGTATAGGATTGGGCCAAGACAAAGCCAGCAGGCTTTCCAAGAAGTATCCGTACGTGATGGGCAAGAACAAGCTAGGGAATTTGCCCGGGATATTGAGGGCTATGGATCTCCATCAATGGTTTCTTGATGAAGTCGCTGGTGGTTGGAATCTTCGCTACTTGACACCGGAATATGCTTCTGTTGGTTCGTCAAATAAGAAGACCGAGGATGAGTTTCTGAACGATATCAAGAGGATAAAGTCTAAGAAAAAGGATGAGCCTTTAGATAATAAGCTGGAATTTTTATTTAGCATTGGGTTTGGGAAGAATAATTTCGCATCCAAGGCTGTATCTGCGGTTAACGGCACAAAGGATCAGCTGCAGGAGAGATTTGATTACCTTATCGATGTGGGGATTGAGTACAGTACGCTTTGCAGGATGATAAGTGCGACCCCGAAACTGATTAACCAGAGCGCAGAATCAATTCAGGAGAAGGTGAATTACCTCTGCCATGACTTGGGTTATCCTTTAGATTATCTCAATAGCTTCCCGGCTTTTCTCTGCTTTGATCTAGAGAATAGGATCAAGCCCAGATTTAAGATTATGAATTGGCTTAAAAAGCATGGTTTGCTCGAGAAACAATTTTCCCCGGCAACTATTCTTGCCAATGCGGAGAGGAGGTTTATAATCAACCTCTATGGCATTCACCCGGCAGCTCCTAAACAATGGTTGGAGACTTTTTCATCCAGAACCGATCATCATGGTAATCAAAGAAACTTATTTGCGCCTCATCACTAGTCGGTTCTGAACTTTGATTTGTTCCATCGGGTGATCAGTTTGTGGGCCTTGAAACCTTGTTGCAAAGGCACGCTATTGTTAAATGCATATACCACGGAACGATTTCAGATTGAAGAACGAATTTGTTGCTTCTCTGTGGATGCAGTTGCAGGCTGCAGCAACAAACTAAACTGTCACTCCAAACGGGAGTTCTGGTCGCATTTTGGTATATTTGAACCGCTGATCTACTCTTCTCCTATCCGGTTCTGAAATCCAAACTTATTTGCACCTCATCCCTAGCCGGTTCTGAACTTTGATTAGTTCCATAGATGATCAGTTTGTGCGCCTTCAAACCCTGTTGCAAAGGCACACTATTGGTAAATACATATACCAAGGAACGATGTCAGAGTGAACGAGTGTGTTGCTTCTCTGTGGATTCAGTTGCAGGCTGCAGCAACTAACTAAACTGTCACTCCAAACAGGAGTTCTGGTCGCATTTTGGTATATTTGAACCACTGATCTGGTACTCTTCTCCTGTCATTCCGTATTTATCAACTGATTCTTAGGCTGATTCAGAAAAGGAATGTGATTATTTATTGCTGATAGCTTAACAAATAAGCGTTTTGTGGAGTGCATCATGATATCTTCTGCTGTTAACGTTGTTAAACATTCTTATAGAACGGCTATACAAGTTTCTGGAGTTTCTTGTTTGCGATTCCTTATTTATGTCATCCACTTTTATGACCTGATTATTTGGTAATTTCATTCCGTAGAAACTGAAGGATGACTTGTGCCTAATTGTATCAACATTTTCTTTGATTGTTACATCTTCATGTAGAATGAATTAATGAAAAGCAGTTATTAGTTCTATTTTCTTCTTTTTAATTGTTACGTCAAGTCTTTTGTACATATGTTTGCATATCTGAAATTGATACTTTGTTATTTAGGATTCATAAAATATGTTTAATTTAAAATTTAGGACAGCTTTTCTGCCAATTATCAAAAAGTATTTATAATGTACAATTTTTCAACCAAGAATGAGCCAAGATTTAGGTTGTTTGGCCAAATCTGGCTTACCTCCATGGAACGTGGTGTTGATAGATTTTAATATAGTGATGGGGAAACTATACTACAAGATACCATCTTCTTAACTCTTTGCCTCACCTGCATATTAATCTTACATTATAATCTCACAGAGGAGAAACCGGCCGATCTATTTCTTCAACTATTTTTACATTGATCTAGTTCCAAACCTTGAAATATTATCTATCATCTAATGGTAGCGTTATGCCCAAAATCAAATTAATAATAGTAAAGAGGGTAACAACTGATCACACTTCTTACATAGGATCCTTCTCCTTTCTCTCGCATTTTCTTTCTTTCTCCCACTTTTTTCCTTTCCTTTTTGTCTATGTTTCAAAAGCCCGTAATACCCCCACTGACTAAGAAATCCATCTGTGTAAATTTTTCTATCAACGCCAAAGTTTTCTTACAATTAAACCCTAAAGTTTTAATAATTCCACAATATCTCCAAACCTGCTAATATAGACTTCAGTATAAGGATTTTGATCACAATTTACTCTTTAACATTATCTTTCTTAGGAATATTTCTTTCCCACTTGTTATACTCTTATAAATGTTTTATTGATTGTATGGTTGTTATATGTTGTTGTGATAGGATCATAACTTACTAGAGGTGGCGGCAACGGCTATGGCAAGGCACGTCACAAGGGAGCGGCTGATGTAGTGGCATATCTGTAATTTTGGGCATCGGGGAGGTGTATTCGTAATTACGATGAAATCAGTTTATTATATATGCGGGGCTAGATAAATTAGGAACTCATGCTAAATTTGAAGAGAAAAAAATATAGATTTGAAGTAATACCCTAGATTAGTTGGAGAGTCGGCATTTCTCTTTAATTGGAGCCACTGGAGAGTGGTCCTCCCCTCGAATTGAGGTCAACTATCTTGTAATTCCTCTTTATCAATAAAAACACCTAGTTTTCTGTCCCAAACCCCTTGCAAATCCTAACAAATTGGTTCGAAACGGTTCGATCTTGATGGCGGCAAGGAAAGTTAATGCCATGGAAGAAAAATTGGGAAACAAGGCAGAGATCATCAATGAACATCATTAAGTGTGGGCGGAAAAGTTTGAGGAGAAATTCTCGAAGTTGGATAAGATGGAGAAAAAATTTTCACCGATGGAATCCATATTGAAGGAATTCTTGGAGATCAATCACCGCCTTCGGAATGAGGAGAAGACGACAAAGCCAGATTTGAAGAAAGACAAAGCCAACGGCATAGATCTGGGACAAAAGGCGACGCCTTTGGACAGTGACACTGGATAATCATCACTTTTTGAGAAGGAGATCCATTCAAAGGGCGGTCCGATATTAGATCCGAACACCACGAAGACAACGATACATATTTGAGTAAGGAAAGGTGGAAAGTCGTCAACTTTGAGGAAGATCTGTATCAGAATGACGTATCACACAGGGGGATGAAATCCCTCCCCCAACATTATGAGGGAAGCACCTGAGGAAGGACATGGGGCAAGGTCCTTGCATGCCCGTCGAGGGGCCAGAGGCCCATAGGTGGGTTGCCCCGATGGTCCTGGTGCGGTCCGCCTCAAGACCCACGGGCCCAAGATTGGGGACCGACAGCGCCTAAGCAACCTTCCAGGGGGCATGCGGGCCCAGAGACAGAGACTGGGTCCAATGACTTCTGGAGTTCACTTGGGGGGCCACCGGGGCCCGGTGACAGATCCTGGGACTCGGCAGATACACGAGAAACTTCGACGACGATCATGATTACTACATGGGCTTCGATGAGGGCGGTGGAGACTCAGATGGGTTTTGAGGATGGATTTGGGGATGACGGCACATGAGGAGTTCGTGGAGTGTTTGGAGGTCACACCGTCACACAACAGAACACTTATCAACTGTTTTATTACAAGTAGCTCAGTTGAAGAGCAAGATATGGGCATTTTGGCATTGACAATAAGGGTTGAAAGCTAAAAATGCCAATCTTTGAGGGGGAGGACCCTCATGGATGAGTTTACCCCATAGAGATACTTCGACGTGAACCACCTGACAGAGAAAGAGAAGCTGATGGTGGCATATACATGGTTAGAGGGAAAGACATTGGCTTGGTTACAGTGGAGGGAGCAGAGACAGACCGTTGGCTCGTGGAGGGAGTTCAATGATTGCATATTGGACCATTTCCACGATTCGAAAGGTGGTGACCTATATGAGTAGCTCCTGGCACTCAAGTAAGAGTGAACAGTCCAGGAATACATGGAAAAGTTTAAGCTACTCTCGTGCCGAGTCAGAGGAATGCTTGAAGCGATCTTGGAAGGAAATTTTACAAATGGGCTTAAGGCAAGCATCTGAGCCGAGCTACTTATACTGAAGCCGAGAGGGGTTGGAGAGACGATGGAGATGGCCCAGATGGTGGACAGAAACATCACACAGCAGGTTGGAGCGTTGAACGGAGTGATCTCCCGTACTAATGTTATGTTAGAGGTACAGAAGTATCGGCAAAGAGGGATTCAGATGAGCCGAGAAAAGAACGAGCCTCGATCAGACAATAGGTTCAAGTGTCTCACACAGGCGGATATTCAGAATAAATGCAAATACGGACTTATGCTTTCAATGTGACAAGAAGTTCTGATCAGGACATCATTGTCGGGACCGTGCTCTCCAAGTTTTGATGGTCAAAGATGATGAAGGCATAACAACCGAGGAAGAGCCAGGTGGGTCTAGCACCCTCACCTGGAGTAGCGAACCCCCATGGATTTTATAATTCCACCTTGAGGACAAGATGGTTCTTGGAGGATAGTAATGATATGATCATAACTTACAAGAGGTGACGACAAAGGCTAGGGCAAGGCGCAGCACAAGAGCGCGACTAATGTAGTGGCATTTCTGCAATTTTGGGCATCAGAAGTGTTTTCGTAATTATGACGAAATCAGTTTATTATATATATTGGGGGCTAGAGAAATTAGGGACTCATGCTAAATTTAGAGAGGAAAGAATATAGATTAGGAGTAAAACCCTAGATTCTTTGGAGAGTTGACATTCCTATCGAATTGGAGGCCATGGAGAGCGGTACTCCTATCGAATTGAGGCCAACTATCTATAGATGATGGCTCCCATAGGAACCCACCAGGAGTAGGGCCCACCTGAGCTGGTTGGGTAAGGGCCTACAAAATGGCATGTATGCCCCAAGGGAGAACACACTGCATTAGAGGTCAGGCTTGTCAAACTCACCCACGGAGAACACACTGCATTATAGGTCAGGCCTTTCAAACTCCCGAGCGATCCAGAATCCCTGACGTCGTTCCCCGTCGACAGCTCCTTCAAGGGGAAGACCCCAGTCAGGCCACTCCCTCAGCGACAAAAGACCTGCAAGCGACCCCATATGTCGGTTGCTCAAGACATCGCAAATGGAAGCTCTAGCCTGCCTGGCCAGATCAGCCGTGATCCTATCGGCACAAACCTCAGGCGAACGATCACTCTCTTTTTCTCTCCTGATCATTACTAGCAGACTCGCCCTCATGTGCACAACGGCCAATCCCATTGCAAGGATCATATAGTTCGTCCCATCAAACAATGTTGGCAGCTTTATCAGATGGGACATATACCTGCTATGTCGGGAGGCTCCTGGCTGCCTTTATAGGGGGTTTGCGGACGTGCCTGGCCACCCCCAAACCTATAAATAGGGAGGAAACACTCCTCATCAGGTACGTCGGTTCTAATACCCTAAGCGACTATCTCTAAAAGACAACTCTGGCGGTGACTACTTCTAGACACGCTCACTCCTTCATGCTTGGACCTAACTTGAGCATCGGAGTCTGATCGGAGGGCCACCCCCTCCGGTGAGGTTAACAAGCTTTTGTCTGTTTCTGGCACTAGCGAAAGATTTCCACCCTCACGCCTGGCGAAACCAGCTTGACCGGGCTCAACCTAATGCAGGAATACTCGTCGTGACCAGACTCAGGCCCCGTGAGATTCTCTGCAACAATAGTTGGTGCTAGAGGAAGTGCCTTATGATAATATGTCGCAAATGCTCTCGCACCAGCAACCTCCACAAATCCATTTTCAAACGTCGTCTTCTTTGGCGTCCTTCCCATCGACTTCCTTCCTGATGGTAAAAATCAGGAAACCCACCATGGCGAATCCTGCGGCGCACATGAAGCCTCGGCTCCGGAGGGCGATCGCCCTGTTCGGCCGTCCCCTTGCTCGCGCAATCGGGACGGTGGTCGAATATCGTCTTACTGCAAGCGCATGGTGTAAACAGTGGCGAGCGGGTATCGTATACACAGGGAGGCGCTTGACACACTACCTATCGATCCTAGGATGACTTAGCCTTCGAACGTTTTATTTATGTGGAGATGGATTACGGGGTGTCGTAATGGTGGTGGACGTGGAATGCGAGGGTGCCACTGTCAGCAAGGCACATCAAAAGACAAAAGAGAACAAATAAAACAAAGAGAAAAAGAATGAGGGGAAATATCACTAGGATGTTGGAAATCCCCGCTAAGACTTTTGGATTCGGACAACAGGTTAAAGGTCCCTTCGTTGGGCGATGGACGGGGGTAGGAGTGTCGCATCAGGAGACGAAAACGAGCACTTAACTTCCGTCGTTACACTTGTCTAACGCCTCCCTATGAGGACCAACGCTTTCGCTATCGGCTACGTACGAGGACGCATGCATTAGGCTCGACATTTAATCCCGCACTGCAATCCGTATTCACTCGCGTGGTCTACGGAATGCGATACTACTCCGCGGTTGGTTCTAGCAATCTGGCTACTCTCGTAATCACCGACTAGCGGATCGGGGGTTAATGATCACCCCTAGCTCTCGGGTTACTCTCGTGATCACGAGCCCGAGAAATGGTCACTAAGCCCTAATCGGATTCGTGGGGATTCTCCCTGGAACGTGGAGACGTTTTCGCGATCCTCCAAATCTGGGAGCAATCCCCCAAAATCCCTTGTTCAAACTACCGCGAGGCAACCCTAGATTCATCCAACTAAGGTTAACCCATCATCCAACCCCTAGAATCCGAGGGTTCTTACATAATCCTAGCAATAGATCTACTCAATTATGGCACATGTGATATGAACAATGGAAATCAGTATTTGAAACAAATAAAAGGAAAACATTCAAAGATTCAAACAGCAAAACATATACGTGTAACGGCCACTTTTCGGTCGTACGTATTTAGTACATATGTTATCATATGGGTATATTTCCTCGCGACCGAACCCCGTATTTACAATGGGAAGTGCTCGCCCGCAAGATCCGTAGAAACGACACAATACAGGGGATCTTGGTACGGTTCATATCCAAATTCCATCTGACGATCTCCAACCACGGTGCCACCGCCTCCAACAGGAAGCTCGTAGGAGATCAAGGTCTCCATCAGCGCCAGATGGTCTAGGAGCGGCAGCCGGTCATGCCGAGCTGATGGAACATGGGCCGCTACCATCCGACACCCCCAAAATCCCTCACCCACGACGGACAAGAACCATCGGCACCACTCGCGGGTAAGCAGGGGCTACATGGTCGATCCTGAACGACCCCAAGCAAGGCCCCGTGGTAAGGCAAGCAGCGCGGACCCCACGACGGAGGGCCAAATCGACGAATTGCAATGTCGGACCGAACTCCTCAAACGGGGAGAAGCCAACCCCCAAAGGTACGTGCTCTTATTTTGCCTCGCACTTCACCTCTGATATCCTCAGCATTCCCTACCAGCAGAGGTTTAAAGTACCTACCCCGGATGACGTCCCGAGATACACCAGGATCGGTGACCCATTAGACTACCTGAACACATACACCGAAAGTATGGAGCGAAAGGGCTATTCTCCGGCCATCATGTGTTGGGCCTTCTTGGACTGCCTCGTCGGGACCGACTGACGATGGATCAGGAAACCTTCCCAAGGTACCGATTGGTTCTTATGACGACCTCCGAGAGTTCATATTCCACTTCACTGCCCAAAGAGGCAAAAAAGCGCATTGAGTACCTCGCCTTTATAGCGCAAAGGCTCGAGGAACCCCATCGAGAATGCTTGGCCTGCTTCACAAAGGCCCACACGACAGTTGAGGCATGTCTAGATGCCCTCCCCAAGATGGCACTCCAAGCCGGCCTTCGGAAAGGAACCGAGCTGAAATTCAGGACTACAAACAACAGCTAACAAGCTATGCTGAACTAGTAAGCCAGATCAGGGCACACATCAATGCGGAAGAGGCCAGCTGCTGCATGCCCGCTCACCGTGAACCCTCTCGCAAAAGGATGGAGGCCAACCGCGCTCCACCCATCAAGCGTCCTAAACCTGAAAAGCACTTCGATCGACCTGAGCATCCTCGGACAAGGGACCTACAGCCCAGGTTTCCCGAGGCACAGACCTCGTCAACTTGGCAACCGCACCATCCAAGATCTTGGCCAAAGCATCCTAGGAATTGAGACCCTACGTCCTTTGCCGGAAACATTCAAAACCGAGAGAACCAAGTGCTGCAAGTTTCACAATGGGCATGATCATGACACCGACGAGTGCTTGATTCTCCGGGAGCAGATTGAACGCCTGATAAAAGCTGGGCGGCTTCAGGAGATCAATGCTTTAGAACCGGGGTCTGACCCAACAGATGCCTGGACAAAGGCAAAGGGATATCCATCGAGCCAGATGTTATCAATGTAATCTTCGGGACCGTCATTGCGGTTGGGTGCAACTCAGCCCAAACTTCAAACCGAGCACTAAAGAGCCATGCCCGACAGTCGTTAAACCCCTGACCGACTTAGAGGTTGCCATGGTAGATCGGGACTCGACGCAGCTTAGGCTTACATTGCTCTCACCGAAGACGACACGAGGTGCCTTCATCATCCCACAATGACCCGATTGTGGTTGACCTGCGAATCACACACGTTTTAATTGACAATGTGAGCTAGGTAGATATCCTTTACCTCGATGCATTCTAGAAACTAAGGATCCTTGGCGTCTCCCTCCAACATGTGTGCACCAGCCTTTGGATTCATTGGATCTCAAGTGGTAACGGAAGGCGTGGTCTCCCTTCCAGTAGAGTTCGGCGCCCATCTTGCCGCCTGGTTTGGCATGTGAATTTCATGGTTGTCGACTGTCCATTGGCCTTCAATGCAATCATCAGACAGCCAACGCTCAACGCCACGAGGACAGAACTTTCGCCTGTCATCTCATGGTGAAG
The DNA here is from genome assembly GCA_030789695.1 of Scilla litardierei. Taxonomy (NCBI): domain Eukaryota; kingdom Viridiplantae; phylum Streptophyta; class Magnoliopsida; order Asparagales; family Asparagaceae; genus Scilla; species Scilla litardierei. The sequence goes on from CM061142.1 coordinate 819,347,893, forward strand.
TTCCCCACCACCCGCGGGGTGGGCGTCCTCGAGAGTCCAATTAGAGGCCATAACATGCATGGCTCAGGTCAATAAGGTAGCAACAGTACACCCGATGCAACATCAGCGACTTGGACTTCCTACCGTCGTGCGATATTCAGCCTAAGGATAAAGCCTCAGGATAAAGACCTGGCCCCATCGATTAATGAGCTTGGTCTTCAGGGAGAACTCGGATAGGAAGCGCTTTAGGCTTCAACACCTTCTTAGGAGCCACAAGAAGAATCCTAACCCCATCGTCAGTGGATGAGCTCGGCACTTGAAGTAGGCAGATTAGTCTTATGTTAATTCCTTTTATCGCTGACACGAGGAGTCGGACGAATCATACTAAGGCGAACCGGCTTTCCGGAAGAGAACACCCGAGCCCGCGCAGCGAGGGTGTCCCGAAGGAACATCATCTGATATCCTACAGCCGCCGCCCGATCGCCTCAGCCGGAGCATGGAGAAGACAGGAGCAGATCCAGAGGAGACCGAGGAGGAGGTCGTCTCAGTAGAGCAGCCGGTGGAGCTGGAGCAAGCGCAGGTGTCACTCAACTCCGCGGGGAGACATCAGTTAAGAGTACGTGGTTATGTAGAATGGAGTTTAAGGAGACGGGCGGGGCCGGGGTACTTGGTGGAGTTTCGAGGGATGACCACAGAGGCGGAGCCCGAGCCCGAGGAGGGGCCACCAGAGGTGCAGTCGGTGTTGGAGCAGTTCGCAGAGGTGTTCGAGATGCCTCAGGGGTTACCTCCACCCCGGGACCACGAGCATGCGATCGTACTGAGGGATGGCGCACCCCCCGTCAGTGTTCGGCCTTACCGGTATCCCCACGTGCAGAAGGATGAGATCGAGCGGCGAAGAAGGACGGGATCTGAAGACGGCGTTCTGTACACACGAGGGCCACTACGAGTTCTTGGTGATGCCGTTTTGATTGACAAACGCCCCGTCTACTTTTCAGGCCTTGATGAACAAGGTGTTCCGCCCTTACCTGCGACGGTTCATCCTTGTGTTTTTTGACGACATTTTGGTCTATAGCCGCACCTTGGAACATTGTCTCAGGCGTAACAGGGTATTACCGCAAGTTTGTGAAGGGATACAGCACCATTGCCTGGCCTCTGACGGAGCAACTGAAGAAGGACAGTTTTCGGTGGGGAGAAGATGCGACTAAGGCTTTCGAAGCCTTGAAGACGGCGATGTCGACGGCGCCGGTCCTTGCTCTGCCAGACTTCAGCCAGCCATTTGTAGTAGAGACGGATGCTTCAGGGTATGGTCTTGGGGCGGTGCTGATGCAGGAGGGGCGGCCGATTGCATACTTCAGCCAGGTATTGACCACGAGGGAGAGGCTGAAGTCAGTGTACGAGCGAGAGTTGATGGCTATAGTCTTCTCTATTCAGAAATGGCGGCCATATCTGTTGGGACGAACTTTTGTGGTGAGGACAGATCAGCGGGCTTTGAAGTATCTGTTAGAGCAGAGGTTGGTGGCGGAGGATGGGATTTCGCTTCGATCTGCCGCAGGAGGCGGAGATTCTGCGGGGGTCTGCATCGATTCCGACTCTTTTCCAGGAGTTCCACGGGTCGGCGATCGGAGGGCATTCGGGCGTGCAGCAGACGTATATGCGGATGGCTCGGGAGGTATACTGGACGGGCATGCGGAAGGACATCGCACGATTGGTGGCGGCTTGTGACGTCTGCCAACGTCACAAGTACATGGCGATGGCCCCGGCAGGACTGCTACAGCCTTTGGCATTGCCTGAGCAGGTGTGGGAGGAGGTGTCCATGGACTTCATAGACGGCTTGCCGCGTTCGGAGGGGTTCACCGTGATCTTGGTTGTGGTTGACCGGCTGAGTAAGTATGCTCACTTCATTCCCTTGAAGCATCCTTACACAGCGGTTTCGGTGGCGGGGGTATTTGTGCGAGAGGTGGTGCGGCTGCATGGGTTTCCGAAGTCTATAGTGTCCGACCGGGACAAGGTTTTCACTAGTCACTTCTGGGAGGAGTTGTTTCGAGTGCAGGGGACAGTGCTGAAGCGGAGCACCGCCTACCACCCGCAGACGGACGGTCAGACCGATGTGGTCAACAGGAGCGTCAAGACCTACCTCAGATGTTTTGCTTCGGAGACACCCCGACAGTGGTCCAGGTGGTTGGCGTGGGCGGAGTATTGGTACAATACATCCTTCCACTCGGCGGCAGGGACGACACCTTTCCGGATATTGTACGGTCGAGACCCCCCTTCCTTGGTTTACTATGGGCACCGGGCGACACCGGTTTCACAGGTGGAGGAGCAGATGGAGGAGAGGGATAGGATGTTGGAAGAGTTGCGGAGGCACCTTAACAGGAGGAACTGGAAGCTGCCGCCGGGGACAGTGTTGCGTCGGACGATTGACGAGCATACTACATCCTCCACACTTCCTCCTACGCTCACAGATGATATGGAAGTGATGCTCGAGCCAGTTGATGTCCGAGCGGTACGGAGAGGTCCTCATTTACTGGCAGGGACTACCGGAGTGCGATGCGACATGGGAGCTGTATGAGGCGATACAGGAGCAGTACCCTGATTTCCACCTTGATGACAAGGTGGCTCTTTTAGGGGCGGGTAGTGATACGGCCGCACCCTCAGAGGCGGGCACGGGTCCAAGCGGGACCCAAGGCGGATGGGTCACTTACTATCGGAGGCGTCGAAGGGCAGATTAGTCTTTTGTTATGTTATTTTGTTCCTAGGTTTTTCTATTTATATCTAGGGTTAGCTGTCATGAGAGGCATGCTTATTGTGTGAAGAACATTCTAAGTGTCAAAGAACATTCTAAGTGTCAATTGTGAGGGTTTTAGACTTTGATCCGTTCATCAAAGTTAGGAGAGCGAGTTCCTCTCGAAAGGGCTCAAATTATCTTGCTATTAGTTCTTCTCTTTTCTCAAAAATCCTATAAAAATCTCGTCTTTTCCCATTTTTATTCCTTTTATCGCTGATTTTCCCCTTGATACGATCCAAATCGTATCATAGGCCAGAACATGAAAGAGCACCGCTAGTCGAGGACGTGGAGGCCGTCCCGCTCTCAGAACTTGACCATACTCAGACGGTTGAAATTGGGACCGCCCTGCAGCCCGCACTCAAGAACTCCCTCTTTCACTTCCTACAACAGAACAAGGACATCTTCGGCTGGGCGCATGATGATAGGCCATGCATGGACCCCGAGGTGGCAGTCCATTGACTGAATATCAACTTGGCTGCACCGCCAGTTCGCCATAGGTAGAGACCCCTCAACGCGGAAAGAAGCCAGGCCATCAAAGGAGGTGGCTAAGCTCCTCCATGCTGGCTTCATCAGGGAAGTCACCTACCCAGAATGGCTCGCTAACGTTGTTCTGGTGAAAAAGACGAACGAAAAGTGGCGGTCGTGCATCGATTTCATAGACCTAAACATGGCCTGTCGCAAAGATAGCTTCTTGCTCCAGTGGATCGATCAGCTCATAGACGCCACCGCCGGGCACGAGTTCCTCACCTTCATGACGTGTACTCCGGGTACAATCAGATCCGGATGTACGAGCCAGATCAGGAACACACGTCCTTCCTTACAGACTAAGGCATATATTGCTAAGTAATGCCATTTGGCCTTACGAATGTTGGGGTCACCTACCAGCGTCAGAATATTGATGACCTCATGAAAATCTGTTAATCCCTAATAACATGAAACCTTTTGTAAGCAAAAAAGTAGGGAGAAAGAGTGGGTGAGCACAATAATTTTCTATCAAAATTTAAAGCAATGTTCAAGGGGTTCTCTCACTGGAAAATGTGGCCTAAGGCCCAATTACTAGTATTGACATATGCACAAGGAAACACAGAGAGAATACTACAACCTTAAGTGATCTAAGCACAATGAGATTAACGATAGGTGGATCACCAACAAAGAACGTTTTTCCATCGCGAATTTGAACATTTCTGAATGCCTTGTAAGCTTCCCCCCAATGGAAGATGTACGGTTGCATCAAACTACCGAAGAGTCTTTCCTAACTACTATTTTTCAGAAGTTTCATTGACTACCAACTATTGTTGGGTGTGGGGAGGCGATTGCAGCTTCAGTATGTGTGCAACTTTAGAGCCATATGCGTAATGGTAGATATCTTTCTTTCCCTCACGTTTTGGCTTCATCTTTTTTCCTATTTTAAAGTCACATCATTCTTGTTTTTATCTTATGCCGGATAGGAATAGCCAACTGCATGAGTATTCTATTCTAGAATGACAAAGTTGATGTATGGTACGGGCCCTGTGAGAATTGATAATGTGTTTTGAGAAAGATAACTGGGAATTCATACAGAGCTGAAAATAATATTAAACACGTATCCATCTCCACAAGTATCATACTTACAAAGATAACTTATTAAAGATGAGAGACATACAGGCAACAAGATGTACTTTTACTCAACAAGCAACATCTAAGCTGTAATTGTAATTACATAAGAGCTTAGCGGAGAAGCTATAGTAGGTCCCACCTCCTCAAGTGATTAGTCTAAGCATGTGAAAGCTTCAAGTAAGTTGCTCAATTTAAAGTGGAAGTATTTTTGCCTGAAGCCTTGGCAAGCTGCTCAAGAGCTGGTTTTTTTGATAATGATCTTACTATGCTTGCATGGAATGGTGCTGCTGATGATTGGAATTAGCTGCTGATTGGAATTATAAGCACAAATCTGTCTCCTTTGTGCAACAAGGCTGAAAAGAAAGGCCCTGGTGCCAGATTCCGGTATGAGCATTAACACGCCCTTCATGCGCCTACAAATTGCAGAGCTTACAGCCTTAAAGTATCTTGCTTCTTGGTGGCTTGCTTGATAGAGGTGATAGTTTATTGTTCATTTCTCCTAAATGTCGTTCATGCCGAAGGCACTACTATGTATTAGATACCCTGCTTATTCACTTTCACTCCGTCACATCATTTTTCTTTTTCATATATACATGTTTTTTCACTAAACCTTGCAGTTTTCTACCAGATTCCTTTCATTTAAATGGTGCTGCTTCTGGGCCATTCTAATACAATGCTATAAGTTGGCAGAATTGGTATGCTGTTCTATGTTTTAACTTGGATGTTTTGATTTCTGAATTATATATACGTGGAACAGTCTTATGCTAAAAGCAGTCATTCATTTGATGCGGCTTACAACCTTTACATCAAAAATAGTAGACATGTTTCTCGAAGGGGCCTTGCAGGCACGAATCATCCTTTCTTTCTTCAGAGAAGTCTATTCATCAGATAATAACTGAGCCATCTTGCTTCTTCTTCCCCCTTCTACTGCCCACCTCTATTTCATCTCTCTCACCCCCATCCCTACCTTCTTCTGCTTGTCCCTCTCTTAAACTTGCAAATTCTCTCAAACTTGTAGATGAGAAAGATGTGTGTGAGTGCGCGTGAGAGAGAGAGAGAGAGAGAGAGAGAGAGAGAGAGAGACAAGAGATAGAAGCAACAGCAAAAGAGGGAAGAAGGGATGGGCAAAAACGAGAAAAAAACTTTTAGTCAGAGGGTCTTTGCTTGTTTTGTAGTTCGTGTGTTAAGTGACACATGCAATAGTTCATGGATGTTTAGCGGAATTTACCCGGTCCCAAATACATATATTGTTACTATGGAGTTTTGACCTTGCGATTGATGTGCTAGCTTCCATATAGCATTACTTTTGTGATATTTGATAGGTATGCTACATGTTTTAACTAGTGCTGAGAACAATGTAGTTGCTTAATCTCTGAAATGGATGCATTTTTTTGATGACCAACAGTTTGGTTTCTCATGTTTAATGGATAAAGCCTAGATGAATATCTTACTGAAGTTTTTCCATGTCACTGACTCCTCGTAGATGCTTAAATCAGAACCTAAACAGCATATGAGCAGCAATCTTACAGTGAGGTTATTTTGTTATTCCCTTTTTTTGAAATTAAAATTTATGCTTTGTTGATATGCTCTACAGGGAAGCAGCCTACCTCAAGATTGATAGATAAGCAAGCAGTGGGGCTGGCTTTAGGCTTCTCTCTAATTTAGAGTGCCATGTACAAGGTAGAAAGTATTCCCCAAATCGTGGAAGTCGTAGATATACTTATTGATCCAACATCAAAGGTAGACTATTTGAGCTCATCATTCCCGGGGGACGATCTTTAGATGAAATGACCTTATTGGAATCCTTAATATGTCAACTGATGCTTGTTGATTTTCCTAGGTTACCCTCCATCTTGAGGTAAGATTATGTTCCTATTGCTTGAGCATCTTCTTCGTTGGTCTTAATTTTTCTGCATAACTATTCACTGTAAAATTTTTAAATATTTAATAATTATGCAAGGGCTTTGCTTGTTGGCTTTAAAAACATGCAGCTGCTTTAGTTCTTACTTGTTAGGCCATAGTTTGATTTGTCATTATCGTCCTAAAATTCCCATATTAATTTCCAGGTACTTGAAAGCGTAAAGCATTCAATGCAAATAGGATGCCTAATGAACGACTAGTAGCTTTTCATGCATGCATCAGAATTGTGTGAGGAGAAACTTTTCTTCCCTTCACATTTAACTTTCACTTGTGTTCTAAAATCTCTCTTTAGACCTTGTGCCAAAAATGAACAGCGAATTGCGTGAATCTTCTGCTAAGAACGGGTGCTGGTCTAAGATTCCAGAGGGCATTGGGCAATATGGATAATCATGATACTAAGAATCACAGATGGAACCGCGCGCGTGTGTGAAGCAGTGACTTCTTAGTCTTCAATTGCTTAAGATACAAAAATCTCTTACTAAAGGGAACTCCTTGTGTGCACGTGCGCGTGTATATACCATAATGGGAAACATATGACATATGTGGCTAAGCCACATATGCGTTTCTATCGTAAATTTTACAGTTTCACAGGAATACCGTTTCACAGGAATAGAACTTTTGTGGCTGAGCCACATGCAACTTCGTAAAGGCTATCCCTGTTTTTTCGGATGATTGGAATCATTCATTTTGATCTTTATATTTTAAACTCACAAAACATCAAATATTTGGTGAATTTAAAAGAGTTTGCTTGTTCATCCATTTATTACAATTTTCACGGTTTTATAGGAATAGAACTTTTGTGACTAAGCCACAAACAATCTTGAAAAGTTCAACCTCTTCTTTTTTGAACGATTGAAATTGTTCATTTTAATCTTCATATTCTAAAATCTTACAACACCAAATTTTAGGTGAACTCAAGGGATTTTACTCTTTCACCGCATGTTGCAAAAGTTCTATCCTGTGAAACTGTTAAATTTACATCAGATGGATGAACGAGTAAACTTCACCGGGTTCATCTAATTTTTGATGTTTTGTGATTTTAGAATATGAAAAGCAAAATAAACGGTTCCGGTTGTTCAAAAAATAAATGAAGATGTGCTTTTCGAGGTGCATATGGGCTTAACCACTTGTCGGATGTTTTCCATTATTCACACACACAGAGCTAGCCTAGGAGGTAGTGTCAAACACTATCTTCTCAATTTTTTTTCCACTGATCGTGTTCATTCATTTTGATCTTCATGTTCTACAATCTCTAACATTTAATTTTCAAGTGGACCCAATGGATTTGACGCGTTCATTCATTTGTCACAAATTTAATGGTTTTGTAATAATAGAATTTTTTGCAACCGCTAGATGAACGAGCAAAACCTCCTAGGTATTTGATATTTGATGGTTTGAGGTTTAAGAACATGAATATCAAGTTTAATGGGTCCGATCACTAGGAAAAATAGGAGGTGATGTTTTAATGCTAGCAGTAGAAGAAATTTCCTCATTAGCTAGTCGATGCCCATATTCCTTACTTATGAGAAAAATGAGCATCAGCTAGCCTCTCATTGGTTAGTGTCAAAAACACCACACCAACCATTTTTCCAAGACTGGATCTGCTTATTTTGATCTTTATGATTTAAAATCTCAAACCATCAATTTTCAAGTGCAACTAAGGGGGTTTGCGTGTTTATCCACTCATATCAAACTTAACAATTTTATATTAATAGAACTTTTGACAACGGCTTAATGAAGGATCAAAATCTCTTGTGTTCACTTAAAAATTAATGGTTTGAAATTTTAGAACATGAATATCAAAATGAACGGAACCGATTATCGAAAAATAGCTGGTGGGGTGTTTTTGATGCTAACCAAGTAGGAAATTTTTTTTATTGGCCATCAAATTCTCATATTCACATATACATATATACACACAAATGTATGATTTTCATTGCAAACATTTTGCACCAAAGCTTTGTTATGGAAATGTTTTTATTTATCATTTTTTGAATTTTTTTCCAAATTTTTGCTTGCTTCAATCTATAAAATTATATCACAAAAATAATGGGTACTCGATCAAGACATTGCAAAAAATGTGTGTGTGTGTATATATATATATATATATATATATATATATATATAGAGTTCTGAACCCGTTGAATTTGTAATCGCTTGATCGAGGGTCAAATCCCCATAAGGTTCACCCATTATTATTTTGGAATTTATAATTGTTTGGATTGAAGCATGAAAAATGTTTTTTGAAAAAATAAATTTAAAAAAATAAAAACATTTTCACACCATGAATTGGTGCGAAATATTTGCTACGGAAGACTCCTATATATGTGTGTGTCTATGTGTGTATATGTATGCATGTATATGCAGGTCATCTAGCACAGAAGGAAATTTTCTCCTTGGCTAGCTCATGCACACACACATATTCTATTGAGGTCCGACCACACCAAGCATTTGGTGCAGTCCACCTGAAAAAGTTTATAAGAAAAATATTTTTAAAAATTTTCAATTGGATGTGATCTGTGTTCTAAAACCTCAATGTACAAAATTTGAGATGATCCCTATTCTATTTGACCCTCGATGAAGCCATTGCAATATATACATGTATTTAACGGTTTTAGAACAATAAAACTTTGGCAATGGCTCGATCAATGGTCAAATCTTCTAGGGTTCACCCCAAAATCTATATTTTGGGGCTTTAGAATGAGTACAACAAATCCAACGAGACATGTTTTTTAAAATGAATAAAATTTGGGGTTTTGTGATGAATCGCACCAAGTATTTGGTGAGGCCGGGCCGCACCGAAATTGTCACCTCCCGCAGCCCGGGGCCACAGCATGTTTCCCAAAGTTGGCAGGTCTTGCAGTTAACCAATGTTGACAATCTAAGGTATGCGTAGATTTGAACAAAAAATGCGTAAAGGAAAAACTTCACTTTATTTATATAAGCGAGGTTTACAAAAGAGGCTTTCAGAACATGATGTATATACATCACAAAAATAGGACAACGTTCTAAGACTTAAGTACACCAAAAAGTTCTACAAAGATAACATTCATGACTACATCTAAGTCAAAGATCGTCAAACTCCACCTTTGGCTCCAGAACACCGACTGCAGGAAACTCCTTAGAACTATCAACACCTGGTGTTCAATGCAAAGCAGGAGCACCAAATAAATCACACTAACTTCAAGAATTTTGGTATTTAAACATTTATGTGAGCATAAGTAAAAATTACTGGAAACAAAACTTAAGATAATGGAAGTACATTTTTACCAACTACTCAAGCTGACAAAGAATAAAGTAACATGCATCCTTCTGTGGTAGATTTCTTATTTTCTACATGTTAAACCAAGCCTAGGCCGTGAATCATATTGGGGAGTACAGAAGCAACCAAGGAGTCTACTACAAGACACGGGGGCGCTCACCCGGACTAAGCCCACAGAAACAACAGGAGGGCGGACACATTGACTCATTCGACCCACATTAACAACCGGAGTAACACTATCTTATGGAACAAATCATGGCTCCAGTCGCCCCCGTACTCCCACTAATATGATTTACCTTATACTCAGTGAGTCTCAAGTGCTCAGTTTAAGCCAAGTGGACATCACTCAACCTCTCAGTGATATGTCACATGTGTAATGCTAGTTTGATAGTATTTCTTTTAGTTATCACCTGAAGCTAGTATTTGTAATACCCTGGAAGCTACTACACAAGTACTAGAGGGGGGTGAATAGTACTTTAAAATAACTAAGAGGATAATTCCTAATTATTTTGCAAACACAAACAAGAATGCAGAATAGAAGTAACAACAAGAAGATCACAATGCAAACAAGTGGGGTTCGGATCCACCCAAGTCTCCCTGACTTGTTCCCGGTGATCCTACGTCCCAGACACCCGGATCCCTTCCGGCTACTTGAGTTATAATCCACTAACTCAAGCTTTCACTAAAAATCCTCTTGTAGAAAATATTACAAGACAAATCAATACAAAGATTGAACCGTGACTCCCACAAACTGGGATCACGAACCTCTCACAAACGAGAGCAAAACTCAAATAACAAGATTACTGAAATATGAAATACTCACCACAAATTCCTATGCCTTGAGAGATACTTACAGTATTAGGGCAAGGAAGGACGATGAGAAGAGATCACGAAAGATGAATGAAAAACCTAGCACCACTGAGATGAACAGATGGAGATGGCTACGATGATGATCGTGATCCTTGAATCCTTCAGGAGATTAAACGCACGAGAATCAAACGATCTCTAGAAAGGATTAGGTCGAAAAGAGAGAGAGAGAGCCTTCTTTTTCGAGAGCAATTGTTCCTTTGAAATTGATAATTGATTCCTCTAAAACTAGATCTGAAATCTCTCTCATAATAGAAGAATTTCCACGTTTGAATCGCATCAAACAGATATGGAAAGGATCGAAACAGATCACACAAAATCGTGGAAATAAAATCTCCAACGTCTGGAAAATTAAAGCAGCTTAATCGGTCTAAGAATGATCATTAACTGATTAGATGGAAAACTAGTCGGTCGGTGAGCCTTCTTGGACCGACTGGTTTGAAACAGAGATTTTAGTAAAGAAGTCACGATAATCTAGTCGGTCTAAGAAGAAACACTAACCGACTAGTTTGATAACTAATCGGTCGGTGAACCTTCTTGGATCGACTAGTTGCAAACAGAGATTTGTGTAAAAGAAGAAAGATAATCTAGTCGGTCTAAGAAGCAACACTAACCGACTAGTTTGAGAACTAATCGGTCGGTGAACCTACTTGGACCGATTAGTTGGTCTTCAGAGATTAGTCTAAGATTCAAAGGAAGGCTAGTCGATTCAAGAAGAATTTCTAATCGATTAGATTGACATTTAATTGATTAGTTATTTAACTTGAACCAACTAAGATGCACCAAAAGCCAGGTAGGAGAGCGATAGGCTAAGGGACCTTATCTAATGGCTTCTACAACATTCCTAGTAAATAGATAAGATATTTAAGAGGGATACTAAGTAAATATGACTCAAGGCTTAACATTCTATAAAGTAGAGCTAGAAGACAGAGATAAACAAGAAAAAAACCGTCTTCAAAGCTCTAACATGATGAGTCTGAATCTCTTGACAATATCAATAATTCCTTGAGCTTCAACGAAGCTTCAGGCACAACGATCCCGCGCTCTAAAGAAGACTTGAGACGTCGCTTGAGATCTACAGAGTAAATTGGCGACGATCTCCATAACTGCGCTCAAAGAGAATTAGTACACGATATTTATATTTGTTCATCATCAAAACCAAATCTGGGGAATCAATACTCAACAGTATTCGATTCTTAATTCAATTATAGTCACGTTGAATTTAGACAATATATGGGTGTGCTATGTGATACCATATATTTAACAAGATGTTTCATCAAGATGTTACCCGGGATACTCATAAACAAGATATTTCAACAAGACTTTCTTCTTGTGTCCGTATTTATCATTGCACGCCCATCATAAAGCTAAATTCAATGTCATGGACTTAAAGTGCAATCATTAACATAATCATATTAATATGTAGCAGATAACAATAGCTTGAACATGAAATATTAGCATGGCGACAATTAACATGGTAGCAGTCATGTTATCAATTAAACCAGCATTCTACATATGACAGATATTATGAACAGCATTCCAAATGAATGTTAATTGAAACAAAGCACTAACTAAGTACTAAATACCTGAATATGAGAATCATGCAATAGTTGGCGCTTCAATTTGAAATTAAGATGAAATTGATGGTGATCTCAGTTAAATGTAATCATTTATCATCTTTACGGGACTTAACCATATTTTCATGGTTTCAATTTCATCCTTAGGCAAACATTGGGACTTAATTATCAAACCATAAGTTCATGGATTAAGTTTTATGATCTTTCTAGCAATCATTTAGGGACTAAGGGTCGGAACCCTCAGCTAACATCATTGGGTATTCTGAATATTAAGGGACAAAGTATATAACATAGCTCAAAAGACAACCAATCATCCGATAAGTCATGATTTATGAGTCTATGGTCTTCATGTCACAAAAGAGGGTTCAGCCATGCTCAGAAAAGAGATCGGCAGATTCATACCAATACCCAAAAGTTGCCTAACAGGAATTACAGAGCCAAGGAAAAGCTTGGCTGAAATTTCAGAGCCAAATGGGCCAAACCATCATGATAAAGGTACAACATAGCTAGGGCAGCGGCATGAGTTGCCACCAAGCCCAAGAACAACCAACTTACGCTCAAAATTCATCATAGCTACGAAATATAAACATTTAATACCGAAATTCTAGAAGTTGAGAGTGATTTACCGGAAATTCGGACTCATCGAACGAACATAATAGAGATCCCAACTTTAGAATTCACATCAGTCCCCAAATAAGAGAGAAAACCCCCAAATCGCATAAAAAGGGCAACTTTCCTTTGAAAAAACGAAATTTTTGATAAAAAAACTGAAATCTTTGGACTTGCCCAAGTTTAAATAGGGGAAGGGAAAAGTCTAGGTGGCTTGTAGAAGAGCTGAGAAGGTGACACGAAGCCTTTACCTTCAGATCCGAAGCAAAACGTGTCAAAACCCCAAATTTCTAGGGTTTGAGATGAGACACGTGTAGTAGGAGGTGGAGGGAAGAGGATGAGCTTCGTTTTGCTCCAAGGAGGTGATGGCATGTTGAGGAGAGTGGAGGAGAATCAGATCTGAGATTTTTTCCTCTTTTTTCCGCGTTCGTTTTACGCGCGGCTGCGCGTCTCGCGAGAGAGAGGGGGGGAGATGGAGAGAGAGAGAGAGAGAGAGAGAGAGAGAGATCGGGTTAAGTTTTGGGTTTAGTGGGTTGGGCCGCAAACAATAAAGAAAGAAAGAAAAAGAATGAAAGAAAGAAAGCACAAAAGGCCTTGGGCCTGATTTTTTTATAATGTGCTTCACAAGAATATTGAGTTGTGCTGATAGCACAAGAACGGATTTCCTGTGCTGTCAGCATTTTGGGGCTCAAAAAATATTTTTTAAAAAAATTGTGTAATTTGTTCTACAACTTGTTGGCTACGTCTCCATCAATTTTCAAGTGAATCCAATACGTTTTGAGCATACATCCATGCATTTCAAAAAGAATGCGTTGACAGTTTTAGAACTTGACGTGTCTTTTTAAAAGTCATAGATGGATGCTCAAAAAGTGTTGGATTCACTTGGAAATTAGTGGGGAGATAGCCAACAAGTTGTAAAACACATTGCAAAAAATTAAAAAAAAATATTTTAGCCCCCCAAATCCTGACAACACAGGAAAATTTCCTGTCAAGACACATCCTTATTCCTCATATATATACACACACACATTTACAGATACACACATACAGACAGACACACATATACATACACACATTAACAGATACACACACATGAAGATGGAGGTCACCAATACATACATACTTACCTACATACATGAAGATGGAGGTCACCTAACTAATGCGGAAATTTCCTGGCTAGCTTATGCAACCCCCGCCCTATTATTTTTCCGACGATCGGATATATTCATTTTGATCTTCATGTTTAAAACATCAAACTATCAATTTTCAAGTGAGCTTTAGGGGTTTGATTGTTCATATGGTTGTTATAAAGCGTTCTATTAATGAGAAACTGTTAATCTTGCGATGAGTGGATGAACGAGTAAATCTCTAGTAGAATCACTTGAAAATTGATTGGTTGGGATTTTAGAAATGAAGATCAAAATGAGTGGATTGGATCAAATGAAAAAAATAAGGGGATATGGTTTTGATGCTAGGCAAGAAGGAAATTTTCTTCTTCATTAGCAGACGCCCATTTCACACACAGAGAGACAGAGAGATGAATATATGGGACAACTAGGTAATGAGGAATTTTTTTGGCTAGCATCAAAAACTCCACACATTTTGTGGCCAATTAGATCTGTTCATTTTGATCACCATGTTTTAAAACCCTAAACTATCAATTTTCATCTGAACCCAAGGGATTTTGCTCGTTCATCTAACCTTTACAAAAAGTTTTGTTACTACGAAACTGTTAAATTTATGATAAGTGGATGAACAAGTAAAACCTCTTGGATTCACTTGAAAACTGATGTTTTGTAAATTGATGTTTTGGGGTATAAGAACATGTAGATCAAAATGAATGGATCCGATCGTTAGGAAAAATGGCGGTGTGGTTTTGACGCTAGCCAAGGAGGAAATTTTCTCCTTGTCTAGCTAGCTCCCATATATCTATTATACATTTGACAACCTTTTTTGAATTCTAGGGCTGACTAGGACAAGATAAAGAGTGGCTGAGATTTGATCTTGGTAAATCAATGGTTGAGATTGGATTTTGTGAAAATTTTAGTGGAAAAACTTAAATTTTGGCGGGATAATGTTTTGCGAACCAAAACTTTGAAATTAAAATTGTCTTAGGAAAGATTGTGGAGATTAAATTTTTTGGGGGAAAATGTATTGGGAACCTAAACTTAGAAATTATAAGTGTCTAGGAAAAGATGATGGAGAAGCATGATCCATTAAATTAAAAAACAAAAATTAGTGTAAAAAATTTAAGTTAATACACTCACTGAAAAACACACTGACGTTTGTTGCGCCAAAGGTGCCCGCTAAATTTTTTTACGATAATTTGTTGTTCCGCGCTGAAGGCGCCCTCGTCAAATTTGTTGTTCTGCACCGAAGGCCGCGTCGAATATATTGTTCCACGCCGAAAGCGCTTGCGCGTTGTTCCGCGCCGGATTTGGTGCCCTTGTCGAATTTTTTGTTCTACGCCGAATTTGGTGTTCCATACCAAATTTGTTCCACGCCGACGGCATCCGCGCCATATTTTTTGTTCTACGCCGAAGGCGTCCGCGCCGTATTTTTTGTTATATGCCGACTTTGGTGTTTCACCTTCGCGCCGAATTTATTGTTCCGCGCCGAAGGTGCCCGTGCCAAATTTGTTGTTCCACGCCGAAGGTGTTCTTGCCGTATTTTTTGTTCTATGTCGAAGGCGCCCGTGCCGTATTTTTTGTTCTATGTCGAATATGGTGTTTCGCCTTTGCGCCGAATTTGTAGTTCCGCGCCGAAGGCGCCCGTTAAATTTTTATTGCTAATTTGTTCCGCGCTGAAGGCGCCCTCGCCAAATTTGTTGTTTCACGCCGAAGGCACTCGCGCGTTGTTCCACGCCGAATTTGTTGTTCCACGCCGAATTTGTTGTTTTACGCCGAATTTGGTGTTTCGCGTCGAAGGTGCCCGTGCCGAATTTGTTCCACGCCGAAGACGTCCGCTCCGTATTTGTTGTTCCGCGCCTAAGACGTCCGCTCCGTATTTGTCCGTGGCGCTAAATATTTTTATGCTAATTTGTTCATTTAATTTTTGTATGTGGAAATAATGTTTTGAGGAACAAAGATTTCGTGGGTTGAAATCGTAAATGAACCGTGCCATCGGACACGGGTTATGACTAGTCTATTATACAAAAGAGGGATGCTATCAAGAGAATTTGGATAAGAGAATTTGGACAAGAGAAATTAGATAAGAGATGAGATTTTGAGGGATAAGAGAGGAGGTGTGGAATATTGCACCTACAAACTCGGTTTTTGCATTTTTGCCCCTAAACCCCCCACACACAGTCTTTATTCTTCCCCCCTTTCCGACCTTTTTTTCTCGTCCACATGCACGTGTGCACAGGTTATTTGCTAGTGTGTGTGTGTGTATTTGAGAATAATGGCTATCATACGCCATATGAGAGCCTCTCTCATACGCCCTCTCACATAAAGCACCATGTACTTGGTTGTACTTGGTTGCTTTATGTGAGAGGGCGTATGAGAGAGGCTCTCATATGGCGTATGATATATATATATAAGCTGTTACTTCTCTTCAATTACTAAGGTACAAACATCTCTTAATAAGGGGGATGAAGCTGGGAAATTGACCAAGCTTGCACATGCACAGCCCACCTCACATGGTTAATGCTTAGTGATGTAGACTTGTAAGTCTGTAAGAACTAGAAGCAGCACATTCATACAATAAGAATGTCATCCTTTGAAGCCTTGCCAAGCGTCTCGAGATGGATGTGGTTGCTAATAATGATTGTGTTATGCTTTCATGCAGCTGCTGAAGATTGGAAACCAGAAGCACAAACTCGCTCCATGGCGCAACAATATGGGTGAATGTGATGGCACAACTGCCCAATCCCAGTATCAGCATTGCATGTGGCTCCCCCTGTTGCTGCCTACAGATTTGTGATGTTTTGCGTGACGCTCGTGTCTTGTATACCGAGGGAGAGTTTACTATTGATTTCCCCCCATCCTCCTTTAGTGAGATGCATGAAATAGTCCCTTTTACTAGCTGAATCATTATAACCTGCATTTCAACAATTAAATTTCTTACAGCTCTCTTTCAGTTTAAGGGAGTTTCTTGTGTGCCATTCGTATGTCCTTGATGGTTAGCTTATCCTAGAAGTTGACAGTGTCCAATTGTATAGCTTTTGGTTGCTAATTGCTATGACAAACTGTTGTTTCTTAAAAAGCTTGTATGTTTTGTTTTGGTATTGAAAGAATGCAGCTGTGAAGTTCAAGCCATCTGAACTCCAGCTTTGGGCCAAATGCTTGTGCAATCGGTCTCTGTTATCAAGCTGGTTAAACTCATGTGACCACTTGATGACATTTTGTTGGAGTCAACATGAAAATAGATACTTGAGTCCTTTTCTTGGCCAGAGTGCATTTCCATGAAGGCATTGTGTTGAATTGAGGTTATGTTGTCTGCTAGATAAGTAACGTATTAGATTAGAGCTGTCACATCAGACCTGAAATTATAAGAGAAATGCAAAGTGCGCCGCAGTGTTTGCGGTGTACTGAGTACTTTTGTTTCTCTTTTAAAAAAAAATCAACTCAGTGAATCAAATCAGTGTCCTATATTCACTTTTTTCCCCCAAAAAAAGTAGAGTGCATCACATTTTTTTTGCCTGAGGCCTGCATGCCATATTTTAATTTTTTTAATAGGGAATTTGCTGCGAGCCTGAAGCCTGCGGTCCAAACTGCGGGCCTCGAGCCCTCAGGCCGGACTTTAAAAAAAGAGGAATTTGCTGTGTAGGTCGTATATAGATGATGAAAAAAAACAAATGAAAAGAAATAGGAATGGGGAGTTTACGGGCATAATAAATAAAAATATGGAAAATTGGTATAAATACGAGGATTTACAAGGGGCAAATGGGGACTTTTGGGGATTTATAGAGTGTCATAAAAAGGAAATATTTCATTTTACAAAACAAATTATTTGAGAGCACCATTCAATTTTATTTGAATTGACCCTAATTCGCATAACTTATTCATAGCATATTATCATATATGATGCTGTTTGGCTCATATTTATATGCATTGCATCACACTTTTCTGCCATATATTCTGGGATAAATTGTATGCTTTGTTGTGCGAGCATCAACTTAATAATTATGAAGATTCTGCGACTACTCTACCGTTAGTTAACTAACTCAACGATCTATGACATCGCCATGTGGTCTGAATAATTATTAAGCATTATATATGATGTATTCATCCTATTTTGAATTCGCGATGCCTGCTCCGCGATGCCTGCGATGCGTTATAAACATGTTGTATGAGCACAAATTTTGCATGAATGTCTAATTTTGGTTTTGGATCGGATGTTTAGTCCCACATTTACTTTTCTTGCACTTTTCCTTTTCTTTTGAGAGAAATTGTAGTGAGGAAAAATATGTAATACCCAAGATTGATGACTATTTCCATAGACGTGGAGGTCACTCCTGAAGATGAAATTTTTTATGGGATCCATGTAGTTTCCAAAGTTGTAATTTGCTCTTTCATTTGTGTAAAACGGACTGTATAAATGGACTTTGGGACATTATATTTTTATGTGGTGACTGGCCGATCCACACAATTAGCCTATTCATTATAATTGCCTCTGCATGATATAATTTACAGTTTTATATCAATTCATGCAATTGTGCTTATAAATAATTATGTATAATGGTCAATGTCGCAATTATTGTTTTCAAATCTTTGAATAATCATTATTGGCAATTGGATCTGAAGCTCCTTTGAAATGCCAAATAACATTCTTCTCTTATAAAATACAAATAAATGAATGCAAATGGATAAATGCGAAAGTCATTATTGCCAACTCCTAGACACAAGCCTTAAAAGATGAGTAACCCCACGATAAATAAATCATAAAATATTTATGGTCTAATTATAGACCAATTTGGCCACCGAAAGGACAACATATCACAGCTAAATGATCTCACCTCACGGGTATGATTCTTAAATCTAAGCCCCGAGCAATAATTCTGTCATAAAAATAAATAAAAATAAGATCACGCCTGAAGTCGTGACTTGGCTGAATAAGTGAGAAACATATTATCATGAATATCACACTCTTGCATTTGCCCTACCGAGTCATGTTTCTTCGTCTGCGGCTGCAAAAAATGGCGGCTGCAAAAATGGAAGAAAAGAAACCGGTGGAGCTCTCATTATAGTAATTCTTCCCTTAGTGAGACCAATATTTCTCTTTCCAGAAAAATGTATAAAAATTGGACAAACGAAACAGGGGAAGCTTGCATCCTTGTATCTACCTTCCAAGTGAGGCTAATACTTGCTCTCTCCAAGAAAATTATAAACGTGGAGCAATGGAAACATGAGGTGCACAGAAATTACAAAGAACATGAACAAAAAGGGGAAGTGAAAAAGTATAGCTCGACGAGAAATAGCAATGGCTAACCAAGTCTAGTAATGACTGGCAAGACCTATATAGGTCATTAATGTATGCCAAAACAATTGCAACATTTATATAAAGCCAGTCTAAAGACGAAACCTGACATAAATCTAGATATTGTATACTTAGCTATTTTTCGAGCACGTAAAAATTTCGAAAACAATATTTTGCTTGACTAGTTGCCAAAATTGTCAGGAGTATTGCAATTAAATACCTATACTTCTATGCGTTGAAATAAATTGTATGCAAAGTTTTTCTTACATACAATTATTTTGACGTAAATGGCTATGTTTTGCATTGAAGTATCTTTTGCAATAATTATACTTGCTTCAAGTATGAGTTACTTGGCAAACAAATTGTGGATAAACCATCTACACGATCACTCTTGACACATGCTATAAAAAGCATCCCACTCTAACTGTAGTGCTGAAGTACTATATTGGGATGTCTGAATTGAGGATCAAATATTGCGAATATATAAACTCTTGAACAAAATGTGAGGATGTCCAGTACTCTCAGAAAATATGGAAGAAGAAAAAGTTTCAAGGAAATTCGTCAATACGAAGTTCATATTGAAACTAATGAAATAAATACCGCATATTCATATACGACGACTCACAATAAAGTCCTGAAGGTTATACTTAAGCGTTTGAATGTACCTTCAAAAGGTCCATACAATACGAAATTCGAAGAATGGAGAAAAAAATGGAGCACACATATGTGTCCGAACTCGTATAAATTTATACTTTGACACGAATGGTTTAGACACTCAAGATCGGTGCCGATGCACTCCATCAAATCACAAGTCACAACCACATAATCTGAAGAACACGAAGATTCTTCAGAAGGGTAAATCTCCGTTTTATGGAGTGAAAACCAATCTCCATTAAAAATAGGGTTATTTAGTACCAACCCCCTCTGTTTTCTTCATAATTAGTATCACCCCCTTATGGTTTCAATAATTAGTAAGACCCCCCCCCCCCCCCCCCCTGCCCCGTCATGCTCCGTTAAGTAATTGAATTTAATTTTAAATTTCCTATAATTCTATTTATGCACTACCCAACATACCCCAACACTGGATTGCGTTTGACTTTAATTTCTAATCCCAGGAGACACGTGGCACAATCGTAGATTGTCTTGGAGAATTAAAAGGATCACACGGGTGGGATTAATCAAAGCCCTTACACAAACGAGAAGAGCATTCTCGCAGACGAAGGAGAAAGGAGGTGGGAGACGAGACTGAGTGGGAAAAGGCTAGGGCTCAACGATTTGGCGGCAAAAAAGGAAGCTCCTTTGAAGGAAGAGGAGGGAAGACATTCGAATCAAACAGGTATGGACAGTAAACTCCTATTTGAGGGACATTGATAGTATATGAGATGTGGTTTCTTGGTTTGTGGTTGGCGATTTTGCATGCATGGTAGAAATATCAGTTCTAGGGTAGCTAGAAGGATTTTTTGGGACTTGAAGACGATCACTTGGTGATGTTTGTGTTCTAGGAAGCCCCATGAAGAGTGTTCTGACCACGCATGCTATGGGTTTGTCAATTTGGCTGATTTCTATCTCCAATTTCTACTTTATGGTGTTTGTAGACTATGTTGAGTAAGATTATTAGGGATATTTTACCCTAATTGAGACCATGATTAGAGGATTGTTGTACGTGAATGTACTCTGCATGAGTGAAGATTGTATGTATTCTGATTTGTGGATTGTTGTATGTGTATGTAATCTGGTTGTGTATATACCTCTTTAACCATCTTCATGTGTTGAGTCTATCCAATTGTTAGTTTGTATTGTACCCTGCAATGTGTTTTGATTTTTTTTGTGCAGGTGACAGTACTTGGTATTGACTGAAGATGGATGATTGTGTGGACTATGTACTGCATTGGGGGGGAAATGGGCCGATGGTAGTGCAAATGGCAGTTTTTTGGTGAACCACTACAGATGAGGCATGACACAACATATGAATGAAGTGGATGTTGATAGGATATGCTTCTTTGACCTGATGGAGAATGTTTATGCAATCACCAATCTGCCTCCAGGGTCAATAATGTATATCCAATATCTGAGCAAGGCAGCTGCTGTATTGTATGAGATCAATACTGATCAGGACCTGTTGGCAATGAACAATGAAATGTGTCTGTATGACTACATTGGGCATCTATTTATAACTGTGAAAGAGGTGACACATATAAAGGTTGATGACAGGGCAATGAGGAAAGCTCATGAACCATCAAGCACCAGCAGAAGGATGTTTGAGAGAATGTGACACATACTCCAAGTGAGATGGGTGAGGAAGAGGGTGGTGACCAATGTACAGGTCAGGAGAATGAGACATATACTCCAAGTGAGATAGGTGAGGAACAGGGTCAATGTACAGGTCAGGAGAATGAGACACATACTCCAAGTGAGATGGGTGAGGAAGAGGGTGGTGACCAATGTACAGGTCATGAGAATGAGACACATACTCCAAGTGAGATGGGTGAGGAACAGGGTGGTGACCAATGTACAGGTCATGAGTAGGGGAGAGCACGGTCTCAAACCGGCGGTTTGAGACCTAAACCGAACCAGACCGTATAAGTAGCGGTTTCTCACAGGCCAGACCAAACCAGACCGCCAGACCGACGGTTTCCGAGCCGACGAAAACCGCTTGGAGCGGTTTGGTTCGGTTTGGAACCGCGGTTCAAACATATGATGACGGAAGATCCCATCGTATACCCAATTTTGCTAATTATAGACTTTGTCATTAAAATAATTTCATGACATGGCTTCATTTCTGTGCTCCTTATCAAACCAGGGAAAATTAACTGCATCGCTTGCAGGAGTTCTAACTGTGACTGCGTCGGACAGCTTCTCAACACCGGCGTCGGACTGCTTCTCAGCTGAAACAGAAGATGTGTTCATGTGAATTGCCTATTCGCCTAGAGAAATTGGACAACTCAAGAACAATCCACTTTATGAACTGTTATCATTTGCCGACTAATTATTTGTATCAAACAACACTGTATTAATATTTACATGCACATACATATTGCAGCATAGGTTTGACCAACTAGTGAAAGTTGAAGTCCTTGCACGATCAGGTTAATCTATCCACACGAGTTGGCTTGTGATTCATTTAGCACACCTTGAATAGCCTGCCCAAGAAATCTCATGAACTACCACAATGCACCAGAAATACCTACACAACTTGCTGGTTAATTACACTGTCGCTAAAATGATACCATCTCAAGGAGCTTTAGACTATAGGAAGCTTGCTAACTTCACAGGCAACAATATGGACAAAAATCCATAACGTGCAGCTGCATAAAGGAAGAAATGTGAAGCGGCAATAAAACATGAACTAATGGATTTGGTAGTTAATCCCGAGGAGGATTTTACTTATCGGATTGAAAACTCTACCTGTAGGATTAAGACACCTGTAATCAATTTTAGCGCACATGATCAACATGCTTCTTAATACCGCTGGAAGAGTCTTCAATCAGGTATGTAAAATCCTCCTCAGGATTAACCTGACCATTCTGTAGGATACAGAACAAGTTAAGGAGATAAAGATTCTTCTTTCAAAGGAGGAGATAAACATGGAAATTATAGCACGGTTTCAAGAGTTTAACCAACAAGAATCTTGGAATAGGGCCGATGCGGTGCCGCTCAGTCTAAAGGCCTTAGGCTAAGGTTCCTAGGGACTAGGGTTAAAATCCCAACAGAATTCCAGCACAATATATAATATATGTTAGGAGTCGGTTCGGTTCGGTTTAAGTGGTTTCGACTGGGTGAAACCAAACCAGACCATATAAGTGGCGGTTTCCAACAATTGAGACCAAACCAAACCGATGGAGAGCGGTTCGGTTCGGTTTTTGGCTCGGTTTGGTTCGGTCCGGTCCGGTTCGGGCGGTTTAAGCAAACCGTGCTCACCCCTAGTCATGAGAATGAGACACATACTCCAATTGGTGAGGTCAATGACTCAGGGGAAGACAGCTATTCAAGTGCAGATGATAGTGATTATGAGACCAATGAAGATGATATGAGAGCTGATGACCAAGAATGGGAAAGTGATGGAATGGATGAATTTGGATTCAACCCTCATTATGGGTTTGACATTGGGCAGTTGCCACATGGTAGTGAAGATGAAGACATCGACCATGACAGTGAAGGGGACTTTGAGGATCTTTATAGACATGAGGGAGAAGAAGTCAGAACCCAAGCTGAAGGAGAGGAGCTAAAGCTGGAGAAGGGAATGGAATTTGATAGTGTGTATGGTTGACGCAGAAGGACGCGCACGGGGCACGCCTTCCACTCCCAAGCGTAAGAGTGTCAATGCAATAAAAATAACCGGTGAGTATCGGGTCAGATCTCAGGGACAAGTCGTTCGATATTCACAAAATTGATCGATAAACAAAGAAAATAACGTGAAACAACCACCTCGCTAACGGTGGATGAGTGAGAAAAAGTGTGGTAAATCAACAAATCTATCCTAAGTGGGTAGGGTTAGAGAGCCAAAGGGGATTTAGGATGGCAAGGCGAGAGAGCATGGGTTGTGGGTTCACTATGATTGGTGTTAATTAAGCTCTAATTACCCGCATATAACTCAATTGATTATCCGGCTAAGGACACTCAATCGGAAAATTTAGCATTCAAGACCACAATAATTTGCAATATGGATGGACGTATTATCATGGCATTAATCAAATTAGGAACGTGGATTCATCTCGAATTGTGCCCTTTCGGGTCTTTACCAATGAAAATGTGCCCTAATAATACATCCAACATCAACAATGAAATTGGGCAAGAGGGAATTGAAGCAAGAATTAACAACCAACATTCATGGATCACAACCCAAGCAATTTACACTACTCAATCATCATGAAACAAAAGAAGGAATTTTCATTCAAAATGTAACCAAATTCATTACAAATTGAGAGATATAGAATTACAAAAGAGAGAGGAATGATTTCACCCAAGAATCTCTCCAAATGAAGCCTCCCTTCCACTTTAGCACCTCCACCAAGCTTCTCCACCATCCATGGCCTCCAAGCCCTAGCCCAAGCTTCTTGGGGAAGAAGAGGGATCAAAAGCCCCCAAGAAACCCTAAAAATCTGTAAAAAACAAACAGCGAGCTGCTCCCAAAACGAACTGCCGCAAAAACGCACAGGGCCCCCACTTTAAAATCCTATCGGGTCGGATTCTGGGGAATTCCGCCCGCCGCCCGCTTCATCGGCGGGGGGCACGCGCTGCTCGCGTGCCCCCCTCCTCGTTTGTGCAGGGGCGGGCCGGCCGCTGGGCCGGCCCGCAGGCGCTCTGCGTTTTAATTTTTTTTAATTGTTTTTTTACATTGCGGCCCGCTCCAAGAGCGGGCCGCAGCCTACGTTATTTTATTATTTTTATTTTTTTATAAAAGATGCGGCGGTGTACATGGGCCGGCCCACAGGGCTTTTATTTTTTGTATTTTTTTTGTTTATTAAAATTCCGGAAACCCTTTTCTAGCTTCCAAAATTCCCAATAAATAGCTCCAAGATCCCAAAAATTCTGGAAAAATTCCAGAAAATCTAGAAAAATCCTAGAAGTACCTGAAAAATAAGAGGAGCAAAAATTAGTCCACAAAAATCACATTTTATGTATAAACTAGAGATAGGCTTTAATAATTCACAATATCACAAATACGCCCGTATTAAGCCAAAATTAACATGAAATACACATAAAATGCCCAGAAATGGGGGGGAAATGCAATTTATATCCCGAATCACACCCCAACTAGCTTTTTGCTAGTCCCTAGCAAAATATGCGATAAATTCGGATTGAAATGAAAACATGTACCAAAACCACAATATCTTCATGGCACACCCAAAATGGTATTTCCAATTGATTTCAAAGCCAATAAACCCAATGTATGAAAGTAAACAATAAATGACATTCTCTTCAATCTAATTCAAATAAAAGTAAGAAAATAAGCACTGTATCACATTCATTAGGATATATCACAAATGGCAAAGTTTCTAACTTTCATGGAAATGGCCAAAACAAAAGAAATTCTTTAAGTTGTGGGAGATGAGATTGCATCACTCATGTTGCTTATTCACACATTTATTCATTCATTCATTTTTCTTTTCTTTTCTTTTTCCTTCTTTTTTTGTTTTTTTTTGAATGTTTATGTTTTGTAATGCCCTACAAGCTACTGCACAAGTACTAGAGGGGGGGTGAATAGTACTTTAAAAATAACAATGAGTATAATTCCTAATTATAGTGCAAACAACTACCAAATCAATTTGCGGAAGCTTAAATTGAATGACAACAACAAAATTAACAATGCTAACAAAAGATGTTAATGGGTTCGGATCCACCCAAGTCTCCCCGACTTGTTCCCGGTGATCCTACGTCCCAACCACCCGGATCCCCTCCGGATACTTAGGTTAGAAACCCTAACCCAAGATTTCCACTATGATATCTTGTGAAAAACCTTCACAAAATCAAATCATACATGCAATGGCAATAGTGAATCCCACAACCCGGGATCACAACCTTCTCTCACAACCGAGAGAATCAATAAGCAATATAAACAAGTTTATAATGAAATAAACAATCTTACCACAAAATCCTATACCTTGAGTTTTCTTACCAAATAGGTGCAAGGAGGGATTTGAGGAAGATGAAGTCACCAAGACCTAGCACCAAAGAAATGACCAGCAATGGGTGCCTAGGAATGATTTGGAGACTTGAATCAAGCTAGAGCTTGAAGGGCTCACCAAGAACAAACTTCTCTCAAGATGGATTCTAGATCTAGAAAGTGAGAGAATGGATTTCTTGTGAGGAAGAGAGCTTTGGAAATGAGTGAGAATAGCTATCTCTTTCAATCTCAATGAATCTCTTAATGGCAGCTCTTACCTAGAGAGAAATGACCTAGGTTCGTATTTATAGGGTCCCATAAAAACAAGTTAGGTCAAGTCCCAACGGATAGAAATCTGAGGCAACTAGTCGGTCAAAGAACAACCACTGACCGACTAGTTCATCAACTAGTCGGTCAGTCAAACAACATGGACCGACTAAGTGAGGAACTGAGAAGAGATAGAAATTCAGACCTAGAAATCTAGTCGGTCCAAGAAGACTTTCTGACCGACTAATTTCACAACTAGTCGGTCAGTCAGTGAACGTAGACCGATTAAGAGGCAAAAGCAAATAGTCTGAATATAAATTGACTTAGTCGGTCCAAGAACAAATGTTGACCGACTAGATTATCAACTAGTCGGTCACCAAACGTTCTTAGACCGACTAACGATAAACAGTAGCTTAGGAGAAATTTGGCATGTACAGTAAATCACAACTAGTCGGTCAAAGAAGCATCACTGACCGACTAGTTCACAAACTAGTCGGTCGGTGAGTCAACGTAGACCGACTAACTGTAAACAGTACTGAACAAGAAAAGATTAACTCAAACTAGTCGGTCCAATAAGCTCTTCTGACCGACTAGATCACCATCTAGTCGGTCAGTACTTCTTCTTGTACCAACTAATATGCACAAACAAGTCTGAATCGAAGCGCGATGCTTCGAGGAAGTTAGAATGAACTTGTACTAAGATCCTAGAGCTACGATATGAGCGTTATGAAGATAGAATCGTAAGATATACTCAAGGCTTAACATTCTATAGAT
Organism: Scilla litardierei; assembly: GCA_030789695.1. Lineage (NCBI taxonomy): Eukaryota > Viridiplantae > Streptophyta > Magnoliopsida > Asparagales > Asparagaceae > Scilla > Scilla litardierei. The sequence continues at coordinate 819,374,553 of CM061142.1, forward strand.
CGAAGCTAAAAGACTATAAATAAAACCTTAATGAATGGTCTTCGAGAGCTTCGATTAATTCTTCATGACTTCCAAAACGGTCCAAAAGCTTCAACGAAGCTTTAGGCAATGAATACGAGCTTTGAGAAGTCTTGAGATGTTGCTTTGATTGTTCTCGTGAATTTGGCGACGATCTCCAAAACTGCGCTCACAAATTGTTAGTTCATGAATTATTTATGTTTGCTCATCATCCAAAACCAAATCCGGGGAGTCCAATATTCAACATGTTTTGCATTCACGCGACAACGCTATGAAATGCAAACACGGCCACCTTTTACCTACACGCGATAACGCTATATAGCAAAAGGGGTGGAATGATCCCCTAAATCTCATTTTTGTCGTCCTCCCCAATGTTTCGTGGGCCACCGGCTACTCAATGTGATTAGGAAGAAACATTCACTTATAATTACTCTCTTTCTCATTTCAAACATGAATTAGCAATTCATCCACCCACTCCTAAGAAGAAAACAAAACATACACTATATGGCCACACCCAATCCAATCAAAAACTACACAATTCATCCCAACTCATGCAATCACTTACACCAAACCTTTTCAAAATTATCTCAAAGAGAGTATCACGACGTATAAAATAGCTTCATACATGGCATATTAGCATTTGACTCCAAATTGGAAAAGAAATGAAAACGTGCCAATCAAACATCGAAGAAGTTGATACCAAAATAATAATCCGAAAAATTGCATGGCATTAAGCATGTATGGATTAAGCACAAAGCAAGCGGCGTGGGACGAGGAGGACAAATAAGATATGAAATAAAGATCATTGGATGAGAGCAAGATAGAGGTATCTCAAAAAAAATTAAGCAACCAACAAAATCCTAACAATCTAAAGATTCTAACACTCTCCCCCCAACTTAAAATAAATATTGTCCGCAATGTTGGGAGAGTATTAGATCTCACAAAAGATCCTAGAAAAGAAAGAAAAAACATACGAAAGTAAACATGCAAAAGCAAACTAACTAACTTTTTATTTTATTTATTTACACTACGTAAAGGAAAGAATACACCTTAGCAAAAGGCGGATCTCGAATGTATAGCGGTGGCGGCAACTGCTCGATCATATCCTTACGCTCCTCCGCGAGCGTCCCTGTAGCAAGGCCTCCACCGGCCTCCTTGGATTCCAGCAATGCAACTCCAAGCGTCCCCTTGGGATAATATATGTCATGTGGGAGACAAGCTGCATCAATCCAAGTCATGTCCTCATGCCTTGCAAAAGCATTCCAAAACGGGTCGTCAAAACAAATAAAGGAATTTAAATGCAAACGACGACAATCCGAATCAAAAATGTGTGGAAGTGCAAATTGGGATTCAGAAATGCAAGACATGAGATGGTGGAAACTTTCTTGAATAATGGCGCTAGGTGTGGCATGATACGATGCCTCAGGAGGAGGTGGAAGTGGCTGCAGAGAGAAAACTGGAGTAGGAGGGAACTCGGGCTCAATATATACCATGTCGCAATCCCTGTCGCAGTCCTCTTCCTCGACGTCAACATCAACATCAACAATCTCTGCAGCACTCCCCACAACTGGTAACTGCTCCTGACAAACCTCTTCGATGACTGGCAAGTGCACATCCTGAGGCGATGGAAGTGACATCTGTGATAGGACTGGAGGTAGACTCGTCTCGGGCAAATCCAAGCACACATCACCCTCGTCATCCCAGAAATAGTTCATCTCAGTCGTCCTCCCAAGTACTCAATCGCATCAACCTGTGAAGCTAACTCTGAAGTGGATTGTGGCTCAGGCTCCATGGTGTCCTCAATCTGCTCTCGACCATCATGCACATCCGCTTCATCCTCAACCTCAAAGTGAAAATGCATCGTGTCACTGTCGTGGTCGACACGCACTCCATCATCTATCTCTTCTGACTCCTCAAAATGTATATGCTCAAATTCCTCTACTTGGCCCAATGCACCCTCTTCACAGGTTTCTCTTGATATTCCATAGGGTAGCATTGGAATGAGCCCTCAGCTGGCTCCTCAGGCTGATCCTGGACCTGCTGGACTGTCTCCTCATACTCTGCAAGGTCCCTCAGGTAAAACCATGAATCCTCGGTCGAATAATCAAAGAACTCCCCACCGCAGCTCATTTGCACGAAATCTCGCCCAGATGGGGATACTACTGTGTAGAAGATTTGCATGAGATGATCCTCGTGAAAGCTCTGGTGTGGGCACGCAAGCACCAAATCATTGAACCGTTGCCAAGCTTGATGGTAGGCCTCCCATTCAGCCTGGCTAAAGCTCGCAATATGCTGCTCCATGGCATGCCGCCCCTGTACCTGCTCCAAAAAGATAGGAAAAAACACTCGGAGAAATTCAGCCTGAAATTACAACCAAGTAAAATGTGAGTCGAGAGACAATGAATCAAACCACAATCTAGCATCATCTTGTAAAGAAGAGGGAAAAAAATCTAAATTATATGCAATCATCGCTAATATTCTCACCAAGACATGAATACATCCATTCTTCAAATTTCTTAATATGTAAATGAGGGTTCTCCCACTCCGAGCCATGAAAGTATGGCAGAAGTGGGATATCCTCCAAATCAACGTCGGAGAAATCTGAAGATGATGCCATGCTTTAAAAAAATTTCCCAAGAAAATGAAAATAAACAACCCAAAAGACTCAAAAAGTGGAAAATAAATAAATGGAAAGACACACACTAAGAGATAGAAGTATCACACTAAAGCTTTCAAAATCAATCAACAAATGCTAATAATAGAAACCGTTGTCCCCGGTAACGGTGCCAATTGGTTGACGCGGAAGGACGCGCACGGGGCACGCCTTCCACTCCCAATCGTAGGAGTGTCAATGCAATAAAAATAACCGGTGAGTATCGGGTCGGATCACAGGGACAAGTCGTTCTATATTCACAAAATTGATCGATAAAGAAAGAAAATAGCGTGAAACAACCACCTCGCTAACGGTGGATGAGTGAGAAAAAGTGTGGTAAATCTACAAATCTATCCTAAGTGGGTAGGGTTAGAGAGCCAAAGGGGATTTAGGATGGCAAGGTGAGAGAGCATGGGTTGTGGGTTCACTATGATTGGTGTTAATTAAGCTCTAATTACCCGCATATAACTCGATTGATTATCCGGCTAAGGATACTCAATCGGAAAATTTAGCATTCAAGAACACAATAATTTGCAATATGGATGGACGTATTATCATGTCACTAATCAAATTAGGAACGTATATTCATCTCGAATTGTGCCCTTTCGGGTCTTTACCAATGAAAATGTGCCCTAATAATTTATCCAACATCAACAATGAAATTGGGCAAGTAGGAATTGAAGTAAGAATTAACAACCAACATTCATGGATCACAACCCAAGCAATTTACACTACTCAATCATCATGAAACAAAAGAAGGAATTTTCATTCAAATCTAACCAAATTCATTACAAATTGAGATATATAAAATTACAAAAGAGAGAGGAAGGATTTCACCCAAGAATCTATCCAAATGAAGCATCCCTTCCACTTTAGCACCTCCACCAAGCTTCGCCACCATCCATGGCCTCCAAGCCCTAGCCCTAGCTTCTTGGGGAAGAAGATGGAGCAAAAACCCCCAAGAAACCCTAAAAATCTGTAAAAAAACAAACAGCGAGCTGCTCCCAAAACGAACTGTCGCAAAAACGCATAGGCCCCCCCACTTTAAAATCCTATCGGGTCGGATTCTGGGGAATTCCGCCCGCCGCCCGCTTCATTAGTGGGGGGCACGCGTTGCTCGCATGCCCCCCCGGCTCTTCGTTTGTGCGGGGGCGGGCCGGCCGCTGGGCCGACCCGCAGGCGCTCTGCGTTTTAATTTTTTTAATTGTTTTATTAAATTGCGGCCCGCTTCAAGAGCGGACCGCAGCCTACGTTATTTTATTTTTTTATTTTTTATAAAAGATGTGGCGGCGGACGTGGGCCGGCCAGTGGGCCGGCCCACATGGCTTTTATTTTTTGTTTTTTTTTTGTTTATTAAAATTCCAGAAACCCTTTTCTAGTTTCCAAAATTCCCAATAAATAGCTCCAAGCTCCCAAAAATTCTGAAAAAATTCCAGAAAATCTAAAAAAAATCCCAGAAGTACCTGAAAAATAAGGGGAGCAAAAATTAGTCCACAAAAATCACATTTTATGTATAAACTAGAGATATGATTTAATAATTCACAATATCACAAATATGCCCGTATTAAGCCAAAATTAACATGAAATACACATAAAATGCCCAGAAATGGGGGGAAATATGCAATTTATATCCCGAATCAGTGTACAAGTATAGGGACATCTGTTGAACCATGCTCTAAAGAATCTCTATGAATATGTTTATGTGAAGAATGAGAAGGTCAGGGTGACAGCAAAGTGCAAGAATGAGACATGTTCCTGGAGGTGTCATGCATCTGTGGTGAATGATGACTTTACTTTCAAGATCAGAACAATAAATCCTACACACACGTGTTTCAACAAGACAAGGAAAAAACAGTGTATTAAGATCTGATTTCATTAGCAAACTGATTATTGAGAAGCTCAGGGCAAGGGGTAAGAAGTATACACCCAAGTGTATACAGTTAGATGTACATGAGAGGTACCAATTGAAGATATCATATTGGCTAGCTTAGTTCAGCAGGATCAAGGCGCTGGAAATACTCTATGTCAAATATGATGAATCCTATGCTACAACTCCAGAGCTCTGTAGACAGATTTTGATAGCCAACCCGAGAAATAGAGCCAAGTATTCAAGGGATGAATGGGGCAGATTTGAATGGCTATTTTTGTCCTATGCAGTGTGCACAACACGGTGGAGGATGTATTGCAGACCAGTTGTGGGGCTAGATGGGGCTTTCTTGAAGGGCAAATATGGAGGTGTTGTCTTGAATGATGTGGGCTTGGATGGCAATAGGGGGTTGTACCCCTTGGCTTTCATGGTATGCAGGAGTGAAGACACTGCATCTTGGACGATTTTCTTGGAAGAGTTGAATCATGTATTGATGCATGAACATCCATACACATTCTACTCTGACAGGCAGAAGGGGTTGCTTGCAGCAGTTGAAGAGGTGTTCCCTAGCTCAAGGAATAGATATTGCATGAGACATATCTATGCAAACTTCAAGTGCCATTGGAAAGGGAAGATGTTGAAGACAATCCTATATGGAGCTGCATATACATATAAAGTTGGGGAGTTTGCCAAGCATATGGAGAATCTGAAGAAGACATGCCCTGAAGGGTATGACTACATGGCTGCCATACCTCCACATCACTGGGCAAGATCTCACTTTGACACCACTTCAATCTGTAATCATGTGTCAAACAGCTTCAGTGAATCATTTAGCAACATGATCAAGAACTTGAGGGATCTGCCTCATACCATGTTTGTAGAGCAGCTCACCTTCAAGATCATTGAGTTCATCTCAATCAAGAAACAGTATGCTGTGGGGATGGAGGGTCAGCTGACCAAGAATATAATGGATGGGTTGAAGATCAAGGAAGAAAATGGCAGATACAACATACCTTATGACATTTCAGCTGATGACGTCTTTGTAACAAACATTGATAGAAGATGGGGGGGTAAACATAAGGTTGAGGACTTGTTCATGCACTGAGTGGCAGATCTCTGGGCTGTTGAATATTGGACTCCCCGGATTTGGTTTTGGATGATGAGTAAACATAAATAATTCATGAACTAACAATTTGTGAGCGCAGTATTGGAGATCGTCGCCAATTTCACGTGAACATTCAAAGCGACATCTCAACACTTTCCAAAGCTCAGTTTCATGTCTAAAGCTTCGTTGAAGCTCTTGCGACGCTTTGGAAGTAATGAAGATTCAATCGAAGCTATCGAAGACCGTTTATTAAGGTTTTATTTATAGTTTTTTAGCTTCGATATATAGAATGTTAAGCCTTGAGTATATCTTACGTCTATATCTTCATTACGCTCATTTCGTAGCTCTAGGATCCTTGCACAAGTTCATTCTAACTTCCTCGAAGCGTCGCGCTTCGATTCGGACTTTGTTGTGCATGTTAGTTGGTACAAGAACAAGTACTGACCGACTAGATGGTGATCTAGTCGGTCGGCAACTGTTCTTGGACCGACTAGTTTGATTCCTTAAATTCTTGGACTTTACTGTTTACAGTTAGTCGGTCTACGTTGACTCACCGACCGACTAGTTTGTGAACTAGTCGGTCAGTGATGCTTCTTTGACCGACTAGTTGTGACTTACTGTTCACTCTAAAATTCTCCTAAGCTACTGTTTACCGTTAGTCGGTCTAAGAACGTTTGATGACCGACTAGTTGACAATCTAGTCGGTCAAAGTTTGTTCTTGGACCGACTAAGTCAACTTGCCTTCAGACTATGTTGTTTTGCCTCTTAGTCGGTCTACGTTCATTGGATGACCGACTAGTTGTGAAACTAGTCGGTCAGACAGTGTTCTTGGACCGACTAGTTTTCTAGGTTTGAAATTCTATCTCTTCTCAGATCTGCTCTTAGTCGGTCCATGCTTTGTGACTGACCGACTAGTTGATGAACTAGTCGGTCAGTGAGTGTTCTTTGACCGACTAATTCTCACAGATTTCTTTCCGTTGGAGATTGACCTAACTTGTTTTTATGGGACCCTATAAATACGAACCTAGGTCATTTCTATCTTCAACAGAGCTGCCATTAAGAGATTCATTAAGTTCTAAAGAGATAGCTATTCTCCCTCAAATCTAAAGCTCTCTTCCTCACAAGAAACCCATTCTCTCTCATTTCTAGATCTAGAGAGAAGCTTGTTCTTGGTGAGCTCTTCAAGCTATTGCTTGATTCAAGTTTCCAAATCTACCCTAGGCACCCATTGCTGCTCATTTCCTTGGTGCTAGGGTTTGGTAACTTCATCTTCCTCAAATCCTTCATTCCACCTATTGGGTAAGAAAAACTCAAGGTATAGGATTTTGTGGTAAGCTTGTTTATTTCATATTAAACTCTTTAATATTGCTTTGTGATTCTCTCGGTTGTGAGAGAAGGTTGTGATCCCGGGTTGTGGGATTCACTTTGCCATTGCATGTATGATTTGATCTTGTGAAGGTTTTTCACAAGATATTCATAGTGGAAATCTTGAGTTAGGGTTTCTAACTCAAGTATCCGGAAGGGATCCGGGTGGTTGGGACGTAGGATCACCGGGAACAAGTCGGGGAGACTTGGGTGGATCCGAACCCATTAACATCGTTTGTTAGCATTGTTAATTTCATTGTTGTCATTCAATTTAAGCTTCCGCAAATTGATTTGGTAGTTGTGTGCAATTTAATTTGGAATTATACGCCTTATTATTTTAAAGTACTATTCACCCCCCCCCCCCCCCCCCTCTAGTACTTGTGCAGTAGCTGGTAGGGCATTACATGGGCTTCCATGCATACATGCCATTGTCTCTCTGAATTTGAGGAGGATGAAGATTGAGGAGTAAGTTACAATATGCTTTCCTCTTTGGTGTTATTTGTCAATGTTGTTTGCACTAATGTTATCTATTTTTGTCCATACAGCCACCGTAGTCCCTAATTCTTTCTTAGCAACTACAAGGCTTTATATGAGGAGAACTTGATGATGATCCCAGACAGAATCTCTTGGAGTCAGGTATTATGTCAAGTACACTTATGTTGAGATCTTGGTCCTTTGTTTGATGTCCTAACATGGTTTGTGTTTTTACTTGAAACCTGATCAAATTGTCCTGCCCCCACTGAACAAGAGGGTTCCTGGCAGACCCAAGACAAGCAGAACAAGAGGGGCAGATGAGGCTGATAGAAACCCAACACACAGAGCTGATAGGTGTGGGAGATGCAAGATGTATGGCCACAATGCAAGGTCATGTGAAAATGAGCCACATCCTGGGTTGACATTGCACAGAGGCAAAGGTGCTGGAAGACTTGGAGATGGCAGAGGCAGAGGTGGGGGCAGATATGGAAGAGGAAGTGCAAGAAGAGGAGGATTGGGAAGTGGTGAGGCAACTTCAACTGATGTCACATCCATTTCTGGGTCAGTATCAGTTGGAGGCAGGGCTGGAAGAACAAGAGGGAGGCCAACAGGAAGTGGAAGAGGTGGTATTGGTAGAGCTGCAAGTGAAGGTTCAAGAGATGGCATTGGCAGTAGTAGAGGAGGCAGTGGTAGAGGGCGTAGAGGTGTGAGAGTTAGAGGGGGAAGAGGTAGAGGGATGTCAGGTAGGGCTGCTTACTGGTTAGGTGAGGGGACAACTTCAGTCCTGACTTCTCCAGGAACTCAGTGCACTCCAGGCACCCAAGGCAGCTCAACTGGATCGACAAGGCTGAGAAGTGCTCCATGCCAAGGTCCTAGGTTTGGCATTTCACCTCAAGGCCTGTGAGATGCAGAAGGAATGTCCAGATGCAGATATTTTGTGTTGCATAGTTGGCATTTTTTGTGAAGAATATGCAGCTAGGATTAAATGTGTTAAATGTGACAATGGAAATATTTTGTGGGGGGTTGGGTGTATGGTTTTGTGAATGTTTCTGTTCATGTAATGGTTGTATTTGATTGTGCCAGACTATTGCAGTTGATTGTGAAGGTGTCTGTTCATACAACGGAAATATATTGCAGCCGCAGCATGTCTGTAATGTCTTGCTGTTGGACTGGTGCATATTGACACATGTATTGGTGCATATTGGACTGGTGCATGTCTTGCTGCATTTCTATGTTGTGCCATGTTGGGTATATGTTTTGCCAATATGTGTTATGTCAGTGTTGGATATTGGTACTCACAGCCCATATTATGTCCTGGTGCATATTGATACTTACAGCAACTGCAATGGTGCTTATTGATGTTGAACCCTGTTTGTAATGTTCATATAGATACAGGTGTCTATCTTGTGGCATTTCATTGTACTGTTTGGGGTTGGATATTGGGCTAAAGCCATTTCAAATTCATTTCATAATAACACTGATCATGGTTCTTGTTGAAGGCAATATTGCATTCATAACTTGGCATTTCATTCATTCACCATCAACCACCCCCTACACTGTAGTTCAACCCCCCTTAAAACCCCTACATTGCATCTTGTCAACCAACATTACTGTAGGATTTTCCGGGACCCTTAGGGCACAAAAACTCTATACCCGTCCTAAGTCGGACGGAACATAGACAGAAATAGCAGCGGAAAATAATCATGTTAATCTAATTAACATTTAACCCTAAGGTCCAAGACCATAATCCAAGATCTATGCCGACTTGGGATGGGTCTGACCATCCCAAGAAGGATCTAGCCTACTGCGATTAAATTAAACTAATGCTAATAAACACATACCCGGAATCTCAACCCTGGGGCAGGCGAGATGTTCCGCACCGTCTTCCGAGCCGCTCTCGTCCCACGCCGAGCCGCTCCTCGAACCGCTCCCCGAACCGATCCTCGAACCGCTCCGCATCCCGAGACGATCAATCCCGTGTCGCCGAGCCAACCACGTGCTGAAGAAAGTTTCACGCGAGTGAAACCTCCGCCTAGATTTCGGATCTGAATCCGAACTCCTTTGCGGCTTTGCTAGAGCCCTTAGGAGCAAGGCAGAAATATAGGGAGAGGAGAAATATTAATTTAAGCTTAGATTCGAGCGTGCTCCAACATTTACGAGAGCCGCTCAGATCTAGAGCTTGGGACGAGTTTTGAGGAGGAGAGCAGACCTCTATTTATATATGCGGCTGACTACTCCCCTTTCTCAAAATCCGATGTGGGACTATTAATTTGAGTTAATCAAAATCAAGTTACTTTGCACTTCACAAAGTGCAAACTTTCGTGAATTTTAACTCACTCACCGTTGAGCTTTATGATTGATACAACCTATCAATTCGAAGGGTGTTCAATGGTGAACGCGTAGGAAAAAACGGCTCGTCAATCCGAGTCCGTTTGACCCTTCAAACAATTATCCAAAGTTAGCCAAAAGTCATGCTTCTCTTAGAAACGTAGCCATCAAGAAAATCCCAGGTTTCAAAAAAACCCTAACCAGAAAATTCGGGCTTGGTGGGCCTCCATTTTCGCTGGTTTCAGCCTAACAGTTTGGGCTGACTTGTTTTGGCTATAACTTGTGCATTTGGACTCCGTTTTTGACGCGGTTTGAACCTGCGTTTAGAGCGGGACGATCCCGTCATCTAGGTAACCTTTTCAACACGTTTATTTAATTAAATATAGTCTTAAACAATTTAAGAGACATTTAATCTCTTTTGCATCAAATGGAAAATAGTCCATATCTAAGCTTAAATTATCATTTGCATCAAATACAAATGATCCGAGGGCATATTCCTCTACATCTCCCACTTGCACTCAGGATCATTTATCCCGAATGCAGGAGATGATTGCAAACATCTTTTGCAATATTTTATCCCTTGCATCAAATGCAAATTATTCTCCCTAACTAATTTCTACCTATTACTAGACGAAGATCGCACTCTGTGTGAGACCCTACAGCCTGACCCTTACAACAGGTTGAGCTCGAAGCCCTATACGACAGTGACCACGAGCAGTGGTTGCCGTCCCTGCTTCAGGAATCATCACTATGTGGTTGACTCATTGACATGAGTATTGTCAGGACCACCCTGACTGTTTCCGTGATGAATTCCGCAGTTATAGTCTCTTCGTCTAAACTATGTCGTATAGATCAAGTCTAGGGTATGGTTAAACTTTCAACCCCAATAACTTGACTCCGGTTAGTTTCTATCGATCTTTTAGTCAAAAATGTTGGACATCTTCCAACATACTCTGGCCAGAGTTTTTACTAAAGACCGAACTAACCCTACGACACTAACTCCCATTGACCGGGAGAGACGAATCCTCTCTTGGTCATGTAAGGATCAATACACTAGAGGGGGGGTGAATAGTGTATATTAAAAAATTGTCGCAAATAAGATGTTAGTAATATTTGCAAAGATGGCACAGAAATAAAATGACAAGTGCTGAAAATTAAACCAATCGCAAACACAGAGATTTATCCTGGTTCGGATCCTTGTGATCCTACTCCAGTCCTCTACCCCGTAGAGATTTTCAATCCACTATAATCACTTGCCCCGCAAGCACGAACTTACAAAAATGGCGACACTCCCCGTGTCCCAAACTTTGTACAATCTCTAAACAGAGATTCCAACCTGTTAAATAAGAAATAGAAAAACACCTATAGCCTTGTTATAAATTTCAGAGAATGAATTCAAGGATGGTGTTTAGAAGATGAACTTCAAGATGTAAAAGATATGTAATGAAGCGCAACACTTGAAGTTCTCTGGTTCATAAAAGAAGAGAGAGATCTATTGATATCTTCTTGCAATTATGAACACAAACAACTTTCCAAAAGTGATGTTGAAAATCCAAGTTCTTCCGTTCTTAAATGAAGAGAGAAATCTAATGATTTCTTCTTACAAATAAGAAAAGAACAACTAATGGCAGAATTACTTAAGAAAATCAAAGACTTGCTTTCAACAAAATCAGAATTTAGAAGAGGAAAGTGTGTAGAAAATGAGAGGGGGTACCCCTCCTTTTATAGGTTTTAGAAACGGTTGTGAACGGCTCTAAAAGAGACGTTGCACAACGTTCAGAAACTGAGAGGAACGTTGGAGAACGGTCAGAAACTGTTCTGGAAAGTTTCAGGCCCAAAAGCATTTTGGCATGCTACGAAAATTCGTAGCCTGCCAATTTTGAAACGGTAACAAACGGTCACAAAATTTTGGTGACGTGGAATAGATAACAGATAGATCCTTTTCTGAAAGTATCAAGTCAAAATATAACTGTTTTGGTAGGCTAGGAAAAATCCTAGTAGGCTAATACTTAAAAATACGAATTTTGACTTAGGATCGAAATGAGTTAGGAGATGATGTAGATTTGAGCTTTAGGGATATATGATAAGATATAACCAATGCCCTGAAGCTATCTAAAAAGTAAAAATTACATCATTCCGTAGATACGTGTTTCATACGTAATTTGAGTAGCAAGGTTGTTTTTGCAGAGGATCCTTGTACTTTGATCAAATGCGTGATGTGAATGAATTTGCGTTGTAGCTGCACATCTGCATAGATAAAGTTAGTAACATGAAATATATTGATTTGTCACATCAAAACTTTATGGAAGAGAGGATGGAAAATACCAAGTTCCAACATTCTCCCCCTTTTTGATGATGAAAAATAATAAAGTATATATATATATATATATATATGTGAATTAATCATGTTAGTAAAAAGTTTTAAGAAGTGTATGAACATGATGTTGATATGAAATGTGATGTTACTGATGTTACTCCCCTTGAGTTTAGTCATATAGACTCCCCCTGAATATATGCATATTTCTCCCCCTTTGTCATCCACAAAAAGTGGAAAAGAGAAATTGGCAGGCTATGATATTTCGTAGCAGGCCAAATTAGAAAATGAAGGAAATTAAAAAATGAACATAAACAGGTTATGTAGGGAGCATATAAGGAACAAAAGTAACGAACACTTAAAGGAACTAACACCAAATCAGAGAGACGAAGTACACAAAATAACTATAATATATGAGCATAACAACCTTGAGAAAACAACTTAAGGAAAGACTAAACCTAGTACATTGCATGCTCCATAGACGACCAACATTACATATAGCAAACACCCACTAAAACAACATACAGAAACTGCAGCGACCAACATACTAACATCATAGACGACCAACATACTAAAACAACATAAGAACCCCATAAACGACCAACATACAGAACCAGCAAACTAACGCCACATACAACCTACAGACTACCAGCAGCCGAATGCAACCAAGAGAATCCAGTCATGAAGAGCAACCAGACGGCAGATGGTAAAGCAAGGATAGGCGAAAGTCATAGCAACCAACAGAGCAAGCTTAATGGGGATGATAGGACGAGGAACCCGGGGAGGAGCGATGGGCGCGGGTGCGGGTGCGACGGGTAGGGAGGATGTCGGCGGATTCCAGCGAAGAGCGAAGTGAGGATTGTTCCACTTGAATCTGCTCAAGAACGGTGGAGTGGTGACGAAGAACATCATCATACTTACTCATCTGAATCTGAATACCAGCAAACCCATCAGCAACCTGAGTAGAAAGACGAGCGAAGAGAACTGCATTCGTCTCTCGAGAAGGGCTAACTCCATCCTTAGACGTATGAATCTTCCTGTCGCAGCGAGAGAGGGAAGATCCTGGAAACGGAGCCTTGCTACGAGAGGAAGAGGCCGGAGCAGGAGGATGCGAAGAGTCATCGTCAGAAGCAACGGTGTTGTCGTCATCGGCGTCATCGTCAGGAGAAGAAACATCATCTGGTAGTCCCATGCTTTGGAGGATAATCTCATCGATGTGAACATCATTCTGAAGCAGTAGTTCGCCGTCGGTGGGAACACCAAAAGCGCGAAGTATCATTGTGATGAGACAGGGGAAATAGAAATGGGTGGTAACCGGACGCATCATATAGCAAAGAAGCAAATGGCCCCAGTGAATAGAATAACCGGCCATGATCGCATAGAGACAGTGAAGATAGGCATTGCTCAAATAATTCACAGACCCAGCCTTCGGCATCAAATTGAAAATGACGATTTTGTGGAGGATGCGGGCCTCAGGGCTGAGTTTGGATGCAGACATATGGGGGGTCAACTTTGGAGCGAGACGAGAAAGGACAACAGGGTCGTTCATCGGAAAAGAGAGGAGGCCGAGATTATTGGGCGGCTGATTGATGATGGTGGCAAGTTTGGTGCTGTCGACGGTGAAGCAAATGCCCCGAACCTGAGTGGAGAAGTACTTCTGACCATGGTGGACCGTAGTCTCCAGATTTGCATAGAATTCCCGCACTAGGGTAGGGTAATAGGGGGTTTTGTTGGTGATCGACCAGAGTTGATGGAGCCCAACAACATCAAGAAGTTGCTTGACTTGCATCATCATCGGCGTGCCGTAGCCGAGAAAGCGTTCCGGATGAAATCGAGTGGCCTCGGAGCAAAGATAACGTTCTTGGGCAGCGGCCGAACGGAAACGATCGGAGGGTGAAGGGAATTGTGGATCGGCCATGGAGAACGAAAGAGAAGAAATGAAAACAAAGAGAGGAAGAAGAGAAGAACAGAGATGGTGAAAAGAATGAAAGAATTACGAAATAAATAGAGACAAACAGAAGCCCATTCGGTTGCCATGATAAGAAGTGGAAGCGGTTGCTAGAACTGAAGGAAGTTTGAACAACAGAAAAATTCAAAAGACAGAAAAACGAACAGATGGGAAGAAGAAGAGGCAACGGTTGGATAAAACGTGTACCCGTTGGTTGCAAAAACAATAGGCAGTGAAGAGACCCGAGGGACTTGTGAAAGTGTAGAGACCCAAAACAATCAAAGAGATAGGAATGGATGTTAAACCCGAGGTACATGGGGAAGATAAAAAAAATAATGAAAGTTAGGTCGACATTAAGAAGGTAGGTAAAAATATTGGAAGTTGGAAAAAAAAATTAAAGGCCACAAGAGATGTGCTGGCCGAATTCATGAGAATGCCGAGGCAAATCTCAGGGAGAGCTTTCTTGAAACAGTAAATATATTAAATAATAATAAAATAATAATAATAAATAATAATAAAAAAATAAGGTGAAAGTTCCCATGAGATGCCGTATAGAGAGAGGAGGCGGTTTGGTGGCTTGGGCCAATAAGAAACATCCATGTGGAGGAGAAGAATGAAATGGGGTAGGTGAGAAATAATGTTAAGAAATGAAGTATGTTAAAAAAAATTAAACAGATTTCAAGTGTCTCACGTGATGCCAAAGAGGACAACCTGAGGAAAAAATGGGTTGATGACGTGGACCAATAAGTGGCGGTTTTGAGAGCCGAATTGAATAGGGTAGGTGGCCGAAAGAAATTGAGTTGTGGTTGTGGCCATTGGATTGCGGTTTTGGCCAGAGGGTAGGTGGCCGAATTGAATATATTAAATTTAGAAAACAATTTCCAACGGGAGGAAATACCATTGGGTTGCGGGTTTGGCATTGAAAAGAGCCAGAAGAATTAAATTTTTGTCTTCTTGTGAAGTCCAAACCAAGAGAGAAACGAAAGTACAGAGTTCAAAAGGGAAAGTTCGAAGAATGAGAATGAATGTCAGTGCCCTGACCAACGGGAAAAGCAGGGGATATTGGGAAAGACAAGGAGAAGTATCCATGTGGCAGTAGAGAGAACACAGATAGCAACATGAATCAAAAAGGATAGAGACAAAATGGACGAGAACGGGTAAGAATTTCGATATGAAATTTGATTTTGAGAATAAAATATAGAAGAAGTATTTAAAAAATCAAATTCCAGGGATCAAAGTAGGTACAAAACGGAGAACAGAAAAAAAATTGTTTAAAAAATTGGTTAAATTGGTATGCTACGAAATTTGGTAGCATGCCAAAAATAAATAGTAACCAAACAATTTATAGAAAAATTCACAAAAATCAAAAATAAATGTATATACTCATAAATCAAATTCTGATGCACTAATAATGCCCAGATTTCTTCTAAGCTTGAGAAAAGTTTCTTCCTTCAAAGGCTTAGTCAAAATATCGGCAACTTGATGTTCAGTAGAAATAAATTTTAAAATAATATCACCTTTCTGAACATGATCATCTAAAAAATGATGACGTACATCAATATGTTTAGTGCGTGAATGATGAACTGGATTTTTAGACAAATTAATAGCACTAGTATTATCACACATTATAGTACATGTGGAACAATTAATACCATAGTCTGAAATAGTTTGTTTCATCCATAAAATTTGAGCACATGCTAAACCAGCGGCAATATATTCTGCCTCGGTTGTAGATAATGAAACAGAGTTTTGCTTTTTGCTAAACCAGGAAACTAAGGCATGTCCTAAAAAGTGACATGTACCACTAGTACTTTTACGATCTGATTTACAACCAGCAAAATCTGCATCACTATATGATAATAAATCAAATGTGTTTGTTTTAGGATAAAATAAACCAAAATCAGAAGTATACTTAACATATCTAATAATTCGTTTTACGGCAGTTAAATGTGAAACTTTAGGATCTGCCTGAAATCGTGCACATAAACATACGGAAAACATAATGTCTGGTCTACTGGCAGTTAGATAAAGTAAGGAGCCAATCATACCTCTGTATAGACGTTGATCAACACTCTTACCATTTAAATCTTTGTCGAGGGAAGTAGATGTACTCATTGGAGTATGTTTTTCTACAGAACTTTCTAAACCAAAGCGTTTGATGAGTTCTTTAGAGTACTTGCTTTGGTGGATGAATATTCCTTCCTTCATTTGTTTGATTTGAAGACCGAGGAAGTAGTTTAGTTCACCCATGTGACTCATCTCAAATTCTTTCTGCATAATTTTAGAGAAATCTTGACAAAGAGATTCGTTAGTAGAACCAAAAATAATATCATCAACATATATTTGAATAATGATAATATCAGAATTTATGTTTTTAATAAATAAAGTAGAATCTATTTTACCAATAGAATATCCTGAATTTAAAAGATAACTTTTAAGTCTTTCATACCAAGCACGAGGTGCTTGTTTGAGACCATATAAATCCTTTTTCAATTTAAAAACATGATTTTCAAAATTTTCATGAATAAAACCCGGAGGCTATTCTACATAAACTTCTTCTTTAAGAAAACCATTTAGAAAAGCACTTTTCACATCCATTTGAAAAAGTTTAAAATCTTTAAAACAAGCGAATGATAATAACATTCTAATAGATTCAAGACGAGCAACTGGTGCATAGGTTTCATCATAATCAATACCTTCTTCTTGATTATAACCTTGTGCAACCAATCGTGCCTTGTTTCTAATTACCTGACCAGATTCATCCAATTTATTTTTGAATACCCACTTGGTACCAATAATTGAATGATCTGATGGTCTGGGAACTAATTCCCAAACATCATTTCGTTGAAATTGGTTGAGTTCTTCTTGCATCGCTATAATCCATGAACTGTCTTCACATGCATCTTTGATGTTCTTTGGTTCAATGGTTGAGAGAAATGCACAATGTGCCATTTGCTCTATTTGGCGACGAGTTCTTACTCCATCTGTAATATCTCCAATAATTAACTCTGATGGATGATTTGGAACTTGTACAAATGCCTTAGGAAGATCTGTATTATCTGAAATAGACTCAACAGAATGTTTAGTAGCATCAATTTCATCAAGTTTAATATTATCTAAGGAATTAGAAAGAGGTAAAATATTCTCTTCATCATCAATAATGGGAGAATTAGATGAGGGATTCTCATCAAATGTGACATGAAGTGATTCTTCAACTGTTAAAGTTCTTTTGTTGTATACTCTGTAGGCTTTACTACGTGTTGAGTATCCAACAAAAATACCTTCATCAGATTTAGAATCAAATTTATCTAATGCATCTTTAGTATTGAGAATGAAACATTTACATCCAAACACTTTAAAATATGATACACGAGGAATACGATTAAAAAATAATTCAAAACAAGTTTTATTAAGCAATGGCCGTATAAGAACTTTATTCATAATGTAACAAGCAGTTGCAACAGCTTCTGCCCAAAAATATTTAGGAAGATTACTATCACAAAGCATTGTTCTTGCACATTCTTGTAAAGTTCTATTTTTCCTTTCAACTACTCCATTTTGTTGTGGAGTACGAGGAAAAGAAAAATTATGTGTAATGCCATTTTCATTACAAAACTTGGTAAATGATTCATTTTCAAATTCTCACCCATGATCACTACGAATAGTGATAATGTTAGAGGATTTGATTTTTTGTATCTTTTTACAAAATATTGAAAATTCTTCAAAAGCATCATTCTTGTTTTGTAAGAATATAACCCAAGTGTATCTAGAATAATCATCAACAATGACAAATGCATATCTACTTCTATTCAAAGAAGCTACTCTTGAAGGACCAAACAAATCTAAATGTAAGAGTTCTAATGGTCTCTTTGTTGAGATAACATCCTTTGATTTAAAAGAAGATTTGTGCATTTTTCCTTGTTGACAAGCATCACAAAAATGTTTGTGTTTGAAAGAAATATTTGGCATTCCATTAACTAACTTGTGTTTTGAAATACGTGCTAGATTTTTGAAATTTGTGTGTCCAAAACGTTTATGCCATAAAAGTGTATCATCTAGTGTAATCATTAAACAATGATTATTAGTGGAAATAGACATGCATAAGATATAAATATTATTCTTACGTTTACCACGAAATAAAATAGATGACATATCAGAATCATAAATGATGCAATCATTTTGTTCAAAAAACTATTTTGTAATTTTTATCGCATAATTGACTAATAGAAAGTAAGTTGTGTTTCAAACCGTCAACCAGGTGAACATTCTCAATGATAGGCTGATTTGTATTACCAACTGTTCCAGTGCCTATGATTTTTCCCTTTTTGTTGTCACCAAAGGTAACTGTGCCTCCATCTTTATATATAACGGTTGAAAGCAAGTTGACATTTCCTGTCATATGTTTTGAACATCCACTGTCCAAAATCCATCTTTTTTTCTTAGGTACCTGAAAGATAAAACATTAAGCATTGGTACCCCCTTTTTGAGGGTCCTTGGGATTAGATTTTTGGAAGCCAAACCCAAGTGGAGTTTGGCTTTCTAAGATAATCACTAGAATGAACAATAGAATGTATAAAGTGAGAAATATAAATATTTCTATCATTTAAACATGAATCCTTTGGAACCCATATACTAAATGTAGTAGGTTTCCTAGAAATTGTTTTTGAAATGTTAGTAACATTTCTTTGTGAGGAAGAAGTAGAAGTGTTTACTTTCTTCGTATAAATGAATGCATGATTCTTCTTTTGTGGTTTAACAAAAGTTGTTTTTCCACAAGAGGAAGAAGTGTTATAAGTCTTGGGTACATCCTTTTTAGAATATCCCAATCCTAGTCTATGATTTGCTGGATATTGAATTTTGAGCAAATCATCGAGATTAGTCCTTCCTTTGTTAAATTTATTAACATTGGATGACATTTCGTCGTATTTCATCTTTAGTGATGAAATACTTTTATCCATTTCGGATATTTGTGTATGTAGTTCCAGATTCTTAGTTTTGAGAATAACATTCTCTTTACTAAGATCCAAAACTTGAGAAGAAGTATTCTCAGTGTTTTTAGAAGATGATAATTCTTGATATTTAGAAAGAAGATCATCATTATTCTGTTTCAATGATTTATGTTGACTATTCAATTTTTTGAAACGAGAATAGAGATCTTTTAATGCATCAAGTAATTCTTCGTTATTAAAGGAACTTACCTCATCTTCATCATCTTGTGCCATAAAGTACATGTTGGCACTTTCATTTAGATCATCATCTTCATCATCTGAAGAATCATCCCATGTTGCCGCAAATGCCTTTTCATTTTGTCAAACCTCCTTTCTCTTCTGGATTGATCATTGTTAGAAGTTTTGATCTTTGCTTTGAGAAGTGGACAATCTTTCTTCATATGTCCTGGCTTATTGCAATTAAAGCAAAGAGAAGAATCAGTATTCTTAGATTTAAAATTATTATACTTACCTTTCTGAAAGAATTTTCTGAAGTTTTTGGCAAAAAATGCCATATCATCATCTGAATCTTCATTATCTGATGTTGCGTTGAAGGCAAGTACTTTCTTCTTCTGATCTGATTCTTCTTTCTCATCTTGTAGTGTAACTTCATGGGCCATTAAGTTACCAATAAGATCTTCCATAGTTAATGTGGAAAGATCATTGGCTTCCTCAATAGCGGTGATCTTTGGACGCCATACGGGAGTTAAAGCTTTAAGAATTTTGCGAACCTGTTCAAGAGAAGTGTAAGTTTTTCCAAGAGCATTTAAAGAATTTATAATATTAGTAAACCTGGTGTTCATTTCTCCAATTGTCTCTTGGTCCTTCATCTTGAACAACTCGAATTTGTGAACCAAAACGGAAATCTTGGTTTCCTTCACTTTACTGGTTCCTTCATGAGTTACCTCAAGTATATGCCAAATTTCCTGAGCACTTTTGGCCTGAGATACTCGATTAAACTCATGTTTATCCATAGCACAAAATAAAGCATTCATGGCCTTTGAGTTGTTGGTTTTTGCAGCTTTGTCGTTGGTGGTCCAATCAGCAACAGGAGTTGTTAGCTTTTCGTATCCTGGCTCTACGATGTCCCAAATCTCATAATTCATACTTTGGAGACGAATCTCCATTCGTATTTTCCAATATGAGTAATTTGAACCATCAAATAGAGGAGGACGAGTTTGAGAGTGCCCTTCAGGTTGCTGATTGTGGTTGTGCGGAACTGCGTTCATGTTTGAGGAACTTGCTGCCATCTTAACCTTGCTCTGATACCAAATGTGATTTTAGCCTGTAAGGATCAATACACTAGAGGGGGGGTGAATAGTGTATATTAAAAAATTGTCGCAAATAAGATGTTAGTAATATTTGCAAAGATGGCACAGAAATAAAATGACAAGTGCTGAAAATTAAACCAATCGCAAACACAGATATTTATCCTGGTTCGGATCCTTGTGATCCTACTCCAGTCCTCTACCCCGTAGAAATTTTCAATCCACTATAATCATTTGCCCCGCAAGCACGAACTTACAAAAATGGCGACACTCCCCGTGTCCCAAACTTTGTACAATCTCTAAACAGAGATTCCAACCTGTTAAATAAGAAATAGAAAAACACCTATACCCTTGTTATAAATTTCAGAGAATGAATTCAAGGATGGTGTTTAGAAGATGAACTTCAAGATGTAAAAGATATGTAATGAAGCGCAACACTTGAAGTTCTCTGGTTCATAAAAGAAGAGAGAGATCTATTGATATCTTCTTGCAATTATGAACACAAACAACTTTCCAAAAGTGATGTTGAAAATCCAAGTTCTTCCGTTCTTAAATGAAGAGAGAAATCTAATGATTTCTTCTTACAAATAAGAAAAGAACAACTAATGGCAGAATTACTTAAGAAAATCAAAGACTTGCTTTCAACAAAATCAGAATTTAGAAGAGAAAAGTGTGTAGAAAATGAGAGGGGGTACCCCTCCTTTTATAGGTTTTAGAAACGGTTGTGAACGGCTCTAAAAGAGACGTTGCACAACGTTCAGAAACTGAGAGGAACGTTGGAGAACGGTGAGAAACTGTTCTGGAAAGTTTCAGGCCCAAAAGCATTTTGGCATGCTACGAAAATTCGTAGCCTGCCAATTTTGAAACGGTAATAAACGGTCACAAAATTTTGGTGACGTGGAATATATAACAGATAGATCCTTTTCTGAAAGTATCAAGTCAAAATATAACTGTTTTGGTAGGCTAGGAAAAATCCTAGTAGGCTAATACTTAAAAATACGAATTTTGACTTCGGATCGAAATGAGTTAGGAGATGATGTAGATTTGAGCTTTAGGGATATATGATAAGATATAACCAAGGCCCTGAAGCTATCTAAAAAGTAAAAATTACATCATTCCGTAGATGCGTGTTTCATACGTAATTTGAGTAGCAAGGTTGTTTTTGCAGAGGATCCTTGTACTTTGATCAAATGCGTGATGTGAATGAATTTGCGTTGTAGCTGCACATTTGCATAGATAAAGTTAGTAACATGAAATATATTGATTTGTCACATCAAAACTTTATGGAAGAGAGGATGGAAAATACCAAGTTCCAACAGGTCATTACTCTCCTCATACGCCTCAAGTGTCACCCAATCAAAGACCTTTCGACATGCCTTGCCTCGAAGCTAGTTCATTTGATCTAAGTGGCACCGTTCACGCACAGGTTCGTCAAAATGACCTCAAGTCAAAAGACCAACTAGCCTATCATCACTAAGAGTTATCATTGACAGATTGGTCAATATAACCATATGATAACTCTTGTGGATCGTTCAGTGAACTCGTTCTCTAATGAGCACCTGTGTCTCGTCTACGACTTCGCCAAGTCAAGCGATCATGAGATCATCGCCACCGCTAAACGGTGAAGACTAAGACACAATAGTCTATCCGATGTTTCGATATCCTTGTCTCGAAACATCTACGACCACGAACCCTTTTAGACTTTTGCTACAGACGGTCAAACATTTCTCCATGATCGAGATACTCATCTCGATACATGTTTGACCTTGCATAAAGTCTCAGGACTTTACCTAAGTTAATATCTATTGTAAACTACATTATAACATAACTTTAGATAAATTATTACCAAACAGCTTACTGTTATTTCGAACAAGATGTTTGTGCTATTCACACATAGAGATAGATTGCCTCGAAGGTATCTTCTCTCAACATCCCCACTTGCACTCAGGCCTATTTAACACGGTATCTTTTACCGTTTTTACACATAAGTTTTTCCGACTTCATGTGATAGAGCCTTCGTGAGTGGATCTGCTAAAATCGTCTACACTAGAGACTTAAGGGGTTTTCTATGTTCATGTTAGACCAACCATTTGAATCTCATTCAAATAATTCATTTGATCTGTCAGAATCCATAATATTTTATTTCCTTGGATCTCATCCAGTTCATCGTACATTACGATAATAATCTTTAAATTAGTTTCTGGTCATTTCAAATGGCTCATTTCTATTTTTGATAAAGTGTCAAACCTTTTGATAACTTTTGTCAAAATAAATGTTCCATCCCTTTGATGCCTCGCGTGTAATTTATACGCTCCCACTGACCTTGAAAACTTTCTGGTTAATTCATATAAGTTGGTTCGTCTAAATCATATTTAGAAAAACGAACTTATAAGTGAATGTTCTAATTTTCATGGTTAACTTTGAGCGTTTTACATCGAGTTTTGGTCCGAGTAGATTCGTACACATCTGCTGGCGAGACGGTTTCAACATAATCCGTTTATAGGAATTAGGATGAAAACCATTTTCGACCAACATGATTGTACTACACTATTTTCTTTCTGCTCTTAATCTGTCAACTTAAAGATTTACTTGCAGTAAGTGAGGAAACATTTTCCTTGGGCACGTAAACTAAATTCCAAAATTTATTTACGCACACGGACCTAATCTGATTGCATCAAGTTTTTAAATCGGAGTTACTACTCCGAATTTCATCCCGGAAGTTGACTAAGTCATCATCAGTTATGATGTTTAACTCGACTCTTCGTCTCACGAAATTCGAGTAGTTATACAACTTCCTAATGAATGATTTAATGAATATCTTATTGATAATGTCCTCACAGAACATTATCAAAACCTAGGCATTAATATCTGGGACTTAACCCAGAGGGAGGACTTAACTCAGAGTCACTTGCTATGGATCGCACCAAGTCTAACTCAGTGTGATTCATACTTTTAACACACGGACGTGTTAACAAACTTGACCTGAGAGAAAATCACATTTTCTTTTAATAACGCAAGATTTTAAGTAGCTAAGTATTTTACCGTTCGATCTAATCGAATCAGTTTAAATACTTTAGTCATTTCGTTCTTTATTTTATCAGACTTGTGTTTCATCAAGAACACGTGTCTTAATAAAATATACGAATAACTTAATATGGTTAATCTAGACTCGGGTACATCGGTATGTACCTGACTGAGTTCGACAACTCATTCTCCCACTGTCTCACAGATGGGTTTCGGCCATTATATCTATGAGGATAAGACTCACAAGTGTCCGCAGACTTCATAATACGAGAGGTCAGACCCCTCTTTATGTGACTTGTGAAGCTTAGTCTCTCGATACGGCCTAGTCTATTTAGCCATATAAGTTTGCTGCTATCTTGTGTATTTATATATTAACATTTAATATATATATATATATATATATATATATATATATATATATATATATATATATATATTATCGTTATACATGTCACTCATTGCTTCAGAAGCAATGTGACGACATTCGTCAAAATGTGTTAACCTTTTGTATAACAATAATTATGAAATCGTGACATCAAAATATGTCACATTTCCGTTCCCTCATCCTTATGCCTTTACTAATGATAAATTAAACTAACTAACTCGACTGACTTTCCGGAGTGCCTTCTTCCTTTTCTAAATCACATTTAGATATAAATAGCCCAATATAAATAAATAGCTATGCAAGCATCTCATGTATCCAAACGCCTGAGAGTTGCAATATTGAGTGTAGCTCAAGAAGTTGCTTGTCTCAAGATCCGGTTGGGATACATAGTCTTGCACCACTCATGCACTCGTATTCGACTCAAACGGTTTGATCGAATTCTCGAACTTTGCGGATCAGAATTGTTTGTCCATACAACCTTGAGGGTAGCTCGACAAGTTGTAGGGAGAAACATATTTCGAATATCCTATATGCTCAAGCTGCCTCATATAGAAACGAGTGACATGTAGCGTGAATTTATTTGTTGGACCCAGAACTTAATGAAATCATATTTCTTAAGTCTGTTCTTTAGAAGGTCATTTTAATGTCAACGAGAATATAGTTTAATTCTACCAATTAGAATTTAACTTGATATTCATTTAATCAAACTATCCGACCAGTTAACTAATTCAATTAAAATATTATAATTAGATTCCTTCGGTAAACATAGTCTTGCCCTAGTTTAGCATATGTTCAATATTAGATATAGGTAGATTGGCATTCATCTATCTATATCCTCCCACTATTTTTACGATCGTTTCACAGCTTAATAACGAACGATTTAATCGAATTAAAATATTTAAAAATTAGTGAAAGAGGGATCCAATCATCCTGAACCTCACAACCTTGAGGAGACTCAACAAGTTGATTGGTTCCATGATTGGTAGACTAACTCTATGTCAATCACATCATATGTGACTCCCTATCGTTTTATTTACCCACAGTCACTTATGATCTTGAGGAGACTCAACAAATCATAATGACTGGTCTAGTTAGACCCTTGATTTCGTGTCCAGATTTGACTTAGATCGATGCTCGAGGAGACCCGACGTATCGATTTGGGTCAAGTCTAGACTACATCACATGTATGTTGGAGTTTGTTCCTTAAAGATAAACATGACATAGCTTGAGGAGACTCAACAACTATAATTGTCTTCTTTGAGTTACCAAGCTCCAAAATCAAGGATGGATACAGATTAATCTTTAATAAGATTTATAACGCATTGACTAGATATAGTCCAGGGTGTCATACAATCATGATTCGCGACATTGCGGTCCAGCGGAACACAACCAGGGAATTGACTAAGCCAGGATCACTGCCCCTTGGACTAGCAAGGGTTGATCCAGAACTCTTAGCCAAGCACATTGACTGGATCATGGTCCATTGAATGAAGCTTGTCATTTTTGTATGTGTGCCATAGACTAAACAGCTTTTATTAACAACTAATTAATCCTATCAACTAGTTGCATCCTTAAATTCAAAATTTTAGGATTTGTTTAACAACTTTTATTAAGTCAAGGTTCACGTGCTATCCTAATCATTATTAGGATTTTAATAAACTTTATTAACAACGCCAAAAGTGAAGTCCTTTAATGAGAATTAATAATAACAATTAGAATTAAGATTCATTAAAAGGACTACCCTAATCATGAATTAGGTCTTAAAGGGTTGTTAAAAGTTTTATTAAAACATAGCATGTCATTAAAATTCAAGTAATAAATTTTAATCATTTTTAATGGCTAACCTAAAGGGTTGTCTTGTGTTATCAAATAAGGGACAAGATTATGCATAGCCATTAACATAAGATTACACTAATTTTATCGCATAAAATAAAAGTGTACAACTATTTAACAATTTAAATAGAACAATGTCTATCACATAAACAATTTTAGCATGCAAACATAAAGTTAACATTTAAATTTAAAATATGATTTTAAAAATATTTTATTTTTATCTCATAAAAACTTGTTTTTAAAATCACAAATTTGCATGCTACTTTTTAAAAATTTATCGCATAAAAATTTTAACCTTTAAAATCAGTTTTAAAATATCTCATAAAATTAAAACATCATTTTAAAAAAAACTTTCATGCTTAAAAAATTTATCATATAAAATTTTTAGGCACTTTAAACTTATCGCATAAAGTTTAAAAGATTTAAAATTAGTTTTAAAAATTATCACATAAATTTTAAAAACGTCTTTTTAAAAAAATTTCATATTCAAAAATTTTATAACATAAATTTTTAAACATCAAAAACATTTTTAAATTTATCTCATAACTTTAAAAACATTTTTAAAAGCATTTAAAAGCATTCTAAAGTTTAATAAAATCGCTGGCTAGATCGTTACGCAGACCTATGCTTTGATACCACTGTAGGATTTTCCGGGACCCTTAGGGCACAAAAACTCTATACCCGTCCTAAGTCGGACGGAACATAGACAGAAATAGCAGCGGAAAATAATCATGTTAATCTAATTAACATTTAAGCCTAAGGTCCAAGACCCTAATCAAAGATCTATGCCGACTTGGGATGGGTCTGACCATCCCAAGAAGGATCTAGCCTACTGCGATTAAATTAAACTAATGCTAATAAACACATACCCGGAATCTCAACCCTGGGGCAGGCGAGATGTTCCGCACCATCTTCCGAGCCGCTCCCATCCCACGCCGAGCCGCTCCTCGAACCGCTCCCCGAACCGATCCTCGAAACACTCCGCATCCCGAGACGATCAATCCCGTGTCGCCGAGCCAACCACGCGCTGAAGAAAGTTTCACGCGAGTGAAACCTCCGCCTAGATTTCGGATCTGAATCCGAACTCCTTTGCGGCTTTGCTAGAGCCCTTAGGAGCAAGGCAGAAATATAGGGAGAGGAGAAATATTAATTTAAGCTTAGATCCGAGCGTGCTCCAACATTTACGAGAGCCGCTCAGATCTAGAGCTTGGGACGAGTTTTGAGGAGGAGAGCAGACCCCTATTTATATAGGCGGCTGACTACTCCCCTTTCTCAAAATCCGATGTGGGACTATTAATTTGAGTTAATCAAAATCAAGTTACTTTGCACTTCACAAAGTGCAAACTTCCGTGAATTTTAACTCACTCACCGTTGAGCTTCATGATTGATACAACCTATCAATTCGAAGGGTGTTCAACGGTGAACACGTAGGAAAAAACGGCTCGTCAATCCGAGTCCGTTTGACCCTTCAAACAATTATCCAAAGTTAGCCAAAAGTCATGCTTCTCTTAGAAACGTAGCCATCAAGAAAATCCCAGGTTTCAAAAAAACCCTAACCAGAAAATTCGGGCTTGGTGGGCCTCCATTTTCGCTGGTTTCAGCCCAACAGTTTGGGCTGACTTGTTTTGGCTATAACTTGTGCATTTGGACTCCGTTTTTGACGCGGTTTGAACCTGCGTTTAGAGCGGGATGATCCCGTCATCTAGGTAACCTTTTCAACGCGTTTATTTAATTAAATATAGTCTTAAACAATTTAAGAGACATTTAATCTCTTTTGCATCAAATGGAAAATAGTCCATATCTAAGCTTAAATTATCATTTGCATCAAATACAAATGATCCGAGGGCATATTCCTCTACAATTACATTACATTTGATCCCCCATTACATTACATTACAGTGCTCTACAGGCGAACATTTTCTAACCCCTTCATCACTTGATCAACCTCCCCCAAATTAAGCTTGACCTCCACACTTGACTTCCCTTCCATTTTAATCTTCAATTCAACTGAACCCCTGCTTGGTGAACTTGATTCTCCATCTTCAACATTCCTCTGTATGGTGGGGATTGCTTGGTCTAGCCATTGAAAATAGTCACAACCAGGTTGGGGACACGACACAAATTTCCTTCCATAGCTGTGGGGTTGCCTGCTTGTGAGCACTCTACACTTCACCCCACAATTTGCAGCTCTGCATTGAGCTATTTGCATCGGGCAATCCCTTACAAAATGTGAGGGTTCCCCACAACTGAAGCAACCCAACTTTGGTGGAGTCTCTGTGGAGTTTGCTTGGTCCAGCCATTTGAACGATTTACAGTTGGATGTGTCACATCTCAGAAATCTCCGATTCATGCTCTGTGGGCGGGTGGACACGCGAAGTCTTCTACTGCCAGTACAACCCCTGATATCGCATGGTGAGTTAGGGAGGCAACATTGATCTGCAGCATGTCCATTTGCCTTGCAAATCGTGCACTGCATACGATAATCATGGTGTTAGGGTTTCACAAATCAGCAGGCGAGACAAGAGAGGATGTGTTTTGGGGGAGAGGGTGGGGGGAAGGGTGGGGGTTGGGTGGTAGCTCACCTTCATCGCCATGGCTGCTTCGAGCTTGATCTGAGCTTCAATGTCGGTTGCCATAGCTTGGAGACGTAAGGGAGATGAAGAAAAATCCCCAAATGATATATAGGTGTCTACCGTTTTCATTAAGGGTATGTTTGTCAGATCCCACACACGTTTTAAATGCCTAACGGCTTACCTTGGTCAACCGTCAATAGCTTAACGGGGCAGGGGGGTCTTACTAATTATTGAAAGCATAGGGGGGTGATACTAATTATGAAGAAAACACAGGGGGTCGGTACTAAATAACCCTTAAAAATAATAAGACCTTTTCCTTGAGAGTACTTGAGGGATTTTTATCCACTCATCGTGAAGATCCGATAAAGTACTTTACCGTACTTATCATCATCTAAATGGTCATCAGTATGCATATTATCCAACAGCAGGCCAGCTTTTCTAAAGCTATTAGGACAAATTATCAAAATTGCGGGCACAATGGATAAACCTCAGACATAAATAATATAATTTGCAACTGAATAAAAGTTAAACACCCTGAAGTATGTGTTCATACCCAAAATGGGGTTGAAACGTCGCTTATTAAAAACGACTTTAATGGATTACACATCCATTGATTCCAGTTGTTGGCGACTGCATGGGTACATGCAATTTTGCATGCTGCTTCATAAATAAGACTCAGACCATATGGTAATCACAGTTATTCTTCGATGCAACTAGCTTACGGAACACACCCAAATATCTCTCATTTGAGGATTTTGGGTGTGCAGTATACAACCCCACAGCCCCACAGAGAATAAAATGAGAACTTCAACGCTGTCTTGGAATCCATATATGGTTTTGATACACCATAGATACCTCGCACCCCTAACGGGGGAGGCGTTAATAGCACATCTTGAAGACTGTGAATAGATACGTCCACATTCCCAGTGCTAGGCTCAACTCGTTTGATGCATGAAACCCTATTAACCATTCAGAATAGATAAACAAAAATCTATGATTCGAAAATATATAATGTGATAATGAGATCCTGAGGATCCATCTCATTCAAGAAAACTGATTAACAGTTACCAGACCTAGTTACTGACAACAAGAAAATTTGTCAGATCACACATCACTGCTACTAATACTCCAACTAGGATTGACATCTCCGAGAATGGATGCAATCCACCAGCAGTAGAAGTGGATGTTCCTCAAATAGGCAGACCACCAGGCTCCAATGATAAAATTCCTAGAAAAAGAAAAATACATTTAGGACTTGAGAGAACACTACCATAGGACAATGAGCTCATGTCCATATCCTTACCCCTCCCAAAATCACCTGAAGATGAAAATCTGGGAGAAAGTGAAATGAAATTAAATGTTGTAAGTATGTACTGGGGAGGTGTTAGACAAAAAGAACACAATTGTCGACAATATACTCACATATCATATTGCCACTTACAACGCAAAAGCAATGATAATTATTATAATAATAATATCGTTCAACACTCCATTGCTAAAATGTAAATGTAGAGATTGGTCAAATGTGGAACGAGGCAATAAAAGATGAGCTGGACTCGCTTATGAAACGTGAAATGTTCAGACTTGAAGTTCAGACACAAAAAGGTGTCAAAACTGTGGTCATAACAAGTATTGCATAAATAAAATATAAGTATAAAATCGTGTGCTATAAGGTACAACCTATAGCTCAAGGAATTTTCGCTGAAACTAAGGAATAAACAAGTGAGATGAGCTTGCCTCACTTATACAAATGATGATCAGACTCCCCAGTTATAAGTTGTGAATACCTTACGATTTGGCAAAGGAAATTTTGGATATGCTTCTATTGGATGTTGTGACAGCATATCCCTATGGGTATCTTGATAAAGATAAATTCCATATTTACTTAAAATGCCTGAATAGACTTTGGGACGTCTATTCTATTGAATAAAAAATAATAATAATAATAATATAAAATATTGTACAACCAAGTGAATCACTTGACAAAGCAAGGATTCCTACTAAGGGTTGTCTTTGTATCTTTATAAAGAGCAAATGTAATGGCCTAAGTGTCATATACAGTAGGGTGTCTGTATTTGTGTGTTATGTAATGTATGTATGATTGCATACATGTAGTGTGTGCAATATGGTATGTAGTGTGTATAATAAATGTTCTATTGGTTGTATTGGGTACTAAATAATGTGTGTTAATATTTGTGTAGTGTTGCTTGTGGATCCTTGTTATTGGTCTATTATTCGTATTGCTTGTGTGGCTAGTATACTTGTGTGTATACCTTTCTGTGACATATTAGTGTTATTTATATTGGTGATTGTATTTGTATTTGTATTAAGTATTGTTAGTTGTATTAAGTATTTGTATTGAATAGCATGTTAGTGTGTAATTGTATTGGCATTTGTATTTGTTATATGAGAATAATGGCTATCATACGCCATATGAGGCATTGCCTCATATTCCCTCTCACATAAAGCAATTAAGTACAACCAAGTACAAGCCCATGTGGGGGCCTGTACTTGGTTGCTTTATGTGAGAGGTAATATGAGGCAATGCCTCATATGGCATATGATCCCTATTAATCCCTTGTTATATATAGATGTCATAATTGTGATTAGTTAGTTAAGTGTCTGGGTGTAGTAGGGGGGTGTGCATATTGTTAATTATTTAGTAATTAGGGAGAGTGTGTAAGGAAAAGGGGTGAGTGCATGCGAGATCATTTGCTTGCATGGAAAGAAAAAGGACCAAAGAAAATAAAACGAAAAAGGAAAAGAAAAGAAATGGAAGAAAAAGACAAGAAGAAGAAGGAAGTAGAAGAGGGGAGAAGAGCCTTGCATTTAAAGCCCAAAACCCTGCTTTTCTTTCTCATTTTCCTCTCCCTTCTCTCTCTCATCTTCCCAATTTCGTTCTCCCACATCTCTCATTCCTTTTACTTCATTTTTTCAAAGAAACCCCCTCTTTTTCTCTTCCATTTACTTCCCTATACAAGTGTTAGCAAGTGGGGTTTCTTAGAGCTAAAGAAGGAGGAGGGTTCAAGCAATGAAGGGAGATTTGTGGAGATTTTGAAGAGAGCTTGAAAATGATAATGCTTGGAGTTCTTGAAGGAGAATACGAAGCATCTCGAGGTAGGAATTTACATCCATCTCATATGTTACTTGCATCTCACATTCCTTGCAAATAAGTGTTTATTTAAAGCAAAATATTAGCTTTATCACTTCTACATGTTTCCTTTGCTTTCATTAATATGCTAGTACGTGTTTAATTTTGTAGCTTGATGATACTCACTTGATCCATGATGTCTTGTATGAAGAGTTTATTCCTACACTGGATGATGGAAGCAAACCTGGGTCTGTTTCAGAATCCTTGCAGAATCTGTCATGTGTTGATACGTGATTCAGTCTCAGTTTAGCATGTAATAAAATCTGAAAAAATTATATTCATGTAATTCATGAAATTCTACCCCATGTTCATATATAATTTGACATATGTTCAGTTCAAATATTAGGAGAAAAAAGGTTTTGTTTGCAGCCTAGCAGATTTCAGCATGTTTTGACACACTGTACTAAAACAGTGATAACGACCACAATACTTAATGAAATTAGATGATTTAGGATATTACGAAAATCAGAAATTCCTAATCTACAACTCTCATGTTATACACTTTACCCAGATTTGATTGTAGATATGAGTAAAACATTGATTTAGTTGAGACAGTTGATATGTTTTTCTACAGAATTGCTATCTGTTACTAAATTGAGAAACATAAATCACACTCTTCTTATTCTTTTTTGAAATTTGGTAGGTATATGGAAAACTGCCGTATCTACAACTTTTTAGTTGTGAGTTTTGTGAGATTCGAACTGCAATTCCCTGAAAACAGTCCCACTTTATTAACTGCCTGCAATTTCCTGCAAGCTGAAGTTTGGGGAGTGTTGTTCTTAAACCTTCTTTGTGGTTATTCTTGCCATAATTGCGCTTAATTATTATTGATCCATGGTGATGGATGGTTGAGACATGAAGTGCATGTTCTCATATGTTGCTCTAAGCTATCACCCTCACTTATATGTTCATGTTTCCCTTAAATTGTTTCATCATGCATGTTTCTCTTTTGTCATATGTTGTCTCCAAGTTGTGAAAGTAATCTTTATTTAATGAAGCGATGGATGCTTATGTGATGGTGTGAGGTTGGCTTGTTTGATGCATGACCTTTGTTGTGATATATGGAATTGGAAAAGGGAATGCACATGGAGATGCATGTCCCAAGTGTGTTGTGAAATGTGGGAAAGAATAGAATGGAAAGAAAGTGATATGGTCATGCCGACATGATGTTTCTTTCACATTGATGCATGTATGTTTTATAAGTAAATAAATGACTCGGTCTTATTAAAGAAGGGTGAGCAACAAACATGGGGTTGGGGGAAACCTGAGTACCAGGTAGGCATATGAGATGGACGTGATTTGTGGTTTCACTCGCACTCCTGACATAGCCCATGAGGCGGGGAGTGGGTAGAGTTTTGGATCCCGTTTGTAACAGTGTATCGGGGGGATCATAGGCTCCTAACGGGCTAGTGCGGTAGGTAGTCCTAATTTTCCACCCACATTACCGGGTGAGGTCCATGCCCGTATGTTCTACTCGATACACAGGGTTCCGATACCAACAAAAACTAATTAAATTAAATCTTTCCCTTGCACTTAACGTTATTGACGTGCTCTCTTCTATTTGTATGGCTCATGTAGTTTCCTTATTGTTTACTTGTTGTTCCTTCTTTAGCTTGCCCATGTTGTCATTTAACATTCCTTGCACTTGTTGTTACTTGTTTTGTTGTCCCTTCCCATTGCACCCCATTGCATTATTGCGTATGCTCTTATTTTTTTATTATTGTAACCTCTTCCCTCATACCCATTAACAAATTTACGTACTTTTGTTATTGTTATCTTGACATGTTATGTCATTGCATTATCATGCACATAGTTGCATAGTTAGGAGTGGCATTTGAGGTGGAGTTGGATATCCTACTGGGTCACGCATTGATGTGCACCACCGTCGACTTTACATGTATTCAGGGGTTGGAGTTGGTGGCAGATGGAGTTGGTGAAGAGCTAAGCTTGTAGAGTTGTAGGATTGGGTGGAGGGATGAGAGGAGAGAGAGAGAGACCATTGTACTTTTTGGGTTTCTTTTAATCTCGGTGCTGATGTATAGATGATGTTGTATATGGATGTTGATGATATATGTTAAAGGCGGTGTTTCTTCTCTTTGTCTCATTGTTGTTTCTGTGTTTTTTGGTTCCTCTGTGTTGGATGTTTGCTTGGAAACACTACAAGTACTATCCCAGCAGTGCGCAGTAAACCTGCTTTGAGTTTCTTTCCTTCGTTCCACCACTGCCTCTCTGGGAATAGCCGGGACGGATTCGTACTTCCCGGTTATTCTGGGAAGCGGGGCGTTACAGCAAAGAACGTGATTTGAGATCATAGTTGTAAACAACTTAAATCTCATCGGATCTTCTGAAGAGAAAGCCGAAATATATGTTCAAGCCTGACTATCAAACATGATATGAAAGACCTATGCAAAATAAAATAAGTCATGCCTTACAGATTTATCTAATTTGATAAAATCATGTTACATTAAACTTCATACACCAAGAGTGTTTTGAAGAAATTACAACAAGGACCAATGTCATCCATTAAGCACACATATACCTATGGTAGTACGCTCATTGGATACACATAAGGACCACTTCCGTCCGCTGGAAGCAATGGATGATATACTTGATCCTGAAGTCCCTTATTTGAGTGCTATTGGATCACTTCTATATATGGTCAACTGCACTCGTACCGAGATAGCGTTAGTATTGAATTTACTAGCCAGATATAGTGCAGTGCTCACAAAGCGCCATTAGACCGGTGTTACGATGTTAAGCACCTTCTGCGCTGTAAGGATCGCCTTACCCTTGCAATACTAACAACAACACACTAAGGGGGTGAATAGTGTAATGGCAATAAATTGTCCAATTAAAATTAAACTTGCAAATGCGGAATAATAAATGCAAGAGGAATTAATCGACACAATCAATCCAAACGCAAACACAAGAATATAACTTGGTTCCCCAAACTTGGGTACGTCCAGCCACACCAAATATTCACTATATTCCCAGAATGAGAAGTGAATACAAATCCCACAAAAAGATACCTCACCAAGAGGATTTTGTCCTACACAAGGACCCAACCAACCCTACACAGAGGTCAAACTCCCACCAAGAGAATTACTAACTCCCACTCAGAGAATTAGGGTTAGCCCTACACTAGGACACCAAACTCCCACACAGAGAGTTACTCCCACAAAGAGAGTTATTCCGACTAAAAGAATATCCTATTCCCACTAAGAGAAATTCTCCCACATAGAGAGAGACTAATTCCCACAAAGAGAATTATTGTTACAAGAAAACACCAAATAAAATAAATACTCTTACATATGCCTTGAGATGTACTTACTCATATATGAATGCAAGGCATGAAAGAGGATCTCCAAGTGTTGAGATTTGCTTGAAAGCACTTGGATGATTTCCCTTGAGCTAGACTTCAATGCATGAAGAGGAACGAGAGCTCAAAGATGGAAATGAGAGAGTTTGAGAGTGACTTAATCAATCTCTAATGATTTGTAATAGCATCAAGAAGTTCCTATGAACTCAGCCCTCGCATATATATATGAACACTATATCAACCCTCAAAACCTAAGGAAACAACTAAAAAACAAAAAGCTGCAACGGTTAGTTTCTGGGCAGAAACGTCACTGACAGTCGACTGATGAACAAATGACAGTCGACTGTCCAACAACTATAAAACATCCAACAACTATAATCTGAGTCACGCCAGTCGGCTGATGAAGTCAATACAGTCGACTGTGAACAGGACATGCGCCTGTAAAACCTTCAGCAGGCGACTGTTGCAGGGGATGGAATAAAACAGAGAGTTGCACTCTTTCTCCCAATAAGCATACAGACTACTGATGACAAGAATACGGTCGACTGTAAAATAGACATGCGACTGTAAGACCTTCATCAGTCAACTACTGTAGGAGATGGAGAAAAACAGAAAGAGGCAGTATATGCACTTACGCCTTTCAGACGACTGTTGACCATTCCATATGCGACTGTAATTATACAGGTGACTGTAAATTGATCATCAGTCGACTGATGCAAAAATCTCAAGTAGAGTCAATAGAAATGTTGACTTGAGCAGTGCATCACAGTCGACTGTAGAAGGCTCGACATGCGACTGGAAATCACCCAGTCGACTATGAGTCCTTCAGCAGGCGACTGTAGGAGACCAGAGACTCCAAATGAGTCTTTGGTCATGATGAGCCTATTGGGTTGGATTCAATGATAATCCTAAGGCTAACTAAGATGGTTAAATGCATGTGCATGTATGAGTAGATCATCTATCAAGGCATTACATTAACCTAGACTCAAATGAGAGAGAAAGCAATAAAGGAAATATTACATGGATTACATTGCTTTCCCTAGAGTTTATGGCTTCAATCTTGATGCCTTGATGCTCTCCATCATCTCCAAGCTTTGACATCCATCGAGTCCAAGCTTTGGCCCTTCTCCACTTGATGTCCATACTTACACCAAGTGTTTAGTCTCCAAAAATGATATTCTTGAAAAGTAACTAAAAGACTAAAACAAGAGAGTCATTAGCAACAACATAATGTTGTGATCATCTTCAAAATAACATTGTTATGAAACACCAATACTCAACAATCTCCCCCTTTTTGATGATGACACAAATTATGTAAAACATAAAGAAACAAAGCACAATGCTAATGAGCTCCCCCTACTTATATGCACCAATTGTAAAATGAGATACACAATTGAATGCTCATTATACCAAATGAAATAAAGAGACAACATGGTGACATATAATAGGCATGGATTACATAAACCAATTGCAATAGAAAATAATCATGCACACATGAATGGTTTATGTATCCCCCATATCTCTGCCCATATATATATCTCTCCCCAAATGCATATGTATGAAATACAAGAATTATATTTACATAATGCATATATCTCTCCCCCTTGACATCGTCAAAAAGGTGGACATCAATAATATCCCCCCTAAATCATCTTAAACAAAGATGTGACAATATGCAAGAGAAAAGAAATGTATGATACCAAATTGTAAAAGTTAGTGGGTATCAAGCACTATCCCATGCTCCCC
Organism: Scilla litardierei; assembly: GCA_030789695.1. Classification (NCBI taxonomy): domain Eukaryota; kingdom Viridiplantae; phylum Streptophyta; class Magnoliopsida; order Asparagales; family Asparagaceae; genus Scilla; species Scilla litardierei. The sequence continues at coordinate 819,410,912 of CM061142.1, forward strand.
CTAGATCATAGAAATGGTCAAATTTTCACTTCTAGGATCTAATACCAATTGTAAAGTAGGAGATAAACAATCTCTAATAATTAAGGTAATACCAATTGTAGACAAAGAATCTTGGAACCCTCTTTACCAATTGATATACACATATTGGAGCCATGGGCCTACAGTGTATCAAAGCAATAGATACGGAAAAATCAAGCTTCATTGGTACACAATGATATTGTCAAAAAGGAATTTAAAACATGAAACATGTTGGCAATATCAATTGGTCAAGATCAAGACCATAATAACCAATTGGAAATGATACCAATTGAAACAATGATCCCAGAAATCAACCCGAAATGAGAGTTAAAACATGTTTTAAAAATATTTTAAAAATATTAGATATAATAACTCCCCCATTGTCATACATATGGATCAACAAATACATGCATGACAATATCTTCCCCAATGTCCCCATTTTCATAAAAAATAAGTTTGAAAATATTTTCAAAATCATGAAACACACACAAACAATGGGTATGCTAAAAAATAAACATTTAAGCACAGTACACATGCAAAATGTATATGTGTGAGGAACCTAAACATTAGGAAACCAAACCCAAGAGGAGTTTGATCCTAATGTAATCACATGAGGTGATCACATCCCTAACCAAAGAGTTGATGTAGCTATCTCTCTCTTGCACACTGCACTTAATGGGAATACATAACCTCAAGGATTTCCTAGGCAAGGGTTTTGCCTTTGCAAGAGAGGTGGATGTGGCATGCTTAGGTGTAAAAACGAATTTCTTGGCATGCATAAAATGGGGATTTTGCTTCTTAGCAAAAAATGAAGAGTTTTCATTTTTCCTCATCACCCTGTGATTTACATGCTTCTTGTTGATGTTATTGTTATACAAGAAGGCATGATGATTCTTCTTAGGTGATTTAGCAATATTTCTTGTATTAGCATCAAAAGAGGAATTAGATGTGGCGTTGGGTACCACATTTTGAATATATCCCAAGCCTTCTCTATGATTTGCCGGATGTTGTCTTTCAAGCAAATCGTGGAGTGAATCCCTAGAATACACAAAGCTTTTGAGCTTGCGGGATTCCTCTTCACATTTCAACGTAAGTTGTTGAATGCGAATTTCTAAGCTAAGGTTTTGAGTAACAAGATTATCATTAGACAAGCTCACTTCCTTAACTTGAGAGAGAAGTGTGTCTCTCTAACTAGTGTCACAATCATGCATTTCATCATGGATTACACTAGTAATTTCTAGTTCATGCAATCTACTCTTAGCGATCTTATATTTTGCTTTTAATTTATTGTAAGAGTTGATGCACTTACTAGCGTTTTCGGAGACCATATCGAAACGATATTCAAGCTCCTCGTATGAGATCTTATCCTCAATCTCATCATCGTCTTCTACCTCTCTAGAACTTGACGATGACTCCTCCTCGATAGCCATGCGGCCCATTTCCTCACATGAGTTGAGCCAAGCTTCTAACTCATCTTCATTTGAGCCAGAGGGGATTGGTGTAGGAACATCAATTGCCACAAAGCAAGCGTGAGCTTTCTCCTTGTCATCCTCTTCTTCGTTACTTGATGTATCTTCACTCGAATCATCAAATGTCCCGACAAACCCCTTCTTGTGGTTTTTGGGCTTGGACTTCCCTTTCCATTGCTTCTTTCCTTTACCCTTGTAAGTCTATTTGTTGGGTTTGGAGGGGCATTCAGTGGATAGGTGACCTTTTCCACTGCAAGTGTAACAAGTAGGAACCTTGTTAGAATTGGAGGCAAACTTTGACAAAGATTTACCTTGCTTGCACTTGAGGAATGCCTTGAATTGCTCGACAAGATCCTCAATTTCTTCTCTACTCGCTTCTTCTAGCTCATCTTCTTCACTAGGAGCTTCTCGATGGAATTTCTTCCTCCATTTGATCGGCTCCTCCTTGACATGGAATGCAACCCCCTTTTGCTTCTCCGGCTTCGATGGTTGAATCTCCTTCTTGTGTTGAAGCTTCAATTCGTACGCCATGATATTTTCAATGAACTCCTCAACGGTGTATTTGGAAATGTCATATGACTCCAAAATTCTGTTGGCCTTTATCTCCCAATGAGATGTGAGAGAATCAATGATCTTCTCTACACGATCCTCTTGAGAAATTATCTTCCCAAGTCCCTCCAAAGTGTTCACGATATCTGTGAACCTTGTAAACATCTCTGAAATGCTTTCTCCTTACTGCATCTTAAACATTTCATATTTAGGTTTGTTTAGATTTCTTTACCTTTGTAGTCCCTTCATGAGTATGCCAAATTTCGTGGCTGTTTTGCACATGGAGATGCGGTTGAACTCATTTGCTGAGAGGGCGCAATGGAATGCATTCATAGCCCTTGCATTGAATTTGATCGAGTCCTTCTCCGCCTTTGTCCTTGAAGCCGCAGGAGCAGTGTGCTTCTCAAATGGCAACTCCGTGATGTCCCATAGGTCTTGACCATCCATATAGATCATCATCCTGATCTTCCAACTTGGGTAGTTGGCTCCGTTGAAGAGCGGGAGTCGAACGGTAGAATGACCTTCTTCATGAGACGCGGATGTAGCGTTGAATGCCATCGTTGCAGTATGCTATAACCTCGCTCTGATACCAATTGTATGGATCGCCTTACTCTTGCAATACTAACAACAACACACTAAGTGGGGTGAATAGTGTAATGACAATAAATTATCCAATTAAAATTAAACTTGCAAACGCGGAATAATAAATGCAAGAGGAATTAATCGACACAATCAATCCAAACGCAAACACATGAATATACACTGGTTCCCCAAACTTGGGTACGTCTAGCCACACCAAATATTCACTATATTCCTACAAAGAGAAGTGAATACAAATTCCACAAAGAGATACCTCACCAAGAGGATTTTGCCCTACACAAGGACCCAACCAACCCTACACAGGGGTCAAACTCCCACCAAGAGAATTACTAACTCCCACTCAGAGAATTAGGGTTAGCCCTACACTAGGACACCAGACTCCCACAAAGAGAGTTACTCCCACAAAGAGAGTTATTCCCACTAAGAGAATATCATATTCCCACTAAGAGAAATTCTCCCACATTGAGAGAGACTAATTCCCACAAAAAGAATTAGTGTTATAAGAAAACACCAAGTAAAATAAATACTCTTACCTATGCCTTGAGATGTACTTACTCATATTTGAATGCAAGGCATGGAAGAGGATGTCCAAATGTTGAGATTTGTTTGAAAGCACTTGGATGATTTCCCTTGAGCTAGACTTCAATGCATGAAGAGGAATGCGAGCTCAAAGAGGGAAATGAGAGAGTTTGAGAGTGGTTTAATCAATCTCTCATGATTTGCAATAGCATCAAGAAGTTCCTATGAACTCAGCGATCTCATATATATAGGAACCATATATCAACCCTCAAAACCCAAGGAAACAGCTAAAAAACAAAAAGCTGCAACGGCTGGTTTCTGGGCAGAAACGTCACTGACAGTCGACTGATGAACAAATGGCAGTCGATTGTCCAACGGCTATAAAATATCCAACGGCTATAATCTGAGCCACGACAGTCGACTGATGAAGTTAATACAGTCGACTGCGAACATGACATGCGCATGTAAAACCTTCACCAGACGACTGCTGCAGGGGATGGAATAAAACAGAGAGTTGCACTCTTTCAATCAAGCATGACATTCTGGATCAAGGTGACAAAGTACTCGCTGAGTTCCAAACTGGTGTAGCCATTCAAGAATACAAGTCTTGCAAAAACTTCGAAAACAGTTTTACGACTGGATTACCAGACGTCTGGTGTTATGACACTCCGGTCGTAACCATTCCATGCGTTCTGGTCATAATCACAAGATTCAACCCCGGGTGGGTTGGGCGAGGATCGTTATCCAGAGCGATCAACCCCACCCAAATGAAACGAGAGGAAATGCCGAAATCGTTCATTCGGACAAAAGAGACCTAAATTTCAAAAACCACCGAGAACCCTTTGATCCGAGGAGAACGAGTTCGACGACGACAAATCACACAAAAAAAAAATTTCTGAGATCCACGCAACTTCAAAGATGATCGTGCGTACCTACAGTCGCCGAACCCGCGACATCGGCCGGAGCTTCTCCGATCCGATGCTCCTCGACGATGCCGCCGACCCCCAAAGCTCCCAGGAATTCCCAGATTTCCCCCTCTCCCAAGGGAGCTCTCAAGATCGCTACAATTTCACCGCCGCCTTTTCTTCTCAAGACTCATCCCCGTGGTCCCTCGACCCCGATCCCTTCGCCGACCCCGATCCCATCCGTCCCCTGCCCAGCGGTAATTCTCGGAGGCCCATCAGGAAGTCGAGGAATTCATCCAGGAAAGCGAGCGATTCGCCGTCAGCGGAGGCGGCCGCGCCGGCGGTTGCTGCGACTTCAACTCTGATGGAGGCGCAGGAGTTTGGGGAGATGATGGAGCATGTTGATGAGGTAAATTTTGCTATTGATGGGCTGCGGCCTGGGCAGCCGGGGAGGATCCAGAGGGCAAGTCTGCTGTCGCTGCTCTCAATTTGTGCGACAGCCCAGCAAAGGAGGCTTCTTAGGGCGCAAGGGTTAGTTTTTTTCAGTAAAATTTTATGTATCTCTAATTGGGTTCTTAGTATTTAGTTCAAGAAACTCTTTTTAGATCAAGGAACAATTTTGAGTTGGGAGTCTGAAACCCATCGTTAGCAGAATGTTTTTTAATGGCACTCAATGGATACTCTCTTTGACGTCCCTTTATGTTAGGAGGACAATAGCGCATCAAGAACACGCCTTTCTTGCACTATAAGCTTGATGCCTGTACATGGATGCACAAACATGACATTATTTCATTATTAGGGATGGTTATCTTCTTTTCTTAATGGTTTTATTGCATGCCTATGTACAACGGATCAGGATTCGCTCATGAAAGATGGGCTTTTCGTTCTCATGTTTTGCTTATTGTCACTCATGAAATATGATATTTTCTTAATTTCTTAATTATTTTTTTAAAAATCTAAATATGATGGGAAAAGTTGGTGGCTACGGTTAGGGCTTTGGGATTTTTTAATAATAAGACCTAGTAGAAAAGTTGGTATGTTTAGGATTGAGATGTTGGATCTACTTGTTTTGATACCAAATTTGAAGCAACACAAGAGTAGATTTAGTGGGATAAATCTAGGAATTTGGGATAGAAATTAGGGTTTGATAAAAAGATAGAGTTCGAACTTCATGCACTGACACCTTGCGCACCCCACTATCAACTCCTCACGAGAAGATAGATTTTAAGAAAACTTGGATTCCTTGATAACCAATCGAAAATTTCTATCAAAAATAATAATTTTCAATCCACTAATTGAAAAAGTTTCAGTACGTGCTTATTTAAATGCAATTCAAGGGAAACTAAAAATCAAATAAAAATAATCAAAATAAACCAAGTCTATGGAATCATTCATTTGAACTATAGTTTTTCATTTTAAATATCTGGAAGAGATTTAATAGTTTTTAGACATTAGACATACATGATGTGTGTATATGTGTGATGCCTGTACATGCACATGCGGGTGCAAATACATGCACAAATTAATATTCGATTGTAGATTTTATGTTAATTGTCCGGAAGAGAATAGCAGCCATTTAGCTCCCACCAAATGCATGATCGTGAATTGAAAAGAATTTCTAATGGTTGATCAGCCCAAGGTATGACGTCAACGAAAGATCCTTAACTCATATGTGCTAATAGCTCCCCATATTATACTTCTACTGCCTTAATAACCATCTTTGCATAAACTCACTTTTTCACTTCATAATTGGCATATTTGTCTGTAATATGGCAATTTTATTGACGACGGACTGAATGAACATTATCATTCAAATCTCTCATCTGCACTATTTTTTTTTCACACTTGATTGATGCATTTTTTATTGTTCATATAAGAAACAACATGCCTTCTTGTTATCCTATATGGGCTTCCCCGATTCAACCTTGTCTTAGAACTTTATTGCAGTTATTATTTATGAATGTTTCCAACATGTACCCCAAATCTTTATGTTTCCAATAGTGTTTCTAGTCCATTTTCTTCTTTTTGATATTGTTTTTTCATCTCATCTCAGGAGTGCACTAACATATCTTACTTTTACATATTCCAGGATGGCCAAAAGAATAATCGATTCTATTCTAGGTCTAAACTTTGATGATTCCCCGAGCACTCTTGCTGCTGCAACTCTTTTCTTTGTTTTAGCAAGTGATGTAAGTAGTTCCTTATTAAAATTCATATTGTCGAGAAATATTTGTATGATTTCATTTCATTTGCTTTTGTACATGACATGGACTTTTGTCCCTAACATGTAGTAATTATATTTTGGTTTGTACTTACAGAGCCAATTAAATATTAAATGCAGGTGTCATTTCATTGATATCCATTTGAAATGTGGATGGTCTCTCGTGATTTGATTTGGTAAATCTGATTAAAAAATTAGTGAATCTGATGCCTTGTTTAATACTGCTTGTGTCCTAAAGTCCTACATCTAAAATGTAGTCTTCGATACACACACACATGAGAAATATATTTATCAGCTAATCAAGGAGGAAATCCCTTCTTAGTTATCGTTAAAAAGTTCAATTTCGTTATTTTTAGGTGATCGGAACATTAACTTTGATCTTCATATTTTTAAAACCCCAAAACACCAAACATCTATCCTAGGGGTTTTACTTGATCATCTAGTCATTGTAAAAGTTCTATTACTATGAAACCAATAAAGGTACGATGTGTGGATGAATGAGCAAAACCTTTGTGGATCATTAGATATTTGTTAAGATATTTGTTAAGATATTTGTTATGTTAAGATTTTAGAATATGAAAACAAAAATGAACCATTCTGATCGCCCAAAAATAGCAAAGTTTGTACTTTTATGATAGTCAATGAGGAATTTCTTTCTTAGCTATGACCTATATATTCCTATATTTATATTACCATACAGTAATTGCATTGAGTCTAATTCATGCAACCATGTCTCAATGACTGCAACAATATGTTGTGTTGACAAATGAAGTTTCTTTTGCTTCTTTTCCTTGTTTTGTCCTCAATTTTGTCCTAGGCGGCCATTGGTATTCTTCATCCGACCCTATTTCCTTCACTAGAAAACCTCCAAAAACATCCTTGTTATCTTGCGATTGTGTAATATTGGTATGAAGGGATGCTGATCCTTTCTTTTTCCCCTTGTTTATTCCTTGCATCACCATTGAACAAATTGTCAAAATTTTGTAAAGACGAGAGAGATGTCGAAGGTGCTGGCAATATAAAAGAGTAGCGTAGGTGTCCATTATCACCACATCCAAATCAAAAATATTTCCGAGTGCCGTGCCAACCGAATCATATCTTGCACGGACAATCATTTCTTTGCTGTCTAATTCCTCAATAAAACCACTATACATACTCTATATGGTGCCATGATCATCGTTGTCAGTTATAAAGAACGCTGTACGTTCGCCCATGGTCATGTCCCTACCATGCAAATTGCTTCCTTTGCCCATGGCCATGTGTCTCCCATGCAAATTGCTTCCTTTTTGCTTGATGAGTCATTGTTGCTTTTTGTTAGATCCGTGCGTGGCTAAAGAGGGGAGGAAATTACTTTGCGCACAACAAGTCATGGAGAAATTACTTTGCGCACAACAAGTCATGGAGAAATTACTTTGCGCACCACAAGGAGGGTTTTTCTATTTAAACTAGGGCTAGCCGTCATTTGTATTCATGCTTGATATTTGGAGATTTCTCTATTGAGCGTCCTAGGAGTAGATCTAGATCTAGACGAGTGCGGACGTCCTCTAGGCGTCTTGGGAGGAGGGCACACCTCTTTTGTGCTCAAATATCTTGTTATTTCCATTGTTTTATCTATTAAAAATCGTATCTTTGTTGGTTTCTAACAATTTGGTATCAGAGCGCGTGACGATCCATGGCGGGAATTGAAGGGGTAAAGAAATCGGTTGACAATTTGGTGGAATACATCGAGCACATGAAGGCAAGACAAGCAAAAAACGACGAGCAATTTGCAAAAATCATGGAGCTATTGACGGCGCGTATCCACGACGGCAAAAACCCTAATTTTGGGCAAAAGACGTCACCTTTGGAGGAGAAAAGCCCAGATCTAGAAATTTCAGAGAAAAGCCCAGATCTAGAAATTTCAGATCTGAAGATCTTAAGGTGACGGAGGAAGACGAGAAAATTTTTAGATCTGAAAATTTCAGATTTGAATCTGATGGCGATGAAAATCCAGATTTAAAGGCGGCGGCGGAAGACGAGGACGAGCCCCCAAGGCGAGCAAACCCTAGCCGTCGTCTCAAAAAAGACGGCCACGCCCCCTACAGAAATTCTGCAGGGCCGGCCAGCCCTGCAGAAATTCTGCAGGAGCCGCAGCAATTCTGCAGGTCTGCGCAGAAATTCTGCATTCTGCAGAATTTCTGCAGGAATGAATTTCTGCAGGAATCTGCAGAATTTCTGCAGATTCCTGCAGAATTCTGCATTCTGCATTCCTGCAGAATTCTGCATTCTGCATTCTGCATTCTGCAGAAATTCTGCAGGAATCTGCAGAATTCCTGCAGATTCCAGCAGAATTTCTGCAGGAAATCTGCAGGAAATCTGCAGGAAATCTGCAGGAATTCTGCAGCATTTCTGCAGAAATCCTGCAGAAATTCTGCAGAGGCCCTGCAGAATTTCAGTCTATAGATGGCCTTCAGATCTGACTGGTGGTGACCGTGGCTTTCGTCTGGACGTTGCTGAAGGTGGTGGAGACCTATCTCATCCTTTCGATCCGGGAGGAGACTTGCAGTACGTGGAATGGATGGCACACACACTCCATGCACCACCTTGAGGACAAGGTGGATTTTCAGGGGCGGAGTAATGTTAGATCCGTGCGCGGCTAAAGAGGGGAGGAAATTACTTTGCGCACAACAAGTCATGGAGAAATTACTTTGCGCACAACAAGTCATAGAGAAATTACTTTGCGCACCACAAGGAGGGGTTTTCTATTTAAACTAGGGCTAGCCGTCATTTGTATTCATGCTTGATATTGGAATATTTCTATTGAGCGTCCATTAGGAGTAGATCTAGATCTAGACGAGTGCGGACGTCCTCTAGGCGTCTTGGGAGGAGGGCACACCTCTTTTGTGCCCAAATATCTTGTTCTTCTTTATTATTTTGATATAAAAATCCTATCTTTTGTTGGTTCCTAACAATTTGGTATCAGAGCGCGTGACGATCCATGGCGGGAATTGAAGGGGTAAAGAAATCGGTTGACGATTTGGTGGAATACATCGAGCACATGAAGGCAAGACAAGCAAAGAACGACGAGCAATTTGCAACAATCATGGAGCTATTGACGGCGCGCATCCACGACGGCAAAAACCCTAATTTTGGGCAAAAGACGTCACCTTTGGAGGAGAAAAGCCCAGATCTAGAAATTTCAGATCTGAAATTTTCAGATCCAGATCTGAAGGCGACGGAGGAAGACGAGAAAATTTTTAGATCTGACAATTTCAGATTTGAATCTGATGGCGATGAAAATCCAGATTTAAAGGCGGCGGCGGAAGACGAGGACGAGCCCCCAAGGCGAGCAAACCCTAGCCGTCGTCTCAAAAAGACGGCCACGCCCCCTACAGAAATTCTGCAGGGCCGGCCAGCCCTGCAGAAATTCTGCAGGAGCCGCAGTAGGCCTGCAGAAATTCTGCAGGGCCCTGCAGCAATTCTGCAAGGCCCTGCAGGTCTGCGCAGCATTTCTGCAGATTCCTGCAGAATTTATGCAGGAAATCTGCAGAAATCTGCAGGAAATCTGCAGGAAATCTGCAGCATTTCTGCAGAAGTCCTGCAGAATTCTGCAGAGGCCCTGCAGAAATTCTGCAGGGCCCTGCAGGCCTGCAGAAATTCTGCAGCGGCCCTGCAGGCCTGCAGATTTTCCGCAGGGGCCTTGCAGAGTTGCAGGCCCTGGCAGGGGCCCAGGAGCTCCTACAGGGCCTTTGTTGGGCTCTGCAAGGCCCGACAGCCCCTTCAGCACCGACGATGGGCCCTCCGATGCAGTGGACAACGAGTTTTTGACTTCCTGATCCCAATACAGCGAACATTCGAGCCTCCGGAAGGGCGACGTGGGCCCCAAGGCTCTTGGTTTTCAGTTCAAAGTCCTTCAGAACGTCAACATCTCAGTTTAGGCTATAGATGGCCTTCAGATCTGACTGGTGGTGACCGTGGCTTTCGTCTGGACGTTGATGAAGGTGGTGGAGACCTATCTCATCCTTTCGATCCGGGAGGAGACTTGCAGTACGTGGAATGGATGGCACACACACTCCATGCACCACCTTGAGGACAAGGTGGATTTTCAGGGGCGGAGTAATGTTAGATCCGTGCGCGGCTAAAGAGGGGAGGAAATTACTTTGCGCACAACAAGTCATGGAGAAATTACTTTGCGCACAACAAGTCATGGAGAAATTACTTTGCGCACCACAAGGAGGGTTTTTCTATTTAAACTAGGGCTAGCCGTCATTTGTATTCATGCTTGATATTTGGAGATTTCTCTATTGAGCGTCCTAGGAGTAGATCTAGATCTAGACGAGTGCGGACGTCCTCTAGGCGTCTTGGGAGGAGGGCACACCTCTTTTGTGCTCAAATATCTTGTTATTTCCATTGTTTTATCTATTAAAAATCGTATCTTTGTTGGTTCCTAACACTTTTATTGGTTGCACTTGTTGACACTATCACTTTTGTCATTTCATATTGCCTCTTATTGCAAATTGTTGTCATTAACTTCACATGCACATAAAAAAACTTTCAAACCATAAACATGATATTTGTTGGTATTCATTAGGGGGCAGCAAAATGTACCCGACCTGACCCGAACCCAGCCTCTCGGGGCGGGTATGGGTAGTGGCCTATTTGGGTCGGGTCCAATCTAGATCGATCCAATTGATCTGGATAAAATCCGGGTTGGGTATGTGTTTGATTTCATCAATTTGATTTGACCTGATCCACTCACTTTTTAAATAAATACATAAATTATTAAAGAGAAAACACCACACATGCAATGGTTGGTTTGGTGGTTGGGTTATTTGGTTGGGCTGGGTTCTAATCCGGTTGCTTCATTTTATTTTCAATTTTCTAATAAAAAACTTGAGTAGTAGGGAAGTTATATAAGTTGAATAACTAGCATGCAATGGTACCTGGCTCTAGTGGTTGGTTGTTTGATTGCTTTATATGCCACTATGGTTCAATTCGCATGTGTGTTAAAAATGATTTTTAAAAAACTTTTCAAATAAAAAATCCATATAAACCAAACCCGGTTGTACTCGATCCGTCAGATAGGTATGGGTGACTCGGATTATACGTGTGTAGGGTATGTGTTTCGGAACACCGAACCGAATTAAATTCTGAGTTGGTTTAGGTTTACCCATATTTGGATCGGGTCAGGTTTGACTCGACATGAACATGAACCGACCTTATTGTCACCCATAAGGTTTACCATCAACTTGTCAAGATTGAGCAATGAAGAAAGTTGCTAAGAGCAATGAAGAAAGTTGCAAAAAGATTTGTGGCCGATGATGAAGCAAAATTGCGAGCAAAATTGATGTAGGCTGGAAAGTTTTAGAAGAGTTTAAGAGTGGTTACAAAATTTTTTGGTTTAAATTTTGAAGTCCTTTTTTAAATGAGATCGATTTGCGTAAACTTTAAATGGGTGACGTATGTTAACCTAGGCTTAGTGTTTTAAAACCGATGGAATTCTAAGATGGAATTCTAAGATGTTTTGTTATTGTTATCTTCTATTGTGGATATGACATGGCCTTAAATTGCAATCACCTTTACTGCGATTCAACTATGATGTGATCGGGAAGTGGATTAAAGATGAAACTAGGGTTTTGAAGTAGAATTTGAGAAAAGGGTAGGATTTTTATTGGATTTTAGGGAAAATAACAAGATATGTGGCCTCAATTTGAGAGGAGTCCGGTCTCCCAGCTTTAGATTCGAGAGAAAAGCCTAACTCTCCAAAAGCTCTAGGGCTCTATCAAACTCAGAGAATTGCCTTCACAAAATTCAACATAGAAAATTAAACCATAGCCGCCGCCTAATAAAAAGACTCTTTCTATCTAAAATTACAAAAATTACAAAACTACCCCAAAATGCCAAAATTCTGAAAACGCCACTGGTTCAGCCCCTTGCTTTGCCGCACCACCATCGAGCCTCCTTCGCCTCCTTCGCCTCCTTTGGTATGTGATGATCGTCTCAAACTATCAGTCACCTTTTGTAGAAAGCCTAGAGAATCTGATTTAAATTGCGATGAATGAATGTGTTTACGTTGAAGACTATCCTCTTTTTATCATCTTCAATATCTCTTGTATTCTTCCCAATCCTTAATGGACTTCTTTATTTTTTGATATGGGAAGCGACTACATTCTTCCTTAAACCTAATTTGCTCATATTAAAAACTCTGAGTTCGTATCACTGAAATCTTGCAACTTGGTATTTGATGAAGCTCAATAAAGGGCATAGGGGTATCTTCTTAATTAAATTCACAACCTTGGCATTTTTCTTTGTTGTCCCCAGTGAGGGTTTTGTTTGGCTCTATCCATCAACATGTTTTAACCATGATGCTGTCACCATGAACTGGTGCACCATCAGCCTATTCTAGCCTTCTGAGATGTTTTCCTCATCGAATTCCTGATTGATGATAGTCTAACTTTGAAGAAATGTTTTCGCATTTCCTCATGCTACTAATTGTTGTTTGGATTTACTTATCTCAACATTCTCGTTTCGACATCTTCATGACACTTATTTCTTTGGTCAACATTCCAACCCATAAAGCATGGCTTGATTTACAATCACCTTATTAAATATTACCATCAATTTCAGAGGTAGTTTCTTGTACTCAGATGAACTTTCCACTTAATGTGTCATGTTTCAACTTCATGAAGAGATCCTTGTGACCGAGTCTTCATGACTAATAAGCAATTCTGGGTGGCAGAACGAAGCTATGGGACCCTTTCTGGCCATTAGTACGAGCAATTTCTATGTTTAGTTTGTTGTTTTGTAACATACCATTTCATATCATATGTTCCATCTTCGTACTAAATCAAAATTCTTTCTGGGTCAAAAATTTCTATCGGTATTTTCTACTTTCTACGTATGTCATGTGACAGTTAACACAATACTTTGTCACACTCTTAGGATTGAACTTTTATAGAAATTTCTTTCTATTGAGTCAATGAAGCCGATCCCAATTTTGGGATGCAAGCTAATATGAGGAAGATGATTTTCTACTTAGGCCATCGTTGGATAGTTAAGATAAAAATTTGTTGGATTTCATTTAGGTCATAATCCTAAATTGTTTGTACTTCGTAGGATTGCACCTATTTTCTTTCCAGTGGGTACCATTATGATTTCTATCTAAAATGTTTGTTCAGGTAGTCACAGTTTAGGATCCTTATGCCATTGGCATTGCCAATTTTAGATTATTGTTAAATAGTTATTTTGTCCAAGATTTACTAATTGACTTTGTAATTGGAGATAAATACATGATTTTTATTTTTCTATAGCAGGATGAAATTAAAAAGATTTTTAAAAAAATTCTCTCTTTGTGAACTATATTCTCATTGTATGATTATTAAATTTGAAGTGCCAACATAACATTTGGCGATGCATTATTCATTCATATATAAAAATGAAAAACATACTCAAAATAATGAAATTTCTCATCCCCATCCAGTGTTTTTTGGTTCATAGCATGCTTTAGTATGTGGTAGGGTATGCGGTATGCTACTTAAAGCCATATGCAATATGCCAGGGATAGTATGGGTTAGTGCGTTGTTTTTGGTAGTGGTACGCTTGGGCTTTAATGAGTGTATTGTATATGAGAGTGAGGGAGAGATGCACATACGACTATACATTTCTAAATTCAAATGATTGAAATGATAAATTATCAATTAAGAACAATGATCAACAATGCAATATTAAATAAAAGTAATCGACACAATTAATTGAATCTTTATAATCTTATGTTGAAAATTTAACAGATGTTAGAATTCTTTCTGGTAAGAATGTTAATTTTTTCTGAGGTTTTCTTGCTTCTTCCGACGTTTCAATTTTATGATATATTAAATGTCAGCGGACTTTGATATCTTTCTTTTTTTGTATATATTTGGATCGCGGCTTTTCTCGATTTGGATCATGAGCTACCCCGGAATTGGGTCACACGACCCGGATCATGGGTCAAGGGGTTGTTTGTGAGTTGGTAAACTCTGGATTCCCATCGGTCAAACTAGATGTTTTTTCTCAGGGAAATTCTTCCAACTCAAAACAAATCGATGAAATCCACATTTTAAATTTATACCAGATAGTGGTAGTGACTTTCTTGGGAAAAAGCTCGGCTGAACTTGTTTAGCAAGATGATGCCCAGATTTTACAGACAGTTTCAGAAATACAGAAAAGAAGATGGTCAGATTTTCAAAATGAGGGAAAATTTTCTGATGTTCCAAAAATAATTTCAAGCTTAAAAAGAAATTTTATTATGATTTTCAAATTCTCCGGGAGATTCTGAAAGCAGAAGCGTTTATCTGTGTATAGCTCATTGAGCTCACTCTTAGTCACAGGAATTCTTAGATTGTCAGGTTAGACAATTCAAATGCAGGGATGGATCCAGAAATTAGGTCTTGTAGGCCCCAAATTAAGTCATTAAAACCCAGAAATTTATAAATCAAAGATCATTAGGAACATATATAGACACATACTCTAAGGTGTTAAGCTAATTTCAATAAGATTGGCAGGAAATAAGAGATGGTGTAAAACTGCACCACCTCTTATCATGTACTGGTATCATATACAATGCATTGTTTAATTATGAGTGGTGACAGAAAATTAGAGACAATATTCAGATGAAAAACTTACAAGAGTAATTTTAAAATTTTACTTAGTAGAAATAATGACTTAGCTCGCCTCCCAATAGGTCTTTGGAATTAATAGTTTTCTTTTATTTTATTCTTCATTGTTCTTTTTATTATAATTGTTGTTACTGCAGCTGCCTTTTTTCTCTCGAATAGAGACTATAACCTAGTCTTGAACCTGGGACTAACTGCTTTACCTTTTTTTTGGAAAGGTCTTTACCTTGAGACTTATCCTTGAGACTTATTAATTTTAGTGATGTGTGCCTTTCACGTCCTGAATGTTGATTCTATAATTTTTTAAATGTTCTGGTTGTTGATTCTATGAATGCCAATTTAACTACTTTTTATTTTCTTGTTCTGAACGCCAGTTTAGCTATTTTTTCCTGTTCTGTATTTGATGATTTTAAAAAAAGATTTAGAGTTAGATATGGTAATATGCTGATAACATTTTTGACTGCCTTCAAAGATTAGCTAAACTGGGGGAGGGGCTAGCTGCATGAGAAACAAATTTAGAAGGGAAAATATAAAGAGAGATTGACTTGTTCTCTCGAGCGTGCACAAAGTCATGGCTCTTGCATGGGTTGATGTGACTACATTCTTGTTCAATGGGATGCAGTAAGGATTGAATCTGGTTTGTCAGGATGAGTCTTAAGCACAAGGGAACTCGGGTTGACGAGGATAAAAATAAAGAAATCAAAGGAAAGAGGGAGAGTGAGGTTGGGACGGACACATTTTAGCTGATTGAAGAAGAGAAAGGAACATGATTTGAAGTGTAAAATAAAGCTCTCTGAGTCTGTGGGGGAAAATGACGTCTGGAGCTCTTATTAACCTAGAAAGTTGGGCCATCTCTCAGGATTATATTCCTACTGATTTAATGTCAAGAAGTCGTGCACACGTCAGTCCTCAGGCTTGAGTCAATCATTTGAACATCCCTATTTTGTATTTTAAATCCTTTATAAACCTATCAATATTGCAACAAGTCAGGCTTTTGGTTTTGTTTGTTCATTTTGTTGTTACGAGACTTGTTAAATAGACACATGTGGACCTAAACTTTTCTTGTTATTTGGATGTTCATACTGAAATTATCAATAATAAGTCTATATACGATGCGCTTTTCCAATTTGATAAACCATAGCACTCCATTAGGTAAGCCAAGGATTTTCCCCATTATAAGTTACTGTAGAATATTTAGTTGCTCGATTTGAATGATACTTTACATGAGATGAACATGTGAAAGTTTCAGAATGATATTTTGCTTTTGTGTAGAATTGTGCTGAAAAGGAAACATGAATTTCGTTGTTACGTTCATATAAGAACTTTTCAATGTAGCTTTTCTTGATTAGGATATTGACTTACTAATGTACTGCATAAGTGTATTGGTTACTGTTCTTACTTCATAATTCTTTATATTAATGACTGGCACTCTGAATTGGCTCCTGTACACCTACTAGTTGTCTTGCTGGATTGGCATGGTCGTTATTCTGAGAGAGGGTCATCCTTGCCAGAATTTTCTCTATGCTTGTAACTGTTCATTTGCGTTCCTTTCTTTCAGGTTCAAGATGATCATCTACTGGATTCTCCGCCTTGTATCCATTTTCTTATTAAGTTATTGAATCCACCAACAACTAATATGATAGACGGCAAGGCAGCAACTATTGGCTCTAAACTTCTAGGAATACGCAAGCCTCCAGTGCCGAGTGTCACAAACAAAGCAATGGTTTCTAGCTCTAGAACAATCATTTCGAAGGTTCAGGAAATTCTTCTAAGTTGCAAAGAGATAAAATCAGGCAATGGGGATGATGGACCGAATAGGCCAGAATTGAGTTCAAAATGGATATCTTTATTGACCATGGAGAAAGCATGCTTATCAACTGTTTCTTTTGAAGGTAGGACTTAGTTATCAAGTTCAATGCACTTAAATTAGTGGGCAACTTGGAAACCAGTAGTATGATTTGCCTTATTCTCGGTCACAAGTAATTATCCTTTATGCTTTTGCATTTATTGTTGATATATTCAATTTAATTATTATGGGCATATATGGAACCTGTCAGTCAGTTTGATTTGAAGGGGTGCACTGCTGCATATCTTATAAGAAAATGCTACTAATGTATGTAGTCCTTTTTATGCTTCTATATTTTTCTCTCAGAATTTAAAGCTTGCAATATTCATGCTTTGTGGTTGATCAATCTTGAGTTAATTTTGCATCCTTATGATCATTTGGATCAGTCAATATTTCATAAATTCAAATGACTTACTGAATTGATAAACACTTGAAACTTCTGGACTCTGCTCTCAGACACTTCTAAAATGCTGAGGAATGGAAGGGGAAACTTCAAAGAAAGATTGAGAGAACTTGGAGGACTTGATGCAATCTTTGATGTAGTAGTCAGTTGCCATTCCATCATGGAGGTCAGCCTAATGGCATTTTTTTGCTTTAATGTTTTACTAGATAAAAATGGACAGGTGTTATTAGAGTGAAAATTGATCATGTCTACCATCTTCCGTCTTTGTGACTTGGAATATGGCTTAATTTGAATCTGTTTTTGGATGTCCATCATAATTTAGATAGAGTACTCAACATGGAACTCTTTTGTGTTGGAAAAAAATTGTATATGTGTTTGATAATTTCTTTGTTCTATTTCAAATAAAGCTGTGTCACTAGTTATTCAATTGTACTTCAGCATAGCTGGCATCAAATTGTCTACTCTGATAATCGCCATTGTGAGATTCATTTTTGTTGTTGTTGTTTTTCTGTGAATCGATTTTCACTAGCAGATATCTTCGTAGCAAGTCTCGTATCTTCAAAGTATATACATCAATATTCTTATTCCTTTTGCCATTTCATATGTTCTTCATTCGTCGCTACTTTTCATCCATCAGCATATATCCCCACCCTATGCTCCTTTATCCCTGCTTAGTTTCTCAGCTTCCCTTTTCTAGCTTGGAAGCTGACCTTATTGACACTGTTCTTGCTGTAATCTGCTCGGTCATTCCAACACCATTTTCTGCCATATCCTCACCTCACCCTGACACACATGCGCATGCGCACACGCACGCACGCATGCACGCACGCTCATGCACATTGGTACAATCCATCAGTATATAATAAACAACAATAACCAAAAATAGGCAAGTGACCCCCATTGTCACACATGCACATGCAAACCCAAAAAGAGAAGGGGAAAAAAGAAAATTTTAAAAGCATATGTGCGCATAAAGGTAAGGAAAAGAAAACCAGCACTAAACTTTAGAGCAAGCTGACTGTTGTATCTGACGTTTTGCCTTGCACATACGAATAATTGAGCTCATAAAAGTGACCAAGTAATATGGTTCCTTGCTACTCAGTCAAATTTTATTGATTAAGGAAAGTCTTGGTCCATGATCACAGTACAACTTACAAAATGACCCTTTCGTTTCTGAAATAGATTGGCACAAACATTTGGACATTGAAAATTTATGGAACTGGGGACATCACGATCATCAGAGCTAAATTCATTGTGCCATTGTTGTTGTTTTTTCCCCACAAAATGCATTAGCTGCACAGGGAATGAACTGATGATTACATGGGTTTGATTGCAATAGCTTGTTGTATAGGGGGCTAGAAGGCATGTGGCTCCTGGATTTGGTTAAAATAAAGCTCCTTAGATGGTCCAGGGTTTTGCCAAACAGAGATTCATCTGTTGAACTTTTTTGCATATGATTCCAGAAGTTTGTTGAGTTTTTTTGTTGGTATGCCATATGCCTTATTATTTGCGGGAACATTTCCTTATTAGCAGGTAAAAAGATCTCTATCTTTAATTTTGTCTAACCCTATGCAGCATTTTCGCTGGCTGTTTGAAACATCGTACATACGTTTGATACTTGGCATATGTAAACTATGCCTACTCAAGTGACAGCCATAAACGTGGCATATCCTTTCCATCATTTGGAGTCCAATTGATAACCGCTGCTAAAACTAAAGTGCCATATCCTTCCATCGTTTTGAGCCCAATGGATAACTTCTGCTAAAACAACATCCAATTTGTTAATGTTCTGGTTATAATGTGTTGATGTAATGTTTATGATTTATTAACAGTTTTACTCACACTAATATATATCTGAATTGCAGAGATGGTTAAAATGCAGATCGCCTTCAATTTCAGAATTAAAAGATGAAATTACTCTGGAAAGTGTAGTACTTCTCCTTAAATGCTTAAAGATATTGGAGAATGCGACATTTCTAAGTAAAGATAACCAGGCAAGTGTTCTCTTCATGTCAGCAAGCCTTGAGCTTGTATGGTTTTATAGTAAGCTTTTAGCTCTAGTGCAGCTGCATAACTTTCTTTTACTTTTCTTTATGCAGGACCACCTGCTTGGTATGAGGGCAAAAATAAATTCTGAACGGCTGTCCATACCTTTTGTTGGAGTAGTCATGAGTTCCATTAAAGTTTTATCAGGTCCATTATACTATTATTTATTATCCGATCCTGCCGCAGTCCCCCCCCAAAAAAAAAAGAAAAAAAAGAAAAAAAAAGAAAAAAAAAACAAAATTTGTTCTAAATAAGTATTTGTATCTAGTACTTGTTGCCGCCAATGGCTTACATGCTCTTTCATGATAGGTCTTGCTCTTCTTCAAAGGCATTCAAATACTTGCAACATGGGGAATTCAACATGTCTCGAGAAGAATGTTGATACTTTCTTTCATCATTCTTCTCAAGTTAAAATTACAGAAACAAAGAGAGGTATATTTCCATATGAGTTTTTTAAAATCTTATTGACTATTTTATATGGTTCTGTGAGAATATTTGAATTCCGTACAGCTTTGTAGTATATTAGTAACTTTTTCCATAGCAACCTGTACATTAACTGAAGAAGAATAACCCTTCCTCTTATCATTCATATCAAATATTATCCTTTTGTTTCCTTTTCCATCTAAGCTCAGCTCTTAGATTCACACGTCACTTGACTTCCAAAAATATAGCCTTTCTAAATGCTTTTCCCAACCTGGCCCATTTTGTTGATGTATGCATGTTGTCAATGCTATGTGTTTGACTTGATGGTCATATAACAGTGCTACATGTAATGGAAACATCAAATTCTTTTAGCCTTTCTAAATGCTTTTCCCAACCTGACCCATTTTGTTGATTTATGCATGTTGTCGTTGCTATGTGTTAGACTTGATGGTCATATAACAGATGCATAACTGTTGCATCTTGATAGCCACACGTACTCATGTTTTCTGAAATGTTTGAAGTGGAAAGCAAGTCACATTGAATTTCATTACTGGCCTGACCCATTTTGTTGATTTATGCATGTTGTCATTGCTATGTGTTAGACTTAATGGTCATATAACAGATGCATAACTGTTGCATCTTGATAGCCACACCTACTCATGTTTTCTGAAATGTTTGAAGTGGAAAGCAAGTTACACTTAATTTCATTACTGGAAACAGTGTGCTCCGCATTTACATTCTTGTTTTTGGATCCATTTTCGTAAAGATCATTCTTTTGCATTCTTAAAACTAGGAACATGCATGAGCTACATGTAATGAAACAACAAATTCTTTTCCATATTATTACATAAAAACCACGTAAGAGTTTACTATATATTCAGAACTTCAAAGGTCAAGAGGAATGTTATGTACTATGTAGAATAAGTGCCACTGGGTTGAACTTTTATCTTTTTGATATCTTTTATTGTATCAAGATTCTGAGTTGATGTGATTTCTTCCAAAGTCGTAATAAGCTTAAGATTCTGATCTGATTGGTTTTCTTTAGTAGACTGAAATGCTAAATCTGATGGGTCTTTATTTCACATTTATATATGAAATTTTTATTTCAGAACTTTCATAGCCGTTTTCTGACTGTACTTTCTCCGATATGATATTAAGATACACGGTGTTCACTGAAAAAAGAGATAAGAAATAATATTGTACTTTCAATTGAGTGATGTTTGGATATGAATAGATTCAATTATATTTCTTAACTGTTGAATGTAATTAGATTTTGGTAGATTTCACCATGTGGTTACATGGTGTAGAATTAATTAGAATTCCAAATATATCAAAATATTAGAAGAGATACATCTTAATTTGATTAGTCTTGTTTTTATTTTCATTACTTATATGAAATAATTTCATAGTTATCTTTCCAGGTATTCTTGTTTAGTTTTAAGTATTAACTGGTATGTCAATGTCAGCCATGCACATAAAAGGAGAAAGTGTTTTGTAGAGCACTTTGGCAACATTACATGCAAGGTTTAAGGTTTCGGTCGAAACCGGTGAGTTCCAGTTGTTTCTTACCGGTTTCAATATGAAACGTGGCCGAAAACTCGGTCTGGAAACTTGAAAAAGCTACAGAAAATAGAAGCAGAAGCAGAAACGGGACAAAAAGGTAAAATAAAAAAGAAATGGAAAAAAGGAAGAAGATGAAAAAGGAACGGAAAAAGAACTTACTTGGCATTGATATCATCTCGATGTCTCAAATTCGATTTTGTACTCATCCCACATCGCATTCTTGATCCCGCATCAAGTCAGATGCCATTTCAATCCAACAACAAAAAAGCAAAAAGCTAGCTTTTGAGAATACCAAATCAAAAAGGAAGAAAGATGATGAATTATAAGAAGAGGAGAGAGAAGAGCAATAACTTACCTGACCGAGCTTGTTGCACCGCCTATGATTAATGGATAAGAACAAAAGGCTCCCCCGCCGCCTCCAAAAATCAACCAAGAATCCCGCCGCCTCCAAAAATAAAAAAGAACGAGGACTCGAGCCATTTGTTTTGATTTAATGCGTATGTAACATACATCATGTGTCACATGTTGGAAGAGCCAAGACTCTAAGAGTGTTGCTAGTCGAATTACACATCTTGCTAAACATGTTACATTTATTTACAAGTTTGACATTTCATTTAGTTAAACAAACTTGTAAATAAATTTAAAATGTTTAACAAAATATGTAATTTGACTAGCAGCACCACTGGGATTGTGTTGATATTCACCTTACATATTTTGCTAACCGTGTTGCATTTATTTACAAGTTTGCCATTATCTTTTAGCAATGTGCGGAAAGGAATGCCAAACTTGTAAAAAATGTAATATGTTTAACAAAATGTGTAGCGTGAACATCAAAATTCTTTTAAATTATAGAATATACATATTTTTAATTTTTGATAGTATTATACATTAATACTTTAGTTAGTATTTGTTATCAGTAATACATATTCGATAGTATTTGATGGTACTTGTTTAATATTTTAGTTTTTTAAAGTATTTGATAATTCTAGATTACGTGTCACTTAGTTATTAAGTTTACTTATTTTATTAATTTAGATATTTGATGTGACCCGCAAGTGAAATAGTGATAAAATTAGGGGTTTTTAAAAGATTTGGGAAAAGGTGAGATTTTTATTGGATTTTGAATAAAGGTAACACGATAGGTTGCATCGATTCGAGAGAAAACCGCTCTCTTAGCTGAAGATTCAGGCAATGCTTAACTCTCCAAGATCTATGGTTCTATGGACTCCGAGAAGGTTTCCTTCACAAAATTTCACATAGAACCTCAAACCATTGTTGTTACCTAATAAAACATTGTTTCTGTTCAAAAATTATAGAAATTACAAAACTACATCTAAAAGCCAAAATTACAAAAAAAAGTCCCTAGTTCAGCCCCTTGCTTTGCTGCATCGCTATCGAGCCTCCTTTGCATCCTTTTGTACATATCGATCGCATCATTAATCCCCCAAAGGAGCCACCTTGTCCTCAAGATGGAAATCTGGAAACTGTTGCTGTATAAGTTCAAAAGGCTCCCAAGTTGCATCATAGTCATGGAGCCCATTAAGTGGAGCAATACCTCTCTGGTCACTACATTCTCCCGACGGACCCCCTTTACCTCTAGTGGCTCCAGGATCACCTCCATATCCTTAGTTAAAGTAGGCGGTAACATAGATGAATGCGTGTGATCTTCAATGGCTTGACTCAACTGTGATATATGGAAAATTGGGAGTATGGTGGATGTCGGTTGTAGCTTCAACCTATAAGCAACTTCTCCAATAATGGTCTCTACCTCATAGTGCCCAAAGTAGCAGGCTGTGAGCTTCTCATTATGCTTGTAGACCAATGATCTCTGGCGGCATGGCCTCAGATTCAAGTAAATCATGTCTCCCACTGCAAACTGGACTTCTCTTCTATGCCCACCCACCTTCTTCATTTTCTGTTGTGCTCTAGCCAAGTATATTTTCAAAACCTTAAGGATCCTATCCCTCTTCTCTAAGTATTGCTCAACCTGTGACACCAGTATCGAGCTATGGCTGTAGTGTATCAGATGTGGAGGATTAGGTCCATTTAAAATCTTGAAGGTGTGGTCTGTGCTGATGTATGATAGGACATGTTGTATCAATATTTTGTCCAAGCCAACTACCTCGCCCACTGCTTAGGCGTCTGACACAAAACAACACAGATATGTCTCGATATTTCTGTTGACGACCTCTATCTTGTTGTCAGTCTGTGGATGGTAGACTGTGCTCCTCTTAGGAACTGTTTCCTGCATCTTACAAAGTTCTCTCCAGAAGTGGCTCAAAAACACTCGATCTCTGTAAAAACAATGGAATCAGAAAACCCATGCAATCGTACTATCTCTGTCATGAAAGCTGTCGACACTGTCACCATGGTATGTGTGTCGAAGAGCCAAAAAATGTACGTGCTGAGGTGATCAACTACAACAAGTATCACTAAAAAACCCACGGATATCGACATCCCCTTCGATGAAGTCCATGCTAATCTACTTCCAGACCCTGTCAGGTAAAAAAGTGGTTGTACTAATCCAGTCGGAGCCAACGTCAAGTATTTGTAACACTGGCAAACGTCACAATTAGCAACCATCTGGGCGACATCTTGTTTCATCCTTGCCTAATACGGCTCTCTGGCCATTTGTCGATAAGTCTGTTGTGCCCCAGAATATCCTCCAATAGCACTGCCGTGGAACTCCTTAAAGATAAACTGAATATTAGTAGAAGTCCTAGGCAACACTAGTCGGCCATGGTATAACAACCTCTGGCCCTCTAAAGAATAGCCTGGGTATTCTGTCGATCCCTGCAACAAAGCGGTCTGTATCTTCGTTAGCCCCTCATCCACCTCAATCTCGCTCAGTAAAAGCTCCCAGTCAAGCATCACTGGCATAAATAAAGTCGACAACTGTGCCTCCTTACCTCGACACGATAGAGCGTCTGTTGATTTGTTCTCCAGACCGGCCTGTATTGGATCTCGAAATTATACACCAGGAGTTTGGATAACCACCTCTGATGATCTTTTGTTACCATGCGCTGCTCTGACAAATATTTTAGGCTCCGTTGATCTGTGCGCACAATAAACCTTTTGGCAAGTAGGGTCTCCACTTCTGCACTGCTAACACGATGACCATCAGCTTATGCTCATACAAAGATTTGAGGCAGGTCCTTAAAACCTGGCTAAAGTAAGCCATCGGCCTTTGGTTCTACGTCAACACAGCTCCTAACCCATAACCAGAGGCATCCATCTTCAACATAAACGGTCTGTTGAAATCTGAAAGAGTGAGCACTGGCACACTAGACATGGACTGTTTCAGGGCCTCAATAGCTCGGGTTGTCTCCTCTCCTCATCGAAAACTATCCTTCTTGAGTTGATCTGTAAGTGGCCAAACAATGATGCTGTATCACTTGACGAACTTTCTATAATACCATGTCAGTCCCAAGAAGTGTTGCAAAGCACACAAGGGGTTGGTCGTGGCCAGTCCAACATAGCTGCAATTTTCGATGTCTGCTGTCATCCCCTTTGTAAAGACCACATGCCCCAAATATTTCACCCTTAACTGTGTAAAGAGTCACTTCTTGTTAGCATACAGCTGATGGTCTTGCAGCTCCTATATGAGTATTTTTAGGTGTCACACATGATCTCTATGGATCAGCTATATATCAGAATGTCATCAAAGAACACCAAGATGAACTTTCTCAAGTAGGGGCGAAAGACATTGTTCATGAGGGCATGGAAGGTGGCTGGGGCATTAGTTAAGTCGAAAGGCCCGATTAAGAACTCATAGTGACCCACATGTGTCCCGAAGAATGTCTTAGGTACATCTGCTACTCGCATCCTGATCTGGTGATACCCTGATATCAAGTTGATCTTGAAGAAGACCGCTGCTCCATGTACCTCATCTAAGAGTTCATCAATCACCGAGATATGGAATTTATCATATACGGTTTTCTTGTTCAATGCTCTGTAATTTACGCAAAATCTCCTACTGACATCCGTCTTTTTCACCAACATAATTGGGTTAGAAAAAGGACTTACACTGGGCTGTATCATGCCAGCCTTGATCTTCTCCCATACCATCCTCTCGATCTCATCTTTCAGTACATAGGGGTATTGGTAGGGACTTACGCTGATGGGTGAGACTCCATCTCGCATGACAATGGCGTGCTCGTGGTCTCGTGGAGGCGGAAGGCCGTGTGGTCTGAAACACCCCCTCGAAATGAATCAAAATCTGATGCACCCTCCGTGGAAAAATCCTTCTCATTCTCCCCATCCTCAACTACTAAGCCTTGCAGCTCCACTAGAAAGCATACTCTCTGTGTCTCGATGTCCTTGGTCATGGTCTTCAAGAAAACCATAGACCGACACAAGCTTGGATCGTCTCGGAGAATGACCGTCTTTCACTCTTTCTGAAACTCCATCAGTAGCAACTTCCAATTGATTCTGGTGGCCCCCAAAGACTACAACCACCTCATGCCTTGTACTTTGCAAGTCCAATGTTAGGAAGTTCTCGACGGTTTGCACCCCCTGGAGAGTCAAAAGAAACCTGCGGCATACCCCTCTGCTGCGTTCTATCTGTCCCGTCCCCATCATCACTTCGAAACTCTCCGTGTCGACGAGCTGTAGCCTCTGCTGATCCACCATTCGGTTGGAGATAAATTATGAGTAGTCCCACTGTCAATTAGTACCATCACCTCCTGATGGAATATCCTTTTTGCCAACTTCATGGTGTGGTTCGGAGTGAACCCCACCATCGAGTTTAATGAAACATCCATGACGTCAAGTTGCTATGCTCCTGGTCCGTTATCTCCTCTGACTCAGCCTCCACTGCCGCCTCATCCTCATCCACATCATCATCACTTACTATCAGCAAATGTAGAGTGCGGTCGCCACATTGATGCCCTGGTGTACACTTATCATCGCATTTGAAGCATATGCCATTCACTCATTTGTCTCGCACCTCATCCTCAGGCATGTGTTTGAATTGCCCCACCTGACCGTGCCTCGCTGCCTTTCTCTCTGCTGGCTTGGTTCTTCTGGTAGTGCCTTATGTCTTACTGTCAGGCTACGGAAAGTAGATCTGCTCCATGCTCTCTTGACTCGTCACTTCTCTGTGAGTCGATTCTCTACTATCTGTGCTAACTCCATTTTGCCCAATGGCCCTCTAGGTCGCTGTATGCGCACCTCAGTCCAAATGTTAGCATTGAGACCTTTTATGAAACTTCCCTCCAAGGACCCCTCCGACAATCCCCAAACAGTGCCTGATAGCATTTCAAACTTTTTGATGCACTCCCTTATGGCCCCATTCTGTCTAAAGGCAAAGAGTTCATGAACCTGAGTGTTACGAAATTTGTGAAGCAGACAGTCCTTAAATTCTTTCCATAAACACACATGTCATCTCTTCTCTCTCCACCGATGACTTGATAAGGCTTTCCCCTCCAAACATATCCCAATTGCCCTCAGTTTCTTTGCTTATGTAAGGTGAGTCACTTCAAAGTATATCTCTGTCGGGTAGATCTACCTATAAGGGTCATCTCCTTCAAATATCAGCATCTTTAATTTTTCGACTCTGCTGTATGTATTGAAATCCCCTTGAGCTGCTCTTACTTGGTATTGGTCATAATAGTACTGCCTGTACGAGCCCCGTGGTGCATCAAAGTCTCAAAATCTGCTTCCCTCTTCTCCATCGTTGTCCTTCCAACCACCATCTCTCTAATCGGACCCTCCATCATATGCATAATCCGAAACATCATCCCCGTATTTGTCAAGCTTCTCGTAGTCCCAAACTGGTCGCCGACGTCTCTTTGTAGCAAACCAAGGGCCATGTGGCCCTGAAGGTCTTCCCGGGTCAACACCAGGCTCTGTGGGCTCTCTCAAGTAGTCGTTGGGGTCTCGACGTGCCCCCGATGGCTGCAGGGCACCGGGCGATCCAACCATGGTTTGGTATGCCCATAGCGGGCAGCCAAGGGTCGGCAGGGCCCTGGCGAGCATTGTCGAGGGTCGGTAGGGCCATGGCCAGGAAGTCGTCGGGCTTCGGGCGACCTGTTGGGGATTGCATGCCCTTCCTCCCAGGGGCTGCGAGGCCTTGGGTGAGGGTGGCGGGGCTCCCTGCCCCTTGTGAGATCTTCTTCAGCCTCTTCGAGATCCTTCTCCACGTAGGTTAGAAGATTTCTTCAACCTTCTCATTCTCTTTCGATAAAGAACGCACCTTTTGCATCTGATCCGAGCGGTTTTTCTCGTCTCTGCTTAGATTTGAATCCTTTGCGTTTGACAACACTTCTATTTGTTGCGAGATCTGTTGGTTTGCTTGCATGATGGTTTCCAATGTCACGTTCATCCTTACTTTCGATGCCCTCAATTTGAATCTGATTGAGGCTATCGATGATCTAATCTCATCCACCAATTTCTTCAATTCTTCCATCTCGCTCTCGTATTTTTTCTTTCAAAGCTTCAAGCTTTTTCGTTGTCGTTGTCGTTGTCATTGATGCCAAGATTGAGTGTTATGATACCAATTTGATGTGATCCACTAGAGAAATAAAGATAAAATTAAGATTTTTGTAGAATATTTGGGAAAAGGTGAGATTTTTATTAGATTTTGAATAAATGTAACAAGATGGGTGGCCTCGATTCGAAAAGAGGCCGCTCTCCTACCTTTAGATTCGTGAGCAAAACTTAATTCTCCAAGATTTAGTATTCTATGGACTCCTAGAAGGTTTTCTTCACAAAATTCCACATAGATCCTCTAACCATAACCGCAACCTAATAAAACACTGTTTCTGTCCACAGAGATTACAGAGATTACAAAATTACCACTAAAGGCCAAAATTACGAAAATGCCCCTGTTGAGCTCCTTGCTTTGCCGCACTGGTATCAAGCCTCCTTTGCCACGTTTGGTACGTCATGATCGCATCAATGTTCTTGTATTTGATTGGTATTTGTAATGTTTAGAAAAACTACCGAAACTGTCGATACTGATGAAACGAAACTCTGAACCCACCGAAACAGCGAAACCTAACCGAAACCTAAAATTCTCGGAAGGCCGAAACCGAAATCGAGGCCGAGACATCTAACCTTGGTTACTTGTAATGTTGGTGATGATTATAAACTTCACTAAAAAAGAGTCTTTGAATTTTATTTTTGGAAATAATGAAAACATTATTGTTAACTTAAAAGAGAAGTAATTTCATCTAAATGAAAAATATGATTTGAGGAAAGTTGTCGGGTGCTTGTCTAGAGAAGAAGAAACATAAATCACCTATAAGATTACAATCTATTTACAATTGAGGTTGGATTTTCAATTAAGATGTCATCTAAGTACATAATTAAAAATCTAAAATTTAAATTCCTACATATATATTTAGATAATTATATTATACACTTAGAAAATAATTTCTTATAAGTCAACAATCCAAATAACCGTGTTTGTAAATAATGCTTCTAATGTTATTTTAAAAAAATAGCCAATCCCGAATTGGTCAAAGACTCAAAATTGACTTGGAATCATCATTTTTCAATTCAACTGGTGCTCTTAATTGTAGTATATGTTTTTGTGTGTGTGTGTGTGGGGGGGGGGGTGGGTGTGTGTGTGTGTGTGTGTGGGCGCACGCGCGCGTCTGTGCAAAGCTCTTACAGTGTTTTCTTTTTAGAGTACTTGTATATACTGTAGTTTTCAGATTGCTCTTCTCTGGTGCTGGTGCTGTAGGCATAAGGTGACTAGAATCTGATGTGTAAGATGTGCCTCTAAAGGTAATTATTGATTGTAGTTGCCAGATTAACACCCATTTTATTACTCTCTGTTGCTGGAGCTGAAATATGATCGGCAAGATGTGTCTTTAAGAGTACTCATAGATTGGAGTCTTAACATGAATGAAATTTTGGGAATTGTGATTTGTATTGTTTCCAATTGCATTTGTTTCAAATATAATAATTTTGTATAATGTTACATTTATGACTTTGTTAATTGTAATGGCCAATGCTTTACAGTTTTGCATGCGAAGTTTGTGCTGCAAAGCACAATAGGAATTTTATCTTTACCATTATATTTGTTCTTTTCAATCTCTGCGAATAAAGCAGCATTTTGGCAGGAAACGTTGCATGTGATGGCATTGAGGGCTCGAGAAAGAGAAATAAAACATGTCACGAACGTCAAAAGTTGTCTCCTTCCCTGTCTGAATTATCTGATTCTGGTCCTGAAATGATTGGTTCACTTGGCTGCGAACCTATTTCTGTAAAGAACAAAGCTGAGCGTAATGGATCCGATATATGCGACGGGGCATCAAAAGGTTCAAATGGAGACAACTACATTAGTAGTTTAGTACTAATTTTCTAAAGTTGAGTGTAAATGCTAATGCTTTCAAAATGAATTTAAATACAGACCAATCTACAAACCGTTTCAACGCTGTTTCTGATAACTCTGGTAAACATGAACGGGGACGGGTTTTCATAAGAGCTACCGGTTTAGAAACAAATTCTTGCAGACAGTCTAAAAGAACACACATATCTGAAGATGCTAAGGATGAATGTATAACCGAAAGCTATGATCCATTTGCATTTGATGAAGGTGAGTTTGAACCCTCAAAATGGGATAAATTGGCAAGAAAGAAGGAAACCCCTAATACCATTCGGAGTACAGTAACCAGTAACGAGCGGTCAAAGGCTTCTGATGACTTTGGTATAGGCACAGACCCAATCTTAAGTCAGCCAACTGAGGGAGACAGTCAGAAATCTTGGGAAGACGATTGCACGGTAGTAGGTCCGGATGATTCGAATCTTCTGGAGGACTGCCTTCTAGCATCAGTCAAGGTATTATACTGTTCATATTGTTCTCACCAATTCATTTTACTATCACAGACATATACTAGTTTACTATGTAGATTCTTTCAAACCATGTGCTGCCGTGTATGCTGTATAAAACAGTTGCACTGGGATGCGAATCGGTGCCATGTGAGATCATTTCCCGAAACTTAATGATTGTCTGAAGCTACGTCTTTCCATGAATGCGCTTATATTTGTGTTTATCCCTTGTGGTGCTGATGCAGCATGACCCTTATTGTTGCTACATTATGATTTTGATATACTTACAGTCAAACATTATCACTTCATTCATCCTGCTGTAAAAATATGAATGATCTTTTTCTTTGCTTACATGATCATTGATTTTTTCAGCTAAGTCAGTCAAGCTTATATATTTCGTGTTCTGAAGCATGAACCATTTCCTCATTAGCTACATTATGATTTTCATGGTGTTTTTAGAGGGGTTTTCTCTTTTTTTCTTTTTTGTCACTTGTAAGCAGTATTTTTGTTTTGTTTTTTATGATGAACAAAAAGAACTCTTTTTGTGAAATTGGGTACTAAGGTTCGGGTTTGAAGATGAGGTTGATGGAGAACAAAGGGGTAATGATGAACAATACGGTTGTATTTTTGTGTTTGCTGTAAACAGATGACGAAACCAGAGGGGTTTTTTATTTTTGATTTTTTTGAAGTTTTTAAAACTAACCACAACACTAATCTAATGAAAAGATACGAAAGACAAAATCATGGAGTTGATAGGAAAAAAATTTAGGATTTCGGCTCTGAAACTAATTTGATGCGAAACGGAAGAAAAAAAATTACGTTGAGAGAAATTAGGGAAGAATTACCTAGTGATTTGATAAGATTTTAAGCTTCGCGCCTAGGTGATTAGATGCTCATTGACTCCAATGCTTCCCATGTGAAGATTTTTCAGACTTCACGTCTAGACTACAATGCCCACTCCCACACTACTCATACTTAGGATTTCAAGTGTCAAACAAGTTACTCAAACTTTTATTCAATATTCCTTCATGATAAAAATTGAAATATAAGGCCATATATACCGACAAAACAAAGATTAATTTGACTCATATTGAATCTCCTAAATAGACTTAAATAAAGACTCCTAAATAAAATAAAAGAGTTCCTTAGAACATGAAAGTTATAAAAACATAAATTCCTTTGAAAGGGAAACTTAAAAAAAAAAGACTCATCCCAAAGTCTGTAGCAGCCATCTATAATAACACCCTCATATGATGTGGAAATTATGAGTCCATTTTTCTGGAATATCTATATGTGAACTGATTATTCTCAACTTGGCAGGTCCTTATGAATTTGACAAATGACAATCCCATTGGGTGTCAGCAGATTGCTTCTAGTGGTGGTTTGGACACAATGGTGTCCTTGATCATTAGTCATTTCCCGTCTTATGATTTGTGCTCGCCTCTGCATAAGGAATTGAAGCAAGATGCGACATCTTCAAACCAAAGTACAATTTCTGGTCATATGGACAACACACATCTAACTGATCATGGTCTGGATTTCCTTGTTGCGATTTTGGGCTTGTTAGTGAACCTTGTGGAGAAGGATAGCCAAAACAGGTTATTTCTCTTCTTGTTTCTAATTTTATTTTTTGAATTTTTGTTCCCCAATAGACTAAATGATTTCTTATTCTAACTATATTGTATTTCCTAATTACTGGATGTATCATTTCGGAAACGGTTATGTCGATACTTTACGATTATTGTACCCTTTTTTAGATTGTATTGTTTAATCCCTCCAGAGTCTTCGAAAATGTCCAACACTGTCCATATACAAACTCTTTTTGAACCGTCATCTTTGATCTCTGTTTATAGTCTGGTGGTCCTAGAATTGCACTGAGACTTGCCTCATTGATTTCAACCATTTTTTACTGTTTTTGTTACAAATTTTTATACTTACATATTAAATACAAACTTTTAGTTTCTATCACTTCCAATCAGGAATACAACGCACATGTTGCCACCCTCTAGAAGTGGAGAACTACTTTGACGCCCACTCGACTTTCTTTCTACTTAATATGATTTTTGTATTGGCCATAGATATAACTATATATTTGTTTTCCCGAGAGGCTTGAAGTTTCTAGCTTAGCTTTACGTATAGTATTTCATGATTCATTTTTTTTGAGATTTCCAAGATTTTATCGAAGCACATAAATTTTACGCCTCCCCAATTTAGTGAAACATTTAAATATACTGTTGTTGTCAGTACTGCAATGAACTAGCAGAATCTCTGGAGCCTGGATTTGCTATGCATGATACTTGAATATAGTATCTGTAGTTGCTAAGAAGTTTTTTATTCTGTTTGTTGTCTATTGCAGCTTCTCAAAGTTCAGTATTTTCTGTTGCTTTCTGGGTTCTGGAGACTGTTGCACCAAATTGGTGACACATCCCTACTTTAGTTGGGAATAGTTAACTGCCAAACTTCTGTGAATGCTAATTGAGCTACCAGTGTGAAAGTATCATGTCTAAACAGACATTGCCAGTTGAAAATTTGCACATGCAACCCCACATGATATTTATGCTTTCTTCCTTTTTTTTTTCATTTGTTCTGTTGGCACTTCATATTAATACTCCATTGGATTAATCATTGCAGAATGAGTAACCGTAGATTTCTGGTAGCTTACATATGCAGTTAACTGGAAGTTCTTCTGCAGATCACGTCTTGCATCAGCTCGAGTTTCAGTGGAGGGACCAAGAATATCAGAGATCCAAGAGAAGTACAGAGATGCAATTCCATTATTGTGCTCCATCTTTTTAGCAAATCAACGAGCAGGGGAGGTTGCTGGAGAGGGAAAGCTTTTACTTTGCGTAAGTATATGGTACTTGCAGAATTTACTATGATTGTCTTGATGACATTCCTGCATTGTTTCTATTTTGCATTCATGTCACTATTATCATCTTAAGCTGTTATCTCATCCTACGCACAAACACTTCTGTCCTTAAGATTGTATGGTGTTTGAAACGTGATGGACACGTGCGTTGTACTGTATTTTTCAGAATATTTCGTGTGTCAGCATGTCATGCCCATGTCGACATGCATGTTCTGTGCTACATGGATCTCATCAAAGTGCTATTGCAAGGATCTCTATTTCGAAGGCATCATTAATTGCACCTTTTTCCTTGTGTGAATCCTTTGATGTAATGTTTCTTTTAAAGCATTTAGTGTCTGCATTGGAATTGCACACATCCAAGATGGCAGGAACATGTATACATAGGATTTATGTTGGATACAACATATGTTTGGGTTGTATCGAGTCCAAATTGGTGTACCTATGTTGGAACTATAGTTGAGATGCTAGAACATAAAATGATGGGTTTCTGTTGGATGTCTGGTAAGTATCAGGTTTTATCGAATTAAACTATTGTTGGTTATGGGTCAAACAATTGCCGGAATCGTTGGCATTAGGATTTTGGAAGTTTAGTTAATGGAATGTTATCAGCGAGGACACTGAAGAAGTATTACTAGGAGGAGTTGGAAACATCTCGGACTCGGACTTAATGGAATTAAAAATGGGACATCCGCTTAGATCCACTCTGTTAAAAATTATATGGAGTGAAAATTTGGACTGTTTTATGTTCGTTTCTTTCCTATGCATCAAGTAGCCACGAAATGGATGACAGAGAGAGTGAGTTATTTAGTTCAACAGTCTAGTGTGTTCCATGCCCAACATAAATTGGTGCCTGAGGGTATCAGAGCCATCACGTTTAAGGCCAGTTGATGGACATGGAGAAAACATACATGTATTAGTTTATTGTTTCTAGGCCCTTTAAATGATTTAAATCACATTAAATGATACATATCTTCTGTTTGATTTGCGTTCCATGTACTTTCAGGGTGATAACAACTATATACGTGAGGGCCGTCGTGGCAATATAAATTATATTGAATGTCACAGATGTTTTATTTGATTTGCATTACTTTTGCTTTTAAAGCGATCAGAACTATAAACATAGAGTGCCTCTAGGCCTAGCCAAGATGATACGGGTTAGACATCTGTTAAGGGAATTCCTGGGTTCAAGTCTAACCTGACACTTCGATAGTCACGGTGATAAGGGTTAGAAATTTGTTGAGGGAATTCATAGCTTCAAGTCTGACCTGACCCTTCATCAATTTATGTTAGCCTCAACACATTCTATACTGTTGAACTAAATAAATGATGCACTATTTCGGGCGTCTATTTTGTGACTATTATGTAGGGGGGAAGAAAACGAGGCGTCTAAAGTGTCTAAATTTATAGTTTTCGGCAATCCTTATGATGTAGATCAATTTATCAAAATGGATCGTCAAACTGGATAATTTTCAACATGTAGGATCTGGCTTCAAATCCTCTTAGGAAGAGCCTATTATGTATTTATTTAAGCAAGTGTTTTTATGACACTGGTTCTTCAAAATAAGTTGTATGTGGACTCTATGGCAGTCCATCCCATTGATGATTCAAACCGTTCATCTTGATCTACATACTCAAACTAGTTCTTCAAAATAAGTTGTATGTGAACTCTATGGCAGTCCATCCCATTGATGATTCAAACCATGTATCTTGATCTACATACTCAAACTAGTTTAATAATATGAGATATACTGATTCCAAGCCTTCTCCCATGTGCATCTAATGATGGTAAGATATACACTTATAGTTATCAATAATTGATGTCATTTGATAGAGGGATAGAAAAGCTTGAAACTGTTTGATCTCCTATTGTTAGGGTAATTTAGACATGTGGTTCAAGGTGTACATTTTGGATCATCCATGAAACTCCCCTCCATGGAGTTCTCACGAAACATTCCTTATAGGATCAATTTCTTCTTCTTTTATATGTTCATGTTCATTTACATATGCATATTTACAAACATAAACATACATATCTATTATAAAATCGAGGGATGCTTTTGAACGGGGTTGCTGAATATGACAAACAGATGGGTAGAAAGACGGCTGGGATCCTGAGGAATCAAAGGTTACGGGAGTTTGAAAATTTTTTGGGGGAAAACCCTAAAATTTTCAAGTGAACTGAATCGGGAGAGAACTAAATTTTAAGTGAACTAAAATTTTAAATTTTGGAAGAACTAAATTTTTAGGGGAACTAAATTCTATGAGA
Source organism: Scilla litardierei (assembly GCA_030789695.1). NCBI lineage: Eukaryota > Viridiplantae > Streptophyta > Magnoliopsida > Asparagales > Asparagaceae > Scilla > Scilla litardierei. The sequence goes on from CM061142.1 coordinate 819,446,017, forward strand.
TAACTAAATTTTAATTTATAATTTTGGAAGGAACTAAATCAGGAGGGAACTAAATTTTGGGGAACTAAAATTTTAAAATAGGGGACCCCGAGAACCGCCCCCTCCAAACAGTGAGAAGCATGCCAATGAATCCCGGAACCTGGAGATAATAACTGAAGAAGCGGAAGGGCTTGGGGATAGAGTCAGGTGGAGAGATAATCTGAATCAGAAGGGGCGAGTGGTCACTGGTACCAGGAGGAAGATATGAAGCGAATGCATTGGGGAGGAGGGAAGTCCAGGCCACGGTAACAAGGACCCTGTCCAACCGACAAGAGATGCGAGAGTCGCCAGACGAATTGTTGCTCCAACTAAGGTGATCTCCCACACACCGCATGTCATCCAATCCGCACCCATCAATGCAACCATTGAAGTCATCAAGAAGCCTAGGTAGAAGGGGGCGGCCACCAACCTTTTCATCAATAAACCTGGTGACATTGAAATCTCCCAATACCGCCCAAGGGCCGCCACTAAGAGTCCTCGAGAAGAGAGTCCCACAGAGCAACCCGCTCTGAAGCCAGGTTGTGGCCATAGACGAAAGAAATGTGAATGGACAACCCCCCTCCATTCAGTCAGGAAAGCGTGATGTGCTTTGCCGATGAGGAAAGGACGGTACAAGCCCAGATAACCGGGTCAGTCATAACTCAAACCCTCCCCTTCGCAGAGTGCGAATAATTGTGGAAGGAAACCCACCCTTTGGGGCAGCAAGAGGCCACAATATCACTATTTGGGTCCAAAATCTTGGTCTCAAAAGGCCAACAATGGCAGCCTTGTGCTTATTTATGAGATGCTTCACATCCCGCCTACGAGCTTTCGAATTCAGGCCCCTCACATTCCATCCCAGAACCGACATAATCAACCGATGGTGGGGGTTTGGCTCCTAGTCGTCGCACGGGAGGGGGCCGAACCTTCCGCGTTAGTTCTCTTCTTGTTCTTCCCAGATTTGACCGGGACGACGTAAGCAGGATTGGGGATAGTGGCCGGGTCGGGGCAATCAGCCCGAGGAGCGGGGGTGCCACGCGTCGGGACCGCCCGAACCGGGCTGAGGGGAGGAAAGTCCGAAACATTGTCCAAAAACCTCCCGGGGCACGGATCTATCACATGGCTGATATGAGGCCGCTCCTCGACGATACCAAGCAGAGGAACCGTAGCCATCGGCCCACAAGAGACAGTGGCAACCGACCGTGCCGCACCAGAAGGGATCCCTACCGCAGGCGACGGAGCATCGACAGACCCACAAGAAGTAGGCGGGCTAGAGATTGAGACAGTCCTAGGAAGAATCTGCTGAGGGTGCGGCAGCCCACCTGAGGAAGCAGCAGCACGCCGATGATACTACTGGGGAAGAGGGAGCCCGCCAGAGGGTGCGGTAGCCCGCCGATCATTCACGGCGGGGGAAAAACCTGCCAGAGGGACCCAAAGATGGAGACTGGGGCGCAGCAGAAGTGGAGGCCGATGTCGTACCTTCAGTAGACGAGGAGGAACAAGGGGCGAGAGAGGAAGCAAAAGCAGCACAGTCAAGCATGACGGCAATATCCTCCAGCTCATCATCAGAGGCCAAGAGTTTGTCCCCCTCCGGAGAGAAACTAGCGGGGCAGGAGACATCAGGGAGAGCGGCCGTATTAGAGGGGGGCAGGGATGGACCAGGAACCGGGGGGGCAGAGGATCCGGGTCTTGAAGTAGAGGGGGGACATGAGCAACTGCTGATGGCGATGGCTGAGCAGCCCCAGACGAAGAAGTAAGTAGGCAGCCCTGGATTGCGGCCGGTGGGCGTGACGGAGAGGTACACTGAAGGAGGTCACGGCCAAAGCAATTGCAGTGCGAGCAAAGAGGCGGGATGCGCTCATATTCCACGCTAACCGGAATGACCGACCCATCGGCGAGTCACGCAGAGATAGAAATAGGGAACGCCGAGGTAGCATCGACCTCAACGAAACAACGAGCGAAGGAGAGTCGCGAGGTGTTAGCCGTGACGGCGTCAGTGAATAGGGGACGACCTACCGCACTAGACAATTTGCCGAGAATGGCAGTGGACCAAAACTGCAAGGGAAGCTGGGGAAACCTGACCCAGAGCGGAACAGACGACAGGAGGTCACGGTCGAGGCCAATGTGAGGAGTCCAACGCCTCAAGACAAGGAGACATCCATCCAGAAGCCAGGGCCCACCATGGAGAACGTCGGCGCAATCCGCATCAGAGCTGAACTGGAAGAAGAAGCCGTTTTCCTTGGAGTGGAGCTGGACCTCGGCTGATGTCTTCCAAGTCCTAGCCATCCAAGACTTGAGATGCCCGTAGTAAGGACGTGGGCCTACGAAGTATCCCACGAGGGTGTGCACCCACCTGCTCGAAGCCAGAGCAATGTCAGCCGGTAGGATGTCCACAAAAATTCCGTCACCGACGAGGGAGGGGGGGAATTTCAGGGAGAGATTAGGTGTAGCAGGGGGTCGGGGAGTACAGATAGCACTGAAGGAGGTAGTCGACGCATAAGAGGAGCGTGGAATGGACGGCGCCGACGACACAGGCAATTTGCCAAACAAATGGTGTGCAGAAGGTCCCGACGAAGTAGAAGTCCGGCCACCGCCCAGCCTAGGCCCCGACGGAGGGCGAGCCCCAGGACGATGACCACCCCGCCCGGTGGCGCGGCCCCCACCCCTAGCAGCAAAGTCGCCGCCATCAGCACGCGAAGAGAATGGGCCCAAGATCGACTCCTGCCTTCAGCGACCCACAACAGGGATCCACGGCAGTTCAGCGTCGCTACCAACAGGGGGGATGACGGGGGGGGTGACAGAACCGCCCAAACCCACAACAGGCGCCGGAGGAGGAATCGGGGCCGATCGATGGGGATCAGGGGGAGCCCGCAAGACGATGGGGGAAGCACAGAACTCGAAGAAGCCACCGCAGAGCCCTCACGAAGCACAGGAGAGATAGCAAGCGGGGCAACAGGCACCGATGGGGAAGCAAGCGGGGCAACAGGCGCCGGTGGGGAAGCAAGCGGCGCAACAGGCGCCGGAGGAGAAGCAAGCGGGGCAACAGGCGCCGGAGGGGAAGCAGTCGGGGCCGATCGCTGGGGATCAGGGGGAGCTCGCAGACCGAAGGGGGAAGTACAGAACTCGAAGGAGACACCGCTGAGACCACTCGAAGCACAAGAGAGATCGATTCTCACGGAACTCCCCCGCCAGGGCAGCGACCAGGCCCATCAGAGGGGGAGGGGCCCGAGAGGCAATGGGGGGAGAGGGGAGCTTAGGAGGGAGGACGGGCGGAAAAGGCAGTGGAGGGGGAAGGGGGAGGGAGAGCCACCAGACAAACGCCGGAGCCCCCACGCAAAGGCGGCGCATCAAGGATCGCCAGACCAAAACCCTAGCTAAGAGGAAAGGGGAAAAAAGATATACTATGCTTTATATATATATGAGAATAATGGCTATCATACGTCATATGAGAGCCTCTCTCATACGTCCTCTCACATAAAGCACCCAAGTACAACCAAGTACAAGCCCATGTACTTGGATGCTTTATGTGAGAGGGCGTATGAGAGAGGCTCTCATATGGCGTATGATAGCCATTATTCTATATATATATGAGAATAATGTAGAAAAGGTGGCAACTGATCTAATAGATCAGGTGTCAAAACACAAAAAGATGGAAAGTACAAGCCCCACATGGGCTTCCACATGGGCTTGTACTTTCTGTGGGCCCGCCTTTTTGTGTCTTGCACCTGATCTACATGATTATATATATATGAGGAATATGGAGATGTGCTGACAGCACATGATCGGATTTCCTGTGCTGTCAGCGATTTGGGGGACTAAAAAGTTTTTTTATTTTTTATTTTTGCAATATGTTCTACAACTTGTTGGCTATCCCCCACCAATTTTCAAGTGAATCTAACATTTTAATATTTTTTGAGCATTCATCCGTGCATTTCAAAAAGACTGCTTAAGCTCTAAAACTGTCAACACAATCTTTTTGAAATGCATGGATGGAGGCTCAAAAATAAAAACTTTTTGACCCCCAAAACACTGACAGTACATAAAAATTTCATGCGCTGTCAACACACATCCATATATATATATATATATATATATATATATATATATATATATATAATTTATATACACTTATGTTTCTTACTAAGCAAATTGAAGTTTTATTTATGATTTTAATTTCTATTTTATATTACTTCATATTTATACATGAGATATTAAGTTATAAATATACATTTATAGGATGAAAAAGATGGGATAATGTTTCAATCAATTAGCTTTTAAGAATAGTTATGTATGTATATGTAGATGCCCACCTTGTCAAATTAGACAAGAAAATAGGCGGGACTTTTTTCCTCTCCCAAATGAGGTATTAGCTCATACCCCTCATTTCCTATTTTTACCTATTGTTACCTGTTTTTATACTCACACTAAGAATGTGTGTTAGTTGCCGTGTCATAAGAAGATGTTTCCTCATCTGATGGTCAAAAAGTTCATTCTTTATTATTTATGATCGACACCGTTCATGTTGATCAATGTTTTAAAACATAATAAGTTAAAACTTCCTTATTGTTTGCATATGCATGGATTGTTGACAACTTAAGGGTGTGTTTGGTTTGAAGGAAAAGGAAAAAAAAGGGAAAGAAAGTTAGAAGGAAATCTATTTTCCATTGTTTGGTTAGAAAAGAAAGCAAAATGAAAATTAAAAGGAATGAAAATGAGAGAAAATTATACATTACAATTTTCTTTCTAATTTTCCCTCCCAGCCCCTAGGGAAAATGAGATAGACATACAAATTTAAATTGGGGACTTCTTTGAAGAGAAAAAGTTTGCAAGCCACCAAGCTAACTGAAAATTATTGTTTTTCAATACATTTTTCTATTTAACTTTCCCAACAACCAAACATCAAAATTGTGTTTCTTTCACTTTCTTTTTCTTTTTCTTTCACTTTCCTTTTCTTTTTCTTTTTCTTTCTTTTATTTTACCCTAAACCAAACGCGCCCTAAAGGTTTTAAGGAAAAGAATTTTTTCCATTCCTAGATCAATGAGCGAAGAGCATCTGGTTTGTTATTTCTTATATTTGGGTTTTAGATATGAAGTTCGTGAATAGTGTTGATCATTCTAGAACAAAAAGTGGAGAATATACTTTTTGATGATTATAGAATGAAATTTCCTCTTTTGACGGTGCATGTGGTCCACGTGCCTCTTGGTGTTGTCAAGGTGATTATGACGATAAGTTTGTTGTAGTCTATTTCATGGTGCTCTTTAGAAAAATTTCTAGGTTTTTGCGACACATTGTCATTTTCCCTTAGCAGTAGTTCTCTCATATCTCTTGCCTTGAGGTTCAACATCTCTTCCTTTGGTATTATTGCTTCAATGGCTTTGATTGTTTTTGCTAAGATGGTAGAAACAATGTTGCGCTTCTTGATGCGCCGACTGCTACCTTTCTGATCAATTTTGTTCGGCGTGACAGTCCTATTCTTCTTTGAAATCTCTTTATTGCTTCGATTTATATAGCATGATTTTCCTTTAAGTTGCGTGCTTTTTCCACAACCTCAATTTTGTTTGCAACTTCTAATATACCCACAACGTCAATGGAATCAAACTCATCTCTTCGTAGGTCCCACGTTTTCATCTCTCATTGAGAATGTTTTGCAAACCACCATCAAAGAAGATTTGTGTGCACATGCACCAAATCATCTGCTCGTTGTGTAGTCATTATGTTCCTCTTTACATGCTCCAATTTTGCCCGCAACATGGAGAGAAACAAGGATGCCGAGTAATTTAATTGTATATCTTGGAAATGGGAGCAAAAGTATCACGAACCACGCACTACACTTTGGGATCCATGCCGCCTCTGTCATGCAAGGGATCATGTTCTGCAAATTCATTGTATATCACAAAAAATTTGGCACATTGTGTGTTGACCACTTGCCACCTCTCGAAATTTGGAAAATACTTTTTAAATTTAGCTTATTCAATAGATATTTCTGCATCCTTGTGTGGGATGATTCTATTTGGTGCTTCATTAAATCATTGTGCTACTATGAAACCTACGAAGCAAATCGTAGTATCATATCATTATCATATTAAAGTAGTCAACTAATAAAATATAAAAGATTAGTTTGTATCTGCCTTGGATTTAGTGAGTACCCCGAGCATTGTGATTGGGTGTTGCTGTTGCTCCATTGATACTCTGGGTGCACCACTATATGAAATGACAGTTTTCGTCGTCTATTGTGCTTTCTTTCTATTAACTAGCAGCCTTTACCTTTTCGATCCTGCTATCCCATTTATTGTACACTATACGAGGGTTGGTTTGTTCGTGTTGACGGATCAAAGCACATAATATATTGGCTTAGTGAATGAAATGATATAATCTATTTATCCCACTAAATGTCACCTAAAATATTTTGCCTTGCAAATTGTGCCTTTCCCGCATCATCTTCTTTATATTAACTCCATCCCTCACTCATAGCCAAATCAACAAGGCCACACTTTATCTCTTTGAACTGCCTCCACATAACAATAACCAAAGCAAATCTTGTTTCCGCAATTACAAGCATCTTCAACTTCACATGATTTAAACATAGACAACTTCATTGATTGGTTAACGGTTAAACTTTTGGAGGAATATGTAGGTCAACTAACCAAAGAGGAATTTTCTCCTTAGCTAGCATCAAAAAGTTCACTCCCTCTGTTTTTGCAATGATCGGAACCGTTTATTTTGATCATCATATTCTAAAAACTCAAAACACCAAAAACCTAGTGAAAACCTAAGGGGGTTTGCTCGTTCATCCACTTGTCAAAAAAATTTAACATTGCGAAACTGTTAAATTTGCGATGTAATGGTAGCAGTTGATATCTGAAGTTTTAGTATTAACAAGCCATCATTTTATGTTACACAAAAGATTGTTTTCGTTTCCATTTTATTTTGAATAGCGGCCTTGGCTGAAAGATATGTTTGCTGCATTGACTTGGAGATCTCGATGCTGTCTACATCTGAACCTTTCATACTCTACAGTGGTAGTAGCCTGATGACATGGGATGTCCTTTTTTTATGTTTGTGTTTGTATCTTTATTTTTTTCTAAGACAATTGCATTTTAGTTGCATGATCCATGAATGCCACATTATTTTGTGCGATCTACCTTTTTTCTTAGTCATTGAATCTCTCTCCCTAAGCCTTTTTTCATGTCCATTGAATCTCTCTCCCCATATGAGATTCATAAATACAGTAATATATTAGCTCGAGCTGACTTGTTTATAACAGGATGATGAAGATTTGGTTGAAGGGCAGCAAGAGGCTGAAATGATGATTGTTGAGGCTTACACAGCTCTGCTTCTTGCATTTTTGTCAACTGAAAGGTATCTTTGAATTTGTTGTTCTATATTCCAACCTTTTATCATGTCATATGACTAACGTGCTCCATAATTGCTGCCTATAGTGCTAATGTGCGTGAAGCCATTGCCAGCCGCTTACCAAATCACAATCTGGAAGCTCTTGTGCCCGTATTGGAACGATTTGTGGTAGGTTGTCATAATGATACATCTATGATTTAGATATCTCAGTTGTGTTTCTGCATTGTATGTACATTACATAGTTTCTTAGGTACATTATATAATTTCTTCAGTAGGGTCACACATGGTAATTAAGTATTGCCGGGCTCCCACAGTCATCGTTGCTCCTCACTGTGCTGGTGAGAGGGGGGAGACAGAGAGACAAGAAAAACAGACAGAGAGATTTCGAGTGAGAGATGAAAAATTCTTTTGATTTAAATCAAATGGATCCGGTTGAACCCATTACCCATCAATTTATTAAACCCGTTTCATTTTTATCTAAAATAAAACGAACATTTTTTGGGGGTCTGGATCTGGTCCCATATATGAAGCGGGCGGTTTTGGTGTTGAACCCTTGAGATACATCTCTGACACCGTGTCCCGTGTGTTTCGACGTGTGTCATTGTCCCAACCCATGCTATAGGCGTTAGGTTTTTAAGAAGGAAAAAAAAAATCTAATGTGTTTACCAATGTAGCTAGGGATAAATATAACAGTCGTAAGTAGGGAATGGTAATGGGAATCTCGTCGATTAATATTATACCATCAACATGCAACTATATGGCACTGGTACATTTGAGGTTTGGACCTATCAAATTCCATTGATATTGTTAACTTTGACCTTGCAAAGAAACGCATGAATATCATCTCAATGTATGCATGCATAACCCGTGTTTATGTTCAGTCAAAACAAGAGGTTGCTTATTTGGCAAGGGTCAGTTGAACACATCCATCGTGACCACCCACCCAGATGCTGCAATGCCAACACCTCTGGAGGAATCAAACCAAATTATACTCACAAATCAACCCGGTCATGCATCAAAAAATTTGTTGTTTGAAAAATAAGCAAGTGCTTCGACCAACCACCTTTCGACAACTTAGCGTGGTCAGTTTAGGTTGTCAATTGCTTATGCAAATAACTATTCCTTAAAGATGCCCTGATTTAATTTATACCAATTTAGGCGATATTGGTTGATGACAACGTTTGGTGAATAAAACTGTTGACTAGTTCTGCACTATTTCAATGTCTTGAGACTTACACTGTCCCCGATTTTTGTATTGATAGGCGTTTCATTTGCAACTAAGCATGATATCGCCTGAAACACATTCCGCCGTCATGGAAGTTATTGAATCTTGTAAAGGACCTTAAAGAGAATGAAAGAAGCGTGTACAGTAGTACTATGGCTCTCCTGCTTGTTGATTTTTTTTTAACCCTACATGCCTGTGGACTGGGTAACTAACCATCTGTAATCTAATTTTTGACAAAGTCTCCTCTCATTTTCTACATTATTTTCTCCGTTATACGGTATCAGCTGTAATTTGGCTTCCTGACCAAATAATAATGTATGATACTAATCAAGTGTATTAAGGACTTGCTGGATTGTCTTCAATGTTTCTTAGGCCGATCTAATTGTAAGGATATTTGAGAATGATGCAGAATTGAAATGATATAGGCAATACACTCCTGGTGTATCTTGTGTGCTCATCTTCTCTCTCTCCTGCACAACATTTCTCTTGTAACTTATTATGTTATGTTTGTTCTGTGATGTCCTGGTTCCAATCTCTTTATTCATCGTCTGGGGTAGTGAAAATGAGAATTCAAAAATTAACAAGGATTATAACTTATCTGTATTATAATAAAATTAAATTTTAGATTTTTAATGACAGGTTATAATAGTATTTCGATAGAGCTGTTTATCCTATCGCGACGTTTCTTGGAGCTTTTATTGATATTCCTTTTAATTCAATTTTTTTATTGCTTTCTTTTTCGCATCAAGCTGAACACATCATCTTTATTATATATAAATTCATTATCGACGTATCACATTCTGTGATGATATTTTCGATATCTTTTATGTGACACACACAGATCAATAAAGATGTTATCTTTTTTGCATCAATAATTACCGAGTTGATTTACAGTTTACTCTTGAACAACTAATAAATTGTTTTGAGAGGGACTATATCTGCATCTCAAAATGAGGTGCATGGAGAGACCTTTGGCCAAAAAAAAAAGGAAAAAAATTGAAAGAACGAGAAAGGAGATGTGACTCTGAAATGATTTTCCTTGCTTTTTCTTGGGAAAATGTCACATGTATACACTTTAATTGAGGTGCATATAATCCATCTCAAATACTTAGGAAACGATTTGTTTGTAATCTTTGATACCTTTTATTGCATCTTTTATAGTAGAGTGAATTTTACCATGCTTCCTTAAAGTAAAGGGGTTAGTAGAAACCGAGGAATACTTGGGAAAAGCAAACATTCTGCTAGTGTTGGATCTTACTCCCATTCTTCCACGAAACTGATACGGCCGCACCCTCCGAGGCAGTCATGGGTCCAGACGTGACCCAAGGCGGATGGGTCACTTACTATCGGAGGCGTCGAAGGGCAGATTAGTCTTTTGTTATGTTATTTTGTTCCTAGGTTTTTCTATTTATATCTAGGGCTAGCCGTCATGAGAGGGCATGCTTATTGTGTGAAGAACATTCTAAGTGTCATTTGTGAGGGTTTTAGGCTTTGATCCGTTCATCAAAGTTAGGAGAGCGAGTTCCTCTCGAAAGGGCTCAATTTATCTTGCTATTAGATCTTGTCTTTTCTCAAAAATCCAATAAAAATCTCATCTTTTCCAATTTTTATTCCTTTTCTTCGCTGATTTTCCCTTGATACGATCCAAACCGTATCAGAAACATTCTTCAACAAATGATTGCATACTTGCTTCGAAGGATTTACTAATATCTTTGTCCTCATCTTCATTGTCATTCACATTCTCATCATCTTTATTTGAATTTGCCCCCATGTGCATATCCATCAACTCTTCTGGCTTTTTTCTTTTTAAATCTTTTTTTCTGTACTTCTTTGTCATTTCAGTACGTGTCCTTATTTCTAGATGATTCCCGTTAAATGTTCGTTAAGACGAGTTACGCCTCCATACATTTTTTTTCCACAATAATTACTTTTTGCTTGCCAATGACTCTTTGCCACTATTTTACCGCGATTCCAATCAAAACCCAAATTTTCTTCTTTATGAATTCTTCAATATATATTCAACTAACAATTTCTATATGAAAATAACATGTAATAGGCTAATTGTTTAAAACAAATAAACTGTTGTGAAGGGAAAAGTAGAGTAATAGGTATAAGGGGTTAAGAGCCCACTACTGTCACGCCCCGCTTCCCAAAAATGTGGAGGCGAGACGTGAGAAAGTCCGCACAAACTTGAAGCCGTGAAGCTCCAAGTCTGATAAGCGTAAAAAAAACACTTATTATGGCAAGTCCTTGCAAAGCGAAACGAAACAACAATGATAATAAGGAAATGAGACGACATTTCATTGAATCTCCAAATGTACATAAACAAATTACAATATCGAAGGAAAGCCACGAGGCTAAAAGGAAAAGAGTCTAAGGCCCAAACATGGCCAACAAAGTATAACATACATACAAGGGTGCCACGCACCAACAACTAACAGCAAACCTAAACAAAGAAGTGAACACGAGCGGTCTCCAAGACAGGCCCCTGGTGTCCACTCACCACCTCAGTAAACATCAGCATCAGCAACACCATGTCCCCTGCAACAAAGCTCTGGCTCTGGGTCTAACATGTGACACCCAAAAGAGAGAGGGGCACATGTCAGCAAGTCTGGAAAGACTTGTACAAGGAAACTGAAAGAAAGATAAACTAGCAACCTAGCAGTTATAGTATTAAGCAATGACATGGCAGTTAAGTATGATGCAACAGTTTAAAAGAGAGGCAAGCACGCACGATGTAGCAAAAGCTACCAAATCACTAATTCACGAATCACTTATCACTATTTTCACTTATCACTGTTTATCACTTAGTGCATAGAGAGTCCACCTGCTGGCCAGCTCGTGGCTCAGGCCGCTTATCTCTATCACTATTAATCACTTATCACGATTATCACTAAGTGCATAGAGAGTCCACCTGCTGGCCAGCTCGTGGCTCAGGCCGCTTATCTCGTATCACTAATAAACACTTATGCACTAGAGAGTCCACCTGCTGGCCGGAGTGGCAGATCAGGCCAACTCGGGGCTCAGTCCGCTTATATCTTACCCCACCCATATGTGTCGAGCGTTGGGGTTTCCAACTACAGGGCTCGCTTCTGGAACACGTGCCAGGAAAATAATAGCATTGTAGCGTGTGCTACGCAATCACAATAAATAATCACTATGCGATGCCAGGAACAGATATTAGCGTACAGTTAATCGAATTTAAACGTGACAGGCAAAATGCAATGACATGAACATATTCGCGTACCGTTAATTTAAAGTAAACGTGACATACAAGCATGATGAGGGTGACAGACCAAGCTTCGTTGTCAAGCTAGGTCAATGGCGTCTAAACGGCTATCCTTTCACCGTTTAGTCTCTTTTACGCTAAAGCAAGGTAAGTGGCCTAAAACATGGCCTAAACCCTTAGTGGCAAGTTTCACTTGCCTAGCACCGAGGAAGACGATCACGAAGGTTCGTCTCACGAACGCTAATCTACGGGGAAGGGAATCGTTGTCATGGAGAAACAATCATCAAACAACATCCATTATTATTAGGGTTTCACAAATCATAATGGGGGTTAAGAGAATATTAAAGGAAGAACACTACCCGAATGGAAGCGGAAGATCAACGCCGAGCAACCATGGCAACGGATGAACGATCCGGGAGAACTACCACTCAGATCTGGAAATGAGGGAAAACCTGGAGAAATGGGTTTGGATGAGGCTTTTGGGGATTTGATGAGGGTTTGAGGTTGAGGAGAGGTAGGATATGTGAAATGAGGGTTTGGATGATGATGGATGAGCTTGGGATGAAGGAGGAAGGGTTTGGGGATGAAGGGGGATGATTTGGGGAAGGAGGAGGCTCAGGAGAAGAGAGGGAAGAGAAGAAAACGATTGGGGGTTTATATAGAAAATCGTGTGGCGGCTAGGGCAAACTAGGGTTTCCTGGGCTGATTAGTCGGTCAAAGAAGGATTGGTGACCGACTAGTTGAGGATCTAGTCGGTCGGTCGTTCAACATGGACCGACTAAGAGTAAACAGTAGCTCGCTCAGGAAAACTGGACTATGAGTTAGTCGGTCTGTGAAGACTTGTCAACCGACTAGTTTGAGAACTAGTCGGTCGGTGAGTGTTCATTGACCGACTAAAGGCTGAATTCTGAGAGAGATCATGGAAATGAGAGTTAGTCAGTCTGAGAAGGATTCCTGACCGACTAGTTTAGCATCTAGTCGGTCGATGGTTGTTCTTAGACCGACTAAGAGTAAACAGTAACTCCTGAATAATTGATTGAATGAACTAGTCGGTTCCAGTTGATTTCCTGACCGACTAAATTGGAATCTAGTCGGTCGGTCGATCTTCTTGAACCAACTAACATGCACGAAAAGTGCCGATTCGAAGCGCGAAGCTTCGGGAAGATTTCCATGGCTTCTAGGATCGATTTATACCCTAAGATATGATCGATATGAAGCTCGTCACGAGTGACTTACTCCGAGTTCAATGATTCTAAGGAAGAAGCTAGAAGATCACATCAAAAGGAATGAAAACGAAAGCTAGGAAATCTCAACGAGATGAATGAAAGCGAGAACTATGGAAATGGAAACCACACAAGGAGAGAACCCACCATCGCAAGCGAAACACACTGATAATCCAATCATACAAAAACCAGTCGTTACATCCTACCCACCTTAGAATAAAGTCCGTCCTCGGACTTTCTAACATACATATAGTCGCTCTGGTAACTACCCTCAACCAATTTCACATCATAAATTCAACTAAGTACTTTCATTTCGAGTGCTTATATATATGCACTAGAAATCCAACATTACTACCACTACACACATATTTTCACGCACATAGTACACTCATACTTATTATAATCAATCAATTTCATACACGTATTTCAATCCCAAATATATAGTCAATATATTTATACAACAATAAACACTTATTACTTACTATAAGAAAATAACCAAGCCTCTCTCATTTGAAAATAATTTCACATTTGTTTAGTCATTCAAGTACATGCAAATATTTCACCATATTTTCACCTCACATATAGTCCTATAACCATATATTGGTATAGCCACCCACAATCGTGTGCGTAACACAACCAAGCACAAACAACTCAAACACCATACATACGTCATCCATCACTATTCACCACCACATATAATTTATACCAAAGTACATAGAGTATACCCACTCAAGCTTGAGTGAGACCCAAATCATAGCAGGACATTTATATGCGTAACACAGTAACCATACACATACCAATACCACTCTAAGGCATACACATCCACGTATCACACATTTTCACACCATATCCATCCATTTATAATTTCCATATCAACACATCAACTACATACAAGTTTAAGAGATGCAATAGTCGGGTATACCTCCTGATATACACGCATACGACATCTCATAAAACAAGTGGCACCAATCAAAATTATCATTCTGCCATCATACGTATATCACATCATACTCAAGCAGAAAATTACCTACACACAACATACAAATGCCAACACCCCTACCACTATATACACACCACGAAATCAACACTACGACGACTTAACCACTTAACTAATGGGCCCACCAAACTATAACAAGGTTGACACAGGCAACGACAAGCTCTATGGGCTAGACAAAAGGAAAGAACCGAACCTAGATTATGACGAATAGAAAGATCGAAAAAACATGGGTTCAGCAAGGACGAAGATAAGGAGCCAAATTTGGTTAGGGGAAACAGGGTAAGACTGTGAATGTTTAGGTGGAGAGAAAGATGCAATGATACCCTTGAAGAATACGTAAAGAAGGTAGTGTAAACAACATAAGTTAAAATACGTGAATTCGAAAACCGTTGTACTTCAAAAAGTCGGAGTCCTCGTTTTTATAAAATTATTTAGAGGTCGATAAACAAGTTGTTTGAAAACGAGTTCGAGACGAACATACGTAATAAGAGGTAAAGTGGTTTATTGGCTTATATAAAATCATCATGAGGAAAAAGGAAATCATTTACTCGAACATTAAAACATAGGTCAGAAATGTTATGCGGCGGTAATCTAAAAATTTTGGAAAAGTTTTGAGATTCGAAGATTGAAATCAGATCAAGTATAGTGTGGAGAATCTAAGCGCATGCTAAAGGTTTTCCAAATCTTAAAACTGAAGAGAAATCCCAAATAAACCATATCGAAAATACTTTTAGAGAAATCCAGATTTGCCAACAAAATTGATTTATACAAGATCTTAATGTACGAGCAAAACGAACGTGGCACCGATATATAAAAATAATTGAAGTCACATTTAGAAATTATCTTAAAAGTGTGTATGGTGAATGGAAGATAATATCCTAGTAGCATGGAAAGAGAAAAGGATATTTAAACCCATCAAGTTAGTATTAAAACTTTTAAACCGTTTTATGAAGGGTCTAAGTCAGGAATGATTTCGAAATAGTAAATTTGTTTTTTTTTTACAAAAATCTGAAATATGGAAAATGTTGAGCATAAAATCGACTTGCTAAAAGCCAAAGTCCAAAGGGACTTGAAAAGTTTATTAAGAGTAAGCACGAGGTGTTTTCGGATAGAATTTTAATGGCACAAGTAAGAAAAGAAATTATGAATCGAGTTAGGAAAATAGAAATACGGTTCAGAATGAAATTGGTATATGAAAAGGGACAAGACATTTATATCGATACGAAGGTATATGCAGAAAATATTATAAACTTCTAATCTAAAAAAAATCTCAACACAAGTTTCGATATTTAAAAACATAAATAATTTAAGTCGGCGAAGGAGCATGAAAACTTACATATATCAAAAGTGTTTCGAACAAATTTAAACTTAACGAAAGAAGAAGATCGAAGATACTTTTAGGGAAATAAGGGTTCGCCAAAAGAACGTGTTGGTATAAAAATTTTTGAAGTACGAGTACGACGAACCTATAATTAATATATACCAAATTAGTTGAAGTCCATTCAGTTTTGGAAAAATACCCCTAAAGGTATGTAAGATAAGTGGTTAAAATAAATTTTGTATTTAGGAAAAAGGGACGGTATATCGAACCATCAGGATAGTAATAAAGTTTAAAAATCGAAACGCGAAAGATACATTGTTAGAAAAATAGTACAAGATAGTAATTTTAAGATTACGGCCAAAAGTCTTCAAAATTCAAGAACGACTTTGAACTCCGTCGAAATTTAGGGAGACATATTTAAAGAAGTTTAGAACAAATTTAAATTGAGTGAAACTTCAAATAAGGAAAGCATTCGAAAATAACTTTGGAAGAATCAAGATTTGCACCGGAAAACATTTGAAAGATCAAGGATAATTGGAATGAGGTGGTCATGTGAATTGAGGACAAGGGAGTGGTTACGGAAACGTAATTTTCCAAAAATTTGTAGTCGGGAAAATGTTTGAACACAACTTGATTTGTTGAAAACTGAAATCATCTGTGACTTAAAAGTATATTAAGGGAGCGCGACGAGTCATTTGAATATCATAAATAAGAAGGAAAATTCATAAATCGAACTTGGAAAATAGAATTGCGGCTCAGGATTAAGTCGATTTATGAAAAGGGACAAGATATTCAAATAGGTATGAAAGGTATAGGCTGTAAAACATTATAAAACAGTAATCAAAATCTCGTCAAAACTTTCGAATTTCAAAAATTAATTTAAGTCAACGAAAGAGTACGAGATATAAATATACATATAACAATTGAAATTCCATTTAGCTTGGAAAAGATTTTAAAGTATGTCATGCGATTAAAATGGATCTCATAGTTAGAAAATGGTACATCGAATTCTTCCAAAATAGTATTGGAGTCTTTAAACCGAAATGCGAAAATATAAACAAGAAAATGGTTACGAGATAGCAATTATAATTACAACTATTAGACTCCGAAATCTACAAGGAATTTTGACTCAATCGAAAAGTGAGAAATTCAAGTATATACGTAGCGGGTTTAAAACAAAATTTAAACTTAATGAAAACTTTAATAAGTGAAATCGAAAAATAACTTTAAAAGAAATCAAGCCTTGCGAATGGGGACCTTCGAAGGATCAACGATTTTAGAAACGTGGTGGTCATGGGAATCGAGGCAAGGGATTTGGTCGGATGATCAAAGCATAAACACGCCCAGGATACGACTTAGGAAAATCTACGGAAACTCCTACGGTCAACCAACCAAAGATTATGGAACTAAGCGCTAAGACTCCCTAAGGGCTAGACAGCGATGAAATGAGTTCAGATTGGTCCGAAATCGATGAACCCAAGCGAGAGACCAAAGAATTCTAGAAGTCTATCCTAGTCAAAGCTAGACAGGAACCACTAAGGTAACTCCTACGACGACCAAATCAACTCCTAGCGGGGAGTCTAACTAACAACCAGGGGCCTCTAACTAGCAAGCACGGACGTCTAACTAAGTCTCACTACGGTCCTGATGTGATGGATCTCCTACCAAGCTGGGACAGATGCTCTAACACGCCTACCAGCCACCTAAGACATAGGAACGCTAAAAACCTAGACTCGGGCTTATAACTTGGATGTTCTAATTTATTTAATGGACATTCTATAATTATTATTGTTGTTCCGATAGTTCGCATTTGCAAATGGACCTGCATGGGCCACCACCAAAACCTGTCACGCCCCGCTTCCCAAAAATGTGGAGGCGAGACGTGAGAAGGTCCGCACAAACTTGAAGCCGTGAAGCTCCAAGTCTGATAAGCGTAAAAACACTTATTATGGCAAGTCCTTGCAAAGCGAAACGAAACAACAATGATAATAAGGAAATGAGACGACATTTCATTGAATCTCCAAATGTACATAAACAAATTACAATATCGAAGGAAAGCCACGAGGCTAAAAGGAAAAGAGTCTAAGGCCCAAACATGGCCAACAAAGTATAACATACATACAAGGGTGCCACGCACCAACAACTAACAGCAAACCTAAACAAAGAAGTGAACACGAGCGGTCTCCAAGACAGGCCCCTGGTGTCCACTCACCACCTCAGTAAACATCAGCATCAGCAACACCATGTCCCCTGCAACAAAGCTCTGGCTCTGGGTCTAACATGTGACACCCAAAAGAGAGAGGGGCACATGTCAGCAAGTCTGGAAAGACTTGTGCAAGGAAACTGAAAGAAAGATAAACTAGCAACCTAGCAGTTATAGTATTAAGCAATGACATGGCAGTTAAGTATGATGCAACAGTTTAAAAGAGAGGCAAGCACGCACGATGTAGCAAAAGCTACCAAATCACTAATTCACGAATCACTTATCACTATTTTCACTTATCACTGTTTATCACTTAGTGCATAGAGAGTCCACCTGCTGGCCAGCTCGTGGCTCAGGCCGCTTATCTCTATCACTATTAATCACTTATCACGATTATCACTAAGTGCATAGAGAGTCCACCTGCTGGCCAGCTCGTGGCTCAGGCCGCTTATCTCGTATCACTAATAAACACTTGTGCACTAGAGAGTCCACCTGCTGGCCGGAGTGGCGGATCAGGCCAACTCGGGGCTCAGTCCGCTTATCTCTTACCCCACCCATATGTGTCGAGCGTTGGGGTTTCCAACTACAGGGCTCGCTTCTGGAACACGTGCCAGGAAAATAATAGCATTGTAGCGTGTGCTACGCAATCATAATAAATAATCACTATGCGATGCCAGGAACAGATATTAGTGTACAGTTAATCGAATTTAAACGTGACAGGTAAAATGCAATGACATGAACATATTCGCGTACCGTTAATTTAAAGTAAACGTGACATACAAGCATGATGAGGGTGACGGACCAAGCTTCGTTGTCAAGCTAGGTCAATGGCGTCTAAACGGCTATCCTTTCACCGTTTAGTCTCTTTTACGCTAAAGCAAGGTAAGTGGCCTAAAACATGGCCTAAACCCTTAGTGGCAAGTTTCACTTGCCTAGCACCGAGGAAGACGATCACGAAGGTTCGTCTCACGAACGCTAATCTACGGGGAAGGGAATCGTTGTCATGGAGAAACAATCATCAAACAACATCCATTATTATTAGGGTTTCACAAATCATAATGGGGGTTAAGAGAATATTAAAGGAAGAACACTACCCGAATGGAAGCGGAAGATCAACGCCGAGCAACCATGGCAACGGATGAACGATCCAGGAGAACTACCACTCAGATCTGGAAATGAGGGAAAACCTGGAGAAATGGGTTTGGATGAGGCTTTTGGGGATTTGATGAGGGTTTGAGGTTGAGGAGAGGTAGGATATGTGAAATGAGGGTTTGGATGATGATGGATGAGCTTGGGATGAAAGAGGAAGGGTTTGGGGATGAAGGGGGATGATTTGGGGAAGGAGGAGGCTCAGGAGAAGAGAGGGAAGAGAAGAAAACGATTGGGGGTTTATATAGAAAATCGTGTGGCGGCTAGGGCAAACTAGGGTTTCCTGGGCTGATTAGTCGGTCAAAGAAGGATTGGTGACCGACTAGTTGAGGATCTAGTCGGTCGGTCGTTCAACATGGACCGACTAAGAGTAAACAGTAGCTCGCTCAGGAAAACTGGACTATGAGTTAGTCGGTCTGTGAAGACTTGTCAACCGACTAGTTTGAGAACTAGTCGGTCGGTGAGTGTTCATTGACCGACTAAAGGCTGAATTCTGAGAGAGATCATGGAAATGAGAGTTAGTCGGTCTGAGAAGGATTCCTGACCGACTAGTTTAGCATCTAGTCGGTCGATGGTTGTTCTTAGACCGACTAAGAGTAAACAGTAACTCCTGAATAATTGATTGAATGAACTAGTCGGTTCCAGTTGATTTCCTGACCGACTAAATTGGAATCTAGTCGGTCGGTCGATCTTCTTGAACCAACTAACATGCACGAAAAGTGCCGATTCGAAGCGCGAAGCTTCGGGAAGATTTCTATGGCTTCTAGGATCGATTTATACCCTAAGATATGATCGATATGAAGCTCGTCACGAGTGACTTACTCCGAGTTCAATGATTCTAAGGAAGAAGCTAGAAGATCACATCAAAAGGAATGAAAACGAAAGCTAGGAAATCTCAACGAGATGAATGAAAGCGAGAACTATGGAAATGGAAACCACACAAGGAGAGAACCCACCATCGCAAGCGAAACACACTGATAATCCAATCATACAAAAACCAGTCGTTACAACTACCCTCTGATTTATAGCTTTCAATGATGGGCCGGATACCCAATGGGCCTCATGGGCCTATTCATAACACTTCACCTTATCCAACCAACATTGAATAAGAGGTGGATTCTTCAGGATCCGAGTTAGGATAACTGCCTTGTTAAATAAAGAACAGTTTATCCATAACTTTCTTTGATTTAGGGATGTGTCTAGGGGTGGATACTTCAGGATCCAGAGTCAACGAGGTTGCCTCGTCAAAACCTTGACTATGGAAAACCCAGTGGGAAAAAACCAATAGCCAAGGGAAAAGAGTGCAATTCTGCAGTTGACTCCCTCTCATCTGACCAAGCTTCAGGCTTGCAGATTTCTCATGAATCTTTACATTAGTCTCATATGTATCTATGCATTCATAGTCCTCTCATCCTGATCCAGTTTACATTTCCTCACTCTCCTCATCCCAATCCCATGTACAAGTTTCTCAAAGATACTAGTAGGCAGTGATTTGGTAAGCAAATCCGCCAAGTTATTACATGATTGGATCTTTTTAACCTCATCTGCTTTTGCTTCAAGGTCGTGAGTCCAGAAGAACTTGGGGGAGATATGCTTCGTCTTGTCGCCTTTGATGTAGCCGTCCTGTAGCTGGGCTATACATGCTGCATTGTCTTCATGAAGGGGCGTAGGCGCAAGAACACCGGTCATCAGGCCGGTGGAGGTGAGAATGTGCTGGATCACAGAACGTAGCCAGAAGCTCTCTTTACTTGCTTCATGGATCGCTAGAAGTTCCGAGTGAGTGGATGAGACGGTCGTCATGGTCTGCTTCACAGATCTCCAGGATACGGCAGTGTCGCCATAGGTAAACATGTATCCGGTCTGAGACTTCTCCGTATGAGGATCGGACCTGTAAACTGCTTCAGCATAACCAACTAAACCTGTTGTTACCCCTTTCCTATAGAATAGACCTAAGTCTATGGACCCTTGGAGGTAGCACAGAAGATGCTTAACTCCAGCCCAGTGCCTCTGTGTAGGTGCAGCACTATACCTGGCTAGTATGTTGACTGCAAATGCTATGTCTGGACGAGTGCAGTTAGCCAGGTAAAGGAGTGCACTGATAGCACTTAGATAAGGCACTTCAGGGCCTAGTACTTCCTCCCCCTCTTCCAGCAGCCGGAAAGGGTCTTTATGCACATCCAATGATCTGACGACCATTGGTGTACTAAGGGGGTGGCACTTATCCATTTGAAACTTTTTCAACAAGTTCGATGTGTAAGTTGACTGATGTAATAGGATCACATCGTTAAGATGCTCTATTTGAAGACCTAAACAGAATTTTGACTTTCAGAGGTCTTTCATCTCAAAAGTTTCTGTCAAGCTTCTAGAAATCTCAACGATCTCTTTAGGAGATCCGATGAGGTTCAAGTTGTCCACATAGACGGCTATAATGACAAATCTTGTTGCCTTTGCTCTTATAAAGATGCAAGGACAGACTGGGTCATTTGTAAATCCGTGTTTTGCAAGGAAGTCGCTCAGTCTGTCATACCACATCCTTCCAGATTGTTTTAGACCATACAATGATCTTTGCAGTTTCACTGAGTAAATGTCACATTTTCTCTCTTTTAGTGCTGCATGCAAAGAATAACCGTTATGCAATCGCATATAGATGTCTCGGTCTAAGTTGCCATATAGGTATGCAGTCACGACGTCTATAAGCTGCATATCTAAACCATCTTGGGCTGTTAAGCCAATGAGGAATCGAAAAGTGATCGCGTCCATGACCGGGGAGTATGTGACTTCAAAATCCACCCTGGACGTTTGGTAAAACCCTGCGCTACGAGCCTTGTTTTGTAGCGAATGATCTCATTTTGTTCATTTCTTTTTCTAACAAATACCCATTTATAACCCACAGGTTTTACACCTTTTGGTGTCTAGACAATCGGTCCGAAGACCTTGCGTTTTGCGAGTGAATCCAATCCTACTCCTATTGCCCTTGTAACAGAGTGGACATGGGAATTTACCTTTTTGAAAAATCTTCAGGTTCTGCAAATCTATACCCCTTGAGCTTTTTATGATGCGGTACATCATAACAGATCCAGGGTGTCCCAGTCTACTATGCCAGAGTTGGAATTCTGGTGTTTGGGGGCACTGCATGTGCTTCGACATTAATGTTTCTGGAGTTTGAATACTTGTTTGGTAGAGTCCCGAGGGGAGTCCCTTGAAACGTTCCACAATGGTTTTTGTACCATTTGTAAGATACGTTACATGCAAGTATTCCCTTTCATTTTCCTCGACCGTCTCTAAGTGATACCCGTTTAAACGGATATCTTTAAAGCTTAGGAGGTTTCGGATTGATTTAGGGGAGTATAACGCATTTCTAAGTGTGATTAGTGTGTGACCGGAGAGCAATATGATTGCTTCCCCTGATCCTTCGATTATATTAGCTGATCCTGAGATTGTTCTCAATGGACCAGAATAGCTACTTATGCTCGTAAAGTAGTCTATGTTTTGAAGGATTGAGTGCGTCGATGCACTGTCCACTAGGCATATGGATTCCATATCTATATAAGAAAGACATAGAAGCAATGAATAATACGAAAAAGAAGCTACTTCTATTCATATTTAAGATGCTCAATAAGTTCGACATGGAATAAAAACAAGGTATGTTGCATAAAAAGGGAAGATACATTGCTAGCAAAATAAAAATTGTTTATGGTCCATAACTAGAGAGTGTCGTCTCCCATGAAATCTTCTGGATTCCATGTGGTCGCTGGCAACGCTGCGCTTTCTATCAGGTTTGTCTTAGCGTGAGGCTTGAGACTTGCCTGGTAGAGGTCCTGTAGGTGTTTCTGGGTGCGGCAGATTCTGGACCAGTGGCTTGTCATTCCGCATTTGGAGCACTTATCCTCTCAATCTTTCTTGGGAGTACCACCTTTGTTGGACGTCTACTTTTGCTTCTTTTCCAGGAACTTCTGGTTCTGAGGAGGAGCTTGAGGAGTGGCCTTCTTCCGCTTCTTCTGTTCTTTCCATTTCTGGAATTTAGCCTTCTTGTCCATCTTCTTCTTCTGGGAAGACTGGAAGTGTGCCTCTGCAGGAGGTGGCAGTGGAGCGGAGCCATGAGGGCGCAGGTTGTGAGTGGCAACCAACAAATCTCTGTTCTGTTCAGCCATTAGAAGGCATGAAAGCAGATCAGAATACTTTGTGAACTTCCTCTCACGGTACTGTTGCATGAGGATCATGTCCTTCTCGTGGAAAGACGTGAACGTCTTTTCCAGCAACATTTTCTCAGTCACATTCTCACCACACAACTTCAGGCGTGAGGTGATACGAAAAAGTGCTGAGTTGTACTCCGCTACGGATTTGTAATCCTGTATGCGGAGGTGAGTCCACTCGTACTGCGCACGGGTGAGTATGACATCCCTCTGCTGTCTGTACCTCTCCTCAAGTGCGTCCCACAGTTCGTAAGGATCCTCTACAGTAAGATACTCGTTCTTCAGGGTCGAGTCTAAATGTTTCCTAATATAAATAATGGCTTTCGCCTTAAGTATATCGAAAACTTCTTCTGTATGAAGTGCTTCTTTATAAGCATCCTTTTCAGCTGCGGCAGTACTTATTGTTGCCTTCTCAGTGGGTGTCAGACTGAACCCATGAGATCGCATGTGGAACTTCAGGTCCAACTGCTAGCTCAAGTAGTTCGACCCATCGGCCATCAGGACCGAAAAATCGACGTTCGCAAGTCTGGCCATTTAACAATCTAGCAGCATAAACAAAAATAGCATGGATTATTAAGCTATATAAAATAGACATCCACGCATGCGATCTTACAACGCTTTTAAATAGCATGTGTTATTTTTTAAAAAAAATAAACATCCATGCATGCTTTTAACATTTTCATAACGTGAGTTATTTAAGAAATAAACATCCACGCATGCTTTTAACATTTTCATTTTAACATCAAGATAGCATGAGTTAGTAGACATCCACGCATTTAATGTATAGGCAATGAAAATAAATTAGGACTATGGGGATCAGCCAGCCGACACCGACAGAAAAAGAGAGTCTGAAATTACATCAAAAAGTGCATGAAAAAGTAAATACAACTCGGGAACTTCAAAAAGAAGCCCCGTATACGTTGTGCAAACGCCTTCAGCTCCTTTTGGTGGTCCTTCAGCTTCTTTTTACATGTATAACCTCACTTATAAATTTCTCTCAAAAAGAAAAAATTGCACAAAAGTAAAGATGTCGGAAACCTGTCCGATCCCTAAAATTATAGCCTAATAGCACATCCACGCAGATAATATATTAAGAATATACAACCACGCAGATAGTCATATCACAGGCATGTAAAGATTAATAAATAATCTAAAAAGTGAGTGACGTGCTAAAAATATTTTTGAAAACTTTTTACCTTGATCCATTTTATTTATATTTTATTTTTCCGCTTTAACCCTTTCACAAAATTAAATTTTCTTTAATTAATTGGGCTTTTGGGGCCAAAAATAAAAAAGAAAAATCATGTGTAAATGGGCTAATTTTCAAGCTTTTGGGCCATGAAAACAACCCATTAGGGTTAATTGGGCCTCCCCTAAAAATTGGTCCGTTAAGGGCTAGGGTTTCGGAAAAACCCTAGGGGGGCCGCGGGGGCCGCCGCGACGGCTGGCCGCGCCGTCGCGGCGGCTGGCCGCGCGGCCGCTGGCCTCGGCGCATGTCGCCGGCGGCGCTAGGGGAGCGCCGCTGTTACGCCCTTCGGGCGTGCGGTGTATAGATCAAGGTGAGGGGGTAGAAAAACGGATTTTTCAAGCATTTGGATCTTTAAAAATACGATTTTTATTGTTTATAAACATGCAGATCCAAATAAAAATGTGATTTTTACCGTGTTTTCAAACTTTTTGATCTTAAATCATGCAGATCTATTTGAAAAGCAAGTTTAGATCTAAAAGTTTTGAGGATTTACCTCTAGATTCGGCAAGGGAATTTAGACGACGGTTGGTGAAGGATGCCCTTTTCGCTCCCTTTTGAGAAGCTTATGATCTTCTTAAAACTGAGCTATTGATGGATCTCCTTTCTCGAGCGTCGTCGCCTTTTCCAACGAGCGTGATCGTGCTGTTAACGTGTTGTGAAGGAAAAAGTAGAGTAATAGGTGTAAGGGGTTAAGAGCCACCTACCCTCATATTTATAGCTTTCAATGATGGGCCTGATACCCAATGGGCCTCATGGGCCTATTCATAACATAAACTACTTTAATCAACTAATTGATATCTCAATTAACATTTCTACATGGAAATAATATATAATATGTTAATTGTTTAGGAAAAAAATAACTATTTTAATATTCACACTTTTCTATTGAAATTTGAATACCGTTTAGTTCTTATTTTTGCAAACTTTTATTT
The DNA here is from genome assembly GCA_030789695.1 of Scilla litardierei. Taxonomy (NCBI): domain Eukaryota; kingdom Viridiplantae; phylum Streptophyta; class Magnoliopsida; order Asparagales; family Asparagaceae; genus Scilla; species Scilla litardierei. The sequence continues at coordinate 819,471,110 of CM061142.1, forward strand.
TATAATTTAAAAATATTATTCATAAATGTAGAGTGTTAATACTTAAGAAAATGTCAAAATTTTAAGTTTTTACTTGTGTTAGATGGTTTAATGTTTAAACACAAATTTAATAATACTTTGATGTTAGTTAATATAGGACATTAAAATACGTTATTTTTCAGACAAATATTCAATTTAAGCCAAAATTTAAAATAAAAATAAAAAACAATTTAAAATATATTTACAGAAATCAATCATGTTACATCAGTTTTCCCGTAGTTGAACTTGATCGATCTCATAGAAGATGAGAGGAAAAATTAGACATAATTGCTAACCTTGAATAAAATAAAAATTAACCGGTTAGCATAACCAGGATTGCTAACCTTGAGTAAAATAAAAATTAACCATGATTACAAACTCCAGACAAAATTATACTTTGCTGTAAGCCTGCAACACAATTCTGTTGGATATTGGCCATTAAATCCAATATGGTTTTGATATTGATCACCGCATTATGTTGTTATTAATCACTCTACTTGTTTAAGTCACAAATTCATCAAAAAGGTTTCTTCAAGGTTCCGGCATAAGAGCGAAATTTGGACATAATTAGCAATATAATATTGGTATATTCATAGAGACATTGATGGCCTGAAGAATCAAGAAGCTTGAAGAGTATTTTTTTTAATTCTTTATGTATTTTGCTTTTTATGTAGAATACACGTAAGCCTTGATTAGATGGTCACACACACACATTGACATCGTTTACCATATTAAAGAACCATATGAGACTCATACAAACAGTCCCAATAGGTTTCATAACCAAAACACTCTTATTGAGGGTTTTGGACCACGACCAAATGGCTAGATAAGCTCTTCCAGACGTCTGGTGTGTCTATCTTTTATTTGAACATGCACAGCCTATATCAGACGTTTGAAGTTCATTTGTCAGACGGCTGAACAGTATTCTAGACGCCTAAGTGGTGAACTCTAGACGTATTGTCTTGCTCATTATTATTCCACATTGCAAAAAAAATTTGTTAATTAGCTTTAAATTCTCATTACACTATTCACCCCCAATATGATGCTTAGTATTGCAGGTAGATCCTATAAATTCATGTGGAACAAATGTCTTTTGCAAATGCCAAATTGATACAGCTGCATATGCCTTCACATAGACAACAGAAACATAAAGCACACACAATGTAAGCATAAAAGCCAAAGCATAGCACTTTCACGTTAAGGTTTTTTAATGCGTTTCAGGTCAAAAGACTAACATACACCGTCATCTGAGAGCTTCTATTAATACCATACAGAAGCTTCTCAACAAGTCATTTTGTAAACTTGTTCTCTAACAAATACATGCATACTGTGTCAGGGTGTCTCCACATCGAATAGCTATGAGAGCAGTCACTACCATCCTTATGGTAAAAATCGGTACACACTGGCCTGAAATATTAATGTCCCCGTCTTGATATTCTTACGACAAGAAACATTTTGGATTTATGCTTAAACGGATCAATTAGGTCTCATTATTATGACCCTTATGTTCTTAGACAATTCAAAGACTTTATCCATGCAACCGCATACCAATATACACACATACTCAAAATCTAACAAAACTACCCCCTTGTTGATTTGTAAAGAGATATTGGCCAGATACTGAAAATCATCATACAAGAAGCCATGGAGAAACTCACTGAATCTCATGCGGCATAACTCAAATTTCAGGTCACTGGAAGTCTGATGAAGGTAACAACAGAGGAACCAAATTACAACATAAAACATAGCCAATAGGTCCATAAGCTCTCATCCAACCTCAAGTCTAATACAACCAACATACCGTCTCATACCGAGCACGACAAGTACTACTTACAGCAGATACACACCAAACGCGATACTAACTTAAACATGTATATGGCAGCGGCGTCGTCTAGGCACTAACCGGGACTTCTTTGGGAGGCGGAGCGGGCTTTTCCGCTGGTTTCTTACCTGCGGCTGTTGCAGCACCGGCCTTGGCCGGTGCTGGAGCAGGCGGCGGCGGCGGGGGTTTCATGTGGGGCGGGGGGTTATGCTTCAACTTCACCAGTATCTGCCGCATCCTCGACAGATCAGTGGGCTTGCCGGGCTTCGGCCCCTGGATTACCACCACGGACGGCTTATTGTCCTGCCCCTTCTTCCCCCTCCTCTTCTCGATGTTGGGCACCTCGTTGGGGATGAGCTCCGCGATGGCTTTCCAATATTGCTTGTCAGCCTCGGCGTGGACTTTCTCCTGGCTGGTAAGGAACAGCTGCAACAGAGAACAAAGACCACCATGAAACCTGCAACAGATCCAAAGAAGATCAAATCGTTACGCTTCTACCTTCTCTTTCTCTCTGTTGTTGACCTTGTTTGCCTCGCAGTTGAGTTTCCTCTTCTCATAGAAAGCGTGCTTGTATTCCTCGGCTTCAAGGATGATCTCATTTCGCAGCTCCTTTTCCTTCCTTTCTTTCTCTTCAAGTAGGATGGCATTTTGGCTACATGTGGAGGCAGTAGGTCAGTGAAAAACTCGCACACAAACACAGCGATGAAAGCGCCGTGCAATGATTTTTATCTGCTCCAAGGTGTACTCATTCATTCGTTCGTGCGTGCAAGCGCGTGCGCTCCCTACTGTAAGTTCTCAAGAAATAATTTATGAACTTGCTTTACAATTCTCAGCCCTCGCTTGTCAGTGATTCTCCACAAGCACTAGATAGGTTTTGTTTTTTATTCCATGCAGAGAAGATCTATCTTCCCTCAACTAGTTTGGCTCGATTTGCAACCCTAGCTGTATCCCAGTCTCCTTCCCTCACCCACCAATCCATATTCATATCTTTCTAATCTAAGATCTTCCTTCCTCTTTCACCTATCAAAGAACAATTTAGTTTGTTTTTCCAATTACTATGTCTATGGGTAGTTGGTGGGGTAATCTGATCTCTTCCATCTCTTGTTAACCTAACCCAGGTGTAAGAAACTTTGGTGTATTGTTTTAACAGGATGCAACATTTGTTAAGAACCTTCAACATGTCAATAAATCAAATAGACAAAATACAAAACAACAACAAAAATGATGCTGATAGTGATGAAGACTCGCAGGTGACCCCCTACTTATTATGACCTGCCTAAACTCTACCGCATATCACTAGAAACAGATTCCCCAAGATAACAGTCGTAGACAGATGTGTGGCAGAAGAACCATGAAAAAACATTCGGCCATTTTAAGGAATGGACTCAAACATATGGTTTTCCCCAATATACTACAATCAGCCAGCATGGGTATGACCAAGACAAAAAAAAGTTGCTGGCTATATACACTAAACAGGTTGAGTTCGAAAGGGATCTATGTGACTTGAGAAACCAAAGTCAATAAAATTTTTCTTTTCCGGACCTGAATCCAAACTCGAATGATGGTTGGACCCGAATCCAATTCGAATCTAGAAAGAAACAGACTGACTTAGACAAATTCAGATTATTGTTTAGGCAGTCTTTATTCAACATTATTCAATACTTAAACAATGATTCCGTATAATTCATTTTTATCAAAGTGGGTATAAAAACGAAACCTTTATAAATTTATATTCAAAACATCTACTTCCAAATGCCACCTGATTCCAGAAAAGATGACGCATACTCAATTGAATATTTTATCTGCTAATATGATATTTGTGTAGATTTCGGTTTTGGATCCGGATTTGATAAAGTCTAGATCTTAACAAAAATTAATTTGGTCTAATATTCCAAATTCAACTCTGAGCCAAAAGCTATATGGGCCCAAAATTTTATCATCCAAATTTGATTTTATTTTTAGATCAGGTTATAAGATACCACTTACACCTCTATATACACCCCTCAACAGTCTGCTCTATATTTGTTTTTGTTTTTGTTTTTGTTTTTGTTTTTGTTTTGTGTGTGTGTGTGTGTTGTGTGTGTGTGTGTGTGGGGGGGGGGGGGGGGGGGGGGGTTGTGTATTAAAGATACAATACATGTATGCTCAATACAGTTCTTCTCATCAAAAAAATTGCGAACACATCTCTAAGTGTTGCTTCCTCACCAGATAAGGCGTAAAAAGAAATTCATCAACTAACTTCTCTCAACCAACCAAAGAAACAATCAACTACAATGTATTTACCCTGCTCACGAAAAACTCAATTGCTGGCAACACCGACGGCTACTTGATCATGACAAAACAAACTAGTGCAATAGAAAGTTGACATGAGAAACTATTAATGCAACAAATGATTAAGCTAAAATTACATGTCCACGAATGGTATGAGCCACAGCTTGATACCTTCACTATATAATTGTTTGAGTAACAAATTTCATCTCATTCCAGGTCACCAAACTATCACCAAGTCAATACAATGTAGTTGAACCCTTTTTGACACACCCATGACTGTGTCAAATTTGGAGATCGCATGGTAGTACCCTATTTTATTTCCGCTATATAAGGGTTGAAGATTTAGACGAAAAAGAAAAGACAAATTTTATTATGCACTCATAGTGGAAGTTACTAATGTTTGCAGTACCAATATTTTTTCATTATTATTTACGCCGGGAAGTAGCTTGTAAATCCAACTTTTGAAGCCGCAAAACAAGACAAAGTCAAAACTTATATAAAGGGATGTGTCAATATTGATCTTATTAAACCTTAACTGGAAGAAGCCCAAATTAACATCTATACTAGGTAGGAGGCTGAGAACCAGGTTTGGGGTCAAGGACGCTGCTTAAATTATGAATTGCCACTAAATATTTTTACCAATATAAATATTGTTTAGATGGAGCTAAGGGTCAAAAAAACAATTACGAATTCATGACAATATATATTAAAAAGTACAAGCAAATTTTAGGCACATGCACGTCCATTTTGATTTAAGGTTAAACATCGAAAAACCTGAACTTTCACACGGTTTAAGAAAACACCAATGAACTTTTCTTGTGTTCATTTAACCTGTAAAAAGTAAAAACGTTTACATGCTTGTTTAGCAACCCCCAATCGGTCAGGTATTCTGTCTAAAAGATAGTCATGTGACTTGCATGTGATCATTATATGGCCAAATATCGTTATGCCTTACAAAATAATTTCTAAGTTCTAGTAAAAATATCTCTCATATCAAGTTGAAAAAATGTAAAGCATAATTTTAAAAAATAAGAAAATAATTCTCACAAAAATACATAAAAATTGTTTAGAAATTAACTTATTTTTAAAAAAAACTATATAACTATTTATCATTATGAATATCTAATAAAAATATCTACTATATCAAGTATGCCTTAAAAATAATTTAATTTTAATTTTTTTCAAGCTAATAAAAATAACCAATAATTGAATTGGGCTATTAAACTGTTGGATGATTATGAACTCAAGAGAGAAAGAGACAAGATTTCTTAGCAAAAGAATAAGTCGCCATAGCTAAGAGCCATGGTGCTCTATTTATATATCTCATAGTGGGGAGGCCAAAAGCCTCTAGGAGACCAGGGGTCCCCATTACTCTAAGTAATGGGGGCCTAATGAATGGGTAATGAAGGAGGGGAGGCCAAAGGCCTCCCTCATTCATAACACTCCCCCTTACACATTCATCACTTCGGTCTCAGCTACTGATGCAAGGGGTGGATACTTCTGGATCCAGAGTAAGTGTGTTTGCCTCGTTAAAACCTTAGCTGTGGAAAACCCAGTGGGAAAACCCAACAGCTTAAGGAAAAAGAGTGCAACCCACATGTTACTCCCCCTGATCCGTACAAGCTTCAGGCTTGCAGGTCTTTCAACTGTCGCATACCAATGTTCTTTACAAGCTTTACAAAAGTACATTTAGGCAATGCCTTAGTAAAAAGATCAGCTAGGTTGTTGCATGACTGGATCTGTCGAACTTCAATCTGCTTGTCGTTCTTCTGCTCGTGCGTCCAGAAAAACTTGGGAGAAATGTGCTTTGTCCTGTCGCCTTTGATGTAGCCCTTCTGAAGCTGAGCAATGCACGCGGCGTTGTCTTCGAATAGGGCAGTAGGCTCCAGATCACCGGTCTTCAGGCCAGTGGATTGGAGAATGTGTTGGACGACGGAGCGTAGCCAAAAACATTCTCTGCTCGCTTCATGGATCGCGATGAGCTCTGCATGGTTAGAAGATGTAGCAGTAGTGGTTTGTTTTACCGATCTCCAGGAGATAGCAGTACCTCCGTAGGTAAAGACAAAACCAGTCTGTGATTTTGCCGTATGCGGATCTGAAAGATAGCCTGCATCGGCATAACCAAGTAACTGGGAGGAGGCACCTCTCTGGTAGTAAAGTCCAAGGTCTACGGAACCCTGGAGGTATCGCAGAAGATGCTTTACTCCATTCCAGTGGCGCTTTGTAGGCGCTGCACTGTGTCTGGCTAGGAGATTGACTGCAAACGCTATATCGGGACGCGTGCAGTTAGCCAGATAGAGAAGTGCACCAATGGCACTTAGGTAGGGTACTTCTGGACCCAGTATCTCCTCCCCCTCTTCCAGAGGCCGGAAGGGGTCCTTTTGTACGTCTAATGATCTGACGACCATAGGGGTACATAAAGGATGACATTTATCCATTTGGAACTTATTTAAAAGCTTCCTGGTATAATTGGATTGATGTAGGAGAATTCCACCTCGTAGGTGTTCAATCTGTAGGCTAAGGCAATACTTCGTTCTGCCTAGGTCTTTCATTTCAAAAGTTTGCTTTAGCCTTGCAGATATCACATTAATCTCTGCTGGAGAGCCTATGAGATTTAAGTCATCAACGTAAACTGCTATGATGACGAATCCTTTTCCCGTTCTTTTGATAAAGATGCACGGGCAGACTTCGTTATTAGTGAATCCTTGCTGTGCAAGGAAATCACTTAGTCTGTTATACCACATTTTGCCTGACTGTTTTAGTCCATACAAGGATCTATGTAGTCTAACAGAGAATACCTCCCGAGGTATCTCTTTCATCTCTGTGGGTAAGTTAAACCCATCTGGTAGTTTCATATAGATCTTTTTATCTAAATCGCCATAAAGATATGCAGTCACAACGTCCATGAGCTGCATTTCTAGGCTTGCCAGAGATGACAGGCTTATTAAGAATCTGAATGTAATAGCGTCCATTATCGGGGAGTATGTATCTTCATAATCGATACCCGGTCTTTGGGAAAAACCCTTTGCTACAAGACGCGCCTTGTAGCGGACGATCAGATTTTGTTCATTCCTTTTTCTAATGAAAACCCACTTATATCCCACAGGTCTTACACCTACTGGTGTTTGGACTACAGGTCCAAAGACTTTGCGTTTCGAGAGTGAGTCCAGCTCTACTCTTATCGCCTCGTCCCACTTTGGCCAATCATCTCTGCGTTTACAATCCGCTAGAGAAAGTGGTTCGACGTCATCGTCGTATTCAGCGACGTGAACGGCAATAGTGAACGCAAAATCGTCGTCGACGACTGTGCTATGTCGGTCCAGTACCTCCCCAGTACGTACAAAGTTTAATGATGTTTCTCCTAATGTTTCCTCTGCGGGGGAAATTAGGAGGGGAGAGGTAGCTGTCCTGAGCTCAGTATCCTGTGGAGGGATAATCTTATTTTCACCAGGAATCTTCCTCTTTCGAGGAACTTTATCTTTTGAACCTGGTGGCCGTCCTCTTTTCAATTGAGGTACAGCCATTTCTGCTGCGGGTGGATTGCATCCATTTATAGGGATGTCAATCCTAGCTGGAGTGTTAGCAGCAGGGACGTGTGAACGGACGATCTTCTGGTTGTCCGTGAATTTATCCGGCAATTGGTGTACTGTATTCTGGATGTGAAGGATCTTCAGGATCTCATCTTCACACAGATTTGTACGCGGATCATAAAAGGACAAAGACTTATTTTCCCAATTAATGGTCTCCGAAGCTTCAGGCTTCTTGGAATGTTTGCCCAACTTTGGAAAAGTTTTCTCATCGAATTCACAATCAGCAAGACGTGCCTTAAATGCGTCCCCCGTTAGGGGTTCTAGGTATCTAATAATCGAGGGTGAATCAAATCCAATATAGATTCCTAAACGACGTTGAGGACCCATTTTGGTCCTCTGAGGTGGTGCTATTGGAACATAGACCGCACAACCAAATATTCTCAAATGAGATATATCTGGAGTTGAGCCGTATGCTAGTTGCATCGGAGATAATGTATTGCCTCCAGAGGGGCGTATCCTGATAAGAGATGCGGCATGCAGAATAGCATGCCCCCAAGCATCCACCGGCAATTGGGATTGCATAAGCAATGGACGTGCAATCCATTGGAGTCTCTTTATAAGGGACTCTGCTAATCCATTCTGGGTGTGAACATGAGCTACTGGATGTTCAACTTCTATACCCGTTGCCTGGCAATAGTCTTCGAAGACTTGATATGTGAATTCGCCCGCATTATCAAGACGTAGTTTCTTGATATGGTTATCGGGGAAATGAGCACGTAACCTAATTATCTGTGCCAACAGCTTTGGAAAAGTTAGGTTACGGGTGGACAAGAGGCACACATAAGACCATTTTGTGGATGCATCTATTAGTACCATGAAGTACCGAAATGGGCCACTTGCGGGGTGAATAGGCCCGCAAATGTCACCATGTATCCTCTCAAGGAAGCCAGGAGACTCTAAACCCACTTTTAGGGGCGATGGTCTCGTTATTAGTTTCCCCTTGAAACAAGGGGGACAAGAAAATTCACCTTTCTGAAGAATCTTCTGGTTCTTCAAATCATGTCCGCGGGATTCAGATAAGATGCGTCGCATCAGAATGGATCCAGGGTGACCAAGTCTGTTATGCCATAGTTGAAATGGTGGCATTGGCTGGCACGTCTGGTGCTCAGTCATATTGGCTTCAACTGGTTGAATGTATGTTTGGTAGAGACCCGACGGGAGTCCCTTAAATATTTCGCAGATGGTCTTCTGGCCATCTTTACGAAGAGTGACATACAGGTATTCAACCTTATTTTCATCTCTAGTTTCTAAGTGATATCCGTTTAAACGGATGTCCTTGAAACTTATGAGATTTCTATTTGATCTTGGAGAAAATAGTGCATTATTGATTTTTAGTCTTGTGTTATTTGGGAGCAATAATATTGCATCACCAGATCCTTCGATTATTTTGGACAGTCCTGAAATTGTAATGACAGGACCGTCATATTTACTTATGCTATTGAAATAGCATTCATCGCGAAGGATAGTGTGCGTCGAGGCACTGTCCACTAGGCACTCATACATCATCTATATAAGCCAAAAACGAAAATTTAATGATGGAAATGTAAAATGCATACATTCAAAATAAAAGATCGTCTTTATTAAGCATACTAGAGATGAAGCTACAATTTATTCTTTGAAAAGCATAGATAAAGATGAGGCTCAATCGAGCAGGTCGTCATTTTCGAAATCCTTGGAAGTGAACTTCGTCGGATTTTCCACATTTGCCATGTTTGTTTCAGGCGGAGGCTTCTGGCTCGCCTGATACAGTTCCTGGAAGTGGCGAGGTGTGCGACAGTTTCTGGACCAATGTCCAGTCATGCCACAACGATGACATTTGTCCTCTCATGTCTTCTTTGGATTTGACACTGTATCAGTGTTCTTACGTTTCCAAGTGAAGTTTTTCTTCCCTTTGTTATTCTTGCTTTGGGGAGGAGCAATGGCTGGTTTCATAGGGGCATTTCCTTTGTTCTTTCTGCCCCTCTTCTTGTTCTTCCACTTCGGGGGGTGAACACTGTGGGCTTCGGGAATAGGAGCTGAGCCTGTCAGGCGCTGGTTATGAGTGGCCAGTAAAAGGTCTCTATTCTGCTCTGCCCTAAGGAGGCAAGAGAGCAGTTCAGAGAACTTCGTGAAATTGCGTTCACGATACTGCTGCATGAGGATAGCATCTTTCTCGTGAAACGAGGTAAATGTCTTTTCCAACATGCGGTGCTCCGAGACTTCTTCACCACACAACTTCAGGCGTGAGGTGATGTTGTGAAGTGCTGAGTTGTACTCAACAACGGACTTGTAGTCCTGAAGTCAGAGGTTCTCCCACTCATAGCTGGCACGCGGGAGTATGACATCAATTTGATGTCTGTAGCGTGCCTCTAACGCTGTCCATAACTCCAGAGGGTCCTCTACCGTCAAGTATTCGGCCTTCAGGGTCCGATCTATGTGTCGTCTGATATAGATAATGGCTTTCGCCTTATCCATGTCAGAGACAGTGGTAGAGGTACTGCCAGCTGAAAGGGCCGCTTCTGGGGCTTTGCTAGCAGATGCATCGGATGCTGCGGGAGCCGATGATTGGGCCACTGCGGGGGCCAGAATGGAGTGCAGGAGCGCCATGGAGCGCAAGTGGAACTTCAGGTCCACTCGCCAGCTCAAGTAATTCTTGCCAGCTGCATCGAGCACCTCGAAATCGACGCTTGCCAATTTAGCCATTTTATCTATGCAATTTAAAGATAATCATGAATTAAAATAAATTCAACAAACCATGCATAGATTAATAAGTAAAAATGCGGGGATCGGCCAGATACCCAAAATAATAAACAGTCCAAAGTTCGATTACAGTCCAAAGAAAAGAGATTGAAAAATACAACTTTGGAAACCCCGGGTGGGTCCCTATTTCTGCATCCGTCTTCTTATGCTGTTGCATCGAGCTTTGGCTTACACAGTCATGAATCGACTCCTTGCGGTCCAGCGGACGCGGCCAGGGAATTGACTAAGCCAGGACCACTTGTTACCCAGTCAAGCTAGGTTGGTCCAGCAAACTTAGCCAAGCACATTGACCGACATCATGATCCATTGAAGGAGTTTTCATCAATTCTATGTGTTGTTGCATCGAGCTTGGGCTTTTAAATACAAATTTCCTCACTTACAAATTCTCTCAAAAGATAATAAAAGTGCAAGGAAAGTAAATAGGTATACAATGGCCGATCCCGAAAAACACATTTTTACTTATTTTAAACATCCACGCAGTTTATATGCTACAGGCATAAATTAAACAACCACGCATATATCTCAAGCTTAAAAAAATATGGAAAAAGTAAACTAGAAAATATAACTATCTCGTAGACCACGGGGAAACGTCATACACCGTTAGGTTAATTACCTAACGGCAGAGCGGTCTCAGGATCTTTGAGATGATTATATTTTTTAAAAATTCTAGTAAACCATACATAATAATTTGCAAGAGAGATGTTTAAATAAATAGAGGAACATATAAATGTAATTATTGATTTTACAAAGTTTTTCTCATAAATTTCAATTTGCAAATTTAATTCTTCTTTAAAATTATGAAGAAGCCGAATTTCTGTAGAATTTTGTGGCTTCGGGCCAAAAATTATTTTTAGTATAAGCGCTTGTGGCCCGTTCCGCAGTTCTGCAAAGTTGTTTGTCGCAATTATTATGGCTTCGAGCCAAAAATAAACAATTAGCCTCGGCTTCAGGCCTCGGCCTCGGCCTCGGGCCTCGGGCCTCGGTCACGGTCACAGGGCTCGGCCTCGGGCAGGGCTCGGCCTCGGGCTCGGGCTCGGCTTCGGCCTCGGCCTCAGGGCTCAGCATGCCATCGGCCTCGGCCTCAGGGCTCGGCGGCTTCGGGGCCTCGGCCTCGGCCTCGGCCTCAGGGCTCAGCCTGCCATCGGCCTCGGCCTCAGGCTGCCCCCTTTCAGCGGGGGGGGGCGGCGGCGCGGAAGGCCCCCCTCTCCACTGCAGGGGGGGCATAGTCGGCATTGTGGGAAGGCCCCCTCCTCCGTCAGGGGGGAGGGGAGGATTTCATTCCGGTTCTTCTTCCCACCGAAGAATTTTAATTGCAAAAGGAAAAAAAATTTCATAGAAAAAAAAAACTTTGTAATAGGGATAAATTTTTTTTTTCTTTTATTAGACTAAATTTTTTTTTACTTGTATTTTAAAACAATGTAAAAATTATTTAGTCTAATTTTATCTACAGGATTATAGGGTTTTACCTCTAGATCAATGATCTAGGGAAGAACGCGACGATGATCCGTAGAAATAATAATCCAAGCTCCCGAACGCTTTTAGGATGCCGCAACGCTCCAACGAACCGCCGCAGCAACGTTAGATTCCTTGCGCCAATGAAATAATAATCCAACGCTCCAACGAACCGCCGCAGCAACGTTAGATTCCTTGCGCGTAGGGAGGAATGTAGATGAAGATTTTTGCTCAAGAATGGAGAACACGTGCTGATAACGTGTTGGATGATTATGAACTCAAGAGAGAAAGAGACAAGATTTCTTAGCAAAAGGATAAGTCGCCATAGCTAAGAGCCATGGTGCTCTATTTATATATCTCATAGTGGGGAGGCCAAAAGCCTCTAGGAGACCAAGGGTCCCCATTACTCTAAGTAATGGGGGCCTAATGAATGGGTAATGAAGGAGGGGAGGCCAAAGGCCTCCCTCATTCATAACATAAACTAAATTATTCAAACCTACAAAAAACAAATATGAAATCATTTATTAGTTAATAAAACTAATTTTTTGAAAAAACAATAACACAAAAATGTTCTAATTTTTCATTTCCTCCATCATTCTCCCTAATCCTAAACCCAAATTCAAACTATAAACATGCTTTCCCTTAATTTGATACTACATACTTTTTTCTTCCCCTCTCCAATATGCTCATATTCTTTTTTACCCTAAACCTAAATATCTCCTCGTTTTTTATAATTTCATTAACCAACCCCGTAGCCTCAAACCCAAATCTCACCAACTTCTGATCCTCTTCTTTATGTCACATGGCTCATGTTATCAAGCTTGCCAGCAGCCCCAATGGCCGAGCTCACTTACAACTCGCTTGGCTATAGGATGTTCACGAAGAGAGCGATGTCATCACAATAGAGTAAAATCATGAGAAGAGGATTATGAGGGTAGAGTTGAAGAGGGAAGAGGATTTGATAAAAGGAAAAATTAGATTGGGAAAGTTTAAGTAAGAAGGTGATCCTTTTACCAAAAAAACCCTTCAAGTTACCTCATTTACTTTGGGGTTTTTTCCCTTCATAATATTATTTTCATAAATCAAGGATATTTCCATATTTTCACCCATGACGTTGCTTTATAGGCGGTTTAAGTAAAGTTTATGAGGTTTAACGAACCAAAACTGTTTATAGGGGCTTTCTTAAAGCGGATCAAAGTTTAAAGGGTTTTTCTAAAATTTGGTCTTGATTTGGTAGCAACTTTTATTTTTTTTCAAAAAAGCATAAACTACGATGACAAGATAGGAGCAATTTTAAACGTAAGGACTTTCCATGCATTCCTATTTATGCTTGATTAAATAAGAATAAAACGATGGGCAATATGAGATATCCATATCTTTGACATAAATAAGATTTTGTCCTCTTAAGCACACACACTCTTTACAACTCTCTCTCTACTATAATTACTTCTTTTTGAGTGAACCCACATAAATTATATATTGATGTATCAAAAATCATGTGGTTTCGATATTGTTTGCAAATGCATCGAGTTAATGAAAATTTATCAGTTTTACGGTAATATAACATTTTGCACCCTTAGATCAACAAGCACAGTCATGGGCTTCTCACTAGATATTTGTGATATTTAGGTTTTAAAATATAAAGATCAAAAAGGGTGGTACCAATCATCCAAGAAAGATATGAAGAGTAGACTTTTTGATCGTCATAGTTAGAAATTTCCTCTTACTGTAGTTGATACCCATCGCTATCCCCATGGTTTGTTTATACAACATGTAGCCATAAAATCAACGCCTTACAAGAATGCAAGTGTTTTGCATTTCCAATGCTTCTAAAATTAGCCAAAACTCAAGTCTCTCTACAAACACATACAAATGGAGAGAGAAATGTGTTCCTACGGTGACTCTTTTAATTATCTGAGTCAATCAAAAATCACATTATCGACAAACCTTATACAGATCCACTCCATTCATTATAATTTCCATGCATTAAAATAGTTCATGAAAAATCAAGTGGCTTTGACACTTTATTATCAATCAAATGATGCAATTTGTTATATTCTTGAGACAACATTAAATTTTGTAACCACTCAATGGATGATTAAAAAGCATCAGAAGTGAATGATATTTTGTACATAAGTATTTAGGGATATGAAGATCATAATAAATGAAACAGAATATCCACAAGGTTGACCTATAGTTTATTTAAGGTGACTCCTTAGATAATCATCTAGGGAGTCACATTAGGAACACTTCTTTATTTTTATTAATCGCATAGCACCACAAAATAGATTTACATACATGCACTACTGTATGGGAGAAATAAAAAGTTTGCCTTTTAGTCCAGATGGCTGGTAATGCTACCGTTCAATGTGTCATGTTTTTTATTCCTCATATGTCATATAGCACATCAGACATGTACCGATATGCATAATAAGACTTGCGGTGTCAGTGTTGATTGTCAGCCAAGCTTCATTAGCCATCTGTGCCAGGCCCTTCGGGTTATGGCTTGTTTGTCAGCTATGCATCCAATTGTCGAATTTTCCATGTGTTGACATATAGGGATGAGAATGGGCATGCCCAAAGTCCGATTGGGCTTCCATTTGGGCATGCCACATCCTCATCCCTACAAATCATTCACTAATTCTTTCTTTCTAGAATTAGTGAATGATTTGTAGTGATGAGGATGTGGCATGCCCAATTGGAAGCCCAATCGGGCTTTGGGCATGCCCATTCTCATCCCTATTGACATATTCCCATAAGACATGGCCTATAGTTTCAGTGATATGACATGTGCGATATCGATTTTCGATCAACACACCCCTATTGGCTAGGCATTGTAATGTTGGCAATGTATGGTGAATAGTTCTTAATCCGCACATTTGAATCTTTGGTTGTGCCGATGATGTCCAGTTTTGAGTATAATGTGTGACATTTGGTTGGCCTGCAATGTGTTGGAGAGTTCATTCCTTGTATGTCTTTCTTACCTTGTACTAGCCATTCGTACTAGGGTACCACGTGATATGATCTAGTTCATTTATGTTTGGTGATAATAAAGTTTGTACAAAGTGATGACAAGGGGGATGTAGTGTATCTTGTATCATCTGCATATTCCAACTAAATGGGGAACCGGTTCTGTCAATCGGTGTACCTATCATGGCTGCATTGACTTTTGGTGTCACGAAGATATCAATGTATTCAGTGTGTGCTTGTTATTTTAAGCATGTATCAAACTGTAGAAACACTTTACTCATATACAAACATATACATGAGAAAAATAGGTATGGCATGTATATGCTTGTGTTGTATACAATGACATGTCGCAAGGAAATCCAAAAGGGTCACATGAAAAAAAAATACACACCTATGTGATCCTTTTTTCTTATAGATAAGATTGCAACACGTCATCATTTATGAGCAAACTTGCAAATACATCATATCATACACATTTTTCCCTTTATATATCTAGTCAAAGTAGGATATAGAGTTAGACTAGAACACATTCAACGGAACCAAACATACGGATATAAGCCACTTAAATTTAAAATTAAGCAATCAGAATGAACGATCCATCCCGTTAGATCTAATTTAAAGTATCTAAAGCGCACATAAATAAAAAAATCCATTTTCTTGGATGTAATCAAAAATGTTTAAAGAACATACAAAAAAAGTGACTTGGATGTGTTTTACACATGCTTCAATTGATGATAAATTAATCGATTTAGAAAAGTTGATTTTTAGGACCACATTTTGCATGGGTAAAACACATCAATATCATTTGAATTTTTATTTATATGTAGTTTAGACACATTAGATCACGTCCAACGAGACGGATTTTTCATTTGTGTTACCTAAATTTAAATTTAAGTGAGTTACGTCCCATGTTTCATGTTTACTGCATTCAAATGTAACATAGTCAAACTCTCTCTATAATATGTCGTTTGGCTGGGATCCAATTGATAGAAGAAAAATATGGATCATATCACCCCAAAACAAAAAACCATGGATCCAAATCTAACACATTCTGATTACTTTAAATAAAAATTTAAATGATTTCAATATGTTTAACCGCACGCATCAGGTGGTAACAAAGTAGTCATTTTATTCATGCCTCAAATAACTTTTGAATGGCTAATTAAGCAGACTCTTTTTCCTCAGTCAACCACATAAGCACCCTCAAAGCAAGGCATATGAAATAGAATACAATGGTCCTAATCTCCTAGGCAAGGTGCCAATTCTTAGCCAAGTTCTTATACGAGCATTGCCATAACTAGAAAATCACCACCAATATTTCTGGTAGCACAATCCACTTTTAGGATACACCAACCATGCCTAGAATATACACACTTTCTTACTGAATAGTCTAGAATAATATACATTAGCATTCTTATATGTGATGAAAATTTCAATCAAAATCAATTATATCCAATATAAGGACTTGCACACACATGGATATGATTCGATATACCTATGTGTCGTTATTCATCAGTGGTTTTTTACAAAATCAAATTATTCCTAACATCTGGCAGTCTATACTTGGACTAATTTTTGAAAAGAACGGAACTAAACAAATATAATCCTGAAGAATAAAAATAGATTGACTACCAAACTCAACAAATAGATTAAGCATACACATTTTGATCTGTGTTGATGGAAGTTCCTTGCATCCATTTGCTTTCAAGTTGGCTTGGTATGTCAAAGGCATGCGAGGAAGTACGTCAAATTGGCTTGGTATGTCAAAGGTATGTCAATTGGTAATATAAATCTCCCTTTTGGATCTTTGCACTTAATAATGGATACAAGAACACATCGTTCATAGGCTTCTATAACAAATGCTTGTATTTCGTTGGAACTTTCTTGGCATGCAATAGAGTTCGCATTAGAAACAATTCATTGTCAACTTTGGCTGCATGATGACACTTGGTCAGGCATAGGTTGTGCATTGTATTGCATTTTATTGCTGGTTTATGATTTAATTACTTCCACAACAGAGTGTGGATCTGCTATTTCCTTTCCGCACTAAGTTGGTATTGACTTGATAAGAGCAAATGAGGAGATCTGCCCACAAGGTGTCATATCATTTGGTTTCAAGTAAATTTGGTAGAAGGCATGCAATATAATTCAGAAAGGGTCCAAACGGGATGGGGAGTGTCCCTTTTGGGTCAGATGGCTTTCTGCTCAGATTGATTAAGTGATGAAGTAAAGATAGAGCAGGGAAGATGTCTGCTACGATTATCGCCACAATACCAAGACTATAACAACAAGCATATACTACAATTAACAAACCAGAGGTTAGTCATCATACCTCCAAATTTTAGAGATAACTCATCTCAGATCAGATTTTACGAGGTAGCAGTGTTTGGAAATCATTTTGGAGGTTCAATACCTCCAAAATTCTGACCGAAAATGGAGGTAATGAAAATCCAATCTAAGTTCTCTACCTCCAAGTTTGGGGTAACAGGTTGCAAAGGAGGGGTTGCAACCCCCTCGCCTCCACTTAAAGAATACCTCCACCTATCTAATCTAAGTTCCCAAATAGGGCCTCGATCTTTCGCTATCTAATTGCATAACAAATGAAATAAATTCAAAAGCTAAGAACATGAAAATTGCACCGATCTATCACATATGATCTACAACCAAAATTAGGGGAATAAAACAGATCCAGAAGGATCAAAGAAGAAAACGAGCAGATCTGCTGAAGAGACAAAAAGAAATTAAGTTACCGGCGCCACTCGCGGAGAAAGAATCCCTCCTCGGGCTCCATGTCTGTGGGAGGCGGGAGGATGGGCCCACCATTTTCTGCCCCCTCGTAAACTCCGTTGGAATCGGGCATCGAGAAGGGGAGAGGGGTCGAGGAAGAGAAGTCAGATCGGAATCCGTAGGTGTCCGGAGACGGAGGTATGCTGCCTCCGCCGTCTTCTCCCGACGGGTGGTGGTGGTAGGCGACGGGGATTCCGTCGTCTCCGTCGAGCCCGAAACCCGATGAAGGGCTTATCGGATCGGCGGCGGATGCGGCGGTGAAGTTGGGGTATGAGTCATAGACGCCGCCGACTCCGATGTAGCCGTCGCCGCCGTCGTTGCTGAAGGCGTCATCGAAAGAGGAAGCCATCGGATCTCCCGATATCTCCCAGTCGCTAAAGTAGATGGATCGCCAAAGGGAGGACTCGGATTGTGTCTGTTTGGGCTACTTGCCTCCGTTTTATTTGGGTGGGTTGCTATGCGCACAGATCTAATTCATGTCCAACCAGTCGTACAAGTTTGCCGTCTCCATTCAATATTTACAAATGTGACATCCTCTCCTCTACTTCTCCTCCATGCCACATCTATCCCTCTTGCCTAGCCCTCCTCTACTTCTTCTCCACGCGACATCTACGCACCCCACGTCGCTCCCGCATCCTCAGCTCACTCCTTCACTTGTCCCTCGCAACAGAGGAAGCGGCGGCGGCGCACAAGGGAAGGGGAAATGAAGCGGATAGAATGGGGAGGGGCCAGTGGCGGAATATGGGAGGAGGGAGGCCGGGGGTGTTGGATTCTCATGGAAAATTGAACACTGGAGGTGATGAATAGTGTTTTAGGAATAAACTTAAACTTTAAAATTAAACCTGCTAATTTCTATCTAAGACAGCAATGAGTCTTGCAACACTTGGGTCTTCATCAACAATACCAAATACTTGCAGATAAGAAAGATAGAGAGACAGCTGAATATAAGCAGTGCAAGTACAAGAGAGAGCACAATAAAGAACACAATTGATATCAATGCTAACATAGAGAGAAATTATCTTGGTTCACCCTTCCACGGCTACGTCCAGCCCCCGAACTCTCTTGGGATTGAATCCACTAACTCAACTTTCAAATGAGAGAAAGTTACAATCACCTATTCAATAAGAGAATTTTCCATAGCCTCTACATGTAAAGGATATCACAACACTACCTCTTCAACAAGAGAACTTCTCTCAAATTACAACAAGTAATCTAACAACCTTCTCAACAAGAGGATTTTCAACTTACACACTTTTGATGTGGATGAAATACACCTTTTTCTATACCATTTGATTTGATTTGAAGCTTGTGTGGAATGTATAGCTAAGGAAATCAAGCTTGATCTCAAATGAGATTTAAGATGAATCTTACGGGATCAAAACAATTTTCTCCAAGAAAATTTCAAAGAAAACATTTAGAGCATAAAGCCAAGAAAAATCTTTTTGCAAGAGTGCATAAAAAGCTTTTGAAAACTTGTTTTTCTCAAGTAAAATAGCTCATTAACTTCTTACATTCAATTTTGACCAACCCTCTATATATATGGTGCATTTCGGGTCAAAACAGATTACCCAAAATGCCCCTACAACAGTCATAAATGGCTAATTAAAAATATTCTCGTTATAGGCCAACAGCTAGTACTAGTCACTATAGTTAGCTTCCTAGTCGACTAGTACTCAGCTAGTCGACTAGGTGAAGACCGCTGGTAGACTAACACAAACATGTCAAAAGAGATGTGACTTTATGGAATTTCTAGTCAACTATAGTTCTTTTACTAGTCGACTAATGTTCATGACTTAGTCGATTAGTTTCTGACATGCTGGTAGCCTAGTTCCAAGGGTTGGCTAGTCGACTGGGTATCTGTTTAGTCAACTAAGCCACCTATTAAACATAATACTTAGGAGATCTTTTCAAAATAATTTCAATACATTTTCACAACAATTTAAAAGTTTTCCTAAGTGTGTGACAAGCTTCAATTTAGACTATAAAATAAATCTAAAGACAAGTATACATTACATCAAAATTATATATTCTCAAGCTTTTGATGTAGTCCAATATGTTTAGGTCTTTGTCTTTAACTCCTTATACTTCATGTGACTTAAGTAAGCTTCTTCATCTTAACTTTGAGCTCCTTGTTTCTTTGTAAGCTTCACAAACTTAGCTAGCTTCAAAAGTCTATGGTGTGAGTCTTTTCATATCGTTGAACGCCTAATAGGCATTGATCTTTTGTACATACAGTCAAAAATTTATGAACACACTATTAATTGTTTGTTCATCATTAAACTACACTTGGGTAACTCAATATCCTAACAGAGTGCGGTAGTGGCAGATGAGGGGCGGGGCCGAGGAATGCAGAGGGTAGAGGAGGGAGTGTGGGTGGCTGCGAAGACGGCCCGTGACGACTAGAAAATGGGGAGGATGAAGAAGAGATGTGCAATATGGGGATACTGTGTGGAAAGTAAAAAACGATTTTTATATTAGTTTGAGCATGTGTAAAGTGAAAAACGATTTTTAAAAATTTGTTTGTTTAGAGAAGGTGCTAGGGAGAAATTATAGAATTATATCAAATATGTAATTCATTTATCACAAGATTTTTATATATGCCAAATCTAACTCCTCCAGTAACAGCCATAAGAATAGTCAGACAAGACATGAAAATAACCATAAACAACACCTGGCAACTAGACAACTCAAAAGACTACAGCTTTCTTGCAAGATTTATCCAAATAATGTTTTGAAACGTAACTGGTTTACAAATTATAAAAATGCACTACAAAACTAATTATAACCAATATATTGGCGTATCAATTAATCGATTACAATCGCTAACATCCAGAGGGAGGCAGGTGCCAATGTCCTCTTTTGCTTAGTATACTTCCATCACTCCTTATAGCACATGAAGATTTAGCATCTTCCCCTCGCTCGTAAATAAAATGCCTAATATTACATAACCTTCTCCGCTTTCGCCTATTTCACGTCCACGACACAGCTCAGCGTCGAAGACATGCTTGCCTCTTTGCGATTTAAACTTGGGTGCACTCTCGAAGTTATAAACTCACAAGCTGCTACCGTTCTTCAGCAGCTCCCGCAAGCAGCAGAGCGCACAGTTTTCTGTTGTCAAGCAACTGGGCTGCCCCAAGAGTCGCTAAAGCAGTGGGAATTGGACATGTTAATGAATCTCCCAGAAGAGAGCTACGGCATGCACATCAGAATACAGTTTCTGTTCCCTGTCTCTTGCTCTTTCAGGCGCCTTTCCTCTTTTGGTCTTTGGTTGGTTTCACTTCCTTGGTGAGCATTCTCGGTGCAATTGCCATTGCCATCAGTTCTTGGAATAGCAGCTTGCATGCATAAGGTATATGCACCTATAAACCACAAGTGTGTTTAGATAAAAGCAAGCGTGTCAAAAATATTCTGCATCGAAATTAGAATACATGGGGGGTGCAAAAAAAAAAATCAAAGGAAAGTAAACATTAGAACAACAACAAAAACAAATTACAAAATTACAGGAAAGTCAGCGTCCAATTATAGAGAAATAAACAAAAAAACATGCATCTGCAACATAGGCAAAGCAGAAAGCTGGAACAAAATGCTACAATAATTTCAGAGCTATTCCACATGAACGATAATATACCTAACATAAGTCGCATCTTCCTCTCCCTATACTCACACCCCCACAAATCCTTAGCCACAGCCCTATAGGTTGCAACTTCTGTAAGTTGTTAAAAGATACATGTCCAATAAAACCTTAGAAAGACATCTCGCGGAGTTATTTTCATTTAACTCTGATTGTCAAAAAGTGATTTGAAATGTATGCAAGGCCTGAGCCGCCATGCTCAGGGCTGAAGCAGTTTAAAAGTATCAATTGAAGCGACTCAAATGGCTTGAAGCTCACCTGAAAAGTTTTGAGTTAGTTTTTTCTACTCTTAAAGCCGAACATGAAACCCTCAAACCAGTACCAAATCTACATGCAAAGCCCTCTTTATTTTTCCCTCGTTTGACCCCCTTTCTCCTGATTGCAAACCATAAACATCAAAACCACAGCCCCCATTGCTGCACTAAAGACGGTGCAATCCCAAGTAGCTTTTGGCAAATGATGGTGGCGGGCAGCGGTAGCAGCCTTCACATGTACATCTTTAAGTGAAATTAATCCGATCTTGGCTTTTCTTTCATTTTCTAGCTCATCATGTGCCCTCCACACTATATCTGCAACTCCTGCCGAATTGTCTTCCTTACATCTAATAGTTCATCTCTAGTGCTAATTACTCTTCTTTCTCCAGCACCTCATCTTCTTATTTCTCCTGCAGGTGCCTTGTATGTTGACCGTTAAATTGTAATCTGTATCAACATCTTTTAGAGGCTTAATTGCGTTTAAGTGTCCATAAATCAAACAATACAGATTTTGAATTTCTCCTTCTCTACTTTTCTAGCATGATTCTTTATTATATTTATTTATTACTTTAAAAAAAAATAAGGCTCTGTGCTTTTTTGCTGCTGAAGTGGGTGTTTAAGCAGCTGAAACAGAAGCTCGCGGCTTCATTCTCGCATCCGCTTTCTATCTCGGTAGTGCCTTGCTGCTTCACTCTTGCAACCACTTTCAGCAAGATTACATCAATCATCAAAGCTAATTGTATGGCTAGGTATTCCCCATAGACCAAAGCGTGTATTCATCCAAAGTTTCCAACCACCTCCACATAAATACTATAGCCTAATAAGATAAATCATATTTTAATTAAGGGCCCTTTGTTTTCATTGTAGTGCCTGCAGTGCAACTGTACATGCATGCGCCTGAATTGTAAATTTACCCAAGTCGCAAACAAATGCTACTCAGATTTCTCAGTCCTAATTCTGAAGTTAATGGTCATTCTACCATTCTACTAGACAATCATCCATTCTCACTGATTTACAGCATTAATGCCAAACACGGAAAATAGGTGGCAGATAATTAACAACATCGAAAGCTTTTTATTATTTATTAATTTATTTATTTGCTGATCATGAGATTCAGAGTGAAGTTGAAGAAATAGCATGTTAAAACAAACTGCAAGCCATCAGACTAGAAATAAATGTAAAGCATAAATGTAAAGCATATAGATGTACAACTCTGCCACAAAATAGCATCAAACAGTCAATACAAGTGGGGCTTTGTTTCATAGGGTAGTGATGGTGGCAATGATGGCATCATGGTTTTGAAACTTGGATGCACGCAAATGTGTACTCTCTTAGAACCCTAGTAGCACACACTCTTGGGTGGAGGGTGTAGCTCATTGTCAAATAATATATGGTCAACTGCTTACCCCCTGCATGACTCCCCTCCCTCTCTTATCTTCAAAGGATATAAACTCCAGATGTGTGCTGGAGACTGTTTGCTTAGTCTGCATAACTAGCAAAGAACAATATGAAACCATGAAAGTTATTTATTGGACATCCTCTATTCTCTTTATTCTTGTCTGGCAATTTTACATGAAGCTATTAATACTACTCACTAGGAATCCTATTTGTAGCTTTGTCCATTCCATGGTTGCAACGGAAATATCAATTTACCATTTCCCGACAACCTCATCTAGCATCTACAAATGTTAGGTGTTATTAATACTGTGGTATACTGTTTAATTAGTTTTGTACAGTGCAATAGGCACACTTAAGTGGTGTGAGTGCAACCGCCTTGACTAGGCGGGAGATTGAACAACCTACTCATCAAGGCAATCAGCTGATCAGCTCTACGCACTACACACTTCCTCCTGGACACTTACACCCACCTAACACTTTTTTAACACTGTATTTAACTTTGCAAAACTTAGTTTTTATATCACCAGTGCATAAATCTAGCGTCATGCACAAAGTATCAGTGATGTTTTCCCATTTCACAAGTGAGTTCTTATTTCACAAGTGAGTTCTTATTACACAATGTAGCACCAAATAGCACCAAATGTTTTAACAGCTAGTTTTCTACAGCACTCTCCAGCACTCTGCACCTCTTGAAGGAGAAAATCACACAATATAAACATAACCAGACGCAACACGATGAACAAAGTCCTCAAAAACTTTTGGGCTCACTAAATGTATATATTTTTCCTCATGTAGCCATGTCAAGGGCCTCATCCCGACACATATAATGACCAAAACGGAAGGATAATATACACCAAGAAGATAGTTCACTGGAAATCCAATGTTCATCTCAAACATACAATGTTACACGGTGTACATTGACAACCTCCAGGTTATTGGTTCATCAACATAGGTTATTGGTTCATCAACATGTCAGCCATTAGCATCTGCGCACACTTCAAGAAGCACAATGTCCTTTTGGGAGAAAGAAATCATAATTGCTAAACAATTGCTTTCCTTGCCAACACCATACACTCATATCTCTAATAATCCATCAACCAATATTATTCAAATATCAGTTATGAGATAGTTCATGTCATATTCTCTTCAAAATGAAAAATAGTAAAAACACAATGATGCAACAATTCTCTGTGAGCATTTATAGGATCTGAACCTGGAAAACTTAAAACTGTGTTTTACAAGGAAGCTTGGAAAATGCAATCACAAGACAGATGATTTAAAAATTTGTAGCCAATTGTAACGGTAGATTAGGCTTATGAAGTACCAGCCGATAAAGTTTGAATCCCAGTACAATTAATGAAATCTTTAGACATCCTATGCAAGTTTGCACGGAAGCTCAGAGACCATTACATTTAGTGAATGCTTCTGATTTCTTATGCACGTCAGTAACTAATGGCACATAAAGTGTAGGCTAGGACACCACCATATTTAACGAAGGTTTCAGACTTGTGCAAGTTTGCAACTAATGACACATAAAGCATGTCTCCAAAAATGAAGATGACGTAGAAAAAGAATATTACCTGAACAATATCAGTCTTGTTCTTGCAGCCTCTACATTCAAAGGAATTCTTTTTGAGGTTAGCAATAGCAATGAGACCACATTTCTCACACACATGAACCCTATAAGCATCACTTTGGTCAAATAGCCTTTCCTTGAGAAAATGAGCCGCTCCATGTGCAATCATACAATCTCGTTCCATCTCCCCAAAGCGCAGACCTCCATCACGGGAGCGTCCTTCTGCTGGCTGCCTAGTGAGGATCTGTACAGGACCACGCCCTCGAGAATGGATCTTGTCGTCAACCATGTGCTTTAATCTCTGGTAATAAGTTGGACCGAGGAATATCATTGCACTCAACCTCCTCCCTGTGTGACCATTGTACATAGTTTCAAATCCACGCATCTGATAGCCACACTTATGGAGAGCCTTGCTGATATTGTCCACCTGAGACAATGATAATTGGAATGTTATTTTTGTCGGCATGGAACAAAAATCTACATCGTATCATTGATCATGCAAAAAAATCAAATAAATCCACACTAACGAAGCCATTCAGAAGAAAAAAACAAATGTTTATTAAAATGCTTCATCTAACTTGTAGGTACTTCGAGGCAGTTCTTGATGCAGCCTGTCTAAAACGACAGACATAATAGCATCTCAAAGGAGAAGGGATCAGTATCTGAAGTATTTCCAGATAACAAATTCTAACATGCATGCACTTGTGTTAAAACAATCAGAATTCATTAGTCATCTAGGCAGTAGACTTTTGCACCATAATAAACGCACAATGATTTGAAAAGTTGTCACGATAAAATGCCTAAGAGCTCCTCGACTGTCCAGATATAATGTTAGGAGCTCTCAACTTAAACTGTAGGATGTTCAAACAAAAATCTAAATTGTTATAAATCAGCTTTTCCATAAACTTATATGTCCGTCTTTTCCACACCAATACAAAGGTATGCTGTCAACTTTGCCAACGGCTAGACGGTTATGGTACTTGTCAATTGCCATTAGGTTGATAGTGATGTTTCAAAGATTGCAAACTGTAACTGAAATAAGATAAGCTCTGCTGAATGTCAAAAATGTTCCTTAAAGCTAGCTACAATCTCAACAGTTGAAACCAAATAAGCTTCAGCCACTAGTTGAAGGAAGAGTACATAAGCTATACAATATAAAAGAGGCTTAAACGTAAGACATCTATGACTCACCGTGACATCAGTGAAAGGGGTGGCATCTCCCTCTTTTCCCATATGGGCAGCAACCTTTCCCATAATACATTCAATAAGCTGGCCAATAGTCATCCGAGAAGGAATAGCATGTGGATTAACAATAATATCAGGTGTGATGCCTTCCACCGTCCACGGCATGTCCTCTTGGGTGTAAGTCATTCCAACGGTTCCCTTCTGACCATGTCTACTGCTGAATTTATCTCCAATTTGAGGGATTCGAACAGATCTCATTCTCACCTTTACAAACCTCAGACCATCAGCATTTGTAGTCAACAAAACCTGAAATGTTGAGATGGCAAAATTACAACAGAACCCCACATCAAAGATAGGATGGGTTAAGATCAGTGTGTTACAAATTACTACATTTTCAGGCATACACATGAAATAAACTTCCAATTCAAGGATGCGACTACATGCAACAGCGAGAGAAGGCAAATTTGCAACAAGCCTACCTGGTCCACCATACCACTTTCACTGTGGCGTAAGCTGGTACTGTGATCTCGCCTTGAGTATTTTGAAGCTTGTCCTTGAGTATCATCTTGAGGGATTGGAGATGTCTTTCCAATAATAACATCCTCACCAGAGACCCTAGTACCCTGATGCATAAAATACATTAAGTACGAAAAAAGAAAGAAGAGATGTTTGCTAAGAGATCAAAACAATGGGGTGCAGTGAGGTACTTACAGGAGGTGCAAGACCATCATCATCCAATTTATCGTATGAGCCATGCCGCATACCCTGCAGTAGCACGGGATGAATATACATTCCAGGAGATGTACATATAACATATCTTATAGCTGCATTCAACGAGTACCTACCATAGTGTTTTCCCTATTCGGACGGCCAAAATCTTCTTTAACTAGAGTCCCCATCTTCTTCTCCTCATCTCTACCATATTGTTTCATAACAGCCTACTATATCAGCATCATCATACATTATTCGGAAAGCAACCAACAGAGACTACTTCAAGTATCATACCTGTACGAACGAAAGAACAAGGACCGAAAGAACCCGCGATCTATTGAAGATTGATTCATGATGACAGAGTCTTCTTGGTTGTACCCAGAGTAACAGGAAATAGCAACAATTGCATTCTTCATTAAAACATACACAGAAGAAAGACATTAGCATTGTGCTAAGCAGTAATCATAAACAGAAACATAAGCAAAAAAGAAATGACAGTTTCTTACAATGCCAGCAGGAAGCTGTCTAAAGTGCAAATGTTCCATGGCACGGGTAGTAACAAGTGGCTTTTGCGGATAGTAGAGCACATAAGCTAAAGTATCCTACAAAAAGTGCATAAGCATCGATTAACTGTTGTTATAAGAAACCATCAAATTATTTCATAAAACGAGTGGAGACGTCTAAGTACCATTCTCAGCTGATAATTGGTTACATAGATTCCCATCGCTTGTTTACCCATAGCTGATTGGTATGTATTACGGGGACTCTGAAATGCAATAATAATAATAATACGGGACATGGGAAGAAAGAAGCACTACTAAGTATTCAAAGAGTTGGTGAATACACACCTGGTTATGATCAGGGAACGGGATGATGGATGCACAAACACCCAATATCAATGATGGATGAATCTCACAGTGTGTATAAGTTTCAGAATATGCCTCCTCAGGATGTTGTCTCGCATTCACAAGATCCTACAAATACAAGTATGGTATTCCAGGTGAGAAGATGCGCATGGCATGCTTAATGGGACACCAAACCAGTTTCTGGTACAATATGGCATAACAGCAAAGGAGGTTAATCAAATAAAACAGTTACTGGTAAGTGACTCAAATCATTTCCAAACCGCAAATTGCATCACCAAAGGAGCGATTTGTTTATCAAAAAAGTAAGCATTTAAATTACATCTTTTGATGTGTATCTTAGGCTTGATTTACAGAAACTACACTAAACTATCCACGAATTTAATAACAATACTCTTAAATTTAGAAATTCAGCAACCCCCCTTAGCTTTGACCGTTCACCAAAACCCCCTTAACAAATTTTCATCAAAACTACCCTAAACTTAAGCACGACAACTACCGTGAACCTTATAATTGTTTATAGAAACTCCTTAAATTTTAAGTTGAATTGAGTAAAACTACCTTATGCTTTGAAAATCGGGGATTTGTGAGTTTTCAAAGTTATTGGGATTTTTTTATGGTGAATTTCTAAAATTAAAGATAATATTAGTAAATTGGTGAATAGTTTAGGATAGTTTTTTGTATATTAAGCATGTAATTTTATGTACAGAATTTCCGTCTCCTCTTATAACCTGAGTAGTTCAAACTTCAAGACAACAAAATAATGCAAATATCTCCTACATAAAGGATAACAGGATTATGTAAACTTCTATACATAAATGTGCCGTTTAAAACATGATATTCTAAGAATCAGGATAGTTCTCCATAAGCTCGTCACTCATAACAGGTATGAAACTTACAAATGTCTGCCATTATGGTCAATGCAGATGTCTAGCTGCATAACATGCTTCACCGATCCAAAAAATGGATATAAGAATAGAGAGAAGCTTACATTAATAGTCATGGATATCATAGTGGTCTCTTCTTCCTCGGTATCAATGTATTCTATGAACCCTTTTGCAACAAGATCATGCCAACCTTCTTCTGGGGCTTCCTGGGTTAAGAGTCAAAACAACGTATTAATAGATTTCTTTAACAAATAGAACTCCATGAAAGTATCTTTTGAATTCTCCAGAATCAAACCCTTTGCTGCAAGGCTCGAATATGCTTTTTCTTTATTAACAGCCTCTGCTTTTCCACAATAAATAGTGGACGACTGCATCGACCATAATCTGTGTATAGACGTAGTTCCTTGAGACGAATGTCTCGAATGACCCCAACCTCTGTATTGACATCAATCTGGAAAAAGAAAGTAGTATTTAATTTAGAAGTATTCTGCCTGAAACTGTTGACGTTAATTTTCTTAGAACCGGAATCTCATGAGGCATAAACAGCAGTCAACATGAACGAGAATGGATCTTCTTGGTCGTTTGGCTTCTTGTAACATATACTTTACCAGACAAAACCAGCAGGAGATGCAACACAGTTTCTAAGCTAGAAATATCTCAGTTAACATCTTTGAGATCTAACAATATATTTTCCATGTGGAAATGCAACAAAAGAACGTAAAATTTACAAAATCCTAAAAATAGAAAACTGAAATTAAGATAATGTCAAACTGTAAAACTGACACAGAGGAGGCTCATTTGATCATGGTCAATCCCTTCACTTAAATGCCCAAAAAGATAAGTGATGTATCTTTACAAATTTATTGGACTCACAGAAACAATTTGAAAACGATGAATTGACTAGTATTCAATTTTATGTCCATTGCTAATTTGCCCGCCGCTTCAACAAATTAACTAGGATTTTGTCTCTAAGGTCCTCAGTTGTGTTACTATCTTTTAAATGGGGGAGGGCGTGAATTTCTCTTAAACGAATATACAAATTGTTTTCAATAGTTATAAACAGACTTGTGAGTGGGGACAAAATAGATCTAGATACATAGAAGATGCAAGTCAGACTGTCTTTGTACCTACTTTCTGTTATGAACATAAATGCGAATTAGGATATACATATTTCAGACATTGTATTCATGTACTAACAATGTAATAATGAAAAATACTCAAACATACTCAAAATATAAGGATGAAATGATGTCAACTTCTGGGTGCAATACTTCTGGCACAGCCAAGTGTTGGACTTGTGTGATTGAGCCGATATTACACTATATATAGACAAGATAAGCCATCATGCCATGACATAACAATCATATCATGACACTATGTTACATTATACAGTATAAATCCCAGCTGCAAGTGTTCTATGTTTATTTATCCTCATAAATATCATACGAAATTAAAAAGGATAGATATACCAACAATTATGGTCAGTAGTTTAGTGTAAAGATGAAGGCCTTCTTAGACCATTAGAAGATCTCCTATGTTCTAGGTTTGTAATGCAGGAAATAATGCCCAGGACAATCATAACTAGCAATTGAAGAAAAAAGTATTACAGGAATATTAATATTGTAAAAATATAAGAAAATGTCATGAGAAATTCAGCAGTATTCATATCCAAAAAACATATAAATATGCTCTCAAAAGATACAAGATGCAAAAAAGAGCAAACATAAAATCAAAGAGGCTTTACCAGCAATTTGTATAAGCAATGGAACTATAAACTCTTAAAAGGATTATAGCTAAAGCATGGACAATCCCATCCTTGCAGAAAGTCTGCAGCTATAAAAGATGTGAATGCATACCTGTCTCCTTAGCTGTCTTAATGTCTTCACTAGGAGATCGGGATTCCTATGAATTCCAACCCAACAACCATTAACAAAAATTTTTGTCGCTTGGGGGATAACAGCTGGAGATATTTCCTGCAAAAGGCAAAAAAATGTGCACTTCATTAGGGAGGACAATATGCCAACTCACAGCCCAGCAGCTTCAAACAACATCACCCAAGTAACTAGAAGCAAGCAAAAGAATATACCAGCACACATTCACTTTGCAAGAAAAGGACATACCTCAAAATTTTCAGTACTCCACTCCTCCAAAAACTCCAAAATTGGATGTGCAGCTGAACCAACTGTTATGTATACCATTAGAGCAAGATTCTTCACCAATCCACAAGCCTAATAAGAACCATACAGCATTGAAATGTCAGAACATAAAGTGTTTGCATGCATAGTGATTTGTTTACTAAATTACTACAGATTCTACCTATGCAAAGTTCATTGCAATCCAAATCCAGGATTCCATCTTAATTGAGGTCTTTTTTATCTTTTCAATTCCCTACAATTCATAGCCTCCACTAGGTCTAAGTCCATCAAACTGTTTAACCCCTCTTAAACAAGCCCTTTTAATATCTGAGCACATAGACCCAGTTGACCCAGTTAACATTACCAGATTAATAGGTTTCAACGTACTTTTCTGTCTAAGACATGTGTTGCTATCTAAATAGAAGTGTTTTTGCAAGATCAAAAACCTGTCCTTCAGGTGTTTCAGCAGGACACATCATTCCCCAGTGAGAATTATGAAGCTGACGAGGTTTTGCCAACTTCCCTGGACACGTTTGCAAAAACTCCCCAATCAGACGTATATTCTTGAGATAAGCAATGTACATGAAAACTGCGAGTTCAGATATTGAATATACCTTCACGGCCTATAGGAGAATTCAGCCTCCGCAAGTGGGAGAGGGTAGATGCATAAGTTAGTCGATTCAACACCTATCAGATAAGATGATCAAATAATATGTATTATAATAGAAATAAGCAACGAAGAGCAAATACAAACAGAAAAGATCTGAGAAAACAGACCTGTGAAACCCCAGCCCTAGTACCAGCCTGATTAGCCTGTCCCCAATTTCCTGTAGCAAGTGAATATTTAAGACCACTTGTGATGGTCTTTGCTTTAATTGCAAACTGCAGATTGACATCTTTTCCATTGTCCACACACTGTTCATAATTGACATGAACAAGTTAGCAACAACCAACTGTTGCTAAAAGTGCTAACTTTGTGCTACATATGCATTCAGATATCAACCTTTTGGACATATGATCTCACATCCCTCGTCAATTTTCTGAACAGCTGCAAAAGGAACAAGTAAACACTATTATAAACAAGTCAGCTGAGATAACTCCAAAAAATACAAAATCCCGATTTCCATCAAAACAAACCATTCTGAACAATCCACCGAGTAAAGGACCAGCAAGATCAAGTCTTTTGTTTCCATAATGATCCCTATCATCTTCTGGTCTTCGGCCAAGTGCACAGAGCAAAAGCCGATGAATGATATATCTAACAGAAGGACCCATATCAAAAGCTTAAATGTGTGCAAAGCACGTACCGAAATTTTCTTAAAATAAAATAGGTAGACATAATACCCAAAATAGTAGGCTTTTTTCGTTTCACAATACTCTCCAACACCAACATGAGGCAACATCTCTTTCTGAAGAATTTCTTTGGCATACCTGAAAAAATAAGAGGAATGAATGTATCAAACAGAATTTGCAACATGAACCGGAAGGCAGTAAATCAAACAACATAGATTCACGAAAAAGGGCGTTTTGACAATAATCATACTTGATTCTCTTCTCCTTTGTCACTCCAACAGTGGCCCCACGTTTCCCTATGTAATCCAAGGCAACCTAGAAAATTGCAATAAAATTGCTAAATATCATGTGTGTTATAAAAGCTAAAATATACAAAATTGAAAACATGATAATAATGTTAATATATCGCACTCTCATCAAAAGTATTTTCAGAGCATGCAGAATGCTGACATCACTTGTAAACATAGGTTGATCATTTGGATCATTTGATTCTTTTAACAACACTCCTATTATTTATTATGGATGGTTTCTTCTTTATTATCTGATAGATAGATAATGAAACCTCCATGGGAACTTTGAGACACAGATATGTAGCTAAAATTAATAATCCTAGTGACCCGTATTTTACAAAACAGCATGTCATTGTGATAGGAAGAAACATTGGTAGACCAAACATGATATCATTAGAATAAAAATGCAATGGACATCATACAGCTTCGGACAACAATTCTGAACATTTTGATAGGCAAAATTTCCATATTCTGACATTATAAATTTTTGGCCAGATGTCAATGTTGACATTCTGGGCATATTGATAGGAATTAGGATGGCACGGTTCCTCTTCTGGGAGTCGTACTCAGAACCTTATACATTCCAACATCAACCAAAAGAAATATGTTCTAGAACCCCGCTTGAACCGGACACTAATTATCAATATATCACCTAATCCAAACTGACAGAGAATATGCTGTGGAGAAAGATCAGTACTTGCCTGTTGATTTTGAATAACAAATGCTTCTTCAAGAGACGGCCGCAATAGCTCCATCATTTGGGTATCCGAGAAATCATAACAAATATGCTCAAGTATATCCTTGTCAGCAACAAAACCTAATGCTCGAAATACAATGATTATAGGTATGTCTGCTCTAATATATGGAAGTGTAGCTCGAATGTACTGCCCCGATGAACCCTGTATATGTTTTTTAGGAAAATGTGAATTCTCTGGATGCATTTTTCATTATCTCATCAAATGATACGACAAATGCATAACGTGCAAAAACAGTGAAGCATTAGACCAGTACTGACCCCTTTGGCGCTGGTACGAGAGAGCATCCGTACAAACATGCTGCTGGCCGGCCTGTTCTGGTTCTCTGCCATAGAACGGACTTCCGCTACATAAGCAAATTTGTTGGGTTGTCTTTTCTTGAACACGTAAACGTGATTCGTGCTCATCTTTTCCTGAGCAATCAGAACCTTCTCACTGCCATTGATTATAAAATATCCTCCTTGATCATACGGACATTCTCCCAGCTCTGTCAGATCCTTTTCGGAATTCTGATATAGCGTGCAATAACTAGACCTTAGCATGATTGGAACCTGTCATATCAACAGATTAAAGACCGTCGTAAGAATCAAGCCCATTGTTCCGTTCTTCGATGACAAAGACACCATTTTTACATTATGACATACCTTCCCAATGAAGACTTTAGTGAATTCTTGCGTCTCGGCAACCTCTTCACAGTCATGCCCTTTCTTTATGATTCGTTTAGTAACATCAACGTACAAGGGAGCGGCGTAGGTTAAGTTCCTCAACCTCGCAGCCTTAGGGAACAAGGTTTGAGTCTCTCCGTCGGATTCGGTCATCATCGGTCTGCTCAGATAAATCTGGCCGAAGCTGATCTTGTAGATTGTCTGCACACAACGGATACATCGATTCAGTGCACTGTTCAGTGCAGTTAATTCAATCGGCTCAAAACTAAACCAACGAGTACCTCGACGAAATCGGATTGGCGGCCGGGGTTGTGCTGAGACTCGGGGCGGATCTCGATGTCGGCGGACTCATCGACAATCTCCTGCATCGTGTTCTGGATGAATTCGTCGAAGGAATCGAGCTGCTGGCGGACTAATCCCTTCTCTTCGAAGTAGGCGCTGATCACTGCCCACGCGTCCTCCTGAGTGATCTCCTCCTCCTCCTCCTCCTCGGCATCCATCATGTACTCATCTCCAACATCCATGTCGTCACAAACCCTAGCTACTTTCGGACTCGCAGTTGAAATTGAAACCCTAGGCGGGAGAGAGAACCAGAGTAGCTAAGTGCAACGTATCTATGGATCGATCGGTCGGTCGATTGAGGGGAAAACCCTAGAATGTCGATTTTCTTTTCCCCTCGCTCTACACAAAAAGGGTCAAAATCATAAAAATCCCAAGAAAGCGACGAAAATGTTATTATATAGGTATGTGTAGACGGAAGGCGGTCGAAGGACTCCACTCAACCACTTGTTCAATGGGGAAATGCTATATACACCGACCTAATTGCTGCTTACACATATTACTTTCAATACACACTAAAAAATATATTTAAAATTCAGTTTTTTGTTGTACACGTTTCAGATCCCCTATCCCCAAACCACGCATCTCCTCTTCATCCTCAACCTTAACTTCTGTCGCCGTCGTCGTTGTATATGATACATCACTGAGCCGACATAATGATCACTCGGTTGTTTATTTGATCGGAAATGCTCAAAAGCCCAGTAAATCCATTAGCTTTGGCCCAACAACCCAGCTGCACTCACGTGAGGCCGACTATTTCTTTAGTTAAGACGACAGCTCAGCTGACCATTGGGCTTCTTCTTCATTTATAGCATCAGCCCAGAATGAGTGCATTCAATGACTGACTGTTAAGCTCGCATCAATGGCGACAGCTCAGGCCAGATGCAATAAAGCATTTTAAAAGCTTGGACGTTACCCTCTAACGTCTCTCAAAAGCGATTGACTATAAGTAGTCTCTCGGACAATGAGAGAGGAGACAATTTCTGAGAACGAAAAAGTCACGTACTCTTATACTATTATGTGCTCCACTTGAAATTCTACATTTCCTCCATAGCTCGACACGATAACTATCGGTTGATCTCCTAACAGATTGGCCATAGTCTAAAGGAATTTGTTGAGTCCTTGGGCCGGCCCTGGAGGAAAGAGAATACTTTCCCACAGAGGTCATAAAAGCCCGAAGGAAGGATAGCCCCAGCCCACTAGGACTGCAAATTTCATAAGAAAGGCTAATCACTAGCCTGGTCAAAGCCCACGCCTAATTTGCACGTTGAGCTCCGCAGCTTAAGAAAGTAGTTGATTATATGCTCATAAATGGCGAGAGGAGTGGACAACGGTTATGCCTATCTTTTAGGAACAATCGTGCCGCCATAATGGGTGATCGTTGTATGCCAACTGCACTGAGGATACACCACTGCTTTTAAATACAGGGAAGACAAAACTATACATGAGACTCCAGATGTATAGAATACCATGTACTCTGACAAACTTATTATTTCTAATCTTACATTTCTTCCTCCAAAAACTTTAGATGACTGAATCGAGATGATCTCCCTTGGGTCGATCTTGACCATCCCGAGCCTTTCTTAAGTCATTACTAACTTAAGTATCGGAGGGGATTTGGGTCGGAACCCAGATCCGAACCCCCTAACGATTGTTTGTGGTGTATGTCATTTCAAGGACGACCCAGCTGAAAAGTCGAACGACCGTCACATTCGACCGCGGGATTGGTCGAGCTCCAATACAGCGCTCGACGCCCAGCTTTCTCTGACCCTGGTTCCACTAACCAAGGGTCACACATCAACAGCTGACGAGGCTCCACCTCATCGAAGGAGTCCACGTCAGCCCCGATTACTGTTGACCAGAACCCAATTGTCAACAGTCGGCGTCGTCTGTGGGAATACACAACATCAGTCAACACTCAAAGCTACCATAAGCCATGTCGACTGATCCCACCAACACATGACCGATCCTAGGCGTGAACGAGGAGATAAAGAACGTCGAACATGATGATGGATCTTCGTCGAAAGACGTATCAAACGTACGTGTGGTGTCTCATGAGCAACTCGATAAGCTCGCTGAGACAGTCAATGCCAGCCTTGTAGTGATGGCTAAGGCCATACAGGAAATGACTAGCAACCATTCCAGATGACCCCAATGCAGCCACTCTCATACCCAACGCAAACTCCCACCGGTGCAAGTTCTACACCAAGAAGCCAGAGGGCCGGGGAAATGAACCCAGAGTGGCAAGCCAACCCACTGCTCAATACCACTCATACGTCCCGACAACAAGCCCAGGCCGGTAACCAACGGGAGGGCACCAACAACCATTCATTAGGAAGGCCTTTTGGTATGGGGTCTTCAAATAATAGGCGCACTACACGCAGTAGTGTAAAGCAGGCGGGAGATCGTCTCACCCGAGATCACAGCTGCAACCCTACAAGACCCACCGATGGGCTTAAGCGAAAGAATCCCGAGGAAAATTCCCAAAATCAGAATTCACCAAACCACTAGAAAGAGGGCACATCCCATTCTTCCATTGCTTCTACGGATCAAGGTCAACTGACTCATAGCCCAGAGGGGGAGCAGATTGTAACATTCCTAGCTCCTGGCAGGAAGACTCCACTTAAGGAGAACATTATGCCTGCCCATCGGCTCCCGAAGTTCAAGACTCCATCAATAAAGATGTACGATGGCACGGGCAATCCATGGGAGCACATCTACCGATACCAAAGTGTAATGGAGCTACAAGGAGCTGACGAAGCATATCTATGTCGTGCTGTCCACACGACCCTGACAAAATCGACAGACGAGTGGTACAATGGGCTGCCCGATTGTAGCATCGGATCTTTTGATGAATTGTCTCAAATTTTTTGCAGCCAGTTCATAGCGGGCCGATGCCCGAAGCAGAGGTCAGCACACCTATTCACGTTGGAACAAGGGGAGAAAGAGACGCTTCGGGACTTCATCAAACGCTTCAACAATGAAATGCTCAATGTTGAAGGTGCCACT
Organism: Scilla litardierei; assembly: GCA_030789695.1. NCBI lineage: Eukaryota > Viridiplantae > Streptophyta > Magnoliopsida > Asparagales > Asparagaceae > Scilla > Scilla litardierei. The sequence goes on from CM061142.1 coordinate 819,507,750, forward strand.
GATGACACAATCATCACGGCTCTCACACAGGGAGTTCACAATGAAGATCTGCTGAAGTCTCTGAGTCAAAGGCCACCAACAAATCTCGAACAACTGTTCAGCAGGACAGATCGGTTCATAACCTCAGAAGAAGCACTTGTCGCCTAAAAAAACTCTTCTAAACGACAAGGAGATACTGGGCGAGATGCTCGATCGCGTGACAGCCCTCGCCAAGAACATCGAGATCGGTGGCGGAGAGACAATAGCCCCAAAAAGAAAGAGCCATCGACCAACAAGGCCATGACTAAGCTGAACACATCTAGATCTGAAGTCTTATGTACGTGAAGTGTGAGGGACTCGTTAGTGAACCAGATCCTAAGCAGAAGAACATGTTGGGTGATGTATGCCTGTAGTTCATGTGTATTTGATGCAAATGGTTTTTTAATAATAGATGTGAGGATTTTGCATATGATGCAAAGGAAATTAAATGTGTCGTAAATTGTTTACGTGCATATTTAATATAATAAACGCATTGAAATAGTTACCTGGATGACGGGATCGTTTCGGTCTAAACGCATGTCCAAACCGCGTCAAAAATGGACTCCAAACGCACAAGTTAGAGCCACAAAAGAACAAAAGGGCATTGCGGGTCGGGCGCGCCCGACCCGATACAAAGGGGCCCACGCCTGTGTTTGACACGGGGGCGGCCCGCGCCCGTGCCCATACGGTAGCGCACGCGTGCTGTGCGTGCGCTGTACATGTGGTGCACGGGCGGGGCCCGCAGGTGGGCCCCACCTGGTGTTAGGGTTGCGGGCTTAGTGATGTTTATTGAGAGGGCTCGGTTTTTGTGAAAAATTGAGTTTTGAGCTATCTTTAGAGTCTCGTTTGAGGGGTCAAACAAACTCGGAATGACGCGATGTTTCTTCCTACGCATTCACCGTTCAACCATCTTCGATTTGATGGGTTGTATTACTTGCAAAGCTCAACGGCAAGGGAGGAAAAATTCACTAAAGTTTGGCCTTTGTGAAAGGCAAACCTTAATTAATTTTTCCTCCAAAACTTTTAGTCTCACATCGGATATGGAGTGAAGGGTAGGTGTCAGCCGCCTATATAAATAGGGGCCTACTCCCCTCCTTGAAACTCGTCCCAAGCTCCAGATCTGAGTGGCTCCATTAAACATGAGCAAGCCCGGATCTGAGCTTAAAATTAAATATTCTCTTTTTCTCCAAATTTCTTCTGTGCTACTGCTCGGCCTCTAGCAAAGCTACGAAGGAGCTCTGATCGGATCCGAAGTCTTGATGAAGCATCCACTCAAGGTGAAATCTTCTTCGGTGCATGGTTGACTCAGCGACAAGGGTGTTGCTCGCCTCGGGACGAGGTGTGGTTCGGCTCGGGACGAGAAGCGGCTCGGGACGCGGTTCCGCTTGGGAGAAGTAGCTCGGGGCCAAAGAAATGTTGCTGAAAACGACGCTTCGTATTCTGCGGAAATGAAGTGAAAGGTATGTAGTTTAAATTAAACATGCGTTTATAAATTGCAAATGTTAGATAGATCTATCATTAGGGGTTGGTCGGACCCAACCCCGGAATAGTAGAGATCTTGGCTAGGGTGGTTAATATCTTTAGGGCTAGACTTAAAACTATTTTAAGTGCTTTTTTCTGCTGCTGATTTGTTTTCGTCATCCGTCCGACTTAGGCCGGACGTCGAATTTATAGCCATAAGGACCCATAAAACTCTACAGTGGTATCAGAGCTATGGTCTATATGATCTATGATTTGCAATTTATAAAATGCAGCATGCTTCTCCATGAGATGGAGGTTGAATTTTAAACTATTAAACATGTTGTTTTAAAGCAAAATTTCTATATTTTCAAAAATTGTTTTCAAAAATTGGATTTAATTTTATTTTAAAATTAAATCTTTAAAAGTATGTGATAATTTTTTATGTAGCTTAAAATTATGAGATAAAATTTAAGTTACATGTTTAACAAGAAAATTTTATGAGATAACTTTCAATTGCTTTGTTATGCTTAGCTAAATTGTTTAGTTGATAATGGTTATATTAGTTTTATTGATTATGTGATAATTCAAGAAAAACTATTAGGATAGCCATTAAAATCTTTCAGAAAATTATAAGATAATTTTTAATGGACATGCTATGGTTTAAAAATTATTGCAACATATTAAAATCATGTTTGGCGTATCCCTCTCCAAATTATTATTTTAATTGTTCTAATAATAATTTTGAACAAAAGGCTATGATTTAAATTGTTGTAACTTGAATTTTATCTGCCTTATACATGATTAGGATAGCACCTTAAAAATCCTTATAGTTTATAAGTACATTAATAAAATTTATTAACCAATCCTAATAATTTCGAATTTTAAGATTTAACTAGTTTATAGGATTAACTAGTTTTAATGAAGCCAATTCTAATCGATGTCCCACATATGAATAATAAGTTACCTTCAATTGACCATGATCCGGTCTAGTGTTTTTTGACTAGTGTTGTGGATCACCCAAGCTCAACTGTGGATAGTGATCCTGGCCTAGCCAAATCCATGGCTGTGTTCCGCTGGACCGCAAGGATGCGAATTATGATTATGTAATACCGTCGATTACATATAGTCAATTACGTTAAAAATCTTCTTCAAGATTAGCCGTAACCTTCTTTGTTTTAGAGGTTGGTAACTATAGGTTCTTTGTTATAGTTATTGAGCACACTCAAGCTATGTCATAGATGCTTTATGGAAACCAACTTCTCTCAGTACATGAGATGTGGTCTAGATTTAACCCAAACTGGCGTGTCGTGCACATACACCAAGCGCCGGCGTAAGTTAGGCTAGACACGAAAACAAGGGTTCGACTAGACTAGTCATTGTGATTTGGATGATCACACTCATGATCATAAGTGGCCAGGGGTAAAAACCAATAAGGGAATCATATATGATATGTTTGATGAAGAGTCATCTACCAATCGCAGGGTCAAGCAATTTGTTGAGTACACTCAAGGTTGTGAGGCTCAGGGTGGTTGGATCTCTTTTCCATTTAATTTAATTTAATTAAATCGTTCATTATTATGGCTAAAAATGATCGCAAAAATAGTGGGAGGATATAATTAGATAAAAGCCATTCTATCTATATTTAAAATTGAACATATGCTAAACTATGATAGTTCTATGTTTACAAATGGAATCAAAAACATAATATCCTAAGAGTATAGTTAACTGGTCCAAATGGTTGGTTAATGGAATATCAACTCAAATTCTAATTGATAGACTAAATTGTGTTCTCACTGACATTAAAAATGACCTTCTTAGCACAGGTTTAAGGACAATGATTTCCTTAAGCACTGGGACTAACAAAATAAATGCATGCTACCTATCACTCGCCTCTATGAGGGGCAGCTTGAACATACTGATGTTCAAAGCATGTTTCTCCATACGATTTATTGAGTCAACTCAAGATTGTATGGAAAACGGTTTCAATCCGCAAAGTTCGAAACTTCGATCAAATTATTTGAATCAAAGATGAGTGCATGAGCGATGCAAGACTTTGTATCCTAACCGAATCTTGAGACGAGCAACTTGTTGAGCACACTCAAGGTTACAAAGCTCAAGCGTTTGGATACATGAGATGTTTGCACGGCTATTTTTTGTGTTGAGACGTGTAATATCTAAATGAGATTTAGAAAATGAAGAAGGCATCAATGAAAGTCATTTGAGAAAGAAAGTTTTATCAATCATTAGTACATGCAAAAGTAGGAGGAACTGAAAATGTGACATATTTGATGTTACGGCTTCAGGATAACTGTTATACAAAAGGGAATAGATTGTCATACGTGTTGGAAAAGGGAGCAATTGTTGTTTCTTAGACTATAGAGGACATCTAACATTTTTGGTGAATGTCGTCACCTTGCTTCTAAAGCAATGAGAAATTTGTATAACGATAATGTCTTAAATGTTAATACATGAATACGCAAGATAGCAGCAAAACTTATATGGCAAAATAGACTAGGCCGTACCAAAGAGACTAAGCTTCACAAGTCACATAAAGAGGGGTCTGACCTCTCGTATTATGAAGTCAATAGACATTTGTGAATCTTGTCGCAAAGGTATGATGGCCGAAATTCCATCTGTAAGACAGTGGGAGAATGAGTTGGTGAACTCGTAGTTGTAATTTTAGCCTGTATGGATCAACACTCTAGAGGGGGGTGAATAGTGTATATAATAAAAATTGTTGCAAATAAAACGTTACTGATATTTGCAAAGATGGCACAGAAATGAAATGACAAGTATGTAAATAAATCAATCGCAAACACAGAGATGTATCCTGGTTCGGATCCTCTTGATCCTAGTCCAGTCCTCTACTCCCGGTAGAGATTTTCAATCCACTATAATCACTTGCCCCTCAAGTACAAACATACAAAAATGGCGACACTCCCGGTGTCCCAAACTTTGTACAATCCTAAACAGAGATTTACCTTTGTAATGAAAAAGAAAATAAACACCTTATAGCCTTGTAATGAATATGAAATATGGATTCAAAAGGATGGTGTTTAAAATAGGAACTTCAATGTTTCAATATATATAATGGTGAAACACAATTGAAGTTCTTCCGTTCTTAAACGAAGAGAGAAATCTATTGATTTCTTCTTACAAATAAGAAAAGAACAACTTTCCCAAAAAGTGTTGAAATCTAAGTTCTTCCGTTCTTAAACGAAGAAAGAAATCTAATGATTTCTTCTTACAAATAAGAAAAGAACAACTAATGGCTGAATACTTAAGAAAATCAGAGGCTTGATTTCACAAAGATAGAGTTAAAGAAAAGGAAAGTGTGTGAAGAGAAAGAGAGGGTCTATCCCTCTATTTATAGTGTTTTGGGACGGTTGGAGAGTGTAAGTAACGTTGAAAAATGGTCATGAACCGTCCCAGAAAATTTGGGCTTCAAACGGCTAGTTTTGAAATTGGTCGACCAAACTAGAAAATTGGTCGACCAAAATTTAGAGAGGGAATTTTGACCGTTGGAAGACAGATCCAGAATCTACATGGTTAGGGGAGTTTGCATATGTAATCCCATAGTCAAATTCGAAGGTTTAAAATTGGTCGACCAAAATTGGGGTATTGATTGCCAATTTTCAGAATTACGAATTTTCGAAATTGGTAAATATAGATCTCTGAGTAATGGAACCTAGGTGACTAAGAGATATTATCATAAGGCTTTGTAACTCTAATAAAGTAAATTTTACATTGATTACATAAAGCCGTAGATAGGACTGCATCTGCAACTGAATCTGAGAAGCTTCTTTGCAGGGGATCCTTATCAAGTGATTATATATCCAAGTCGTGGATGTAGGTGCATTAGCCTTTCCAGCTTCATGAACTATGATATATCCGTTTGAATATGCATGAAGATATCTTAATGTGTGGAACTCAGCATATATTTGTATCTGTATAGATAGAGTTAGTAGCACTGAATGTGTTTGTCATATCAAAACCATATGGAAATAGGAATATGGAATTATGAAATTCCAACATTCTCCCCCTTTTTGATAATGACAAACATGTAAATAGATATCTTTAATTTTGAACATATATATAATATACTTCTCCTGAATATGTGGAATTTGTGAATACTCCCCCTGAGTAGATGAAATATATTCTCCCCTTTGGAATTCTCAAAAAGAGGGAAATAATAGTTAGTGAAAAAATAAGCGAGACAATAGTAGAGAAAAATAAAAATGGCAGCTAAATAAGGAGTATATAGCCTTTAAAAAATGAACATTAAGTGGCCAGTAGGGAAAAAATTCGTAGGCCAAATAGAAGTTAGTGGCCGATATAATGTGAGCTGGCCAAGTTAGAGTCTGAAGCGTATAGGGGATGTCCAATGAAAAAAATAAAGAAAGGGCATGCCATTTTTTGTAAAAAAATATACTAATGCAGTCCTAAAATTGATGGTTAATAGAGAGCGAGCCATGGACTGTATTGTAGAAGGAAGAAAAATAATAATATAGTAATCATAGAGTAGTGGGAGAAAAAATTTGAAATAGTAGACATGAGGCATGTCTGGTTTGATAAGTGCGAAATGCCCAAGTGTTAGACTTGTTGGTGGTATCAACAGAGTATAAATTGTCATCGTCCTTTGTTTTTGTTGTTTTTGATTGTTTGTGTGTGTGTCTGTTTTTAGAAAAAAAATTGGAGCATATCCTGGTGAGAAATAAAGTGAAACATGCTAGTGGAGAAAACATCATGTGATAAATGGGTACCAAAAATGTTGGGTAGAAAAGAGCATTTGTGCATGGAGCAAAGCAAGCATGTACTATTGTAAAATTTGTAACCATCATTGAAGTAGACATCTGGAGCAGTGAGAAACATATGAGATATAAAAAATATATGAGATATCCAAAGAAAAGACAGAGAATGAATACTGAACAAAAAGTCATGAAAAGAGCAGAAAACAAGGAAGCCATGGAGAACTAAGAAACATAGCCAAATGACTACTGCAAAACAAAGACAGAACACCCAAGAGAATAGCCAAGTGTAACAAAAAAAACATTTCATAGCCAAATTAACAGTCAGAGTACTGAACTAATACAAAGACCACTTAGAAGTTATAGAAAAACAACCACCCAGAGTACCATTTACAGAAGAGTATCCAAATAGCAACATACTAAGCAAATGACATAGTAACCGCAGACAACCCAGAGTCTTACAGAACCTAGTAACAGCACCAAATAACAGAACATCATACCCAAAGTCTGTGAGAACAACACCAACAAACGACCAATACCAAGAAACCAACATAATGCTAGCACCAAACAACTACCGAAAACAACAACGAACATCTGAAACAGGAGGAAAAGCTAAGGCCGAGTGGATGGCCCAGGCTGAGAAGGCGAAGCGGCGGTGTCGGACGAGGGGCGATGGACACGGAAATGGAGAGACTCGAAATGAGTCGACATTATGGCGACTGCAACCTGAAGCGCTTCAATCATTTTGTTATGTTCCTGTATAGTATGATCGCTGGAACTAAGGTGAGACTGAATCCCTTGAAATCCATCGTGCATCTCATTGCGGATATCAGTGAAACCGGGAGTGACGGAATGCCGAAGAGCACGAACTTCACCAATCAAATCAAAATCACCATGGGCGGCCGGTGGGGTAACAGAAGTGCTAGGAGAAGCCTCGGAGTGTGAATAACGCTTCCGAATAGGAACGCGGCCACGAGCACGGGAAGAGGACCCTGGGGTACGGGTGCTGGGAGTGGGACGGGTGCGGAGAGAGCGGCTACGGGTGTGGGGAGAGCGAGAAGTGGAGCAAGTAATAGGACGAGATGGGAGGGGAGAGGTGTACTAGGGAGAGGCATCAGCATCGTCTTCATGATCGGAAGTGTCCGAAAGAACTAGCTGCATATGGGTAAGGGTATCAGAATTGAAGTCTATTGGGTTAAAGATCTGGACCGAATTTGCAAAAGGAATCTGAAATGCCTCTAAGATCCTATTGATTAGGGAAGGCAGGAAAATATGGGAGCGAACGGGTTTGGCCAAAGAGTTTAGTAGAATAGAACCCCAATCAACAGGAAGCTCTCACATCAAGGCATACAAGCATCGAGCGGTTTTAATACTCACGTAATTGAGGGATCCTATTTTCGGGGCGAGATTGGAGAGAATGATTTTAAACATCATTCTAGCCGGGGGATGAAGAGTGGCAGCGGATCTTTTTGGGCGGAAATCGGGGGACAGAAGGAGCTTAATGGCCAGGTCAGCGAGGGTTTCAGGGAGAGGCTGAATATGGGTCGAGGGTAAATTCAGAATCAGAGAGAGCATGGAGCCAGTCAGTCGAAAATAAAAGCCATTGACAATTGTGGTTAATGAAAGCATACCAGCCTGCTTTGAGGAATCTAAATTCGCATAGAATTCTCGAACGAGAGAAGGGAAGTATGGCGTGCGATTGGCAGTCGACCAAAGGGCGACTAGGCCGACGGAGTGGAGGGGGCCGAAAATCCTCGAGAAACCGTGGTCGGCGAAGTCAACGTGGCGTTCCAGATGAAAGGAAAGATTCTCCATGAGGTGACACTGCTGGGTGGCCGCCGAAGAACGGAAACGAACGGGAGAAGCAGTCGAGACGAAGTCGAGATATCGCAGATCCATGGGAGTTGAGGGCGGCGGAGGGTTGATTGATGGGAGAGAAGGGAAAATCGGCGAAGGGGCTGCCGATTATGGGGTGGCGCCGGCGAGAATTCGGGGTGGAGCTGTCGATTTCGGTGGAGGGTTTTGGCGATTGAGGAAGGACGAAGGCGGGTGATTTTTGGGGGAAAATGATGCTTCGGGAAAAGAGAGGAAAGCCTTGCAAGATATTTTGGAATGAGAGTCCCCAGGTATGAGAAGAATTAAATAGGGAGAAAAAATTCAGTTAAGGGAAGTTTGGGGAACTGAAATAATTCCAATCGGCAGAACAGTTGGGAAAACTGAACAAATTTTTGAAAAACGAAAGGATGTGTTCAGTTTGAGAACAAAAAATAGAGGGAACGTGTAACGAAAATAAGCGGGAAGACGAAGCAGTTACCGAAAAATTAAAAAAATTGTCAATTGTCGACCAATATTGGTGAATTGGTCGACCAATTTCAAAAACAGCCAAAAAATTTTGAAAATTTTTGAGAAAAATTCTAAAAATAAAAATAAGAATGGGTCATAAGTCCGATTCACTAATTATTCCCAAATTTCTACGAAGTTTAATAAAAGTCTATTCTTTCAACGGTTTAGTCAAAATATCAGCAGTCTGATGTTCAGTATCTATAAATTTAAGAACAATATCGCCTTTCTAAACATGATCATCTAAAAAATGATGATGTACATTAATATGTTTTGTGCGAGAATGATGCACATTATTGTTAGAAAGATTAATAGCACTAGTATTATCACACATAATAGGGCAAGTAGAGCAATCAATACCATAGGCTGAAATAGTTTGTTTCATACATAATATTTGAGCACATGCTAAACCAGCGGCAATATATTCTGCCTTGGTTGTAGATAATGAAACAGAGTTTTGCTTTTTGCTAAACCAAGAAACTAAAGCATGTCCTAAAAAGTGACATGTACCACTGGTACTTTTACGATCTGATTTGCAACCAGCAAAGTCTGCATCACTATATGATAATAAATCAAATGTGCTTGACTTGGGATAAAATAAACCAAAATCAGAAGTGTGCTTAACATATCTAATAATCCTTTTTACGGCAGTTAGATGTGAAACCTTAGGATCTGCCTGAAAACGTGCACATAAACATACTGAAAACATAATGTCTGGTCTACTAGCAGTTAAATAAAGTAGAGAGCCAATCATACCTCTGTAAAGACGTTGATCAACACTCTTACCATTTAAGTCTTTGTCGAGAGAAGTAGATGTACTCATTGGAGTACGTTTTTCTGCAGAACTTTCTAAACCAAAACGCTTGATGAGTTCTTTAGAATACTTGCTTTAATAAATGAAGATTCCTTCCTTCATTTGTTTGATTTGAAGACCGAGGAAGTAATTGAGTTCACCCATGTGACTCATCTCAAATTCTTTCTCCATAATCTTAGAAAATCTTGACAAAGAGATTCATTAGTAGAACCAAAAATAATATCATCAACGTATATTTGAATAATGATTATGTCAGATTTTATGTTCTTAATAAATAAGGTGGAATCTATTTTACCAATTGAATAACCAGAATTTAAAAGATAGCTTTTTAGTCTTTCATACCAAGCACGAGGTGCTTGTTTGAGACCATGTAAAGCTTTCTTTAATTTGAAAACATGATTTTCTAAATTTTCATGAATAAAACCAGGAGGTTGTTCAACATAAACTTCTTCTTTGAGAAAACCATTTAGAAAAGCACTTTTGACATCTATTTGAAATAATTTAAAATCTTTAAAACATGCAAATGATAACAACATTCGAATAGACTCAAGATGTGCAACTGGTGCATAGGTTTCATCATAATCAATACCTTCTTCTTGATTATAACCTTGTGCAACCAATCGTGCATGGTTTCTAATTACCTGACCAGATTCATCCAATTTATTTTTGAATACCCACTTGGTACCAATAATTGAATGATCTGTTGGTCTGGGAACTAATTCCCAAACATCATTTCGTTGAAATTGATTGAGTTCTTCCTGCATAGCAATAATACATAAACTGTCTTCATAGCATCTTTGTTGTTCTTTGGTTCAATGGTTGAAAGGAAAGCACAATGCGCCATTTGTTCTATTTGACGACGAGTTCTAACTCCATCTGTAATATCTCCAATGATTAACTCTGATGAATGATTTGGAACTTGTGCAAATGCATTAGGAAGATCTGTATTATCTGAAATAGACTCAACAGAGGGTTTAGTAGCATCAATTTCATCAAGTTTAATATTATCTAAAGAATTAGATAAAGGTAATATATTCTCCTCCTCATCAATGATGGGAGAATTAGATGAGGGGTTCTCATCAAATATGGCATGTAGTGATTCTTCAACTGTTGAAGTTCTTTTGTTATATACTCTGTAGGCTTTGCTACGTGTAGAGTATCCAACAAAAATACCTTCATCAGATTTTGAATCAAATTTGTCAAGTGCATCTTTAGTATTAAGAATGAAACATTTACATCCAAACATTTTAAAATATGATACACGAGGAATGCGATTAAAGAATAATTCAAAACAAGTTTTATTAAGCAATGGCATTATAAGAACTTTATTCATAATGTAACAAGCAGTTGCGACAGCTTCTGCCCAAAAATATTTTGGTAATTTACTATCACAAAGCATTGTTCTTGCACATTCTTGTAAAGTTCTATTTTTCCTTTCTACTACTTCATTCTGAGGAGGAGCACGAGGAAAAGAAAAATTGTGAGTAATGTCATTTTCATTACAAAACTTGATAAAAGATTCATTTTCAAATTCTCCTCCATGATCACTACGAATAGTGACAACGTTAGAGGATTTGATCTTTTGTATCTTTTTACAAAATATTGAAAATTCTTCAAAAGCATTATTCTTGTTTTGTAAGAATATAACCCAAGTGTATCTTGAATAATCATCAACAATGACAAATGCATATCTACTTCTATTCAAAGAGGCTACTCTTGAAGGACCAAACAAATCTAAGTGTATGAGTTCTAATGGTCTCTTTGTTGAGATAACGTCCTTTGATTTAAAAGAAGATTTGTACATTTTTCCTTGCTGACAAGCATCACAGAAATGTTTGTTTTTGGAAGAAATATTTGGCATTCCATTTACTAACTTGTGTTTTGAAATATGTGCTAGATTTTTGAAATTAGTGCGTCCAAAACGTTTATGCCATAAAAGTGTATCATCTGAGGTAATCATTAAACAATGATTATGAATGATAACAGACATGCATAAGATATAAATGTTATTCTTACGCTTACCATGGAATAAAACAGATGACATATCAGAATCATAAATGATGCAATCATTTTGTTCAAATACTATTTTGTAATTTTTATCGCATAACTGACTAATGGAAAGTAAATTGTGTTTCAAACCGTCAACCGGGAGAACATTCTCAATGATAGGCTGATTTGTATTGCCAACTGTTCCAGTGCCTATGATTTTGCCTTTGTTGTTGTCACCAAAGGTAACTGTACCTCCATCTTTATATTTAATGGTTGAAAGCAAGTTGACATTTCCTGTCATATGTTTTGAACATCCACTATCCAAAATCCATCTTTCCTTTTTAGGTACCTGAAAGATAAAACATTAAGCATTGGTACCTCTTGTTTGAGGGTCCTTGGGATTAGATTTTTGGAAGCCAAACCCAAGTAGAATTTGGCTTTCTAATGTAATTACTAGAATGAACAATAGAGTATACATAATGAGAAATATAACTATTTCTATCATTTAAACATGAATCCTTAGGAACCCATATACTAATCGTAGTAGGTTTCCTAGGAGATGGTTTTGAAATGTTAGCAACATTTCTTTGTGAAGAAGAAGTATGAATGTTTACTTTCTTCGTGTAGATGAATGTGTGATTCTTCTTTTGAGGTTTAACAAAAATTGTTTTTCACAAGAAGAAGAAGTGTTACAAGACTTGGGTGCATCCTTATGAGAATATCCCAGTCCTTGTCTATGATTTGCTGGATATTGAATTTTTAGCAAATCATCGAGATTTGTCTTTCCTTTGTTAAATTTATTAACATTGGATGACATCTCGTCATATTTCATCTTTAGTGATGAGATACTTTTATCTATTTTAGATATTTGTGTATGCAATTCTAGATTCTTAGTTTTAAGAATATCATTCTCTTTACTAAGATCTAAAACTTGAGAAGATGTATTCTCAATATGTATAGAATTTGGTGTAGTGCTTTTAGAAGATGATAATTCTTGATATTTAAGAAGGAGATCATCATTATTCTGTTTCAAAGATTTATGTTGAGCATTTAATTTTTTGAAACGAGAATAGAGATCTTTTAATGCATCTAGTAATTCTTCATTATTAAAAGCACTTACCTCATCTTCATCATCTTGTGCCATAAAGCACATGTTAGCACTTTCACTATGATCATTATCTTCATCATCTGAAGAATGATCCCAAGTTACTGCAAATGCTTTCTTCATCTTGTCAAACTTCCTTTCTCTTCTGGATTGCTCATTGTTGTTGGAAGTTTTGAATTTGGCCTTGAGAAGCGGACAATCTTTCTTCATATGTCCAGGCCTATTACAAAGCAGAGAGAAGAATCAGTATTCTTAGATTTGAAATTATTATACATACCTTTTTGAAAGAATTTTCTGAAGTTCTTGGCAAAGAATGTCATATCATCATCTGAATCTTCATTTTCTGATGTTGTGTTGAAGGTGAGTACTTTCTTCTTTTGATCTGATTCTTCTTTCAAATCTTGTAATGTAACTTCATGGGCCATTAGGTTACCAATTAGATCTTCCATGGATAATTTGGAAAGATCATTGGCTTCCTCAATAGCAGTGATCTTTGGACGCCATTCTGGAGAGAGTACCTTAAGAATCTTGCGTACCTGATCAAGAGAAGAATAAACTTTTCCAAGAGCATTAAGAGAATTAATAGTATTAGTGAACCTGGTGTTCATTTCTCCAATCGTCTCTTTGTCTTGCATCTTGAACAACTCATATTTATGAACCAAAGAGGCAATCTTAGTTTCCTGTACTTTATTGGTTCCTTCACGAGTTACCTCGAGTATGTGCCAAATCTCCTTTGCACTTTTGGCCTGAGATACCCGATTAAACTCATGTTTATCTATGGCACAGAATAAAGCATTCATGGCCTTTGAGTTGTTTGTCTTTGCAGATTTGTCGTTAGCGGTCCAATCTACAACAGGAGTGGTTGGCTTTGTGTATCCTGTCTCTACGATGTCCCATATCTCATAATGCATACTTTGGAGATGAATCTCCATTCGTATTTTCCAATATGAGTAGTTAGAACTATCAAATAGAGGAGGACGAACAAGAGAGTGCCCTTCAGGATGTTGATTTGTGTTGTAGTTGTGTGGAACAACGTTCATGTTTGATGCTGCGGAACTTTCTGCCATCTTAACCTTGCTCTGATACCAAAAGTAATTTTAGCCTGTATGGATCAATACACTAGAGAGGGGGTGAATAGTGTATATAATAAAATTTTTTGCAAATAAAACGTTACTGATATTTGCAAAGATGGCACAGAAATGAAATGACAAGTATGTTAATAAATCAATCGCAAACACAGAGATGTATCCTGGTTCGGATCCTCTTGATCCTAGTCCAGTCCTCTACTCCTAGTAGAGATTTTCAATCCACTATAATCACTTGCCCCTCAAGTACAAACATACAAAAATGGCGACACTCCATGTGTCCTAAAATTTGTACAATCCTAAACAGAGATTCACCTTTGTAATGAAAAAGAAAATAAACACCTTATAGTCTTGTAATGAATATGAAATATGAATTCAAAATGATGGTGTTTAAAAATAGGAACTTCAATGTTTCAAGATATATAATGGTGAAACACAATTGAAGTTCTTCTGTTCTTAAACGAAGAGAGAAATCTATTGATTTCTTCTTACAAATAAGAAAAGAACAACTTTCCCAAAAAGTGTTGAAATCCAAGTTCTTCCATTCTTAAACGAAGAAAGAAATCTAATGATTTCTTCTTACAAATAAGAAAAGAACAAATAATGGTTGAATACTTAAGAAAATCAGAGGCTTGATTTCAACAAAGATAGAATTAAATAAGAGAAAAGTGTGTGAAGAGAAAGAGAGGGTCTATCCCTCTATTTATAGTGTTTTGGGACGGTTGGAGAGTGTAAGTAACGTTGGAAAATGGTCATGAACCGTCCCTGAAAATTTGGGCGTCAAACGGCTAGTTTTGAAATTGGTCGACCAAAATAGAAAATTGGTCGACCAAAATTTAGAGAGGGAATTTTGACCGTTGGAAGACAGATCCAGAATCTACATGGTTAGGGGAGTTTGCATATGTAATTCCATAGTCAAATTCGAAGGTTTAAAATTGGTCGACCAAAATTGGGGTATTGGTTGCCAATTTTCAGAATTACGAATTTTTAATCTCTGGGTAATGGAACCTAGGTGACTAAGACATATTATCACAAGGCTTTGTAACTCTAATAAAGTAAATTTTACATTGACTACATAAAGCCGTACATAGGACTGCATCTGCCACTGAATCTGAGAAGCTTCTTTTGCAGGGGATCCTTATCAAGTGATTATATATCCAAGTCGTGGATGTAGGTGCCTTTGCCTTTCCAGCTTCATGAACTATGACATATCCGTTTGAATATGTATGAAGATATCTGAACCTGTGGAACTCAGCATATATTTGTATCTGCATAGATAGAGTTAGTAGCACTGAATGTGTTTGTCATATCAAAACCATGTGGAAATAGAAATATGGAATTATGAAATTCCAATAGTAGTCTCGTACATACGGATGTACCCGGACCTAAGTCTAAGTTAGCCAGGATAAGTTGTTCTTATTTTATTACGACACGTGTTCTTGCTAAAACACAAGTCTGATAAAATAGATAACACAATGACAGAAGTATTTGAACTGCTTTGATCAGATCGAAGAGTCGAATACTTAGCTATATAAATCTTGCGTAATTAAAAGAAAATGTGATTTTCTCTCAGGTCAAGTCTCTTAACACATCGGTGTGTTGGAGTGCATAAATCGCACTTTGTTAGACATGATGTGATGCATGACAAGTGACTCTGAGTTACAATCCTCCCTCTGTGTTAAGTCCCAGATAGTAATGCCTAGTTTTTTGATAAGGTTCTATGATGATCTTATCAATAAGATATTCATTAAATCAATCGTTAGAAAGTTAAAGGATTACTCGAGTCTCGTGAGCCGAAGAGTCGAGTAAGACATTATAGTTGATGATGGCCTAGACAACTTCCAAGATGCCATTCGGAGTAGTGACTCTAAAAAATGATTTGATGCAATCCGAAAAGGGTCCGTGCATGTAAATACAATATGGACTTTAGTTTACGTGCCTAAAGAAAGTGTTTCTTAATGGCAGTAAGTAAATTTTCAAGATAGAAGATTGGTGCAGAAATAAACTAGTAAAGTACAACTTATGTTGGTTGAGAACGGTTATCATCTTAACTCCTATAAACGAATTATGATGAAACTGTCTCGCCAGCAGATGTGTGCATATCTACTCGGACCAAACTCGATGTAAATGCTTATGATGACCATGAAAACTGGAGCATTCATGTATAGTCTGTTTTCTAAATATGATTTAGAAAAACGAACTTATATGAATCGGCCAGAGAGTTTTCAAGATCAGTGGGAGCAAATAAAATTAATGCGATGCATCAAGGAGTCGGAACATATGTTTTGACAAAGTGGTTAAAGAGTTTGACACTTTATCAGAAATGATTATGAACCGTCTAAATGACCAGTAACTTATTTGGATTATTCTCGTAAGGTACAATGAGCTGGATGAGATCCAGGCAACATATTAATTATTGATTCCAAAAGACCAAGGCAATTATTTGGATGAGATTCAATGTGTGGTCTAACATGAACATAGAAATTTTTTAAATTTAGAACTAAAGACGGTTTAGCAGATTCACTCACGAAGGCTCTGCCACATAAAGTCTAGAGAGACTTATGTGTAAATGCGGTATGAGATACCGGTATAAATGGGCCTGAGTGCAAGTGAAAGATGTTAGGAGATAGGTATGCCCTCGAACTCGAGGCAATTTATCTATTTGTATGTGTACAAACATCTTGTTCAAAATTACAGTAAGTTGTATGATAAGAATTTATCTAAGTTAATCATAATGTAGTCGACATTAGAACTTAGGTAAAGTCCTAAGACTTAATGCGAGGTTAAACAAGTATCGAAATGAGGATCTCGATCATAGAGAACTGTTTGACTGTTAGTAGCATAAGTCTGAAATTGTTCTTGGTCATAGATGTTTTAAGAAAAGGATATCGAAACATCGGATAGACCATTGTGTCTTAGTCTTCACCATGTAATGGTGACGATGATCTCATGGTCGTTCGATTTGACAAAGTCGGAGACGAGACATATGTGCTCATTGGAGAATGAGTTCACTGAACGACCCAACGAGAGTTATCATAATGTTTATATTGACCTATTTGTCAATCATAACTCTTCGTGATGATAGGCAAGTTGGTCTTTTGACTTGAGGTAATTGTACGAACTTGTGCATGAACGGTGTCACTTAGACCACCGATCTAGCCTCGGGAAAGCCCCGTTGAAAGGTCTTTGGTTGGTTGACATTTAAAGCATGCGAGTAGAGTAATGACCAAGATAGGATTCATCTCTCTCGGTCAATGGGAGTTAGTGTCGCAGTGTTAGTTCGATCTTTTAGTGAAAACTCTGGCCAGAGTATGTTGGAAGTAGTCCAACATTTTTTGACTAAAGATCGATGGAGACTAACCAAGTTCAAGCTAGTAGGGTTGACAGTTTACCGTACCCTAGGCTTGACTAAGCGGCATAGTTTTGACGAAAAGACTATAACTGCGGTATTCATCACGGACACAGTCAGGTGGTCCCGACAATACTCATCTCAATGAGTTAACCATATAAGTATGATATCGAAAAAGTGACATAACCTGCTGCGCGTGGTCTATGTCGTCTAGGATTTCGAGCCCCACTTGTAGTAGGGTCAGGCTGTAGGGTCTCACATAGAGTGAGACCTTCGTCAAGTAATAAGTAGAAATTAGGGAGAAAATGCATTTGATGCAAGGGATAAAAATTGCAAAGAGTTTGCAGTTCGCTTCTGCATTCGGGATAAATGATCCCGAGTGCAAGTGGGAGATGTTGGGGGATGGATGCCCTCAGTTCATTTGTATTTGATGCAAATGATTTTTTTATAATAGATGTGTGGATTTTGCATATGATGCAAAGGTAATTAAATGTGTCGTAAATTGTTTATGTGCATATTTAATATAATAACACGTTGAAATGGTTACCTGGGTGACGGGATCGTCCCTGTTTAAACGCAGGTTCAAACCGCGTCAAAAACGGACTCCAAAATGCACAAGTTAGAGCCACAAAAGCACAAAAAGGCGTTGCGGTTCGGGCGCGCCCGGCCCGATACAAAGGGGCCCGCGTTCGTGTTTGACACGGGTGCGGCCCGCGCCCGGGCACAGTGCGGGCGCATGCGCGCCCAGACGGCAGCGCACCAACACTGCACGTGCGCTGCACGTGTGGCACACGGGTGGGGAGCGCAGGTGGGCCTCACATGGTGCTAGGGTTGCGGGCTTAGTGCTGTTTATTGTGACAGCTCGGTTTTTGCGAAAAAATGAGTTTTGGGCTATTTTTGGAGCCTTATTTAAGGGGTCAAACGAACTCAGAATGACGTGCCGTTTCTTCCTACTCGTTCACCGATCAACCTTCTTCGATTTGATAGGTTGTATCACTTGCGAAGCTCAACGGTGAGGGAGGAAAAATTCACTAAAGATTGGCCTTTTTGAAAGGCAAACCTAAATTAAATTTCACTCCAAAACTTTTAGTCCCACATCGGATATGAAGTGAAGGGGAGGGGTCAGCCGCCTATATAAATAGGGGCCTACTCCCCTCCTTGAAACTCGTTCCAAGCTCCAGATCTGAGTGGCTCCATTAAACATGAGCAAACTCGGATCTGAGCTTAAAATTAAATATTCTCTTTCTCCCTAAATTTCTTCCTTGCTCCTGTTCGGCCTTTGGCAAAGCTACGAAGGAGATCGGATCGGATCCGAAGTCTTGACGAAGGATCCACTCAAGGTGAAATCTTCTTCGATGCGTGGTTGGCTTTGTGACAAGGGTGTTGCTCGCCTCGGGACGCAATGCGGTTAGGAAAGCGGTTCGGCTCGGGACGAGGAGCGGCTCGGGATGAGGTTCAGCTTGGGAGAGGCGACGCGGGGCCAAAGCAATGTTGCTGAAAACGACGCTTCGTACTCTATGGAACCGAAGTGAAAGGTATGTAGTTTAAATTAAACATGTGTTTATAAATTGCAAATGTTAGATAGATCTATCCTTAGTGGTTGGTCGGACCCAACCCCGGGATAGTAGAGATCTTGGCTAGGGCGGTTAATATCTTTAGGGCTAGACTTAAAATTGTTTTAAGTGCTATTTTCTGTTGCTAATTTGTTTTTGTCGTCCGTCCGACTTGGGCCGGATCGAATTTATAGCCCTAAGGACCTGTAAAACCATACAGAACATGTATGAAAAAAAGAGATGACCTAAAATTCTGCAGGAACCACAAGGATCACGGTTACGACAATGACGACTGCTGGACATTGAAAATGGACTTTGAATCTCTCATCAAACAAGGAAATCTGCAGAAGTTCATTGACGACGGTTAGGCAAAAGAGGGGACCTCGAAGCAGAAAGACAGGGAAGGGGACCTTGTATAACTCCCCCATAACAAAGGTTGTCGACTAATAGACCGCATATGTAAAGGACCTGATATAGCCGAGCCTTGTCAATGGAATACGACGTTTGTACGAGATTTCTTTCTTGTTAATTTCAATCTTTCATTCGAATGAATAAAATTTCCTTTCATCCAAATGACGCATATGACTTTTGTGTCTTGAGAGGATCTTTTGGATTTTCGTAGAAATGCACCCCTTTGTTCGTGTCAATGCAACCTCAGGGGAACGTTTAGCAGAGTGAAGTCTCCCTGAGTTTTTCAGACGTCAGCGAAGCGAACGACACACATGTCGTCGACCGTAAGCCGAGGGGCCATCCCTCGCCACCGAACGACCATCATCGTCGGCTGTAACCCGAGATCCCATCCCCTCGCCACCGAACAACATCATTATCGTCGGTCCTAAGCTGAGGGACCATCCCCTCGACACTGAACGACCATTGTCGTCGGCTGTAAACCGAGGGGCCATCCCCTCGCTATCGAACAACCCTTGTCTCAGCTGTAACTGAGGGGTCATCCCCTCCCCATCGAACGACCATTGTCGTCAGTCATAAGTCAAGGGGACAGTCTCCCTCTCCACTAAACGACCGTCGTCCCACGATACAATCCAAAGGTCTATGACCTCCACTAGTGAGTTGCTTATCCTTAGCAGTGAATCAAAGGACCATTTAACCTGAGGAGAAATGTTGTTCAACAGTCAATCCACCACTCTTGTATGCACAAGGATCTGACCTGTTGAAAGGGGCCATCCACCAACAAGGCTCACGTTCCTTGAACGACATAATAGAGCACATACACAAAAAGATGCAAGTCACAACTCTTCATCAGAAAGGCGTAATCAAAGTTGAGTTGTAACTCTTCGCAAGTTCTCATTTTTTCATCAAAAATTCAAACATTTTATGATGACATTCATTATAATCGACGTATTGGTACTAACATAAGGCTTAAGATGCCGCAAAACCTTGGGGAGGAGGATTGGGAGGCAAAGTCTCGTCCATTCCCTCGGCCAAGGCAATATTATCTTGATACCCTGCCGGCATTGTTTCGAAAGCCTCCTCTGTTTAGCTCTCTGAGTTGTCGTCGTCCGTATGTATGGGCATCTGATCAATATCGGTGGCTAAAGCATGAAACTTATGCTTTACATCAAGCCGACATATTTTGAAGCCCAGCTTATAAAGCTCGTCTAGATCGCAAAGAATGTCCATATATTCTTAAACAGCTTTCTTAGTGATCTTCTTCGGGTCAAACCCTTGAAAAGTAACAGATAACTGAGCATGACTCTCAGTTCCGCCTGTCTTCCTCTTCCACTCTTTGAGCATCTGTGCCTTGGCTTGCTCCCTCCGAGCAACTTCTTTTTGCAGTCGGTCTTCGGCGTCCACCTTAAAAGAAGCTTCTCTTTTATGAGCTTCATCCAGCTCTCGCTCAGCTCCTCTTAACTGTGACTTGAGCACGGCCTTATGAAGTTTCCATCGCTGCAACTTCCCCTTTGCATGCTCGATGGCTTTTTTGGCCGGCTCCATCCGACCAGTTTAATAGGCCAGTTTGGCCTTAAAGTTGTCTACCGCCGACGAACGTCGATGCAACTCTGTGTTGGCTAAAGCAATATGCAAACACACAAATACTTAAATTCTGATACAAAACTTCAGGTAAATATGATTATTTTTACATGAAGACCTCGTTGAACTGCGAAGCTGGCCAACCTCTCATAGTCGACTCTTTCTAAAACGGCCCGATCTTGAGGAATGGTCGAGTTCTCGATAAGTCGAGAGGCAGTTTTACAATCCAAGAGTGCCGATTCGTTTCTTCCTACTAGAAAAGCGGGTCGATGAAGCTCCCCTTCGGGACATTCGATCAGAGCCTGGGATGACTTATCCTCCAGAAAAATCGACCTGAATTCTGAAGGAATGTCCTCCGCCAAGGTGTCTTGCGGAAGCAACCCACCTAATGGCCATGAGTCTTACCAAACAATCGATTTTCGAGATGCTGACGAGCCCTGCAAAGGTCTCTTCAGGGATGAGGCTCGAGTTTGTATGGGGATGTTGGTCAAATCAGGAAGGGTGTTTGCTTTGGACGAGTCCGAGTTTGCAGTGGTTAACTCTCTCTTTTTCTTCTTATTCTTGGATTCGATCTTTTCAGCCTTGACCGAGGGCTGCTTTCTCCTCCGCTTTAGTGATGGACTCGATTGAGGAATTTCTCGAACCACCAAGGCAAGATCATTAGCAGCCTTATGTGGACTATCGTCCGACGGAGCCATTTGAGGAGAAAGTAGCTTTCATTCGATCTCTCTAAGAGAGGATTCGAGCGCCTTACGAACATCTAGTTCGACATGATATTCTTGTTCAATCATGCCTGCAAAAGAAAACGGGATTTTAAGGAGAAGAAAATCAAGCTAAGAGCAGATGAAGTGTTCGACCTTTTGACCAAATGGTTTTAAGTAGCGAATGTTAGTTCTTGGGTTCAAGACTAACGTTGTTTTGATGATGATCAATACATTATGTTCGTGTGCTAATCAATCTTATGTTTTAGTCTCAGTTTATCTTAATGATTATATGTTGATGAGACAAAGCATAATGCTTGGAGGATATTGCAAGGGATATCTTAAAGACCTCCAAGAATGACGGAATGCTCAAGCTTGGATGAAGTTATGAAGGTCATCTAATGAAGCCAAAGCTTGGAGCATGATGATGGATGGACATCTAGAGGAGCTATGACAAAGCTTGGAGCTTGATGAAGGGAAGCTCATCAAGGGGTGCCAAAGCTTGGAGATGATTGGGAGCATCAAGGTATCATGAGCTTGAAGACTTAGACTCTAGGAGATGCAATATGTAATCCATGTAATTTCAATTACTTGCATTTCTTTTTTTGAGTCTAGGATTATTGTAATGACTTGATAGATGGTCATACTATCATGCATATGTATTTAACCATCTTAGTGAGCCTTAGGATTATCATAGAATCCAAACCAATAGGTTCATCTTGCCCAAAGACTCAATTGGAGTCTCTCGCTCTCCAACAATCGCCTGATGAAGGTTTTACAGTCGACTGTGTGATTCCAGTCGCCTGTCGAGCCTTCTACAGTCGACTGTGGTGAATTGCTCAAGTCAACCTTTTTATTGACTCTTCTTGAGCTTTTCGCATCAGTTGACTGACGTTCAATTTACAGTCGCCTGTGTTTCTACAGTCGCCTGTGAATTGGTCGACTGTGCGCATCTTGCATTTTCTGGGCTTCATCCCAATTTGCAAGAAGTCGACTGATGAAGTCTTTACAGCCGCCTGTATATTTACAGTCGCCTGTTAAATGGCCATCAGTCATCTGAAAGGCGTAAGTGCGAAAGTTGCATCTCTCTCTATTGTATTTCCATCCATGCATCAGTCGCCTGCCTGATGAAGGATATACAGTCGACTGTCTGTTATACAGTCGCCTGTGTAGTCTTCTATAGTCGACTGTCCTAGCTCAGATTATAGCCGTTGGGATTTTTCTAGCCGTTGAACAGTCGACTGTCATTTGTTCATCAGTCGACTGTCTGTGCCATAAACTACCAAAATCTAGCCATTGCAGATTTCTTCCCTTTGGGTTTTTGGCTGGTTTTATGGGTTCCTTTGAGCTTCCAATATATTAGAGCTGGCTTAGTTCATTTAGAACTCTTGGTTAATATTGAATATCTTTGAGAATCAATAGCCACTCCTAATCTCTCCCATTCCCTCATTAGAGCTTCAATCTTATGATATAGCATCTAAGCTCTAGGGAATTTCTCCAAGGGATTTCAATCTCATTCCTTTTCTTGGAGAACATCTTTCTTCTCTTCATTTCATACACTCAAGTGAGAAGTGTTAGGATTCATTCCTAGAAGAGAAAAAGATCATCACGTGCAATCAAAGCCTTACTTCAAGCACTTGAGTTTCACTGGCATGCCTTCTTCTTCACATTGGTAAGATCATATCAAGGTATTGGTAAGTGTTATTTCGTTACACCTCTGTGATACCCCTAATTCTCTTTGTGGGAATTAGCTACTCTATTTGTGGGAGTTACTCTCTTTGTGAGAGTTTGGTTTTTTCTGTGTGAGAGAACAAATCCTCTGTGTGAGGTCTCTCTATGTGAGAGTTAGGATATCTCTTTGTAGGAACCAAAATTCTCTGTGTGAGGTTTCTCTGTGTGAGAGTTAAGATATTTCTTTGTGGAAATCCAAATCCTCTGTGTGAGGTATCTCTGTGTGAGATTGTATTCACTTCTCTTTGTGGGAATTATAGTGAATATTGGTGTGGCTGGACGTACCCAAGTTTTGGGGAACCAGTGTAAAATCCTTGTGTTTGCGTTTGTTGTTGTTGAGCATACTCTTTAATTTCCGCTGCTTATTGTGCTTTAATTTTAGTAACTTTTAATTAAGCACTTTGCTTGCTATTACACTATTCACCCCCACTCTAGTGTGTGTAGCCCCGCAGGGTCCCTTACAGTAGCGTTTCGTCTGATAAAAGCTTCTTTGTCGACCTTTTTTCTTCTAACAACCTTAACAAAACATCAGCGGCCTTCTCCTCCTCTTTAGAATAAGATTTTTCATCATTCAAGGCAAGTTCCAGATTCACCCATTGAGTTATGAAACTCGATCGCTGGGGAATACCACGAACACAAATTGTTCCTTCCATTTTGGGTTCGAACTGGGAAGATCACTGGACAATGTTCTATCTCTTCGAGCGGTGATCATGAACTAACCAGGTAAAAGGGAAGGCAACACCTTGAAAAAGAAGTTGAAGAATCCCATGGATGGGTCAACACCATTTAGCATGCACAGTATGATAAGGCTGGCTATAATTCCCACATAGTTTGGCACCAACTGACAGAGAGGAATCCCTAATGTGTTCAACACACAGAGCATAAAGGGATGCATAAGGAATCAAAGCCCGTGATGAAAGGTTGTGACATACACCCCTACTTCACGATCGCCAGGGAAGCAAATCCTATCCTCTTGCCGTGACAATCGAATTTGATAATTGCCTCTTGTATGCTTCTTTTGGAAATCAAGGACTTGATCCGTCGTTACTCGGGAAGCTTGATTGGAGACAACACCAGGAATATCGACTTTCTCCTTGCCTTTCTGAGGAATAGAGATCGAGGTTCAGGTAGAAGCGCGAGGCATTGAAGAAGAAGCCATAGCAGAAAATTTTCAAAGACGAAGTTCTGGTACGAAAGCCCTAAAACGCTTGAGTCTTCTTTTTCCATTCTCCTTATTATGGATTCTCGGAGTAGACTCGACTGACCATTCCCATCGAGGAACACGTGTTAATGATCTATACACGTCTGTATCTCGACCCTTGAACTGACGCAACGGTCAAATCAAAAGAATGAAGGGTTATTGTCTAGCGCGTAAGCTCAAATACCACCACCTCGACTGCCGTGCCCCATTAACGAGGCATAACATCACTTGATCTCAACCGTAGAAACATTTGAAGCCAAGTGATAGGGGGGGCATTGTTGAGTCCTTGGGCTGGCCCTTGAGGAAAGAGAATACTTTCTCATAGAGGTTATAAAAGCCCGAAGGAAGGATAGCCCAACCTAATAGAACTGCAAAGTTCATAAGAAAGGCTAATAACTAGCATGGTCAAAGCCCACACCTAATTTCCCCGTTGAGCTCTCGCAGCTTAAGGAAGTGGTTGATTATGAGCTCATAAATGACGGGAGGAGTGGACACGATTATGCCTATCTTTTAGGAACGATCGTGTCGCGATAATGGGTGACCGTTGTATGCCAACAGCACTAAGGAGACGCCACTGCTTATAAATACAGGGAAATGAGACTCCAGATGTACAGAATACTAGGTACTCTGACAAACTTATTCTTTCCATTCTTATATTTCTTCCTCCAATAGCTTTAGGTGACTGAATCGAGACGATCTCGCTTAGGTCGATCTTAACAGTCCTGATCCTTTCTTAAGTCATTACTAACTTAAGCATCGGAGGGGATTTGGGTCGAAACCCAGATCCGATCCCCCTAATGATTGTTTGTGGTGTAGGTCATTCCAAGCACGACCCAGCTGAAAAGTCGAACGATCGTCACATTCGACCGCGGGATTGGTCAAGCTCCAATACAACGCACGACACCTAGCTTTTTTTGACTCTAGTTCCATTAACCGAGGGTCCCACGTCAATAGCTGACGAGGATCCACCTCATCGAAAGAGTCCACGTCAGCCCCGATTAATGTTGACCGGAACCCAGTTGTCAACAGAATTTATATAGAAATACACTGATTTGATAAATTTATATCAAAATATAAATGAACAAGGGGAATAAGAGGGTTTAAACCTCCTATCTACAAAGAAACACATTTTGGCCAACGGCCTAATACTAAAGCCAACACACAAATGAAGCACGCATTGAAAACTAATAATCACATGATTAAATTTTCTCATTGACTAACTGGCACACAATTTTTTCTCTAATGATAAAATGATGGATCCATTCCTATTTTTCTTTTTGTTTTTTGTTTTTTATCCATCGGAAAGCAGGAAACATAGGTCGTGGAACATGAGTACCCCCGCCCTGATCGTTTAACCCCAAACACGGAAAAGACATGTATCCACCGACGCCCTAAAAGCTGGAAAATAAAGAAAATTAAAAGGGGATATGAGTAGTGGGATTCCAATCCAGGCCTCCACTGAGACAATCAGGTAATGCAATCACTACGATGAACACCGGAGATAGGTAATGCAATCACTACGATGAACACCGGAGATCGATCTGCCTCCGCATTGAAATTGCTTGTTTGGTTTTGGACTACACAATCTAGGTCCAAGTGGATGTGCCGAATTGGGCCAATCCGTCCCACCAACCCGCCATCACGGAGTAGGTCGAGCCCAGCCTGTGATGGATTGGCGGTTTGCGAATTTGATTTTTAATTTATTTTTAAAAATCAATTTAAAATAAAATATTATTAATAACACGAAAAATTGTTTTTTCACAAAATATGTTGTGCATATCTTTTTTGCTTGCATATCCATTACAATATATTACAAATTACAGATTTAGACAGATCTGCGTAGTTCTTTACAATTTTATACCAATAGCAACACTTCTTCTTCTTCCTCATTGTCACAGATTTGCAATGCATTGTTACTACCACTACTCATTGATAATCTGATATAACATCTGAATCCATAGCTACTGCATCTTGCTTCCTTATGTCCACTAAATTCCAATCTTGCCCGAACACGAGGCACAACGATTTATCTGAAATAAGAAAGCCTCTATCACGCATCATCTTCATCATCTGAGCGCATCAATGTCAGATTCTCTCGTTTAATCAATGTACCCATTGAAATGTTCGCCAACCATGCGACGCCATTGAAGCAAGAAGCAACAGAGGAGCTGGAATTTCATGCACATATGATAACAAATGCTCGAGTTGTAGGCATGACATTCGATATCATCTAGGAATCAGTTCAGTAAAACTAAAAGGGGCAGAGCTGAATCGGCTGGCAGAGCTGGCGAATGATAGACCTTTGAATCTCAAATTCGAGGAGTTTGCTGCTCTCCGACCCCTATCCTTCCCTGCAGAGACCTGTACGATTCCTGGCGGCGTGAGCTCTTTGTCATTGAGCCTTACGGGTTTAGACAGCATCTCAACAACCTGGGCCATGGAAGGCCTCCTCTGGGCTGCTGCTTGTGTGCAGAAAAGGGCGACTTTGGTGTACCTTATGACTTCTTCTTCCGGGTATTCTTGAAGAGTTGTGTCTGCTATTTCTTTCAGTCTCCCCTCCTCATGAAGATGCCATGCCTGTAAACAAAATATGTTTGAATTAAACGAGGGGAAAAAAATATCAGCGTGAGCTCAAAAAACGTTATAAACTTAATCGGGGCATTGAAATTTATAGTGGCATCATCGGTTAGACCACTTGTCTCCTAAGAAACTACTTGAGATTTTACCTATTGAGTCGTCTATTTCTTCCTTGCGGAGTGAGTCATGTGAGTTAGAAAGGCATCGTCGTGCTTCCTATCCTAGTCAGTTGGTAGTCGTAGTCGTTTTCCTTTTGAGCTAGTCCATTTTAATGTTTGAATACCAAGTTGTGTTTCTTCTGATCATAAGTATTTCTTAGTTTTTTAATGACTTATCTAGAATAACATGTGTTTATATGTTAAAGATCAGGTCTTCAATACCTGGTAATATTTTAAAAAGAAACAATGAAATAAGGATCCCACTTGCTACCAATATTCATATTTTGCGCATAGATACGACTCTTAAGTTTACGCAGGACGATGCTTTTAATATTTGTCTCATGGCATTTTATGTCAGACATCTTATCCTCATATGTCCTTACAGAATGGGGTTCTAACCATAAACTTAGACATATTCCTGACGTGGTTATGATACTTGAAATGAATATTCCCAAGTTCGTTTGTTCTGATGCTATGTTGAGTGTTGAGTGCTTACTATTTGATTAATAGAATACCATTGTATGTTCTTAATGGTCATTTGATGTTTGTTTCCTAACAAACCTGTTTTCAATTTGTCTCATATTTTTGGATGCTTAATAGAATACCATTGTATGTTCTTCTGACTTATATTGGTTTGGATTTTTAATTATTGTTTTCTTGGAAAAGTTTTTATATAAATAAGCATGATTTTGCTTAGGTTTATGTTAAACTTGATTTTTATAGTTGTTATAATCTAGGCCAAATTTGTTATTAGTTGGTTGTTGAGTTTTTAACAAATTGTTCAAGTATTCTTTACCTTTGTTAAAATATTCAATATTCTTATGCAAGCCTTCATATTTTAATGTACTTGTTGACACATTCTTATCTAGTTCATTAATCCTATTATTTAAGTTTTTACTAAAGTGTGTTCTTTTCTTTTAGTTCTTTGTTTTCAACATTTAAAGTTAAACATTTTCTTTCTAAATCATCATTAATTTTAACTAAATTTTCCGATATTGTTTCATTTTTTAATATAACAATTTTTTCTTTACATTCTTTGTTCTCTTTCTCTAATTTAGTTAACTTTTCATTTTTATTAATATTAGAATATCTTTTATGATTTTTCTTAAGGTTTAAAAGTTCTTTAACATTTTCCTTATATTGCACATAAAGTTTGTGAAATTTTTCTTTCCAATCTCTATCATCATTATCCTCATCACTGTCACTAGAGTCTAAGTCAAAAGTTACCTTGTCCCCCACAACCATGAAGCGCGTATATGCTCTCCCCCCTTCTCTCTTCTATCTTCTCTTCTGATGAAGCGTCATCAAATGGTTCATTTGTATCTTGATCCCAAGCGACAATGGCTTTCTTTTTTAGATTCTTACATTTTTATGCCCTTTTCTTTGTGCTTTGTTATTCAATCTCTCTTCAAATGCCATGGCTTATTACACCCAAAACAAACAAAAAACTCATTAGATAATCTACGTATTCTTTTTTAAGTTTACATGCCCTAAACATCTTTCTGAAACGTTTAGTGAAGAGAGCTAGTTGCTCTTCAACTTCATCTTCCGACTCCTCTGTCTTCGAGGTGACTTTAAGTGCAATTTCTTTCTTCTTCTTGGTCTGCTCCTTATCCTTCATATATATAATTGGAGCTCATACGCCACGGGGTTGCTGATAAGGTCTTCCAAGGTGAAAATATAAAAATGGTTCCCTTTTTCTATGATCGGTTTCCTCTCCTACTCGGGTATGCGAGATCGGAGAATCTTCCTTACATGCTCACCTTTGTTAGGGTTTCTATCATTATAACAAGTTTATACGCAGCGAAAAAATAGAAACCTACTAAGATCCATGAGTTTCAAATTGATTCGATGAGATTACTACATTTGTTGACGATTCGAATGTATCGGACTGTAGGTGCTGCTCAACGAACGACTACCCTCTACCACGCGAACATCACGAGCGAGAATTGCAAGGGTGCTAGCTCCTTCTCCGCAATTAGGGTTTCTCTCTCGTTTTTCACTTTTCTAAAAAAGGGAGAGATAGATTGAATACGTATCCAACTGAAAATCATCTCTATATCTATATAGAGTCACACGTTAACCCTTTAACGCGTTTCAGTTACGCTGAGATATCTTTTAGGGACACTATCTTATCTGTTAACTCACTCGCTTCACTTACATAGAGATATCTTAGGGATAATATCTATCCAAGATACAATATCTGATAGTTAAGATATATCCTTATTACGAATTTCATATCAGGTTCGAAATCTCGTTTAAAACACTATCCCATCCATTACGCTATTTGTGTGCGACCCAATAGGCTTATATCAAAATGGCAGTGGGCCTAATCTCATTAGAAGCACACGAGTCATAATTGGTCTCTAGCAAGACATTATGACTATCCAATTAATTTGAATATCGTTAGTCCGATATTAACCTAACTAATGGAACATGGCATAATCCTTTTATCATACGATACCTCATTTGAACACAAGTCATGAACAATGTCATACTTATATTGTTCAAACATTCAATTTTTCTATTACTAATAGATTGATAAAATCAAATAAGATTCATTTGAGCCATGCATTTCTCAGTCCTACTTATCGAGTGCCCATTAGATAACTCTCTTATAAGAG
This sequence comes from Scilla litardierei, assembly GCA_030789695.1. Classification (NCBI taxonomy): domain Eukaryota; kingdom Viridiplantae; phylum Streptophyta; class Magnoliopsida; order Asparagales; family Asparagaceae; genus Scilla; species Scilla litardierei. The sequence goes on from CM061142.1 coordinate 819,537,193, forward strand.
ATGGACAAATCACATCTTGTTCATTCACTTTTCTCTTCATAATTCACATAATGTTCAATCATAACCTTTATGATTATCTGATTAAAGATAACGTTTGATTATGTCAAAACATGATGTTTCTTATGTAGAAAACTGTGATGATCTCATGTCTAATGATTCAATGACATAACTATTATGAGATCATTTATAACACTGATCCACACAATGATCTCATAATGAGTCTTTCCAGTACTTTGTTCACAAGTACCTACAAGTTTGATTTATATCACTATACATATATTATCTCATAATTATCAACCAAACTCATACTAGTCTTAATTCATCATTATACCTTTAGTGTTGAATGACTAGGGATAATTAGAATAACATAAAACAGCTATTCAAATATTATTATAATGAAACATGCAAACAATATAACAATAACAGTAAGAGAACCCTTTTATAAATGAAAAAAATAATATAACGCAAAGGTCCAAATATTTGGCATAGGGCATAACCACTAACAACCTTAAGAATAACTCTTGCCAAGCCCTGCAAGAGCGTTGATAATTTTCGTGAAGCGAGTGTACATCTCTGTAATTGATTCTTGTTGAATCATCTCGAAGGCTTCATACTTATGAGCATAAAGAGAGACTTTAGAATTTTTCACTCTATCATTACTTTCATGTGTTACCTCGAGAATCTTCAATACGTCATGATCGGTTGTTGTTAGGGACACCTGGTTGCACTCCGTGCTGTTAATAACACAATAAAGCGTGCTCATCCCTTTGACATTCAATGCATCTTGCTCCTTTTCATGCTTGGTCCATGAAGTACCCGGCTTTTTTGGTTCTTCATATGGGGTCTCGACCATAATCCACAAGTCATTGTAGGTGGATTTGAGATAGATCTTGATGCGATTATTTCAACTCTCGTAGTTTGATTCGATAGGCAATGGTGGACGCGAAGTGGATTGGCCTTCGGAGAAAGTGTTGTTTGTTGACGCCATCTAGCAATGACTTAGCTCTGATACTACGTGTTAAATCACATGTAAATGGCAAGTAGAACACTAAAGGGGATGCATAATGTTTATGACAAGTATAATCTCCTCTAGAAAATTCTACATAACATTACAAGTAGTGTTACCCAATTTAATCTTAATCAACACTAATTATATCTTGCAATATAGTATGCACTAGAAATAGAATAAACAAAAGATAATTCACAAGAAAGAGATAATTCACAACACATAAATTCAACAATTGCAAACTAAAAGAATTATCCTGATTCATCCAAACCCCGGGCTACATACAGTCCCAAATCCTGCTTTGAGTTTTCACTATTTCAACAAATAGTACAACATCTTCCTAAGAGGATTTTTACAAACCACCTCACAATTGAGGATTTCCAACAACCACGTCTTTCCAAGAGCAATTCATACTTACAAAAAGTTAATATATATATATATATATATATATATATATATATATATATATGGAGTTGAAGCTCTTGTGTAGTTGTGTAGCCATAAAAAGAAACTTGATCTTCAAAAGATGTAATTGAAGCACTTGAAAGATCAAGAAAGTTGGCCAAACAAAGATTGAAACCTTATGAAAACTTGGCCAAAGAAAGCGGGGTTTTTCTTTTAAAACTTTAGAAGCTTAAAACAATTTTCTCTATAAAAATTGAGCATTAAAATTATACATTAAAATATTAAAATAGAACAACCCTTTATATATATGGTGAATTTCAGGTCAAGACATATTTCCCAAAATACCCCTCCAACGGTCAAAAACAACTATTAAAAATCTTCATGTTATAAGCCTATAGCTAGTTGTTAGTCGAGTACTGTACACTTACTAGTCGACTAGGCCATAACTAATCAACAAGTAAATGAACTCTGGTCGACTAGTCCAAACATGTCACAAAACTGTTTTGCTCTCTGTATTCATGTGGTAATCGGCTATAGTTCATAGACTAGTCGACTAGCTCAACTACATCGGTAGACTAAATTGACATAATTGCTAGCCCATGAAGTCTATGTTAGAACTTAAAACTAGTCGACTGTGTATCATACTGGTCAACTAGTTATAAACTTGGGTTTTGACCTAGAAAACGTGGGCATGTATTTGAAAATTTTTCTAAACATTTTAAAAACATTTTTTGTGAATTCCTAAGTATGTGAGAGCTTTCACTAAGCTTTTAACATGATAAGATAAGGTAAAATGAAAATTACATCAAATAAAATTTACATTAAGCTTCTTGATACAATCTTGACTTTTCAACCTCTTTGCCCTGATTCTTTTGATTGCAATGCCTTGTTGAACTCACAAGCTCTTGAGTGTACTTTGATTTGCTTTAGACTCTTTACACATGCACTCCTAGATGATTAGATGGCATGTTTGCCCATCATCAAAATATACTTGTGGTGACTTACTATCCTAATAGAAGACTAGTTGGCATGATCTTACAGTGATCTGACTACATATCACTTTTGTGGTTGGCATGATCGGTTAGTTCATGCATGAGCTTAGAGAAGTTCATTCAAGAGCAATTTTAAGGATTCTGATGTATGGCAAAGCTCTGATGGAGAGGTTTATTGTTTCAGAAGAACGGATACTTAAAGATAAAAGCTTTCTCTAACTCTAGTTATATAGAAGATAAATCGGATAGAAAACACTGTAATGTGCCATGCTTACTATAAAATTTACTCCCGGAACCGGGTCATTACAAACACACTTTAGAATATTACATGTATGTTGGAGATAATCTTGTTGCTTGGATAAAAAAGAAGCAAAATGATGTAGCTCGCACTAGTACTAAATCAGAATACATAGTCATGGTTCATACATTATGTGAGATGATAAGGTTAAATGGATGTGGAAGATTGGCTTTCAAGATGATGAACCTATCTGTGTATTTTGATAATTAGGTGGTAATCTACATAACCAAAAATCGGGTGTTCCATGAGAGGACCAAAAATATAAACCAAAAATCAGGTGTTCCATGGGAGGACCAAAGATATAGAGGTAGATTGCCATTTTATTCGTCATGTTGTGGATGCAAAGTTGGCTTCTACTCCTTTTACTCTACTTCAGAACATCTTGCAGATATCGTTAGTAAAAGTTCTACTCCGAAAGTATTTTCTTTAAGTGACAAGTTGGCATGATTAACATATATGATCCAGTTTGTGTGAAAGTATTAAGATATAATTATGTAATAACTATGTAATTGGGTATTTGGGTTCACCAGTTGTTAATTCGTACACATCTGTATCTTATTTACACGCACGTAGTAGAGAGGAGAAATCAATTCTCTTTTTACAAATCCCCAATTCTAACATACAGAAGAATTAAAAACATGATCATAATCATAATCATAATCATAATCATAATCATTTTCAACCTTTCAAATATCGAAGTTGATTGTTAAAATCAATGAACGGAAACATGTAACTCCTGTAAATACCTTTTAGCAAATGAAAACTCGTGATGCATGAATAAGAGCAACTTACCCATGCCAAAAGAAACTTCTCCATTTCCAACAATGAAATATCTGATGCACTTCTCCCACTAACTAGTTCAAGTAGAAGGACACCATAGCTATATATATCAGCTTTTTTAGTTAACTGGCCATGCATTGCATACTCTGGAGCCAAATAACCACTGAAAGGACAAAACAGAAAGGGGAACTTCACATCAGATCTTCCATATAGTAAGAGGGAGTATGTTTACATTTTAAAGATAAATCAAACTCTTATGGAACCATTGTTCTTTTTTTTTTCTTTTTGCCTTTATTTTCTTTTGAAGAGCGCTACCTGGGTGACTTTCCTACCATGCATCACAGATCTGTCTGAGATCCTAACCCGTAGCAGAAAGTATGAATGAGACCTATGGTTACCAAGTAATCTCTTGAAGATTGGAAACAATGATATATTAAATATAAACTGTTACAATAAAATAAAGCAATTAGCTTTTATGACACGTGAATATCAAAATCTTGTGTTTTCTTAAAATACCTAAAAATAATAAAAGAAAATTTTAGAACTCACTATGACCTGACAGATGTTATATGCATGAGTTTTGGCATGTATGATGTGCATGAGAAACAAATTTTGAAAATTGTTTGTTGATGGAAAGAATGCATGTAAATTTCAATTTTGTACTCAAATAATTGTGTTAAGGCACAAGCAGATTTGTGCAAACTTGTGCAATGAATTTATAAAACACTGCAAGTGTAAGAATGTAGATAATTTTATTTTAATATCTCATCGATCAGTGATGGAATAGACTTGGTAGGAATAATTTTTGTGAAATAATAATGGAGCAATATGACAAATTTGTGTCCTAAATAAATGTGCCAGTTTTAATCTTATTCTAAGCCACCATATTTTTAAGACCCATGAAATGAACCAGTGGCTTATATATGGTACATGGAAAATTGGAATTTATATGAGCTGTTAAATTTGGGACGGGTGGATGAACGAGCAAAACCCTTTTGGTTCACCCGTTATTTGTTGTTTTGGGGTTTTAGAATATGAAGGTCAAAACGAACGGTTCTAATCGTCCAAATAAGTCGGGAATGATGGACTTTTGGAGGCGCATATGTGGCTTAGCTACATATGTCATATGTTTCCCATTATTTTACACACACACACAGCTTCATTATAATGGATATTACTTATTATTTTCTTATGTTGGGAACCTATAACTCTTTCTGTAACGGTTATTAGTATGATGACAGTTTGATTCTTAGGATGGGTTCCAAGAAGAGGTAGGTTTTGGATAACATGATTTTCTAAAACAGAACCCAGCCGAGGGGTAGCAAGATGGCCTCATGCTAGATCCTAGTTAGATTCACATTTATCATGACTTTGCTTTAAAGTGAATCTGTAATGGCCTGAAGGCCTAACTTTCATGTTATTTTGCTTTCTATTCTTAGTGTAATGCTCGGAACAATTTTTTTAAATCATGTGGTTTTCTTTTGTTGAGATTTGGATTCTTGTAACAAATATATTATGTTGTTTTTGAGTTGTTGTGCAAAACATGTAATAATGTGTTATACCTACAAGTACGCTTAGCAGGTTTATTTTAAGGAGGAAAAATAATATACAGAGTACTTCACCTTGGCTTAAATACGTCGCAGACTTGTTGTGTATCATTTTTCTTAATCTATATTACAAATGAGGGGTGATTGATGGGATTTGTCCCATGTGGCAATGTCTCACAGACACACCCCCCCCCACCCCAAACAACAAAAAACCCCAAAACACCCAAAAACAAAAACAAAACCCAAAAACCCACCCCCAAAAAAACCCCAAAAGACAATACCCACACTCACCCATATTCTTCCCATTTGAACCCAGATTTGCACCCACAGAAACACCCGTGTAGGGCCATCATACTATTTGTGTGGGGTGGGGTTTTTGGGTGCCCATGCACTGTGTGCATGGGTTATTTCTAGTACTTTAATAATTTAAGAAGCATGCAGTGACAAATCATTTATGGTTTAGTTGACCTGAACCCCCCCCCCAAAAAAAAAAAAAAAAAAAAAACACAACACACCCCCACACACCCCCCCCCCCCGCCCCGCGACCAAAACACACGCACCCACACAGAAGCCACCAAAAAATAAGGGAGTGGGGACTCACTCATCCCTCCAGACGGAACCAATCATTCCTTTTTATGGGGCCACAAATTTGGATAGTTTGCTTCTAAAAAACAAACAAACAAACAAAAGATGCTATAGTTCTCATGAGTATTAAAGAAAGCTTACATTGTACCAGCAACTCGTGTGCTGATATGAGTGGCATTATCAGGAAAAAGCTTAGCTAGTCCAAAATCACCAATTTTTGGCATGAAATTTGAGTCAAGGAGAACGTTACTGGCTTTGATGTCTCTATGTACAATATATGGCTCAAGGTCTTCATGAAGAAATGCAAGGCCCCTGGCAGTACCCAAACAAATTGAAACTCTTTTCCCCCAATTTAATTTTGCCCTTTCACTGCTGTCCCCTTCAAGGTAAATGTAATATGTAATTACACATGTCACTTGGTAACTATTTACGTTATAGATCAAAAGAAAATACAACCTTTAAGTATGGTACTTATTGCAAAACATACCAAGTAATACACGATCAAGGCTTCCGTTCTCCACATATTCATATACTAGTATCCGCTCACTTCCATTAAGACAGCAACCAATCAGTTCAACAAGGTTCACATGCCTAACATTTGAGATGATATCAATTTCTGTCAGAAACTCATTAACCCCTTGTTTTGATTGTGCAGAAAGCTTCTTTACAGCAATGAATGTTCCATTCTTAAGAGTTCCCTGCAACACAAACCCATAAATATAGTTCAATAGGTGGAAGCAATATATCGTAAAAGTCATTTACTTGGGTTGATAAAAACATTAATGCTCTAAGAAGTTAAATCTTGAATCATATTTTTTTGCAAGGGACAAAAACATTAATCGAGCAAAATTTGTAAACCCGAGTTAGGCAGTCATGTATTAAGCATGCCTTACCTAGAAAAATCATCATACAAGAAAATAGGCAAGATACATTGTTTCGTTCTTTTACATTTCCCTTCTTTTTTCATTGAAAGCAATGAAAAGAAAGACAATATAATAATAGGAATAGAAGACCCCTGGTCTGTTTACATGCATTTAAAAGAAAAGATCCATGGACACTACAAAATTCACCAGCTCGGGAGGGAGGGAGGGAGGGTCACTGAAAAGTAGTAACTACAACTTCACTTAGGTCTCAACGAACTTAATTATATAGATGTCCTTAATGTGATCCATTGAAAGCTCAAGGAGAGGGAAAGTAGACAGTTTAAACAGGGCAACAATATGTTAAGGACAATCATCTAATAAACTAGACAATTATGACAATTATTTTAGTTCAAAAAACAAATAAATAATTCAGTCGATGAACAGCTTATATCAAAACTTTGGACTGCCTAAACACTCTTCAAAAAACCCATATTGTAAATCAGATGGTAATACATCATCATTGAAAAACTGGATGTTGAATAACAGTTCCACCGAATAAAATACACGTGCCGAGTCCATCAATAGGCATAAAGTGACTGAAAGATACAAGTCACCGTATAAAGCATGTCAAATAAGACTACAAAATATCACGTCTAATGCCGATATCATTACAATGTTGTCAATAGTGATGTCATGAAATCTACAGAAATTGACAGAGCATAAGGGATAGGCCAGGTGACACTTCAGGCTCAAGGAATTCACAATAGAAAAACGCAGGGTAAGAACTTCCCAATGCAAAATAGTAAGAGGTAGACAATGTCACATAACAATAATACATAACATTCATTCCCAGACGTGCACAAATTTGCATTACAAGTGCGTAAATTGGCTTTAGAAAATACTTATGGAGTAAACAACAGTGTAACATATACACTTATAACACTATGAGAAAGTTGCCGATGTTTTGGTGGAAATGATTGCAACTAGATGAAAAAAAATTCATAATCACTTGTGAGCATCAGTTTCATTGGATGTGACAACCATAAATATGAGGTATCCAACTATAATCTTGATGTTTTAGGCTTAGTTGTCCAGAAACCGTCTTTGTCAGTATACTGCAATATGCAAATCTTTTTACTGCATGAAGGATATTTGTTGGGAATGGGGGGTTGCGGTCACATGGTGGTGATTTTGTAATTTTGGAGCATGAGGGGGCAACTTTGTAATTTTGTGTCCTAGGGACATTCTTGTAAATATGGGCAAATCAGCCCTATGTATAGTAGTGAAGGGGTTAGTGTTAGGGAAGGAAATTGATGCAGAAGAATATAAGGTAGATAGTAGGAGTTTAGGAGTAGAGTTTAGATCTAGATCTTGGGAGAGTTAGCCTTTATCCCGAATCAAAGGTAGAAAAGCGATTTCCTCTCGAATTGGAACTCACTAGCTTGTATCTCCAGCATTAATCTATAAAGAACCATCTTTTTATCCCCTCAAACACTAGCCGTTCCTACCAAATTGGTATCAGAGCTTTACGATCCCTGGCGGCAACATGAAAGGTGTTTGTTGTGGAAGAGATCAGAGCCGCGATAAAGCAGCTTCGTGCGAAGACGCAACTACCCGTATGATGCGAAGCTTTGAAAGACAGATCCGAAGATCTATACCACAGATTTGCCAGATCTGAAAGTGGAAGAGCCGAACGATGCACATCTGAGGTCGATCATCGTCGACGGCAAAGATCCAAGCTTGAAGGAGGCGAGGGAGCCCCACATCAGAGGACGGCAATCTCCGGCAGAGCCGCCGAGGGGTTGCAGCCTCCAGGCGACCCTGTTGGGGTCCGGCAAGCCGCGCCATGGCCAGGTATGGGACCGTGAGCCCCGACAAGGTCGCCTGGGGCCGATGAACCTTCGGTAGCCCACCAGAGGGCCGTCAAACTCCCAACAAGCTGTCAGCCCCCTGCGGGCCACCCCTGTTTGACGAAAGAGGGATTTCTCTCTCATGAAGCTGTTTTAGCTCGTCAGCGCCGCCTCTGGCAACATCGAGGACCGCCGACCACACCAACTTCTTCCTCTCCTTTAGACAAACTCACCGAACAAAATTTCACGGGAAACGACCGCCGGAGCTGACGAAAAAGTGAATCGGCGCCGTCGAGCCGTCGCCGCAACAGTAGCGGCTCGATCCAACCATTTTCGTGGAAGAGCCGAGTTGGCAACCCGGGCCGTTGATCGGTCAACGGTTGCACAGTGCGTCATGCCATTTTTCACAAATTTTTGGACTATTTTCAAAGGAATTTATACGCACCTTCCGTTTTTTGACGATTCCGGGCCTGTTTGGAGTCCAAATTCAGAACGATTCGGGCCAGTACCTAGACGACTTAGCCAAGGATGTACTACCACCCATACAGCAATGTTTCGAGGAGGACGAAGCTCTTGGTTGGGCTTTTAATCCAGGAGGAGACGAGGGGACGAGAACCAACATTCAGAGAAGCACACCTACGGACTTCATGCACAACCTTAATGACAAGGTGGTTTTTCGGAAACAGTGTTGGGAATCAGGCATTGCAGCCACATGATGGCAATTTTGTAGTTTTAGAATCCAATGGGTAATTTTGTAATTTTTCCCTAGGGACATTATTGTAAATATGGACAAATCAGCCATATATATAGAAGTGAAGGGGTTAGCGTTAGGAAAGGAAGAAAATTGATGATGAAAAATAGAAAGTAGAGAGTAGGAGTTTAAGAGCAGAGTTTAGATATATATCTTGAGATAGTTAGCCTTTATCTCGAATCAAAGGTAGGAGAGTGGTTCCCTCTCGAATTGGAACCCACTATCTTATATCTTTTGCATTAATCTATGAAAAATCATCTTTTTATCCCCTCAAACCCGAACCGTTCCTATCAATATTTTTGAAATTTCTTGACTATGATATGCAAGTTTGCAGTAGAAAGTCATCTTTATCCCAAAAAAAGCAAAGAAAGGAAAGAAAAAGCTGCTCTCCTCTCTGTCGCATTCACTATAAACAAGTTGGGATGGCAAACCACATCATAATATATTAATCATAGGTTGGGGGGAAGAAATCTAATTCAATTGTCAGAAAGGTCATGTCGACATCCACATCTCTAATAAATTTAGGATGAGCAAGAGAACTTATACATAACAACACATACATACCTTGTAGACAGTTCCAAACCCACCTCGACCAATCTTATTCCTTGGATGAAAATTATCTGTTGCAGATTTCAGCTCACTATAGGAGAAATCCTTAATATTCTTGGCTGATGAAGAACCTGACAAGAAGAAATGGAAACCATCATTAAATAATCTTTACAGAGGCTTCACACTTATAGAAGTAGTCCTGTCATCATTACAGATACCCACAAAAAGTGGCAAAGAATAGAAACACATGTAGCTTCCATTTACTGCAGCTTTTGTTTCTATTATGCTCAATGAAATTAATCAGCTGGTAGAATAGTCAGTCAAGAAATCAGTGTATAAAATTTAGTGGTGATCCTTTGACTCATACAATGACAATATCAACAATAACAAATACATTGTAACAAATTGCCGCAGTCATCTACAAGAATCTTAAATCCATAAGCTTTATGGCGTGAAAGAAATTAGTTGCAAAGAAAAGATAATAGTTTACCATGCATTTCAAAGAGAACCTATGAAGCAACCCATACGAAGCAGGGTATCATATCGTCAATATGGCTATAATGCAAGGCAGTCAAATAAAGTTAATTTCTATAATAAAGACTGCCAAAGTTACCATATGCAACTAACTGGGGAAAAGAATATAATCGTTCTCACATATATGGTTCAAGACTAGTAAGGACATACAAGTGAAGGGGCGCCGCATAACTCACACATCAAGAAATTAAATTTAAGCTTAATGTGAAAAGGGTAAAATGATGGCAGAAAACACATCTAGAGTGCCTTACTATCGCAAGAGCGAAATGATATTATACAAGACATCCCTAGATTTCTGTACATAAATCTGCAAAAAAAAAAAAACAAATCACACCACAACAACGTTCAAAATATTGAGCTTGGTCAGTATCAGCCAACAATTTGTAGTATCAGTATCGCCTATATTGCAAGCATTGGTTAATACATATCGGAAGAAATGTAGTTGTCACATCGACTGCCTTAGATCAACACAGCTACTAATTGCAGGTATATATTCATCTTCAATAAATGCTTTATCTATCCATTGATCATATCTATTATGTAAGGCACCATCATCGCTTTTTTTCTAATTAACTAGATCAACGAGCAAATATTTCAAACTTTGATTTTGTCTGATAAATAAGATTCTCTTTGACCATTGCAAAGGAAAGGAGCAGGCACATGGAGAGGGATAGTTAAATTCAATCAACTGCATCTACTGCCACCTCACTGTCAAAGAAAGGACTGCCTTCAAGCATTCTCATTCAACGGTCTAGCAATGCTGCTTTGTTCCAAATTAAAAAAAAGCATTCATTTTCATGTCTTGATAATTGCCTACCGCAAATCCCGATATGAAACTAAGTAGAATTTCAAAATTTTAGTAATTCAAACCTTGAATCTGATAGGAACCCAAAGCAAATATGAAATTTTATTAGATAAAACTGAAATAAAAGGATAAGTTGATTGCAATTTTTGGGGTAGTCACCCTCCCAAGACGCTGATTGATAGGGCACGTCCGCACTCCCGTATGCCAAAGAACTGTCTCTTCGATTTCGCAAAATAGTCAAAAATCCACACCTAGGGCCGGCCGGCCTCCCTCCTCTTTATATAATCATCTAACTAAAAGTATAATTATCCAAACACTCATATTCTAATAAAATAACACAAAAGGCCCCAAAAGTGGGCCAGATCTATTTTTACTCCGCCCCCAAAAACCACCTTGTCCTCAAGGTGGTGCATGAAGTCTCTGGCGGTCCTACTCCACGGGAAGGTCGTCATTCCTATGGGTTCTTCCTCCTCCACTATGTCCTCGTCGTCCCCGGCGATCAACACTTGCAGCTTGCGCATCCAACAATGGTGCCATGGGTGAACCTCTCATCGCATCTGAAACACAGCCTCTTCTGCCTCTTCTCTCTCATCTCGATGTCAGTCATCCTCCTAAACTAACCATCGACTGACAGTGCGCTGTTCTTCTCCCTAATCTTCTTATTACTTACCTGATCTGACCCCGTAGTCGCCTTCAGCCCCCCGGCCGCTGCTAGAGCTCCACGCGGAACATGTCCATTCCAACTGCCCCTGGCTCTCCTCTCCTCCATCTGATGGTCCTCTTCCATTTGTGCCATCTCCATGACCTCCACCAGCCCCTGAGGCTTGTATGGGCGAATACCTGAGCGACTAATGGACTGCAAACCCTTCATGAAAGTACCCTCCAGTGACTCATCAGAGACCCCTCGTACTCGGCCTGATAGAGTCTCAAATTACTCCATATACTCCATAACAGACTCGTCCTGCCTGAGTGCGAACAATTGCTCACGGAGGTTCCCCATGTGAGGCTTCCGGAACCTCTCCAATATGCGGTCATTGATCTCATCCCAACTACAAAATGTGCGATGCTGCTTCCTCCACTTATACCACCCTAGAGCCTTACCCTTCAGACATGCTGTTGCCGCCTCCAACTTCTGTGCCTCAGTCATACGAGACATAGTAAAGAACCTCCCCGCCCTGTAAATCCACGCATGAGGATTCTCCCCCTCGAATATGGACATCTTTAATTTCTGTACTCTGTTGTCCACCCTAAAGTGTCACTGGCCTGCTCTTCCGTCGTGGTGTCTCTGGTAGTTGGGATGGTTAGTGTATCTGTGCCTTTCGAAGCCTTCGTGGGCCTCCTCGTCCTCCGTAGTCTTCACAATCATCATCTCCTTCATAAGCTCCTCCCCCTCGTCTTCGTAGTTGCCGCCCCCTCTGTTATCGGGATAAAAACCCTCACATCGTACATGTCCTGAATAGCCGTGGGACGGCTGAAATTGATCCTCATATCCATGACGCGTCTGCGACGCCGGAGAGCCGTTGTTCGGCCTGCGGGCTGCTCGAAAAATCCCCTGGTGGCTGCCAGGGGGTCGCCGTGGGCTGCTGGCCCTTCGGCAGCCCCTGCCGGGTTGCCGGAGGCCCGACGTGCCTTCCGACGGGCCGGGCAGGGTCGACGGACCCTACTGGAGGCCGGTAGGGTTCGACCGGCCCGGCCGGCTGCCGATCTGGGCGGGGAAGTTGCCCCCTCCCCTGTTTGGAGCCGGCCGGCTCCCTATTGGTTCCTGGGGTTCGGCTGGCTTTCTCCGATGCTTCGTTGATGTCTGGCGATCTCCTTCTCCATCTGAGCCCCTTCTTCTTCATCCTTGAAGTAACCATCGACGTCGAAAAGCAAGCCTTCATCGAAATTCTCCATCGTTTCCTTCCTCTTCTCCAAAGGTGGTACCTTTTTCGAAGGATTAGGGTTTGCGCCGTCGTTTCCACCCTTCCCGGTGAGGATCGAAAGTAGAAAGATGATTTGCGCGAGTGCCTCGTTTTGTTTGTCTTGCCTAGCCGTGATACTCTCATTTGAAGCCGCAATCCGATCAACGGAAGCCGTCAACTTTGCAATTGTTTCGCCGTCCTCTGTTAGGGTTTTCTTTAAGCCCTCAATCCCACCATTGAATTTTTCCTCCACCGCCAATACGATCTTTGGCCCTCGTCGATGCCCCCATGGATCGATACGCTCTGATACCAATTTGATAGGACCCAAAGCAAATCTGAAATTTTATTAAATAAAACTGAAATAAAAGGATAAGTTGATTACAATTTTAGGGGTAATCGCCCTCCAAAGACGCCGATTGATAGGGGCCGTCCGCACCCTCCCATAGGCCGAAGAACTATCTCTTCGATTTCGCAAAATAGTCAAAAATCCACACAGCTAGGGCCGTTCAGTCTCCCTCCTCTTGTATAATCATCTAACTAAAAGTCTAATTATCCAAACGCCCCTATTGTAATAAAATAACACAAAAAGGCCACAAAAGTGGGCCGGATCTATCAAAATCTTCTTTTGTATTATCTAGTTATTCGTTGGTATCAACCAATTTCAGGTCGAACGTATCGTCATGCTTCAAATTCAATATGATATGAGTGATACAAATCGGTATCGGCCAGATTTCAAACCTTGCTCCAAAACTTAATGCCATACCCGACTTAACAAATCTAGCACTGAAAAGTGCATCAAGAGTACAAGAGAAATTTTGTAGTCGCTGCAGTTTATGTGGGCAAATGTATTCCATGCCCATGATAATATACAAACAAACCATTTATAGCGAGCAGCCTTTTTGGTGAAACACCACAAAATTTTTAGCCGAACTTCAGTAACAAGAAAACATCTGCACTGCACATACATTCCATATAAAACAGTCACATCCGTCACATACATTCTTTAGAAAACCGCAACATCCTCTGATTTAGCTACATGACTGCAGCTCATCTAACCCTAATACAATAATTCATACAGTGCACTGCAAGAAAATGATTTGAAAGTCTATTGCGACAAAGCTCCAAGACATAATAAGGTTGGCCAATCCAATCCAAAGGTCCACCATGTGATAAAGTTTCTTAACCATTCCAACGTCAAATGACTAATCAAAGCTAATGATGCCGACTATCATTTGCTGAAAAAGGTTTGCTGAAAAGAAGATGGTGTATCGCCACTATTTGAGGAACATGACATTGTTCAAATGATCTGATTGTACGCTCTTCCTGATGAGTTCATGGTGCCGAGAGTCTCTATTATAACATCGAATGCTAATTGTAGAGACAAGGGCAGTTGTACCAGATGTGTGGCATGTTTCATGATACAAGTAGAACAGAGCACGGTTTGAGAACTTGCTTTGGCTGCAGCTAAACAAATGTTTGCATTTCAACAAGTTTCGGTGGTTTCATAACATTTGTTGTAAATGTTGGTTTCGTTTGACCTTATTTATATGTATACTAGTCATAACATGTGTCCTCGGGCACGGTTCATTTAACATCTTTATTTCCCCAAAAATTATTTCCCCCTCCAAAATTTTGGGACATATAATATTCCAATTTACAATTTAAAAGAGCAAAAATTTAGCAGGCGCCTTTATTGCATGCGGGCTCAGAATTAATTAATTCCATGTAATTAACTCATTCCACATAATTAATTCTTTCCCATAAGTAATTCTTTCCCCATAATTAATTATGTGGAGAGAGGAGATTGGTTTTGATGAGTGAGAGTTAATGCGAGTGAGAGGTGTTAAAGTTTCTTTTCTTAGGAACATGTGATGATTCAGATTTTTGGGTGGGACCTAGCTGTGTTAATTAATGTTAGATTGAATGGATGAGATTTCTGCCACGTCATCAATCCATGTGATTAGATCTAATTGAATCTAGCCACATCAACGATCCATGTACTACGATTGTTTGGTTTTCCCAAACACTCATATCAACCCTTCTTTTACCAAGATTAAATCCTAGTCATTCTTCTATCAAACTCTTTATACATCAGCATGACATCAGCTTGTCCTAATCAGTAAGGCAATTTAAAAAGGGGTTTTAGCGTATCTGTCCCTTAAATCTTGCGTATTTTGATATCTGTCCCTCAAATCTTGGGATTTGCTCTCAAGTCTCTTAAATTTTAAACTTGTAAACTTAATAGTCCATCTCTCTAAATTTCTGTTAAAATCTAACGGAATGGGAATATTCCGTTAGATTAAGGGGGTTAATTGGGGGTTAGGGTTAATGTTAGGAGGGGGAGGGGCGGCGTCCCCTCCCCCTGTTTTTTTGGGTGGGGGTAATTAACCCTTAATTAGTGGGGTTTAATGATTAATTAAGCGTAATTTCTTAATTAACTAACTATAATCGTTAATTAATCGTTAATTAATATAACTTTTTAACGGAAAACAGATTGGAGGGACTATTAAGGTTAACGTTTAAAATTTGAGAGACTTATGAGCAATTACGAAAATTTGAGGTACATATATCAAAATATGCAAGATTTAAGGGACATATATGCTAAAAACCCTTTAAAAAAGTCCTCAAATGCATGGTATAAGGTTTCGTCCGATACCGGTTGGTATCGGGGGTTTCGTCTCGGTTCCGGCCCTAACCGGGACGAAACAAGCACCAATGTTTCGGTTTCGGCCGGAACTTCGCCGTTCCGGCCGGTTCCGGTCGAAACCGGCCGGAACGGAGAAGTTTCGGCCGAAACCCAAGTTTAAAAAATGAAGAAAAAGTGAGAAGAAGAAGAAGAAGAAGAAGAAGCTTAAACTAACATGGAGGAAAAAATAGAAAAAAAACCAGAGGAAAAAAGGGAAAAAATTAAAAACAGACTCACCTTCGTCGTTCCCACCTTCGCCGCGGCTCCTTGAAGGACTGGGAGAAGAAGTTGGACGAGGGACGGGAAAAGAGTCGACGTGGCTTCTCGTGGGACTGGGGAAAAAAGAAGAGGACGAGGAAAGAGGATGAGGGAAAAGGGAGGGAGAAAATGACGTGCAGCTGACCCACGTGAATTTTTCTGTACAGAGTTAAGCAACAGAAGCTTTAGTGCTACTATTAACCTTAGGCATTTTTCTAGACAAAGTTCTTTTATTTATAAGTTTGCCATTTGAATGGCCAGCTTGTAAATATATAAGGCATGTTTAATAAAATGTGTAATGTGAATAGCAGCACTAAGATATTTTGAGAATTGCTATGCGAATAGACCTTTTTGCTAGTAACACAGTCCCAACTTATTTACAAATTTGCCATTTGGTTCTTTTCATGTAATATATTTAGCAAAAGAATTGTAAGGCCCGTTTTGCTAGATATTTTTGAATGGCAAACTTGTAAATAAGTGCTATGTGCACAGAGTAAAACGGTAGTGCGCAAAGCAACTCCATTGTAATGAAAACTTGTAAATAAATTGTATGTGCACAGAGTAACACGGTGGAGATTTTTTTAGTGGTAAACTTGTAAATAAGCTACATGCGCGCAGAGTAAATCGGTGGTGCGCAATGAAACTCTCACGTCTCCAGTTCTTTCAAATATTTATAATATAAAAATATGTATACATATTTATAAATACATATAAGTGACAATTATTTAATAGTATATGATTAATACTTTAATTTTGGGACGATACCGAAACCTGCTACCGAAACCACCGAAACGGACGATACCGATACCGAAACCTATATTTTGGGAGGAGCGATACCGAGTCCGAAACCGAAACCTAAAACCTTGCTCAAATGTAATATAGATATTTGTAATAGCTTATTATATTAATATTTTTATGTAAAAGCATTGAGGGTTTCACCATAACAAATAACTTATAAATCCACCTGGCCTGCAACGTTTCTATTTAAACTCAATAAATCGGGTCTAGTCAAATTAATATGGGTCGAATTGGATAATATGCTTTCTTGGAACAAGGACCCTTAACGGACACTTCTAATACTAACTACAGCCTTGGAAATCTTCCATAACTAAAACCAACAGCTCTTTCGAAAGATTATTCATAGTGAAACTATAGCATTGACTTCTACATCCAGCCACGGCTATAAAATCTGCTAACAGCATTGCCCTCCCAAGGAATGTATGAAACCCTATAGTTTTCAATCATGCGAAGCGCATGAATGTCCGCCAAAAGAGAGCCTGCATAACCATCAGCATCTCTAGATGCAGAAATCCAGTGCACAACTCCAGCTGTGTCCCATTCAATCGAAACGTATACTACCTCAAATTTAAAATAGGTATGTTGACCGCTGTTCTGCCAGTGGTACCAGAACACCAAACAAGAGAAAAGGTGAGTGCCATAAGAACTATTCCCAAATAGACCCGAATAACAAAGCCCACGCCACCAGGAAGTACCCAAGGAACCATTAAAGTTGGCCTTTAATGCATGAGAATGCCAGAGAAGATAAATAGGGTAGTCAAAAGGGAGTTTTGACTACTCAAGACTGCTCAAGTTTTGTACCGATTCATGACAAAAAAGGTACGAAAAACCAAAAAAGTGATGGTTTCGACTGAAACCTTTGCCAATCGAACCAAATAAACCACTTTGAGTGGTACATAGTATAAAGGGTAGTCAGATTAATATTTTTCAAGCCATGGTAACTTGAACGCATCTGGTTGAGTCGTTACTTCCATGTCTTATATGTGTGAGCATGTACAAACAAGATTCATACCGAGGTTTGCAATCTCAATTTTGGTTAGGGTATCGATTAATGGCTTGTAGAAACAGTGTCGACTGTATTAGAGGTATCAAGTGACATGTATCAGAATTAACAAACTTCAAATAATAATTGTTGTATCTTATAATAGGCATTGGTTACAAGTAAATATTCATTATTAGCGAATGCTTCATCTATCCATGGATTATTCTAATCATGTCGGCAACCAACCTTTCTGTTTCTAACCAACTCTATAAACCACCCAATAAATCTTTCTATTTGGATTGAAAAAATATTAAGGGATCCATATGCATGAATGATGAATTAAATGATCAAACGTATACATGTGTGAGAATTAGTTTCATCATTTTCATACCTTGAGACTTATGGCAACTTCATTGAGGGGGCAATAGCAATTCGAGCATTAACCGCGTTTCTGAAAATAGATCATGTGCAATAAGGTGGAATCGTGTACCTTAATTATGAGCAAAAATACACATACATACTTAAGCTTCCAATAAGTTTGTTGAAGCTGTTTAAACCAAGGTTTCAGGTATCGGTCGATACTCTCGAGTATCAGCCGTTTCTTTTGGTTTTGAACCATACCGATACAAGACCGAACATCTCAGTTCCGATCGGAACCGTGTAGTTCCGGTCAGTTTCAACCAATTTTGATCGAAACTAATCGGCATTGCACTGATTCGGTCGAAACTGGGAAGAAGAGCTATATTAGTAAAACTTTGACAAACTTAAAAAGTAGAAATTTACATGTGATTCAACAAAGAAAACACGTGA
This sequence comes from Scilla litardierei, assembly GCA_030789695.1. Taxonomy (NCBI): domain Eukaryota; kingdom Viridiplantae; phylum Streptophyta; class Magnoliopsida; order Asparagales; family Asparagaceae; genus Scilla; species Scilla litardierei. The sequence goes on from CM061142.1 coordinate 819,555,593, forward strand.
TTTAACCAAAGAGAATAATATTTCTCAGGGAAAAAACAATGTTTAAATTTTTCCTATAAATCGTAAAAAGTGATGATTAACACTTCAGAACAAAAATTCGATTTAAAATATTTTCATGTAAATTTAGAAAAAAAATCAAAATTTCTAATCTTTATAATACTGAGATCTGAAACTCCGCCAAAATCTCCAAATCACTAACAAAATCAGCACATCGTCGTAGAAAGACATCGAACTATGTAGAAACTCCTAGATCTCCATTGAAAGAGGTCCAAAAACATCAATCTACGAGTGCGATTACGAGGTCAAGGGCTTGAGCTCATGTAAGGCAGCAGGCTGATGGAACTCGGGTCAACACCCGAAGGCGGACCCGAGTCCAGGCCGAGGAGCCTTAGCCGCGCGCGCACCCCTATGACCTTTATTATTTTATTTTAAGGGTATGATGGTAATTGTGATTAGGAGGGGTTTATTCTTAAGCGAGGGCTAGCTGTCGCTAATCTCTTATGCTTATTTTGATATTTTGTAGGAGTTCTTCGAGAGTTCTTCGAGAGTGCGGACGTCCTCGCTTATCGATGTCTTGGGAGGGTGATTACCACTATATTGTAGCAAACTATCTTTTTATTCGCAGTTTTTAGCAATTTAATTTCAGATTTGCTTTGGAACCTATCAATTTGGTATTAGAGCACATGACGATCCATAACGGCTTCAACAAGATCGAAGGACAAGATCGATACTTTGGAGGAGAAATTTAACGGCGAGATCAAAGGGGTAAAGAGATCGTTGGTGGGAAATGAGGAAGCAATAAAGAAATTGACGGCATCTATCGACCAATTGACGGCGAATCAAGCGAAGCACGAAGAGCAATTTGTGCAATTGATCTTCGAATCGGCGACAAACAACAAGGGGGATAGAAACCCTAAATCGACAACAAAGGTGTCACCTTTGAATAAGGGGAATGAAAAGGAAGAGCTTTTTGATGCGGATCGGGCATACGAAGAGGAGGAATTTAACGAAGAGGATGATGGAAAGCCTTGAATGGAGGATTATCGCGAGGCGATACGGAGAAAGGTGGAGGAAGCAAATAGGGGGGCGGCGAACCCAGCCGCCGCCCCCAGAAGGCGGCTAGCAGAGGGGGGCCCCACGGGACCCCAGGAGGACACGGGTGGGGGGCGCACACCCCAGCATCTGCAGGAGCCGGTGAGGCAGGGGCCGGTGAGGCTGGGGCCGGCCCCCGGCGGGCCCCGCGGCCACCCTACAGGGCCGCGGGGCCCCGGAATTCCACGGCAGGGCCCCGCGACCACTGTACAGGGCCACTGGGGCCCAGTTTCGCTCGCCCAGGTCCCGCGGGGCCTCAGCAAGCCTGTGGGACCCCCGTCGAACCCTGGCGGTTCCCCCACGGCGGCAGGAAGATGACGCAGCAGCAGCAGCAGGGGGGTCTTCCGCCTTATTTGGAGGGCACGGCTCGTAGTTTTTGGTGGATTTGATCCCAGTGAAGGGCAGGGGCACTATGAAGGCGAAGGGGGTTTTCGGGATCCTCCCGACCCCCGGTACGACGACGATAGGGGACGACCACCACCCCACAACTACGAGGGCCACCCCAGGGACTACGGAGGAGGATACAGAGGCTAGGACGAGGAGTATGGGGCCTCGACTGGCGGCCACGGTGGGCGAGGAGAGGGCCCACGAGGGGGACAGTGTGACCAGTGGAGGGGACATCAGGGAGGATACAAGACACAGACCGAGAGGTGTCAGCACTACCATCAGCCTAGGTATGACGGGGGACGAGGTGAGCAGGGCACCTACAACACAGACTGGCTGCGGAAGCTAAAAATGCAGGTGTTTGATGGAGTGGACCCCGTTTCGTGGGTCAACAAAGCTGAGCGGTTTTTCAAAGTTTCTCGCATGACAGAGGAGCAGAAGCTAGAGGCAGCGGGGATATGCTTAGATGGGAAGGCCATCGGATATGCTTAGATGGGAAGGCCCTCGCCTGGTTTCAGTGGAAGGACGCGAAGTGTCCTTTCCGCTCGTGGGAGGAGATCCGAAATCAGATGGTGGACAGATTCAGGGACCCCCACCAGGGGAATGTGAGGGAGCAGCTGCTATCCCTTAAGCAGAAGGGCACAGTTCGTGATTATCTGGAGAGGTTCGAGGCCTTGGCAAGACAGGTCCACGGGGTGACTGATGAGACCATGGAGAGTACCTTCATGAAGGGGCTGAGGGCGACAATTCGGTAGCAGTACGGATGCAGAAGCCCTAGGGGCTGCTAGAGGCCATGATGTACGCTCAGATGGCGAAGGACTGTCAGTTGGAGGATAGGAAGGCCAGGAGTGGATGGAGTGGGCAAGCGGCCTGTAGCCAGCCAGCGTCAGGTGGGCAGCAGAAGACCATTACGGGGACGGATCCGGCTGCCAAGGAGAAGATTGGGGAGAGGCCGCGTGCACCACAGGCTGGGGGCAGTTCAGGCGGATGCCAGACACGGAGACGAGGGAGAAGCGGAGAAGGGCTTGTGCTTCAGTTGTGATGAGAGGTTCGCACCGGGTCACAGATATGCGGGGCAGAAGCTCCAGGTGCTGCTGCTCGAGGACGATGAGGACGAGGCTGACGTCGAGGACGATACCACTGAGGGAGAGGAGGAGCCTGAGGGCCATCAGTTAGACGTAGCGGGATGTCCATTAACTCCGTGGTAGGGTTCACACCGAACCATACCATGAAGTTGAGGGGAAAGATCGACGACCAGGAGGTGACTGTGCTTATTGACAGTAGGGCGACCCACAACTTCATTTCCAGGAGAGTGGTGGCCCAACAGGGGCTACAGCTTATCGACTGTGGCAGTTTCAGCGTTATAATGGGAACGTGAAAGAAGAGCAGTCGGGGAGTCTGCCAAGGGCTGGTATTGACCTTACATGGGATACAGGTGATCGCAGATTTTTTGCCTCTAGACCTGGGGAGCACCGATGTCATCTTGAGCATGACGTGGTTACAGACGTTGGGGAGATGACAGTGAACTGGAAGCTTCTTAGGATGGAGTTTCAGGAGGATGGGAGAGCAGTTACACTGCAGGGGGACCCCAACCTACGCAGAGTGATGGTCTTGTTGAAGACCATGGTGAGGACCATTCAGACTGAGGGATGAGGATACCTCGTGGAGCTGTACTCGTTAACAGAGGAGGGTGCGCTGAGGCCAGTGATGAGCAGCCCATTCCAGGAGAGGTGTAGTAGCTGATGGAGCAGTTTGAGGAGATCTTCCAGTAGCCTCGGGGTCTCCACCACCAAGAGACCATGAGCACGCCATAGTACTGCGGGAGGGTGTATCTCCCATCAGTGTCAGGCCCTACCGATACCCCCAGCATCAGAAGGACGAAATTGAGAGGATGGTGGCAGAGATGGTGCAGGCGGGAGTGATTCAGCCTAGTGTGAGCCATTTCTCCAGCCCAGTGCTGTTAGTGAAGAAGAAAGATGGGAGATGTCGCTTTTGCATAAACTACAGAGCGCTGAACAAGGAGACAGTGCCAGACAAATTTCCCATACCGGTGATAGATGAGCTCCTGGATGAGTAACATGGAGCAGCCTTATTCAGCAAGATAGATCTCAAGTCGGGCTACTATCAGATCAGGATATGACGGGAGGATGTGCCCAAGACGACGTTTAGGACGCATGAGGGCCACTACGAGTCTCTAGTCACGCCTTTCGGCTTGACGAACGCACCAGCTACCTTTCAGGCCCTTATGAACAAGGTATTCTGCCCTTACCTGAGGCAATTCGTACTCGTTTTCTTTGTCGACATATTGGCGTATAGTAGTACCTTAGAGGAGCACTTGGACTATCTGCAGGTCGCGTTTCAGGAGCTACAATATCATCGGCTGTTTGCAAACAGGAAGAAGTGCCACATGTGGAGTATTTGGGACATGTGGTGTCAGCAGATGGGGTTGTAGCAGACAGAGCGAAGATAACGGCGATACTAGACTGGCCGCGCCCCACCACACTCAGGGGGTTACGTGGGTTCCTGGGCCTGACAGGTTACTACCGTAGATTTGTGGAGGGGTATTGGACGATCGCCTAGCCACTGACCGAGCTATTGAAGAATGACCAGTTCCATTGGGGGAGGAGGCGACGACAACATTTGAGGCCCTGAAGAGGGCCATGACCACTGTATCAGTTTTGGCGTTACCAGATTTCTCCAGACCCTTTGTGGTAGAGGCAGACGCATCAGGACATAGGCTGGGAGCAGTATTGATGCAGGAGCAACGATCCATTGCGTATTTCAGTCAGGTGTTGATCGCTAGAGTCAGACTGCGGCTTGTCTACGAGAGGGAGTTGATGGCCATAGTCTTGTTGATTCAGAAGTGGAGGCCGTACTTGCTAGGGCGGAGCTTTCTGGTGCGTACAGATCAGCGGAGCCTCAATTACCTATTAGAGCAGCGGATGGTAGAAGAGGATCATCAGAAGTGGTTGTGGAAGATGATGGGGTACAGGTTCGAGATTGAGTATCGTCCGGGGCTGGAGAACAAGGCGACTGATGCACTTTCGCGACGAAAGAAGGCAGAGTTGGCCGCGCTAGCAGTTTCCGTGCTCCAGGACTGGGTGCCACTACAGCTGGAGGTTGAGCAGGATCAGGAGTTGGCAGGCATACAGGAGGCTCTATTGCAGGGATCGACTGAGTACCTGGTGAATTCTCTTCAGGATGGACGGCTACTATATTGGAGAAGATTGGTTCTGCCGAGGACTTCGACATATATACCGACCATACTCCAGTATTTTCACAGCAGCGCCGTAGGAGGACATTCTAGGGTCCTTAAGACCTACAGAGACTGGCGAGGGAGGTCTACTGGAAGGGAATGAAGAAGGAGGTGGCAAAGATGGTTGCAGAGTGTGATGTGTGCCAGCGTCACAAGTATCAGGCGATGTCCCCGAGGGGATTACTACAGCTGATGTCCTTACCCGATCGAGTGTGGGAGGATCTCTCCATGGATTTCATAGATGGACTGTCGAAATCGGGTGGATATACAGTCATAATTGTTGTGGTTGACCGCCTCAGCAAGTATGCGCACTTTGTCCCACTTCGGCATCATTACAGTGTAGTGTCAGTGGCAGAGGTATTTTTGAGGGAGGTCATTGGCTTGCATGGACATCCAAAGTCTATTGTCTCTGGTAGAGACAAGGTGTTCTTGAGTAGATTCTGGCAGGAGCTTTTCAGGCTACAGGGGACAGTGTTGAGACGGAGCACGGCCGACCATCCTCAGACCGATGGACAGACGAAGGTAGTAAACATGAGTGTGGAGACTTACCTGCGATGCTTTATTTCAGAAAATCCCAAGGAGTGTGCTCGTTAGTTAGCATGGGCGGAGTACTGGTACAACACATCGTATCACACTGCAACTCAGACGACCCCGTTCAGGATTCTGTATGGCAGGGACCCTCCCCATTTACTGCATTATGGGCAAGACTCGACACCAGTATCCGATGTGGAGCAGTATCTGGCGGAGAGGGATCAGATTTTGGAGGAGCTGAAGCTCCATCTGGCTCGGACTCAGCAGATTATGAAGGCGATGGCAGATCTACACTGCAGAGATGTGCAGTTCGCAGTATGAGATATGGTGTACCTGAAGCTGAGACCCTACAGGCAGCGATCCTTGGCTCACAGGCAAAATGAGAAGATAGCACCGTGTTATTTTGGACCTTTCGAGGTTGAGGCGAGAGTAGGACAGGTTGCTTACAGGCTGAGATTGCCCCCAGAATCGGTTATTCACCCGGTGTTCCATGTTTCACAGCTTCGCTAGGCTGTCGAAGACCACACCCCTTCACCCACCCTTCCGGAGACGTTGACATCTGATATAGAGGTGAGGTTAGAGCCAGATGCACTGAAGGGGGTACGTAGAGGGAGCACGGGAGAGTGCGAGGTCTTGCTGCAATGGAAGGATTTGCCAGAGCACGAGAGCACGTGGGAGCCTATGGACGTCATGGCACATCAATTTCCAGACTTCCACCTTGAGGACAAGGTGGCTCTTTGGGGGGAGTATTGATGGAACTCAGGTCTACACCCGAAGGCAGACCCGAGTTCAGGCTGAGGAGCCTTAGCCGCACGCGCACCCCTATGACCTTTATTATTATTATTTTAAGGGCTTGATGGTAATTGTGATTAGGGGGTTTATTCTTAAGTGATGGCTAGCTGTCGCTAATCTCTTATGCTTGTTTTGATATTTTGTGAGAGTTCTTTGAGAGTTCTTCGAGGGATCTTAGGAGAGTGCGGACGTCCTCGCTTATCGGCGTCTTGGGATGGTGGTTGCCCCTATATTGTAGCCAAACTATATTTTTATTCCCTGTTTTTAGCAATTTAATTTCAGATTTGCTTTGGAACCTATCACAGACAGTCAACAATCTCCGTCTCAAGAAAAAATAAGGTAAGGTTTTTTTAGGAAAACGTAGATGAGCAGTCGTAACTCCCATCTCAAATCAAGGTGAAAAGCTTGGTTTAAGGAGCTACTGGTCACGTTACAAATTTTGCTAAACTTACTACATTTATTTACAAGCTTACCATTCACTCTGTTAACAATTTAATAAAGGAAATGGCAAACTTGTAAATAAATGTAAGAATTTTAGGAAAATCTGTAATGTGAGTAGCATGCATGTGAGGCACGTGTGCTGGCGGCTCAACGAGTGATGCTAGTCACAAGACACATTTTGATAAACGTATTATATTTTATTTACTATTGTGCTACTATCTTTGCTAATTATTCCTAACTTACATTTAAATTATTCAAATAATTTACATTCATATAATTTACATAATTTACATTCAAATAATTCACATTACATGTTTTAATAAACATATAACATTTTATTTATAATTTTGCCATTCTTTGTCTTAATTAATTTTAATAGATTTACATTTTATTTACATATTTTGCTAAACATATTGCATTTTATTTACTATTAAATTAACCAATTTTAATGAAATATTCTTAAGAAAGTTTCCGTAATAAAATTGTTAATAATGTTAATCAATAATTGTTACTGTAGATTTATTTTTTAAATTTCATTTTTATTAGTGTAATTTTAATTCTCAACGGTTAATAATTTTATTTATTTAATATTAATGTTAATAATTCTTAATTGTTGACATTAATAGTTTTACATACCCAATATTAATGTTAATAATTCTTAATTGTCAAAGTTAATAAATTTACGTAACTACTTTTAATGTTAATACTTAAGAATTCTTAATTTCCTTAATGTTAGATAACTGATGGTACTTGTTAAGTATTATTTTATAATATTTAAGTACTGATAATTGATTTAAATAATGTTAGATGTCTAAATTTATTTAAATAGTTTAACTTTAATAAACAATTAACACGTTGTATGTTGTCTTTAGATATAAATGATGATTAAGAAATTATAAATGATGATTAAGAAATGTCTCTGAAAACTTCTAAGGTGAAACAATTAGATATTGGTTGTGTTCATAATAAAATAGTAGTAAATGATCATATATATTTAAGGTGCAACTATTGTCGAAAAATGCATGGAAACATAACTCATCTTAAGGAACATTTGATGGGAATTGATAGAATGTGATGACATATATCGAAGCATCGAAAAAAGTACAAGCAGAGATGAAGGCAAACATATTTCCAAAAATGAAAAATAAATATAAAAATTTGAGAAGAAGAGAATGGTGGAAGAGTTAATGACTATGCTTAGAAGAGCAAACTCAAATGAAGATGATGCGAATGAAGATGAGACTGAGGAGAGATATTAAAAGATGAGAGATATTAGGTAAGAATTTATCGAAGAAAAAAATAAGAATTGCTAATAGAAGAATGGGGTCAGGATCGTCCGATTTAAGACAAATTCGGTATGATTTATACTGCACCTACCCGTAGGCTGTCTAGTCTTCTAAAATATAGTTCTGTTCATGTTGAACTTATTTGCAAACCATCTAATCTTCTCGAATCCGATTTAGGTGATATCAATTATTTTACTTTAAAGAAGCAAGGCAAAACTTAGATAATTACAAAAGTTGCAATGAATGGTTTGAAAGATACTAAGAACTTTCTCTTAAATTTTTGTACTACAACCACATTTCGCATAATGTGACCAATAGTCCATACTACCAGCCCATGGCAGATGGGTTCACAAAAGTAGATTGTGGCGTTCATCCACCCACTGCTTAGGATCTTTTCAATAACCATTTAGACACGAAGGTTGAAGAGACCAATGCTTACATTGAAACTTTTTATAGTCATTGTGATAAGTATGGTTACAAACTTATACGTGATTGTTGAACAACACAAATAGAAGGAAAATTATTAATGTTCTTATGTATCAACCTACATGATGATATTCCTTAACTCAATGGATGTAATCGATAGCTTTCAGAAGAGTACATACATATTTAGCTTAATGGATAAATATGTAAAGATAATTGGAGAGTATATAGTCAGATAGAACTCGAATAGATCTGAAATTTATTAAGGGAAAACTGAAAGTAAAAGAGATAAATTGGCTACAATCAAAGGGGTAATCTCCCTCCTAAAACACCGATTGATAGGGGACGTCCGCACCCTCCCGTAGATCGAAGAACTATCTCTCCAATATCACAAAATAATCAAAATCCACTGCCCTAGCGCCGGCCGCCCCTACCCCTCTAATACAATCCCTCTTATTAGCAAATTACCAATATGCCCTTATAACAATTAAAATAATAGAAAAAGACCTAAAAATTGTGAAAACACCCCTGAAACATGCGGTTGGGCCCGATCCTCCTCTGGTGCGTCGTCGTGTGTAGGTGCCAATCACTACTCCCCATAAAGAGCCTCCTTATCCTCAAGGTGGAAGTCAAGAAACTGCCGCGACATGACGCTCATCAACTCCAAGGTGCTCTCGTGCTCTGGCAAGCCCCTCCACCGAACCAACACTTCTCGCTCTCCAGCGCTACCTCTGCGTACCCCCTTCAACTCCTCAGGCTATAAGAACACCTCCATAATGTCTGTCAATGTCTCTGGGAGTGATGGAGAAGGGGTATTTTCGCCAATTGCCTGACGTAGCTGGAACACATGGAATACATGGTGGATGACATAACCTGGGGCAACTTCAATCTGTAAGCAACTGGTCCCACCTTGGCCTCTATCTCATAAGGCCTAAAATACCTGGGGGATAATTTCTCATTCCTTGTATGGACCAGGGATTTCTGTCTATAAGGATGCAATTTCAAATACACCATATCTCCCACATCAAACTGCACGTCCCTGCGATGTAAGTCTGCCCTAGCCTTCATGATCTGCTGAGCCCTGGCCAGATGAAGCTTCAACTCCTCCAAAATCCGGTCCATCTCCGCCAAGTACTGCTCCACCTCCGAAACTGGTGTCGTCTCCTGTCCATAATGCAACAAGTGTGGAGGGTCCCAACCATACAATATCCTGAAAGGAGTCGTTTGAGCTGCTGTGTGATAAGACGTGTTGTACTAATACTCTGTCCAAGCTAGCCAACGAGTCCACTCCTTTGGGCTCTCTGAAATTAAGCACCGTAAGTAGGTCTAAATACTCTTATTGGCGACCTCAGTCTGGCCGTCCGTCTGAGGATGGTACCGTGCTCCGCTTCAGTACCATACATTGCTGCCTAAATAGCTTCTGCCAAAACCTACACAAGAACACCTTGTCCCTATCAGAGACAATGGACTTAGGTGGCCTATGCAAGCGAATGATCTCCCTCAGAAATACCCCTCCCACTGAAACTGTGATGTAAGGATGCCTAAGTGGTAAGAAATGTGCATAGTTGCTGAGACGGTTGACCACAACAAGTATTATTGTGAACCCTCCAGACTTAGGCAACTCATCAATGAAATCCATGGACAGATCCTCTCAGACCCGCTTTGGCAAGGATAACGGCTGTAGCAAACCTCCAGGGGCCATCGCCATGTACTTGTGACGCTGACAAACGTCACACTCCGCTACCATCTTCGAGACATCCTTCTTCATCCCCTTCCAATAGACTTCCCTCGGTAATCTCCTACAGGTCTTGATGACCCTCGAATGTCCGCCTACGACACTACTGTGAAACTCCTGGAGAATAACTGGAATGTGTGTGTGGATGACCTAGGTATCACCAGGTGCCCCTGATATAACAATCTTCCATCCTGCAAAGCATAGCTTGAGTGATCCTCTTATCCATGCAACAGTGTTGCCCTTATGTCTGTCAACTTCTGGTCCTCCTCAACCTCCTGCTAAAATGGCTCCCAGTCCTGCAGTACCAAAACCGACAAAGCTGCCAAGTGTACATCATCATCCCATCGTGACAGTGCATCTGTCGCCTTGTTCTCCAACCTTGGACGATATTCTATCTCAAATCTGTATCTTATGAGCTTCCGTAGCCATTTCTTGTAAGAGACCCTGCGGGGCTACACACACTAGAGGGGGGTGAATGTGTAAATGCAATCAAATGCTTAATTAAAAGTTACTGAATTTAAAGCACAATCAGCAGTGGAAAATAAACAGAGTGCTCAACAACAATCGCAAACACATAAATTTTACCCTGGTTCCCCAAAACTTGGATACGTCCAGCCACATCAATATTCACTATAATTCCCACAAAGAGAAGTGAATACAATCTCACACAGAGATACCTCACAAAGAGGATTTAGGATTCCCACAAAGAGATATCCTTACTCACACACAGAGAGACCTCACACAGAGGATTTGTTCTTTCACACAGAAAGAACCAAACTCTCACAAAGAGAGTAACTCCCACAAAGAGCGTATCTAATTCCCACAAAGAGAATTAGGGTTTCAAACAAAAAACAAAACGAAACAACACTTACCTATGCCTTGATATGATCTTACCAATGTGAAGAAGACGGCATGCAAGTGAATGACCAAGTGCTTGAGATGAGGCTTTGATTGCACTTGATGCTCTTTCTCTCTTCTAGGAATGAATCCTAACACTTCTCACTTAAGTGTATGAAATGAAGAGAAGAAAGATGTTCTCCAAGAAAAGGAATGATATTGAAATCCCTTGAAAAAATTACCTAGAGCTTAGATGCTATAGCATAAGATTGAAGCTCTAATGAGGAAATGGGGAAGGAGTGGCTTAGAGAAAAGATTAAATGATCTTCTATGATTTCATAACCCTTTCAAGAGTTCTAAATGAACTAAGCCATGTCCTATATATAGGAAGCCAATAAGAGCCCATAAAACCAGCCAAAAACTCAAAGGGAAGAAATCTGCAACGGCTAGATTTTGGCAGTTTACGACACAGACAGTCAACTGAAGAACAAATGACAGTCGATTGTTCAACGGCTAGAAAAATCCCAACGGCTATAATCTGAGTCAGGACAGTCGACTGTAGAATACTACACATACGACTGTAAAACAGACAGTCGACTGTATATCCTTCATCAGGTGACTGTTGCAAGGATGGAAGAAAAACAGAGAGAGATGCATTTTTCACACTTTCGCCTTTCAAACGACTGATGGCCATTTCACATGCGACTGTAAAAATGTCATCAGGCGACTGTCTTGCAAATTGGGATGAAGCACAGAAAATGCAAGAAGCGCACAGTCGACTGTCGACCAATTCACAGGCGACTGTAGAAACACAGGCGACTGTAAATTGAACATCAGTCGACTGATGTGAAAAGCTCAAGAAGAGTCAATCAAAGGATGACTTGAGCAGTGCACCACAGTCGACTGTAGAAGGCACGACAGGCGACTGGAAATCACCCAATCGACTGTGAAACCTTCATCAGGCGACTGTTGGAGAGCCAGAGACTCCAATTGAGTCTTTGGGCTAGATGAACATATTAGGTTGGATTCTATGATAATCATAAGGCTCACTAAGATGGTAAAATGCATATGCATGAGAGTATGACCATCTATCAAGGCATTACAAAAATCCTAGACTCAAAAAGAGAAATGCAAGTAATTGAAATTACATGGATTACAAATTGCATCTCCTAGAGTCTAAGTCTTCAAGCTCATGATACCTTGATACTCCCAATCATCACCAAGCTTTGGCACTCCTTGATGAGCGTCCCTTCATGAAGCTCTAAGCTTTGGCAATGCTTCTCTAGATGTTCATCCATCATCATGCTCCAAGCTTTGGCTTCATTAGATGATCTTCATGACTTCATCCAAGCTTGAGCACTCCATCACTCTTGGAGGTCTTTAAAATATCCATTGTAATATCCTCCAAGTATTATGCTTTGTCTCATCAACATCTAATTAAGCTAAACTGAGACTAAAAGGTAAGATTGATTAGCACACTAACACAATGTATTGATCATCATCAAAACAACGTTAGTCTTGAAACCAAGAACTAACATTTCTGATGTTCCTCTACTATCATACGCTGCTCTAACAGGTACTTGAGACTCATCTGATCTGTGTGAACCAAGAAACTCCGTCCCAGCAAATAAGGCCTCCACTTCTGAATGGATAAGACTATAACCATCAGCTCCCTCTCGTAAACAGACTTCAATCTGACTCTCGCTGTCAGTACATGGCTATAGTATGCAATAGATCGCTGATCCTGCATCAGCACAGGCCACAGTCCATGTCCCGATGCATCTGCCTCTATAATAAATGGTCTGAAAAAACCTGGTAACGCCAGTACTGGTACGTTAGTCATGGCCTTTGTCAAGGCCTCAAATATCACCTCGTCACTCCAAACAAATTGGTCCTTCTTTAGTAGCTCAGTGAGTGGCCAAGCGATCGTATCATAACTCTGCACGAACCTCTGGTAGTAGCATGTAAGGCCCAGGAATCTCCTTAGCCCCATAAGAGTGGCGAGGCGCGGCGAGTCCAGCATCGCCGCTATCTTTGACCTGTCAGGTGCTACTCCCTCTGAGGACACCACATGCCCCAAGTACTCTACCTGCGGCTGCCCAAATAGACACCGCTTTCTATTTGCATACAGCTGATGGTATTGCAACTCCTGAAAGCATACCAGCAGATGGTCCATGTACTCCTCCAAGGAACGACTGTACACAAGGATATCATCACAAAACACAAGTACAAATCGTCTATGGTAAGGGTGGAATACCTTATTCATCAAAGCCTGGAAGGTAGCAGGTGTGTTAGTCAAGCTAAAAGGCATGACTAGGAACTCATAATGGCCTTCATGCTTCTTGAAGGCCGTCTTGGACACATCCTCTGCTCGCATCCTGATCTGATGGTAGCCTGATTTGATGTCAATCTTTGTAAAAATGGTTGAACCATGTAACTTGTCCAGGAGCTCGTCAATCACAGGTATGTGAAACTTATCAGGCATCATCTCCTTATTTAACGCCAAGTAGTCCACGCAAAAGCGCCAACTCCCATCATTCTTCTTCACCAGCAGCACGGGACTAGAAAATGGACTCACACTAGGCTGGATAACACCCGACTGCACCATCTCTGACACCATCCTCTCTATCTCATCTTTCTGCGCCTGTAGATAGCAATAGGGCCTCACGCTGATAGGAGACACGCCCTCCCGCATAACTATAGCGTGCTCGTGGTCTCTGGGCGGTGGGAGACCCCGAGGCTCCTAAAAGACCTCCTCAAACTGCTCCAGTAACGTATGTATCTCCCCTGGGATAGGCTGCCTACTACATGCCTCAGATCCACCATCTCTCACTAACTTATGTAACTCCACCAGAAACCCACCCCCTCTGCATGGCTCGTTCTTACTATGGTCTTCAGTGTGACCAATGCTCTACACAGACTGGGGTCCCCCTTAGTATCACTGCTCTCCTGTCCTCCTGTAAATCCATCCTAAGCAGCTTCCAGTTCACCTTCATATCTCCCAGCGTCTGCAGCCACCTCATGCCTAAGATCGCGTCTGTACTCCCCAAGTCTAAGGGCAGGAACTCTGCTAGCACATGTACCTCTGCAGCGTCAGAAGACTCAGAACCAGCCTGCGGCACACTCCTAAGATGTTCTCCTTCTTGCCAGTCCCCATCATGACACTGAAACTACCAGTGTCCATCGGCTGAAGTCCATGCTGCTCCACCAATCTCCTGGAAATGAAATTGTGAGTAGCCACCTCATGCCTAAGATCGCGTCTGTACTCCCCAAGTCTAAGGGCAGGAACTCTGCTAGCACATGTACCTCTGCAGCGTCAGAAGACTCAGAACCAGCCTGCGGCACACTCCTAAGATGTTCTCCTTCTTGTCAGTCCCCATCATGACACTGAAACTACCAGTGTCCATCGGCTGAAGTCCATGCTGCTCCACCAATCTCCTGGAAATGAAATTGTGAGTAGCCACATTGTCAATCAGTACCATCACATCCTAGTCATCGATATACCCCTCAACTTCATGGTATGGTTCGGTGTGAACCCCTACCACGGAGATTGGAAAAACATCCGCCACGTCCAGCTGGGGGTGCTCTGTATCCTCATCGATGGTCTCATCCGCAACATCCGACTCATCATCCTCGTCCTTTAGTATCAGCACTTGGAGCTTGCGCCTTGCGTACTTGTGTCCTGGAGTGAACCTATCATCGCACATGAAACATAGCCCCTTCTGTCGCTTCTCCCTCATATCTGCGTTAATCATCCTCCTAAACTGTCCCCCACCGGCAATGCACTGCTCCTCTCTCCAATCTTCTCATTGGCGGCATATTCTGCTCTTGCAGACACCTTCTGCACTCATGTCGTCGTCTGGCTGCAAGAAACAGGCCCACCCCAACTACCTCTCGCCCTCCTCTCCTCCATCAGGCGATCCTCCACCATCTGGGCGTACGCCATGGTCTCCATCAAGTCTCGAGACTTTTGTATGTCAACCCCTTCATAAAAGTACTCTCCATCATCTCATCAGACACTTGATGCACCCATCCTAACAGCAACCCAAACCTCTCCATGTAGTCCCTCACTGTGCCATCATGCCTGAGGGAAATTAGTTGTTCCCGCAAGTTCCCCAGATGGGTATCACAGAATCTCTCCACTTACCCGTCCATGATCTCCGCCCATGACCGGAAAGGCTGCCCCTCATCCCTCCACTGGTACCAAGCCCGTGCCTTCCCGTCTAGACATATCACCGCCTCCTCTAACTTCTGATCCTCTTCATGCGGGAGACCCTAAAAACCCTCTCCGCCATATAGATCTATGCCACCGGATCCTCCCCCTCGAATACTAGCATCTTTAGCTTCGGCCGTCTGTCCATCGCAATTGCCCCCTAGTCTCCTCGCCGGCCTCCGTGCCTGGGCTGGTGATGATGCTGCCACATCTCCTGATGCCGCTCATAACCCCTCTATGGAACTCCCTCACGGTCTCCATGGCCCCCTTATAGGCTTCCTCGGCCACCATAGTCTCCCCAACGTCACCTCCAGCCCCATCACCACGCTCCCCCTCAAAGTCTCCGTAGCCTCCTCCAAGTCTCTCCAGGGTACCCCTCATAGGTACGGGGTGGGCGTCGTCGTCTGTCATCGTCATACCAGGGTCTGGAGGGTCTCGAAACCCTCCTCCATCGTTGAAGTACTCATGAAACCCCCCAGGATAGAAATCTTCATCGAACACGTGCGGCTGGATGTCTGGAAGGGGCCGAAATCCTCCATCTGTGCCGTATCCCCCTCGTTGTAGGCCCGAAGGGCCGTGGGGAGCTCGTCGTGGCTCGGCGGGCCCTGGCGGCCCTGTGGAGGGGCCGCAAGGCCTTGTCAGCCCATGTCTGGCCCCCGATGGGCTTGCCAGTGATCGACAAGGCCCGCAGGGGGCCTACTGTCTGGCGGGGCCATGACGGCCCTGGAACTAAGCCACCAGGCTCTGTGGGGCTGTTGCCGGGCCCATGCGGCCCTAGGGAGGGGCACAGGGGCCTGCGCGGGGCTGCCGAGGCCAGCACGGGGTCCGACTAGGGTCGCCGGCCCCCTGCGGCCCATCCTCTGTGCTCGGGTAGGCCGGCCGACCCCTAGGGCAATTTTAGGGTTCGGCCGGTACCCTCCTTGGCTTCGTGGGTTCGCGACGGGCTCGTCGTCCCTCCATAGCTCCTCATCTTCCTCTTCGAAGTACCTATCGACGTCGGAGAGAAGTCCTTCCTTGTACTCCTCCTTTTCCTTCTCCTTCTCCAAAGGTGTCGCCTTTTTTGTCGGATTAGGGCTTCCGTCTCCTTTCGATTGATTAGCCGCCACGAATTGTTGCTTGAGTTGGGCTAGGGCATCTTCGCATCTCCCTTGATCTTCCACCAACTTCGTTAAGATTTTGCCATGCTTCATGAGGACATCAAGGGTTTCTACATGCGTCGTTAGGGTTTTCTTGATGCCTTCGATCTCCTCATTGAATTTTTCCTCCACCGTATTGATACGATCTTTGGATCTCATTGCCGCCTCTATGAATCGACGTGCTCTGATACCAAAATGATAGAACTCGAATAAATCTGAAATTTATTAAGGGAAAACTGTAAGTAAAATAGATAAATTGGCTACAATCAAAGGGGTAACCTCACGAGACACCGATTGATAGTGGACATTCGCACCATCCCATAGATCGAAGAACTATCTCTCCAATATCACAAAATAATCAAAATCCACATGCCCTAGGACCGGCTTCCCTACCCCCCTCTAATAAATATGCTCTTATAACAAATAAAATAATAGAAAAAGGTCTAAAATTTGGGGAAACGCCCCTGAATCATGCGGCTGGGCCCGGTCCTCCTCTCGTGTGCCCTCATGTGTAGGTGATGAGCCCATCAGAGGCATACAAGTAGTTACTGATAATGGAGCAAATTACTAATCGGTAGAGTAGGTGTCGATGCAAAAAAAGACAACGATATTGATCTCCATGTGTGGCGTGTTATATTGCTTTGATATTTTCTGATGTCAAAAGAAGAGGATGGCAAAAATACCATCACGCAAAGTTAAATGGTAACATGATTAATATACAATAAAGGTTAGGTGCTTAATTTGATGAGAAAATAGACCGGTGGAAAAGAATTGATTGGCATGCAATCATGAGATTTACAACCCATTTTATTGCATTAGACTCTATCTACATGCATCAAGATGATTTAAGAAGAACGCATGCATCGAGATGGTTTAAGAAGAACGATTGCCTCAAGATTACAGTCTATTAAGAACTTTCCCAATCTCAAACCAAAGATATGATTGTTGCCAGCAACATGTACAATCTGATTCGCGGCGATGACTTCTGGACAACATATCCTCAATATTATCACCGAATTTCTGCTAAAAGACGTTATAAAAATGATCGATAACAATGATAAGGCTAAGATGAGTTATCTTTACGAGGCCATATATTAAGAAAAAATAAAAAGGAATATTAGTAGAAAATATAGGAAATGGTGAGGACATGATCAAGAAAAGATGAGATATGCATCTACATTAAGATATTCATATAGCACACATATCTATATTTTTTATTTTTATCGAGAAATTTAATGTGATATAGATCATTTATTTACATCTTGTAATTCAATTGCATGTTATTTTCTAAATCCTCATTTCTAATATATCACCATAGCAATAAATGACAACAAGGTTCGGGTTAGATTTAGACATGTGGTTGAGCGGTTGGAACCAGACATACTGAATTAACTTAATATAGACATAGATGTAAATGGTTTTCAAGATATTTTTATTGTAATACAAGATTCGATCATGTAATGGTCTCTTTTTCTTTTTAAAACAGCCCAACTGGGCCCAAGACAACGGGCCCAACTTCATTCAATTTAAAAACAAAAACAAAACCCAAAACAAACACTTCTCTCTCACCCGTTTCCAGCAAAACCCGACCCGAGCTTTGTTTCACCCCTCTTCTCATGGCGATCGATCGAGCGACAGAAGACTTAAACCCCCCAGCTTAATTCCTCAATCGCACCAACTTTTTGTGAGGAATTCTCCTTCGATCGGGACTCTATTTTATCCTCTCACGCGTTTTCTCTTCTTCTATTTATATGCAGTAAGTTTTGGGGTTTTTCTCATGAGAAAATTGATTTCCTCTTCAAAATTCTTCCGATTGGTTTCCGATTGGTTTCCGATTTATTTCCGGATTTCCTGGGAGGTACGACTTGGCTTCTACGGTGCACGGTAGACCCTTTTTGTTCTAAACTCCTATTATTTCCTTTCATATCTTTAATTTGTGAAAGATTTAGGGTTTCGAAATGTTTTGTTGGGTGTTTCGTGATGTAGATGATGATTCGCTGATATACGAATGGGTATTCTTCCCTATTGATAGCTAGGGCATCCTACGAGCAAGGCGACAACTTCGCCGCAGCTTCGTAACATCGATTTGGGGTTTTTGGGTCGGCCATCGGGGTTTCTCGCTCTTCAGTCGGTTGTGTTCGGCCGGTTCTTTTTAAGACGGCTTTGTATTTTCAGTAGCACCTTTCTATGTTGTGGACTGTACAGTTCTTTTCCTTCTACGGATTGAATTGCTAAAGTTTTCTGTTGACTATTATCTTTTCCCTGTGAGTGTATAGTTCACTAAATGAAGGTTAACTTTAATTTGGCTTTCAGTCCAATATTTTATCGTAGCATGAGGGACTGTTTTGTGTGGTTTTAAATGAGATTAAATATTGCCCCTATTTTCTGATTTTGAGGAGTTCCCCTCGAGCATGGTAAACCCTAAAAACATATTTTAAGATGCCTAGTAACACGAATCTGATCCTATGGATGTCTTAATCCGTCAAAAAATGATTTTGTTTCAGTTTTTAAGGTTCGAATGATTGGATTTTTTATAAATGTTTTGGAGTGCATTGAATAGAGTTTCCTTCACCTTTGAAATTGATTTATAGAATTGTTATACATAGAAGATAAACTGTATTTAGAATTGTGCAAATAAAGTTATTGTATTGATACGTTGGACTTGTTGCTATAGACATTACGGTTTAGTGCATGATTCTTTTTACATAGTTTAGAAAGTATAGAACTAGTGGATAACTGAAACAGAAATTGAAATAGATAGAATGACACATGGGGTTTGGGGACTCCTGACTCATAAGTAAAGATAAGAAGAATGGCGGAGACCATGCTCATTAATGGAATTGTAATGACATGACTAGATCCTCTATCGGCCTTTTTGGACCATGGAATTTAGGGCACATGCGAGCTCGCCTATAGTCCCGGGGTGGTTCTTTAGTTCGCTCTTTCCTTTTATATTGTGAGCATAATAATATTTAAATACTTTATGTAATAATCCATTTATTTTTATAAAGCCCAGCCCATGCCCATGGCTTCATTCCTTATAAATGAATTTCCCCACTAACTCTCTCTCCTCCTCTCATTTTCACTTACCCGCTTCCAGCAAAGACCCAAACCAAATTCTTTTGCTCTCATCCGCTCTCTCTCGGGCTAACACAACAGACGATGGCGGCGTTACGAACTGAAAGGAAACCCTAACCATATCGCTCCACATGTCGATAATTTCGTGAAGACTGAGATCCGATAAGATCTCTTTCTGCTCTTATCTAACTACATGCTCTCTTTTCTATTTAATCACACCCAGGTCTAGGGTTTTGCTGGTGCGAAAATCAATTTCTTCCTCCTCAAAGTTTTCTGATTGCTTCTGTTTTTCTTGGGATTTCACGGCTTGGCTTCTACGCAACCGGCATGCTTTATTTGCTTTGAATTTCAATTATTTCCTTCATGTTTTTTGAATCTGTGGAAGAACTAGGGTTTTCGGGATTTTGTGCATATGAGATGATGCTTTGTGATTATATGAAAGGGATCTCTTCCCTCGTGAATAATATGGCATCCTACGAGCAAGGCGGCAACTTTGCCGCAGCTTCGTGATATTGATTTGGGTTTCGGGAGGGATTCTAGGGTTGGCCGTCGAGGGGCTTTTCCCCTTCCGATAGCCTGTCGGCTCTTGCGGTTCTCTTTTGCGTTTGATTTGTTCAAGTGGTTGTACTTTTTTGTGATTTTTAGCTTCCTGTGGATGTACCTTGGTTGTGTTTGTGCGGTTGTGGTTTCCCTACATTAAATGGGTTAATGACCGAGGTTCTCTGTAGACTGCGTGTTTTTCTAAGAACTTTCAGTCTACAATCTGAATGTAAATTGGTGTACAGTATCAGCGTGGACTAATTTTTGTGGGTTCTCGAAGAGATGACTTATTGCTTCTACTTTCAGATTTATGCCGATGGAATCCCTTTGAGCTGATAAACACTAGGAACCCCATTATGGATGCCAATAACACAAATCTGATCCTATGGATACTTTAACGTCTTCAAACTGGTTTAATTTCAGTTTTTAATTATTTACAAGTCTTAATTGTTTATAATGCCTGGTGGTGGAATGTGTAGTGTTTCCCTTAATTTGGAGGTTGGCAGAAATCGATTGATAGGAGTGTCACAGTTAGAGGATAAGTCGTGCAATTGGAATTGTGCAACAAATGTATAGATTACCGAGTAACGTCACATTGGAATAACTGCTATGGACAATACGATTCCATGCATAGTTCTTTTTACATAAACTAGAAGAACGGAATTAGTGGACAGAAGGAATGAAATAGTTAGAAAGACATTGGGTTTGGGAACTCATAATTGAAGTTAGAAAGGGTAGTGGAGACTAATATTTGAGGTCTCGGTTTCGGTCTTGGTATCGTTCTCTTGAAAATTTAGGGTTCGGTATAGGTATGGTCCGTTTCGACGGTTTTGGACGTGAGTTTCGGTTCGTCTGTATCGGTAGTTTAAAATACTTAAAACCCTATCAAATAAATACGTAAAAAACTAAAGCAGCTTGCAGTTTGCATTGTACACCCACTGTTTTACTTTGCACACATACCACTTACTTGCAAGTTTGCCAAAAATTGCTTGAAATTGCCTTGCGCACCCACCGTTTTGCTTTGCGCACATACCACTTATTTACAAGTTTGCCATAAAATATCGTCGTTGTTGTGCGCAACGGCTGTTTTACTCTACGCACATACCACTTATTTACAAGTTTGCCATTCAAATACAAGTTTGCCATTTACTCTTTCTCTCTCTCTCGGTCAGCTCTCTCTCTCTCTCATGGGAGAGGCGGGGGGCGACGAGGCAGCAGGCGGGGCAGCGGGGCGAGGCAGCAGGCGGGGCGAGGCGGAGCGGGGCGAGGCGGAGCGGGGTGAGGCAGCTGGTGGGGCGAGGCGAGGCGGAGACGTAAGTTCCAGTCTTCTTCTTCCTCCTTTCTTAGTTTTTCCTTGTTTCTACCTCTTCTTCGTCTATTTTTTTAATTTTGGACCGTCTTCGTCTTCATCTTCAAGTCGAAACCCTAGGGTTCCGGCCAGTTTCAGCTGATTCCAGCCGAAACTGGCCGGAACCCTACAGTTCCGTCTGATACCGAGAAACATGAGGGGTTTCGATCTCGGTAGCCTCCGTGACCGAAACGAAACAGCCGAAACCCTGGGGTTTCGGCCGATACCTAAAACCTTGATGGAGACTACGCTCATTGACAGAATTGTAAAGACTCCACTGGGTCCCCCTTAATGATATCTTGGACCAATAAATTTAGGGCACATGTGAGCTCGCCTATGAAACCTGAGGTTGTTTTTAGCCCGCTCTTTCTCTTTACATTATGAGTATAATAAAAGAATGAAATGTTTTAGTCAAATAGATACGGTCTAGTGCTTAGTGTCTTTGGCTTGTTTAGAACTAGGGTTACATGAAAATTATAATTGTTGTTTAATGTAAATAATGTCTACTTTATTCCCTTAAATATTTTCTCCACAGGAATTGAACCAGAGTAAGAGAATGCTCCAGCTTTTGAGGAGTCTGAATTTCCAGCGGAGAGCGCAGATTTCTGAGATGAGGATTAGTAAGGAGAGTGTTTACCTTTTTGTTTAGTTGCTTTCTTTATTATTTTAAATGAAAGATTATTAGTTCTTGTTTAGTTGTGTTTTGGTACCGCTTTGAAGGATGAATAAAGTTAGTTCATTTATAAAATCCTCTGTTAGCTCTATGTTGTTTTCACTGGAACTTTGCAAGGCATGCACAAATAACAAAAAAGTGATGGTACCCGAAAACGGGACGTTACTCTTTAGTTAGAATTAGATTAGTGTTTAGTTGATATTGTCCTGTTAGAAATAGGGTTGCATGTAAAATATCGTCTACCTCATACTCTTTTAAATGTTTTTCAACGGGTAGTGAACCATTGTACGAGGAGGCTCAGTGTTCGAGGAGTCTGAATTTCCAGTGGCGCGCAGAGATTTCTGAAGCCGGATAGTAAGGAGAGTGTTATTTTCCTTTTGTTTAGCTCGTTTTCTTTTATTGTCAAAATGAGAGACTTGTAGTTCCTTTCAGTTATGCTTTTGTACCCTTTGAAGGATGAATAAAAAGATTATTCTATTAATAAAAATTTTCTGTTTAGTTATATATTGCTTTCACTGGTAATTGCATGAACTACATAAATAATAAAAAATGTAACTGCACCCGGACATGGGGCGTTACAGATCCCATCATTCACATTCTATAATTATGTATGATAATTATAGGTGGAGTTAAACAGGATGAAAATTGATGCCTTCAACTCTTACAGGCACGCATGGTAACAAAACAAGTCAATATAGGTATCAATAAGAAGCTTAGTCTGTTATTTGTTCTCATGAAATGATTTGATCGAGAGACCTGTTGTATATAAATGTTAGTGAATCATTGGGAAAAAGCACGCTCCAAATTTTACACGCTTAATTGTGTGTGTTTTAAGCTAAACAATCTCATCTTCAAAATATGACAAAAGTATGACAAAATTAGACTATATTTACGTTCATTTACGCAAAGACTGGGAGCAGATTAATAATGAAAAATTTGAAAAGGTGGTTTATGTATATTATAACATGAGGATATGAGAAAGATATCACAAGAGGAGGACTGAAGATCAACGAGTTTGACTAAGATCAAATTTTTCACGTGGACGTTCTGTGTTAGAAATGTGTTGGATATTGAGACACTTCTAATGTGATTTTGATGACAATTAAACAAATGAAGTGAGCTAATGAAGTTTGTGAGTGTGTAGGTACTAAAAGCTTAATTACAAAAGCTATAAGTTCAAAGCTAAGAATGGAAATTCAATTCAAGCCTTATAAAGCTCACCAAAATCCATGAAGACATTAGTCATGATGGAGATATTGATGAAACTCAATCAAGGCAATTAAAATTCTAGGAATCAAAAGACATGTAAATGAACTCCAAGACTACATCAAATCTCAAGAATTAGGTATTTTTGATGTAATTTTAGTCTTTAGATTCTATATAAAGCCTTATAGTTTGAAGCGTCACACACTCTTAGGAATCACTTAAAAATATTTTAAAAATATTTTTTATATAAATCTCCTAAGTTTTCTGAGCCGTATCAGAATATCTGATATCTAGTCAACCAAAACTAAAGCTACAGTCCACCAGTGATCTCGGGAATTTTAGATTGAAGTAATCGACCAATGTAGTCCAATTGGTCGATCAGTTAGGCACTAATTGACCTATGGATGAATTGTGGTCGTCTAGTAGTCCTCAACGATCATATTTTACTTACTCCTCGACTAGCTGTTGGAGAGGCGTTTGAGGGCATTTTGGATAATCTGTCTTGAGCAGATTTTCACCTTGTATATAGAGGGGATTGGTGTATGAGTTTATTATGAATTTATTAAGCAATTTTTAAGCATTTTCAAGTGTTCACTAACCCCTCTTAAGCTCTCCAAAAGTTTTCTCAAGGCTAAAGTTTAAGTTCTTACAAAAAACTTTAAATTAAATTGTTTTCTTGGCCTACTTGATTTAATCTCCTAGATCTTTCACCTCTATTTCATTGAGATTAAAGTAATCCTCTCTTGATCTCCTAAAGTTTTCATCTTTATTGTTATTTGAAATCATAGAGATGTTTCCTTAGCCACACTACACTCCGAAAGCTTCAATCGCTTGGCTATAGGATATTATTCTTCACCACCAAAACAAAGGTATGTAAAACCCTTTATTCAGATGTGGTAAATTTCATTGTTATATTGATTGGTGAATATTAGTTCTTAATTTGTAAAAGAAAATCCTCAAGTGTAGATGTCCTCTTTGTGAAGAGGTTGTTAGTGATTGTACAAGTCCTCAAGGGAGAGAGTCAAAATGTTAGAAGTCCTCCTATTAAGAAGATGCAAGTGTAATCCATTCTTTGAGAGATAGATTAGTGGATGTTGGATGTAACCCATGGGATTGGATATCATGTATAGATCATTTTCTACATTCTGCTATTAAGAGTAGACTCATGTAGAAATAGAAGTTCTACGTGTGATGTATTTTTCAGACAATAACCTAGTTTTGTTCTGTTTTGAATATATGTTCACTCTATAATTTTAGTGAGTTTACTCTATATTTTTAGTGAGTTTATTCTCCAGTGAAGAACTCGTAGGACTGATTTGTATAAACCCAACTTTTATGGGTACCAACGAACTTTGGATTTCTTATTTCATATGCCCTTGAAAGAAACTTGAATATTGGATAGTTGATGTTTCAAACATATGACTAGCAAACCCAAGTTGTTAAACTTGCTTCAAATGAAAAAGGGAGGAAATGTAACATTTGGAGAAGACAAGGACAATATTATTGACATCGGCAACATCGATGACAAATCTAAACTTTTTATCGAGGAAATTAGTTTCTGGCTTGAAGCATAATCTTATGAGCATTAGCCAATTATGTGACAGACACTATAAAGTTATATTTACTAATGATGCATGCTTGGTGTATGATAGTTCTATGCAAGAAATCTTAATTAGAAGTAAACATAAAGATGATATTTGTACTTTGTGCTTGCATGGTAGTGATTCAAAAGTATGCGTGTAGCCTCATCTAGTGACCCTCTTCTATGGCATAGAAAATTTGGTCATGTCAATATTAAGATCATGAATAAGGTATCTAAGAAAGATTTTGTACATGGTTTGCCTAAAATAAATTTCTAACTTGAAAAGATTTGTGAGTCTTATCAACATTGCAAATTGCATGAAAGCACTTTTAGGAGTATACGAGCTCTTAATTCTATTAGACCATTAGAACTCCTTCGTATGGATTTGTTTGGTCCTACTAGAGTTTCCTCTTTTAATGGTAGTAAATATGTGTTTGTGATGATTAATGATTTCTCACGATACACTTGGATATTATTTTTAATTAATAAAAATGATGCTTTTAGTGAATTTGAAATATTTTTCAAACGTGTTCAAAAATTACATTATCCAAAAATTATTTCTATTAGAACTGACCAAGGTGGAGAACTTAAAAATGATTCTGTTCAAAAGTTTTGTAAAAATCATGGAGTACCACACAATTTTTCTTTTTCTAGAGCTGTTTCACAGAATGTGGTAGTTAAGAGGAAAAACAGAACACTTCAAGAGTGCACACACAAAGTTGTATGAAAGCAACCTTCCAAAATATTTATGGGCAAAAGCAATTTCCACAACGTGCCAAGTACAAAATAGAGTATTTATTAAAAATTTAAACATCGTTTAACAAGACACCTTATGAACTCTTAGATCAAATGGTTCCTATTGTATCTTATTTTCGTGTCTTTGGTTGTAAATGATATATTCCGAACACCAAGGATAACTTTGATAAATTTGATTCCAACGCTAACGAGTGAATATTCCGAACAGCCCCTTCGCCCTCTTGCTCTCTTGTTCTGTATCTCAGCCTCAGTCATGCATCGAAATTGCCCACTAGGCGGTGGAGCACTGCTCCTCTCCTTGCTCACCTGAGCACCTCCTGCCTGGCACCCTGCAGGGGCCCGCTGCGCTCCTGGTGCCACCGCTCCCAGAAAAGCGGACCCACCACAAGCCCGTTTGGCTCGTCGATCCGTCGCTAACCTGTCATCCATTATCAGAGCGAGGTCCATCGTCTCCAGCAGTCCACTCGACCTCTGCACCCGCAGCTCTCCTCGAATCTCCGTCTTCAGCCCCTTCATAAAACCCCCCAACCAAAGTCTCTTTGGTCATCATCCCTCTTATACGGCTAGATAGTGCCTCAAACCTCTCACGATACTCCCTCACCATGCTCATCTACCGTAGAGCCAAGAGCTGCTCATGCAGATCGATGTCCTGAGTGTCTCTGAAACGGTGCAGCATGAAATGGGTGAACTCCTTCCACGACTGTATCAACCGCCATTGTTGACTCCATAAATACCAAGACAATGCCTTCCCCTCCAAACACACACCCAACGCTTGCACCTTCTCCCTCTCCCCCATCTGGTAGGCCTCAAAGTACCACTTCGCCCTTGAGACCCATTTGTGGGGTCATCCCCGTCGAAAACCGACATCTTCAGCTTCCCGCACCTTATTTCGGGTCCACTCACTCCTTGCTCCGCTCTCGGCCTAGGTTGACCGAAATGAAATTGCTGAAAAGTATTTTGTGGGGGTCCTCCAGCTCCCCACGGTTCCCCCTGGACCTCCTTCACAGCCTGTCGTGTCCCACTAGTCCATTTTGTGTCCCCCAAATTCCAAAATTGTTCATCAACCACCCCGGAAGGTTATCGGCCCCCAAAGTTTCCTCCGTATGACAAATCAGACCTTGGAGGTCCCATGAATAGCCCGCCACCTCCCTGGAAGGCCGCCGGAGGTCGCCGCCATGCCGAAACCCCGAAACCCCCTCCTGCGGCTGCAGAATAGGCCCTCGGCCCTCCTGGAATGGTGGGGGGCTCCTCCGCCCTGCTATGGCTACACCGAGGGCCATGGATGCCCCGGCACAGTCGCCGGGGGAAAACGGCCCCCTCCTTGCTCTCCTGGGGGCTCGCGAGGCCCCCAGGCTTCTGTTCGGGGCTTGGGAGACCCCCAACCAGTCGTTGGGGGCTCACCGGCCCTCCACCAGTTCACCGTGGTCCGGCGAACCCCCTGGTGGGCGTCGGGCCAGAAGAGGGTCCGACGCGCCCTGTGATGGCCCCGCCACCCCCCAAAATAGGGTTTGGAGGGGGGCGGTACCCCTGTGGGCTGCCGACCCTCCTTTCCAGGCGTGAAAAGGGGGAAGATGCCAACATTCGCGTCCATCCTCGTCATCTTCCGGTGGCACGTCCTCCACGAGCACTAGTTGCTGCATTCCCTTGTCCAAAGGTGGCTCCTTTCGGCTCAGATCTGAAGAATTACCAAGTATCTCGTTGCTATGAGGCTTCTCCGTCTCACTTCGCTGATTTGCATGAGCCTCTATGAACGATTTGAACATGTTCTCCAAATATGAGATCCTCTCGTCACTTTTTTGTTATAACTCCTTGATGGATTCCTTTAGAGTCGCTAGTTCTCCAACTTTCTCATCTAAGGCATCCTTCTTCTCAATGGATCTTGTATTGGTCATAGTGGATCTTTGCTCTGATACCAATTTGATGAGAAAGCTAGGGTTTGGGGAAGATAAAAGATGATATTTTTATAGATCTTCAAGAGAAATACAAGATAAAGATTTCTTTTGATATGAAGCCAACTCTCCTAGCTTGAATCTAAGAGGGCAAGCTTACTCTCACTGGATTTAGGGTTCTACTCTTCCAAACTATGGATAAACACTCAAGTTTTACATAAAGGACAATGAAAAGACCCTCCCCAACATATAAGGGCAGCCCCAAGCCAAAATTACACAACCCCCCACCCAAACATTGCAAAATACCCAAAATATCACAAAAATACCCCCGGGCTAGTTCTTCATCCTGCAATCCTTCTTGTGACGCCTTCGTTGATATGTGATAATCTCATCGGAGTATTTGGGTGTTTATGCGGAGGGCGTGTCGACGGATGGGTCGAAAATAGCATCCATGGTAGATTGGCCACTCCCTACCACCTTACGGGCATTGCAAGGATTCTTGGGGCTGACGGGCTCCTATGGAAAGTTCGTCAAGTGGTACAATATCATTGTCCAGCCGTTGACTGAGCAGCTGAAGAATGACAATTTTTAGTGGAGCAAGGAGGCCACTCGAGCTTTTAAGGCCCTGAAAAGGACTGTGACGAGTGTCGCAGTGTTAGCACTTCCAGACTTTAGCTGGCCCTTAGTGATGGAAACGAACGCATCAATGTATGGCTTAGGGCAATCTTGATGCAGGATAGCGGGCCGGTGGCTTATTTCAACCAGGTGTTGTCAATGAGAACTCAGCTCAAGTCGGTCTATGAGTGTGAGCTGATGGCGATCATTCTGATGGTGCAAAATGACGACCATAATTACGTAGACAGCGCTTCATAATAAGAACATGGCAAATGAGCCTCAATACCTTCTAGAGCAGAGGATGGTCACTGAGGAGCATCAGAAATGGTTGATCACGTTATTGGAGTACAACTTTAAGATCCAATACATGCCAAGGATAGAGAATAAGCGGCGAATGCACTATCACGGAGAGAGGTTGATTCATAGTTGTCGGCCATGTCGGTGCCGGTTTTACTCGATTGGGAGCACTTGCTGTGAGAAATTGAGGATGAGGGTCTAGCGAAGATTCGGACTGCACTACTACAGGACCCAGCAGCACACCCAAGGTATTCGTTGGAGGGGCAACGTCTCTCGTACAAGGGACGTCTGGTGTTACCGAGTGGTTCTGTTCATATTCCGAGCTTACTACATGAGTTTCATGAAAGCGCAGTAGGTGGCCACTCCTGGGCTCTCAAGACCTATGAGCACCTAGTTAGAGAGCTCTTCTGGGAGGAAATGAGGAAGGATGTAGCAGACATGGTAGAAAATGTGACGTCTGCCAGTGCCAGAAGTATCTGTCGACGACTTTTGGGTATTGTTGTAGCCACTCTCCTTGCCAAATTGAGTTTAAGAGGATGTGGCCATGAATTTTATCGACTGTCTGCCAAAGTTAGATGGGTATTCCGTCATCATGGTGATGGTTGATAGGATCAGCAAGTATGCACACTTCGTGGAGATACGCCACCTTACACCGCGATGACAGTTGTGACGGCATTCATCATGGAGATCGTAAGGCTGCTAGGGATGGCAGTAATGGCTTGACCCGCCCGGCCCGACCTGGCCCGACCCGGTTTTGACCCGGCCCGACCCGGCCTGCAACCGGGTCGGGGCAAGCTTGGGTTTTGCATGCGCCCCGGCCCGCACCGATCCGCCCCGGTAAACTATAGAGGTTTTTAAAACCCTTACTATTTTTATGCGGACCATGCAGTCAGCGAATAACCCATAACTCATAATCTATTCCACAGTTCTTCTAATTGGGCCAATTCCCAATTCCAAATTACCAAATAAATCAAAATTCTCCTAATTCACAAATAAAATTTTTATTTGAGATTCATATGGATGGCACTAATGACCTGACCTGACCCGACCCGACCCGGCCTGACCCGATTTTGGTAAGAAAGAACTAGTCCCGGCCCGCGACCCGCCCCGGCCCAGTCTGTAGATGAGTCGGGGCAAGCTTGGGTAGTTAAATACCCGCCTTGTCCCGCAATATTGTCATTCCTAAAAGCTGCATGGGATTCTGGGCTCTATTGTGACCGATCGGGATAAGTTCTTCATTAGCTCCTTCTGGAAGGAGTTATGCAGGACACATGAAACACTACTGAAGAGAAGCACCGACTACCACCTCCAGACGGATGGCGAGACAAATGTCGTCAACAGGACCCTTGAGACATACATGCGATGCTTCGTCTCTGAGACTTTGAAGCAGGTGGTGGAGTGGCTGACTTGGTCAGAATATTGATACAACACGTCTTTCCACACTTCTGCTTAGACCACCCCTTCAGAATCATATATGGATGGGATCCTCCACACTTGCTACCATATGGCCACCGCTCCACCACAGTTTTTCAGTGGACCAATATCTAGAGGAAAGGGACAGACCGTGGGGATAAGCATAGGAGGGATAATCAGTTTAAGGTGTGAGACATGGTGTATCTAAAAATGCGACATTACCGGCAGTGCTCTTTGGTATACATGCGAAACGAGAAGCTGTTGTCCCAATACTTTGGGCTATATGAGGTGGAGGCCATGATTAACCAGTAGTGTATAGGCTAAGATTACCACCAAAATAAGTCATCCACCTCGTCTTTCATGTGTCGCGGCTCCATATGGCCATCAGAGACCATACTTCTTCCTTGTCACTACCTCTGACGCTTACGGAGAACATGGAGGTACTTTTGGAGCCAACCGAGCTGAAAGGGGTTTGCCATTAGAGCTCAGAAGCACGGAATGTGTTGATTAGGTGGACCGACCTTTCAGAAGATCATGAGACAGCTTGGAAACCTTACGGAGTAATTGTGCGGCGATTCCGAGACTTCCACCTTGAGGACAAGGTTGCTCTTTTGGGAGAGTATTGATGGGATCATCACCTATCAGAAGAAGCGCGGGACGGATCGTGGATCGACAGATTAGAGCAGCGGGCATTTTTATGAAGTTTTTGGGCACTTTTGCAAAGTTGTGGGGTTTTGGGGGTTAAATGTAATTTCGGCCAGATCTACCCTTTTATGTTTGGGAGAGAGACTTCATTTGGTTTTTATGCTTGTTTTGATAAGAAAACCCTATAGTAAAGAGTAGAATCCCTAGCCTAAGTAAGAGTAGGCTTTCTCTCTTAGATCCAAAGCTTGGAGATTTGGTTTCCTCTCGAAGGGATCCCCTATCTTGTATTTTCATTGTCTCAAATCTATAAGAATCTCATTTTTACTCTCTCAAATCCTAGTTTTCTCATCAACAATCAAGCGCAAATACAAGGAAGTTATCCTAGTTCGATCTCCCAGACCTAGTCCAGTCTCCAAGCTACACGCTTAAGATTTTCACTAACCTCTTGTTAACACGTAAGAAAATAACAACCTTTAACACCACAAACCTGTGTGAAGAAAATTGTCTCTTAAATGACTTTCAGATATAACTTACCCTTCTCTCAAACACCATTAAAAAATTACATTTACAACGAGCTTAAGAACAAAATTCATATAACCTAGAATATGAAGATCTTGAGTGTGCAAAGATGAATATGGGAATGGATTTTCTATTTGAGAATTGAGAATTGAATATCTATGGCTTTTCTTTTTGGTTAAAAAGAATGAAAATGGCTTGAAAGGATTTTGGCTAATATGAAAATCTTTCTTTTCTCAAAATAAATGAAAACTTTACTAAAACTTCTTCAAAATAATTCTAAGATTTTTCCTATTTATAAAAGTGAAAAAATCTTCAAAGAAAATGTCAAAAATAACCTTACCAACGGCTAGAAACTGGCTAGTTTCTTAAATTCAACTCAGCCAACGGCTAGTTGATTAGTTGATCAAAGAAGGATTGTTAGTCGACTAGTTCGTTGTCATATTCTTTATTAGTCGACTAAACTGAACAACCAGAGTTTGTCTTTGTATTAGTTGATTGGGGTTAATGCATGGTCGACTATAAAAGTTAAAAATGCACAAATTAAGTATGAATCCTATGGTTTTGTTTAATTTCATATTAATTCTAAGTTTATTCCTAGGGTTTCATGTGTGTGGTATCTTCAAGACTTTACGTAAACTAATATGACAAAAATAAAGATTACATCAATTGTGCAAATCAATTGTGCAAATCATCCATCTTGATTTTCATGTTATCTTTTGCTCCATGTCCTTTGTCATAAATGTCTTCAAGTCATCTTGCCTTGACTTGTCACATCATCACATAAACGTGTATCAACATGTCAAACTTGTTGCTACGTGTCAATACTTTGTCATCCACACATAACCTTTTAACCTTTGATCTTTACTAATGATTTCCTAACCGCTGCACAAACACATTAGTGCACGCATTATATTTGATAATCATCAACACATATATTGAAAGATTCCAATATCTCACAGGTTTATGCCCCATCATTTTATATATTGTTATTATTTTATAGTAATAAAATAGTAATGGGTTGTTTGGTGTCTTAGAAAAGTTTCAGCTAAAAATTTTATACAACTACATATCTAGTATTCATTATCAGTGTATTTACATATATAAAAATATTGAATGACTATATAAATAATGTAACTATGTCTATATGCATATTAAAAATCACTGAAACTGATAGCTAAAACAAAATTAACAAAACTATCGATATCGATACGAACGAAACAAAACAAAACTCTGAACCCTCTGAAACGAGCGAAACTGCCTGAAATCTTAAATTCTCCACAAGACCAAAACTGAAACCGAAACGAGTTCTCTAACCATGGTTTGAACAATATAAATACATCGTATGTTTTAGGGTGGCCCAAAGTGCATTCATGTTGCTTAAAATTTTCCACTGGGTACATACATTGATACTAAATATGTGCATGTTTGTGTGTTTGTCGGTGAAATCTAAAGCAAATCCAGCTCAACATATCCAAAACCTTGGTCTGGATCATGATGCCAATTTTTTATCCTATGTTTAATTAATGGCATGTCACCTATTCTTTTACGAACCAAATTGCTCAATAAAGAGAGAACCGCATGGTTACATAAGATGCCACCAGTTTCCACAGTTCACAGTAGCTGACCAGCCACATGATCTACCCTTCAATGACGTATGGATGAAGTAGAGTTATTGTTAAGCCGGTCCAACCAGCCAATCAGGTTCACTTTGATGACATTGCTTTTCTTATTAAAAAAACAATAACTAGTTTTTTGCAGTCAATCGGTACCAAGTTCACATCCACTACTCAAGTATCCTGATTTAACAATGAACACGGTAAAAGAATTGACATGAATAAGCATATCTTACTGCTAAAGTGTTGTTGAGAATGGGATAAACCCCGTTTCTTTGTTAGTCCGAAGGCAGTGTGGCAGCAATTCATGTCACTCTTGCAAACGGCCTTGAAGTTTTCTGGAAGACTAAATATGCCGCCTTTAATATAGGGTATATGTGCAACCTGCAGCGAATATACACAAAATTATAATCCAAAAAAGTATGATTATACAGACAATACTAGGTATAAAGAAATTAAGAGCACCAATCATCAAAACAAATGTGTGGGCCTCTTTTATCTTTCTCTTAAAGAAATTAAGAGCACCAATCATCAAAACAAATGTGTGGGCCTCTTTTATCTTTCTCTTAAAGGTACACAAAAATAGCTTCTTTTTACAAACCAACTGCCAACAGTATGTGTCATTGACATCCTACATTACATGGATACGAATACGAGAGTATCAGATATGATACAATGCAGATACATGGATCAAGGATAGAGGTCTCGCCCGATACCGCTCGGTATCGGGCGTATCGGACCGGTACCGCCCAGTACCGGTCCGAGACGGACGAAAGATATCGGTATCGACCGGAACCCTAGGGTTCCGGCTAGAAAAAGGAAAAAAATGGAAAAGCAAAAGCGAAGATGCCCCGTGACTGAACAAACAGGACCCCTAACCCTAACCCTACACCCTAAATCCAAACAAGAAGCAAAGAACCCGTGATTTTCCCCACCCCGTGAGTGAACAGCAACCCCCGTGACCAAACAGCAAGCAAAAAAGCATTCACGTGATTCAACATGAAGGAGAAAGAGCTTTAAAAGGGGGAGAAGTCACGTACCTCTGTGTCGAGCAAAAAAATCGAAATTTTCTCACCTAATTTGAACGGAGCAACCTTAGGTTGTGGCCATTCTCGCGGAGGACCGGAGCAACCCAATCGCAGCAACCCTCGGCTATTCTCGCAGACCCGAGCAACCCTAGGACCCGGAGCTGAGAAATCGGGGAAGACGCGACAGCAGATAGCCCAAGCCCTCACCATTCTCGCTGGCGAATCGAAGGGGAAACTGACGGGAGACGACGAAATCGAAGGGGGAAGGCGAAATTGACGCCAATCTCGTGGGCGAATCGAAGGCGAAATCGACGGGGAAGGCGAAATCGAAGGGGGAAGGCGAAAACGAAGGGTTGCGCTCTCGCCAAGCTCGCGGGCGAATCGAAGGGGAATTCGAGGCAGCGGCGTAATCGAAGGTTAAATTTTATAACTTAAATTTTGCGTAATTACAAAACCGCCCACAGTATATAGCATATTTACAAGTTTGCCAGTGAACTAAAACCTAATTAATAACTGTAATGGCAAATTCGTAAATAAATGGAACTTTAAGGGATATGTTGAAACTGTTTGTAATACTGCGGTTGGGTCAATTACCAAACTACCCTTTATGTTTATTATAATTACAAGTTTGACATTAATAGAGAACACACTTAATAGATGGAATGGCATACTAGTAAATAAATAGAAATACTGGCCTTTTTAGAATTGAGTGTTTTGATAATTTAAAATACAAATAAATTATATATATACAGTAAAATAATGTAAAATACGTAAGAAATACGCAAAAAATACGGAAAATACGTAATAAATACAGAAAAATTGTTTAAAATACAAAATAAATACGGGAAAATTAAAATAAATACGGAAAAATTATTTAAAATACAAAATAAATACTGAAAAATTATTTAAAATACAAAATAAATGCGGAAAAAATACAAAAACCACATAATAAATATAGAAAAAATACGTAAAATACATAATAAATCCTAAAAATACTATATGGACTCCTAAAAATACTATATGGCTAACATCAATTTAATTACCATATAATACGTGGTTAGAGGGGAAAATACTTAAAATAAAAGAGAAGCTTAAAATAAAAGAGAAGTTGCAGTAAATGTCGTCACAGTGCTCTAAAAATTTCCACATTAAATGTCGCACCGCGTGCTCTTCGGGTCTGGTCAAAAAATCGGATTAGGGACACATGCTCTAACAATGCTAATTTTGAAAAAACTAATAAATACTAATAGAAGTTAAGGAATTATTGGCAGAAAATACTAGGTACTTAAGTCCTTATACTACAGAGATACGAATAAAAACATACTAAAGAATCTAATAAAAATTATAAAAATTACTAAAGAAATACTAAAAATTAATATATAAACACCGAAATAGTAAAAAGTATAAATTACTGAAACATACTGAAGAAATTAATGTTAAATAAATGGAAATACTGGATGGAGAACACACTTAACAGATAGAATGGCATACTTGTAAATAAATGGAAATACCGGACTTATTAGAAACTGCATGTTTTGCTATTTTAAAATACAAATAAATATATATATACGGGAAAATACTGTAAAATACGTAAGAAATACGGAAAAATAAGGACTTAATACAGAAAATACATAATAAATATGGAAAATACTTTAAAATGCATAATAAATACGGAAACAATATTTAAAATACAAAATAAATACGAAAAAATATGGAAAACACATAATAAATATAGAAAAATACTTAAAATACATAATAAATCATAAAAATACTACATGGACTCCTAAAGATACTATTTAAAATACATAATAAATACAGAAAGATTACGTGGTTAGAGGAAAAAATACTAAAAACAAAAGAGAAGCTACATTAATTAATGATCAATAAAAAATACTTAAAATACTAAAATTTTCTAATAAAAATAGGTTAGAACTTATAACAGATTGGTTATAAAAATACAATAGATATACGACAAATTGCATGTTATTATTTATGGGATAAAATTTTAAGTTGCATGTTATTATTTAAGGGATAATTTGTTAAACTGTTGTTCATGTAAATAATTATGCGATAATTATTTAAAGGTTAGAAACTTAATTTTATGTGATATTTAAGTTGCTTATCTGCATGCTAAATTTTATGAGATAAAATTTGTTAACATGTTTTAATGGTAATATATATTTTGAATTTTCATGCATATTATATGATAATTCAAGAAAGCCTCTTAGGTTAGCCATTAAAATTCTTCTAAAACTTATGAGACGCATTTTAGATTGACATGCTATATTAAAATCCAAATATATGATTAGGATAGCACGTTGAAACAAATAAAACCTTATAGTTGATAAGGATTCTAATAAAAGTTATTAACGAATCATAATAAATTCGAATTTTAGGATTCAACTAGTTGATAGGATTAACTAGTTTTAATAAAAGCCTTTTAGTTGATGGTAAACATATGAATGATAAGTTTCCTTCAATGGACCATGATCCGGCTCAATGTGCTTGGCTAAGTTTGCTGGATCAACCTAGCTAGACTGGGTATAAGTGATCCTGGCTTAGTCAATTCCCTGACCATGTTCCGCTGGGCCGCAAGGACGCAAATCATGATTATGTGACACCGTCGACTATATCTAAGTCTAATACGTTAATAATCTTTTCAAGATTAATCGTAACCCTTGGTTTATGGTGCAGTAATTAACATGTCTCGAAGAACTCCAAAGGAGAAGACGGTGGATATTGGGTGGGCTCACTGTAAAATGATCACAGATAACCATAGACAAGTAAGGTGCAACTATTGCCGGAAAGAAATGCATGGAGGCGTGTCTCGCCTTAAGGAACACTTGGCGGGAATTACCGGGAATGTGCTGACATGGCCCGAGGTACCTAAAGAAGTGCGTGAAGAGATAAGAGCACACATATTTCAGAAGAAGACCGAAAAGGTACAGGCCAGATTTGAGAAGAAGAGGATAGCGGTGGAGATAAGGGCAAAGCAGACGGAGGCAATATTAGATGACTCAGATGAGGATGAGGATGAGACCGAGGAGGCGAAGGACCTTAGAAGAGCTCTTAGAAGAAGTAGACAAGAACTTGTCGAAGAAGAGATTAGAAGTGAGGGCAGAAGGATGGGAGCAGGATCGTCTGGGTCTGGAGCCCCTGGGCTAGCCAGATCGGGTAGTCGTGCCGCCCGAATGGCCGGTATGTTCGCGTGCGGTTCTGCTCGCGATGTTCAGCCAACCGGTAGACCAGCCGGCGCTCTCAGACCCGGTGCCGACCCTTTTTCTCAGACGAAGAAGGGTAAATCCCAATCAACCATAAAGAATACCTTCATGAAGAATGCCAAGGCCTATGTCGGCCGAGCTATGGCCAAATTTTTCTACTTCAACCACATCCCATACAATGTGACCAATAGCCCATATTACAGGCCCATGGTGGATGCTATTGCGGAATCGAGACGTGGCGTTGCTCCACCCACTGCTTGGGAGCTGGCACACACATACTTGGACATGGAGTTTGAAGAGTACAAAAATTATGTAGAAACTTTTCGTGTTCAGTGGGATGAGTACGGTTGCACACTGATGTGCGATGGCTGGACAACACAAAACAGAAGGAAGATAATTAACTTCCTTGTGTATTCGACCCACGGGACGGTGTTCCTGGACTCTGTGGATGCAACCAACCAATTCCAGAACGGTCCTTACATATTTGATCTTATGGACAAATATGTAGAACTAATTGGGGAGCATAGAGTAGTCCAGGTAGTTACCGACAACGGGGCAAACTACAAGTCAGCTGGGCAGCTGCTGATGCGAAAGAGACAACATCTGTATTGGACCCCGTGTGCGGCGCATTGTATCGACTTGATATTTTCTGACATGGCAAAAGAAGTAGTCAAAAATATTGTCGCACAAAGTCAGATGGTAACAGGATTCATATACAACAAAGGATGGGTGCTCAGCTTGATGAGAAGAGAGACGAGTGGAAAAGAGTTGATCCGGCCCGCGATAACAAGATTTGCGACCCACTTCATTGCTTTGGACTCTCTGTACGCTCACCGAGATGACCTGCGGAGAATGATCACATCCAGGGACTGGTCCGATAACTTTCCAAGGCTTAAACCAAAAGATAGGGAGGTTGGAAACAACGTGTACGATCTGATTCACGGCGATGAATTCTGGCAGACTATCTCTAATGTCATCGCCGTATTTGAGCCCCTGGTGAAGGTTCTTCGAATGGTCGACAGCGATGATAAGGCCGAGATGGGATATCTCTACGAGGCCATGGACCGTGTCAAAGAGGAAATTCGGAAGAATGTTGGTAGGGGATACAGAAAATGGTGGGACATGATAGACAAGAGATGGGATAAGCAGCTACATCAAGATATTCATGCTGCAGGCTATTTTCTGAATCCTCGCTTTCAATACTCCTCCAATGCAACAAACGACAACGAGGTGCTGGTTGGACTCAGACGCGTGATCGAGAGGCTTGAACCAGACATCTCGAAGCAAATTGACATTGACAGGGAGGTAAATGAAATTCGGATATTTTTATTTTAATATATGATTCGATGTAGCAGTTCACATTCTAAAATTATGATTGATAATTGTAGCTGGAGGCCTATAAGATGAGAGTTGGTTATTTCGGCTCCGCTAAGGCGGAAATGGCGATAACAAGGGTCACTCCAGGTATCTATATGGATCTTAGATTTCTATATGTTTCCCATAAAACGGTCCATCTTTTCTGACCACTGGAACTTGTTGCAGCTCAATGGTGGCTAAGCGTTGGGTTAGAGCAAGCTCCAACGCTTACACGATTAGTTGTGCGTGTGTTGAGCCAAACTGTCTCGTCGTCCAACTGTGAACGAAACTGGACCACCTTCTCCCTCATTCACAGAAAGACCAGGAACAGGCTAACAATGGAACACCTTAAAAGGCTGGTCTATGTGCATTATAATATGAGACTGCGACATAGACATACGAGAAGGAGCGAGAAGGCCGATCACCAGCTGATCGATTTGGATCAGATTTTTCACGAGGATGATCCATTGGAGGAATGGACCAGGGAGACAGAAGACAGGGTGCTCGATGACAGAGACAATCCTTGGTTGGACGAGGCGCTTGCGGAAGCAAAACGTACACGAAGCAACCAGCCGCGGCCAAATCACGCCCTTGCGAATATCACGTACAAGCGAAAGAAGGCAGCCACTCGGGCTCGGCACGATAGCGATGATGGTTCGTCTCCCGATGACCAAGGTCCTACAGACGGAGGTTGTGGTGCGTCGGCATCCGTTCGCCCTGCTGAGAGACGTGGAGACCATACTTATGATACGCATGGGTATAGAGAGCATGATAGGCAGCACAGTGAAGAACGGGGGGACGATGCCTACGGTAGACACTCTGAATATCAAGGGTATCAACGCGCTTCTGATTATTATGGCGGTTATGAATCTTATTTCGGTGGATACTCAGGAAGCCAAGGCGATTATTGCGCACCGTACAGACACTCTGATGTCTATGCTGATTATGATAGTCAATACAGGTACGGTCCGAACGTGACTGAGCAGTCCAGCAGTCAAGGCAGTCATGACACGCCTTTCATCGAGCAGAGCCGGCCCTCAGCATATGATAACATGATGATATCTTTTTAGGCCCGGAACAGATGCAGTATTCATATCCTCCACACTACCATGTACATCAGCCGGATGATGAGAACTACGAATGAGATTTTTGTATCTTTTTATTTATTTTCTTCATTTTGTATCTTTTGATGTATTTTATTCAGCTTTTGTATTATGAAGGCAGATTTATGGTTCATCAATATTTATTGTTCTTTTATATCTATTAATTAGTTAATTGTGGTTCCAAATGAGTGATGTGAACAGAAAAATACATGAAAAATACATGAAAATACATGAAAAATACATAAAATACATAAAATACAGAAAAATAGAGCAAAGTATCTCCGATACCGAAATACAGGACAATACAACAAAATATAAAATACAGGAAAATACTGTTAAATACAAGAAAATACAGTAAATTACAGTAAAGTATACAATACAAAAAATACAAAAATACAGGAAAATACAGGAAAATACAAGAAAATATCTCCTATACCGATACCGAAACGAAACTACCGATACAGACAATACCGAAACTTGCTTCCGATACCGCCGAAACGGGCGATACCGATACCGAAACCTAAATTTTGGGCGGAGCGACACCCTCTCCGAAACCGATACCTTAAACCTTGACATGGATATGCAAAAATCAAAAAACTCATGAAACGATTTCTCTTGGCTACGGAAATTAAATAATATTTTATCACATATATCGTGAGAAAATATAATTTATCATGAAACTTAAAATCTAACTCTTAAATGCAAAATGTCCACAGAACATGTCCAAGATAAATCCGTTCACAGCCACATACCATTTTGAACCAAAATGCGATATATGCTCCAACAAGAATATTAGGAGTTTACAACGAGAGAATCTTATCAAATACATATCTGATATGGAACGCAACCCTTTAAGAAGAATTGATGCATCATAGGACATCTAAGAGTCAAGTTTAAGGATTGCATTATAAGGGCTATGATATATGATGCACCCACATAGCATTAGATGCTTTAAGATGCATAACAGATCTATATACGGGAGAATTTATCAAACAAATCATTAATACATTGAAAATAAAACATCAGAATTCCATTTAAAAATCAGTCATCGTTCATGATTAACAGGGTTGATAATTCTTGTTAGCCGCAGGGGGGGGTATGCCAAGGTGATAAGAGACCCACAAATAAAATGGCTTCTTGGAGGTCGCTCTAGAGCTGGGTATAGACCATATGTGCAAGTATAGTTTAAAGGAAACATTACCCATTGGAACCACGCTAACGTCTAACTTCATCACTCTCAAAATTATTTGCAAAAAAGAGTTCATAAACATCCTAGTAGCAGCGATAGATTATTTGTGAAGCAGAAAGACATGACAGTACATAGATAGCTGGTTCATGGCATAAAACATAAAGAATTTAAACAATTATATTTGAATAGGTATTTGCATACCATATAATTTTTTACAAGCATGGTATACAACGATACAGAAATTCATTTCAATTTTAGCATGTAACAGGTGCAGTGTGTTAAATGTTGGATGTCGAACTTGTGTCGGATGGGAAAATGGAACGAATAGCTAAAATGGCGAATAATTGGTAAATATCGGATGTCATAGATGATGATAAAATGCATGACATGTGCATATATAGATCTATATAAAGGGAACTTCTTCGTGCACCCACCATTTTACTCGCGCGCACAACCGCTTATTCACAAGTTTGCCATTCAAAATTTTACCCTGTTTTACCCTCGCCTCCCCCTGTCGCCGCTGCCGCTCCCCGCCGACGGGTTTTAGGGTTTGGAATGTGCGGGGGGAGCGGGAGTGGTCGGATGAGGAGGCGGTGGCGGGGGAGCGCGATGGGCTGGGTTGTCGGGGGATGGGGCGACGAAGGGGCGGGGGCGGGGCGGGGGCGGGGTTGTCAGTGGATGTGGCAGTGGATAGAGCTGGGAAAGAAGAAGATGGTTGTCAGAGGGGACGGGACTGGATAGTTGGATGAGTGGGCGGCGGAGGGGGAGGAGTTGTCGGATGATGGGGCGGCAGATGGGGAAGATGAAGATGATAGGCGAAGGGTGTGGCAGAGGGGACGGGGCTGGGTGGTCAGAGAGAGATACAGTGGATGGGTAGGCAGCAAGGCTGGGGTCGGCGACGGGGCTGGGGCGAGGCTGGGGTATTCAAAGAAATGGATCAGGAAAGATGAAGACGAAGATGATCGGCGGCAGGGCTCGGCGGCGGGGCTTGGCTGTGAATTTACTCACCACGCACACCGAGATACATTGGTGATTAAATTTTGGTGTGCGCGGTGAGAACATTCGAATGGCAAACTTGTAAATAAAGGGAACTCTGGTTGTGCACGTGAGTAAAACGGTAGGTGCCCAAAGAAGTTCCCCTATATAAATCATGTAAACTTAAAAGGTGTGTTTAGGGTATACTCACCTAGCTACTTTGCATTAAGCATTGCCTTTATAGCAACTACCCATGGTAAAAGCTTCTCAATCTAAATCACTAAAAGACATGAAGCCACCAAGTGTCATACCTTAAAAATATGAAAATGGTATCAGTAGACTTATGTTTAATCTAAGTAAATAAGAATATCTTCGCCAACCGAATATGAAACTTTTTAATTTTCGCAAATCAAATCATATGTCTTCTTTTCAAGGAAACAAATTTAACATGGAAATAAAATTATAAGCCCAAAGGTCCAATCCAATCACATTCCTAATCAATTATAATATGCAAATAGCAGATAAAAATTAAAATGAATCACTTGCAATGAGCCGTTGATGAAGGAGAGACAAGAAATTCAGTCATATTCAATCCAATTGTTCAATTCAAAGAAAATAGAGGGGGGAATGAAAAGAACCTGCCAACACACGTTGCCGTTGACAATTTTCTGTCTACCGCCGTCGTTGACCCCCCCGTACACTGCTGCCCTACATGTACGACCGTTGCAGCTGCTTGATGTCGCAGTCCCTACTGCTGCTGCTGGTCTCGCCGGCAGCGAGAGGATGAGCTGAGCGCTAGAACGGTGGACGAGAAAGAGGGGGCAGTGAACGGGCCGCCGTCGAGCGAAAGTATGGGTCTTTGCTGTGTCTAAGTTCATTTAAACCAAAACATCAATCAAATTAAAATAGAATCGATCATGATTTCTAAATTCGGTGGAATTAATGGATTGATGAGACAGTACAAAGAAAAAAAAGGGGAAATTGTTGGGAAATCTGAAGAGTAACCATGGCAAATAGCCATGGTCCTATACTTAAATATCATATGGTATGTGAAGAGTCTCATAGTAACCAAAGATCCACATTACTCCAATAAAGGCATGTTCTTTTAGGTTGAAGTGCTTGGTTGGTTGAAGTGATGAGTAGTGTTGGATAAAGTAGAGTATTGTGTTTTTTTGGGTGAAAGTGGGTTGTGAATGAGGATGTTGGAATTGTGTGTGTGCCCTACACAACTTTATTGTGTTTTTTTGTCCTGAAGTTGGCTGTGAATGTTGTTGTGAAAGTTGGCGGATGAAAGTTGTGAGTGGGATGTGGTAAGAATAGGGGAACAATGACCCCTCTTGCATTTGTGAATGGAATTGATATAAAAACCAAATATTCGTCTGTAACAAAATAAAGGAACAATATCCCACCTTGCAATATGACAAACTAATTAAAATATCCCAAAAAATAAAAACAGTTTATTTTGACATTGTCGTATTCTCTATGTTAACCATCATTAATTAAGTAAGAAAGCATTTCATACAATGATGATATTGTGATGAGTAAACCCAAAATACATCAACAACATATATATATACCGTAAAGTGAAACAAAAAGACGGCCAAATACAAACAACCTCAAAATACAACAAACCTCGAAAACGACATCAAAGTCACAAATGTACATCTTCACATCAACTGATATTGTGATACAGCCGCATTAGCGTTAAACATCATTTACCAGAGCCCAACAATAAACAAATAGACCAAATATTCCCCATCATCCACATGATGATCCAACAAATAATCCATATCAGTGTTTAACATCAACGCCTACTGTTATACATCAAAATTACATAAAAACATATTACAACTACGAGAGCTAGCAGTCCGGTCTTAATGGAACGGTAACCGGATACGATGCTTTCCAACTACCCAGTGGTCCGCTCAAGTAGACAGACAACAGTATCCAGCCGTCCCTCCATCTCTGACAACATACTCTCTGTCAAAGGGGGCGTCGAACTTACAGTAGTGGGCCTTCGGTCAATCTCATCCATGTAATGCATGATTAACAGTCTGGATAACTCAATGTGGGTGGGATCCGTCCATAGGAAGAATTTGCAGCGATTCTCTCGAGCTGTACAACTCCAAAATCTACGCCCATGGTTTGCTCTTGTCCATGAAGTCCTCCTCGGGACCTGAAGCCCACAATGGCATAACTTGAAGTCATCGAAATCGGCATCAAAGTCGCCATGTGTCGCATCTCTCTGTCGAGATCGACAAGATGAGCTTGACTGTTGACTCAGCAGTACCTGGCAAGAAAAAAATCCTCATTAACATATAACAGGTTACATGTAAAAAGTGATAAATTTAAAATAAAGAGGGACCATCATACCTACGAAAAGCATTGAGCATTGGCATGGTAGGATGGCGGCAGCGTTCAGAACCCAGAACGAACAGTCAAACAAAAAGATCATATAATAATGAAGGAGATTGGCAATGGAAGAATTACGACTACTGATAACCGTAAAAATAATTCAACCCACAAAAAACCAATGAAAGCAAAAATGGCCTGAAAAAAGGGGAAGCTTATTGCGGACATTCATATAGGTTAACAAGAAGCGCCCTCAGATTATAATTTTCCATATCCCCAGTTGGTTGCATGGCAATGGCGCCTTCATTTTCTAGCAACACAAGCCCACGCCAAGAATTGAATCCAACCAATAACACATCATCTCAAGCAAATAATGCATATGGCATAAACTCCCAATTATCACATTATTTTCAACCAATTTCATAGTTATTTACCAACTCAGAAATCAATTGTTATTCAAATTCTACGCAAACATGTGTAATGAAGGATCCTAATTGCATGCCATCCATATTGACGGATACCCTTGTTTCCACATAATCATCATAGGGCTAGTTCACCCAAATCCCCCATAAAAAATTATCAAATGCATGCATTGTATGAGCATCCAGAATGCATCCAGAAGTCCAAATATAGGAATAGCATAGAACAGGCACATACACACACAGAGTATTTCAGGCAAATAAAAAGGCC
Source organism: Scilla litardierei (assembly GCA_030789695.1). NCBI lineage: Eukaryota > Viridiplantae > Streptophyta > Magnoliopsida > Asparagales > Asparagaceae > Scilla > Scilla litardierei. The sequence goes on from CM061142.1 coordinate 819,599,807, forward strand.
AGCAGGCCAGAACACAAGCCCACAAGCCCACATAAGTATTTCAGGCAAGAGCAAGCCCACAGATATTTTTCCACATAATTCAATCATGGTATCAAATGCATCCAGAACACAAGCCCACAGAAGTCCAATTTCAGCAAGAGCAACGAACAGGCGCGCACACACAGACACACACAGACACACAGAGTATTTCAGGCAAATTAGAAGGACAGCAGGCCAGCACAAGTCCAAAAAATCTCATGCTTAGATTTAAGGCAAAAGCAGGCCACCATCTGATACAGCAGGCCAATTACAGGAAGAGCAAATATCAGGCACACACACAGAGTATTTCAGGCAACTGAGAAGGCCAGCAGGCAAGCACAAGTCCAAAAAAATCCCAACCTCTCATGCAAAGAGCAAAGATCAAATACACACTGAGTATTGCGGGTGTAACGGTCTGTTTTCGTCAAGACAACTATTTACATATTTAACCTATTTTCAAAATTATTATAACTATTTTATAATGGTTTGTCAGGAGTTTTACGAATTCAAAAATTTCTTATAAAAATATTTTGATATATCAGACTAGTCATGAAGTATTTTAGTAAGTTCGAGTTTCATCAAATACTCAAAACAATTCTGGTAAAAATTCTTTTTCAGTTATTTCCGTTTTGGCTTAATGAATTTATTTTCTATACAAACATCATCAAAATGTTTTCAAACTTCTACGGTAACATTCTATGATCATTTAGGGCTTCCCACATTAATTTCGTAATTTTCTGAAGTCAAATCGATAGAGAACCTGCAAACCCGCTTCCTAAACGTTTTGGCCTAAAACACGTATTTCCGTAGCTCAAAACCCAAATTGGATCTTGTATTCTCGATCCTCGCGATGATACGATCCCGTGGGTATGTTTTCGTAATTTTTCGGACACGTTTACTAGTATGGGCAAAATCGTAATTCTCGTTACAAATTTTACCATCACCTATTACTCTAGCTAATTACCATAACCTAATTACTAAATTATTTTAACCCCCCATGATAAACACGTTTAGACACTTTACCAAAATTTCCAAAGTTAGTCAAAAAGTATAACCTACCGTATTAAAATTGTTGGGATTAGTCAACAACCCCTAACCCTCTCATTAATTACAAATAGTAGACCATTAGCCCTATAAATACCCCCTAATCATCTCCTAATTGCCCAGTTCACAAAATTAAATTTTTAAATTGTTTTTTTCTCTCCCTCCCTCCCTGCTCTCCCGCTCTCGCCGTAACCCTCTCTCTCTTCCACCCATTATATCTCTTTCTCTGTCACCCTCCCCAGGCCCGAGGACGAAGCCACCGTCGGCGAGCCCTAAGCCCCCCTCCGTCGCCGCACAACCCTCGACGCTACCGCCTCCACGAAGCCGTCACCACCCCACGAAGCTCCGAGCACCCTCAGTCGCCGTCGCCTCCCGCCATCACCGACGAACATCGCCTCCGCCGCTTCAGTCGACAGCCTCCGATGCCAAGCCCACCACCCTCGCATCCGCTGCTCCTCCCCACGCCTGACAGCGCCGCCGCTCCTCAGCAAGACCCGCCGCCGTCGCCGTCGCCGTCTCCCACCGCCACACACCCCCGCTTCGCCACAGCACCCGGAGGCAGCCGCCGTTCTCCGATCCCACCGACCCGAGCGCCTCCCCCGCCTGCCGTGCCTCCGCCTCCGCCACTCCGCCTTAAAGACGCCGCCCAGAACTCCCCTACGGCGATTAAAAACGAAGCGGCGACGGTATATGCCAAGGGCAATCTCGTAAATACGGGAATTATTTTCGTATTTTCAGTTTTTAACTAATTAAATAATTGGGTTTTATGATGAAAAATCCATAACTTGAAATATAGGGCCCAGAAAAATGTAAGACTAGGCCTAGAAAATCAGAAATGATATTCTGGACCCAATGGCACTAGTTTCGTCTCAATCCGAAGCTTAGTTTGTCCAGAATTAATTTTTAAGCCCAAAATTTAAATGAGTCACTTTCATTTAAAAATTCAAAACTTCTTATTTTTACATAAACTTTTATATGATAAAAATATATGTTAAAGAACTCTTCGAGACGGTCATTTTGACAGCTCACTTGCAACATTCCGATGTAGATTGTATCCAGAATAAATTGTTGAATAAATACGTTAGTAATTGAAAAATAGATTTTAAATTGATTTTGAGCTTTGAAAAATTATAAAAATTAACAGAAGCATCTGAAAAATATTTCCTCCTGCAGTAAAATTATTTTCATCATATCTAGGCTATAGAAAAATTTAGAACGTTTTCTGACACTGTTTTAGCCAGTTTTGAAAATCGGAACGATCAGATTTTTTAAATAGGAACGTTGTGTGTTTTAAGCACTGTTTTTTTGTGTGTTGCAGGTACAAACTATTGTGCACCTACTTCAGATGAAGCCCTAAATCAAATTCCGGCTAGCTACGACAGCCTCGAAATTGGTAAGTCACGACTAATTCTAAAATTAGAAAATTAGATAAGTGTACCCGTATGAACTTAGAACATCACTATAGCCTCCGAACGGCTACTTGACTTGAACTGAACTAGAGACCTAATCTAATAGGGAAGTAATCAACTACAGATTACTTTGCCAACTTTCAACTTTGATGGTTGTAACACACAATCATCAATTTGGGTAAATTGTGTGCTAACGAAACTACCACCCCTACACCAACAGTTTTTATATTCCATGTTTGTTGGACTTGTCTTTATACTCAAATTTCTTAGCATTTACTCTGCTTTACTTTCTGGTTTTCAAACCAGTGGTCCTGGTTAACCATCATTATGAACAAAGAATTGATAACATCTTGAGAAACATGTTGTGGAATATCTTGTGGAATATCTGGTAGAACATCGCATGGAACATCTTGTGGAACATCCCGTATAAAATATGTACATAGAACACTTGACACTTCACTGGGATTTTTGGGGTAACTCATAGATCGAGAGAGTGAGGGAGTGACTGGAGTTCAATCTTCCCGTTCCGCTGCCTGTGTTTCGGCATCCCGTCCCGCTGCCTGAGTTTCAGCAAACTACATGTACCGTGCCTGTGTTTCGGCATTCGTCTGGGTCGCACCCAGGCAAGAGATGGACTCGATGGTCACATATTGTACTCTCCGACTTGAGTCACGTAGTTTAGCGTATAAGTTTTTATCGATGGCACACATAAGCATGATAAGCTTCCTTCAATGGACCATGATCCGGTCAATGTGCTTGGCTATGTTTGTTGGATCACCCTTGCTAGACTTGGGGTAAGTGATCCTGGCTTAGTCACTTCCCTGGCCGTGTTCCGCTGGACCGCAAGGATGTGAATCATGATTGTGTGACGCCATCGATCTTCATCGCTATCACCTTTCTTTAGTTAATACAGTCACATTTACTTGACATGTTCCATGTACGTTACTTACTATACGTGTGCAGTCACAGTACTTTACTTGTCGTACATTTAGCTACAGCAGTAGCATTGTTTCTCTTGCTTAGCCTACTTCACACTTGCTCTACCACAGTACAGTTGTTCTCCTTTCTAGTTCAGTTTACTTTTACTACTCAGTTGCGTACATTAGTTGCTCCGTACTTTATTTTCACTCCAGTTTGTTTGTACTTAGCTACTTTTTCTCATACTTGTGCACTACTTCTTTTCTATACTTAGAATTGTTGTGACTTACCTTCGGTTCCATTTATGGCACCGACAGACGACGACCAGGTTGAAGAAATTGCCCCTGAGTTTACAGAGCCAGAGTACGACCCAGAGACTGCAGAATTTTAGTTGTTTGTATTGGTGTGAGTGTGCTATGTTATGTATTTCCTTTCCGCATTTCCTTTCTGTATTTCCTTGATGTATTGGTGAGAGAGTGCTGCTTGCTGTTGTATTTTAATTTGGACTGTAATAATGTACGCTGGTTTGAGTATTGGTACATCTCTGGATTGTGGCTATTTTGTTTTCACTGGTAAACTGCAGGACCTGCGCAAATATCAAATAAGTAACAGGCCCCTGAGAGCGGGTCGTTACAAGTTTGGTGGCCCATGCAGGTCCACGCAAAATACCTCGTGAACAATATAGTAAAATCAAGATGTACCTTATACGATACTCGACTAAGCTGACATCTCTCTATGTGTGCAGGTGTGACATTCAAACGATGGACGGAAACACCTATGAGAGTCCCAACGGAGCTGACCAATCTGGAGCTAGCAACCAGACCAACAACGGACCACCTCCCACTGTGCATCAAATTTTGGATCTCGCATTACGAGAGATGGTTCAAGCTATCCGAGGAGAACAAAAGCCCGGAGGAGGCATCCAACAATTCCGGTCACTTCGCCCAAAGACCTGGAATGGCATCGATGGCCCTTTGAAGGCCGAAGAATAGCTGCAAAGCACTGAAGATAATCTGAGAGCTGCTCAGATTGGGGAACATGCTTGGGTTGATACTGCCAAGTCCCAACTAACTGATGGAGCCAGAATCTGGTGGAACTCTGCTGAAGCTCGTCTGCAACGACCAATCGATTGGGCAACATTCACTGAACACTTCAACACCCAGTACTTCTCACCTGAAGCTCAGATGGAACTGCAAGCTCAGTTCGTCGGACTGAAGCAAGGTTCAATGACAGTGGAAGAGTATGATGCCAAATTTACAATGCTTAGCCGTTTTGCTCCCGGGATGGTTGCCACCCCTCTGACCCGAGCTCAACGCTTCAAGCAAGGGCTAAACATCGAGATCCGTCGTAACTTGGTTGGACGCCAACTCTACACACATACTGAGGTTCTGGCTGCAGCTCGTGAACATGAGTTCATTGAAAGAGAAGGAAGGTGTGAGATGGCTGCCACTCCCAGAAGACCACCACCTCCGACCCCTGCTACTGGATCCAGTCGACGACCTCCATCCAACCAGGTGTACAGGCCTACCCAGCAGACTCAATTCAAGAGATAGGCCCCACCACCACGTCCGGTGTGTCATCACTGTGGGAAACCAGGACACTTTCGGACCGAATGCCGACTATATCTGAACCTTTGCCTGATCTGTGGATCGAAGGACCATGGTGCCAGGGATTGTCCTGAGAGGAAGCCTCGACCTCCCAACCCTGCTCCAGCTAATGCCCCTGCCAGGAATGCTCCACAGCGACCACCACCACCTGCTCAGCAACGACAACCACTCCCACCTCAGCAGCAAGCATTCCAGCAAGCTCGACCACAGGCACCACCTCCAAGGCGTCAAGCTTATACTATGACCATAGAAGAGGCCGAAGCTATAGACCAAGTGATCACAGGTATGAGATATCCTATTTCGCATTAAGTTCTGTTATCTAGAAGTCGTAAACTTAGACAAGATTCTCGTAACCATAGGTATCGTCTTAGTAGCCGGTAAACCCGCCCTCACTTTATTCGACTCGGGAGCTACACATTGCTTCTTGGCGAGTCGATTCGTCAAAACACATGCCGTTCCTGTTGAATCTCTGACTTCTCGTTGGAAGGTTGAAACCGCTGGCGGTTCCCTACCAATAACTAGCGGATGTCTTCACTGTTCCATAGTAATTTGTGGACGAGACCTTTTCACCGACTTTATGGTGATATAGATGCCAAATTTCGATGCTGTTCTTGGGATGGATTGGTTAGGGACATTTCATGCCACCATTGACTGTCGTCAAAGGAGGGTAGAATTTGAAATACCCAACCATCCTAAGTTCGAATTCCACAGCGGAAGCCGATCGGAAGGACCAGTGAAGTTTCGGGCCAAACTTTCAGAGGCAGTTGCGACTGCAATGGACATCGAGCAAGAGAAACCAGAAGTAGTACGAGAATTCTTGGACGTATTTCCGGACGAACTCTTAGGTTTGCCTCCAGATCGCGGCCTCGAATTTACCATTGATCTTGTACCAGGTGCACAGCCGATATCCAAAGGACCCTATCGCATGGCACCACCTGAGCTTGAAGAAATTCGAGCTCAGTTGGATGATCTCATACAGAAGGGATGGATACGACCCAGTGTATCCGCATGGGGTGCCCCGGTGCTGCTCGTGAAGAAGAAGGACGGATCCCAGCGCATGTGCGTCGACTACCGCGAACTGAACAAGTTGACTGTGAAGAACAAGTATCCTCTGCCCCGCATCGACGATCTTTTCGACCAGCTTGGAGGGTCGAGCGTGTATTCGAAGTTGGACCTGAAGACCGGATATCATCAAGTGAAGGTGAAGAAGGAGGACGTCCACAAGACTGCATTTCGGACCAGATATGGACACTACGAATTCTTGGTAATGCCATTTGGTGTGACTAATGCGCCTGCTGTCTTCACGAGTCTCATGAACCAGGTTCTGTACAACCATCTGGACAAGTACGTAGTTGTCTACATCGACGACATCCTCATCTACTTGAAGAATGCTCAGGAGCATAGAGAACATCTGAGGAAGGTCTTGGAGACGCTAAGACAACACCAACTGTATGCCAAATACAGCAAGTGTGAGTTTTGGCTCGACAAGGTGTCTTTCCTGGGCCACATCGTGTCGGGAGAAGGAATATCTGTCGATCCCGAGAAGGTAGCTGTTGTTCGAGACTGGCCTGTCCCTAAGACTGTGACAGAAATTCGAAGTTTCTTGGGACTGGCTGGTTACTACAGATGATTCATCCAAGACTTCTCGAAGATCGCGGGAGCTATGACACGATTGACAAGAAAAGACGTGGCATTTATCTGGTCAAAGGCTTGTGAAGATGCATTCCAGGAGCTGAAGAGAAGATTGACTTTGGCCCCGATTCTGGTCATCCCAGACAGGACCGGAGGTTTCGAAGTATTCTGCGACGCATCTGGCAAAGGACTTGGGTGTGTGCTGCATCAGCATGGCCGAGTCGTTGCCTATGCATCCAGACAACTGAAGACCCATGAGAAGAACTACCCCACTCATGACCTTGAGTTGGCGGCAGTTATCTTTGCTCTAAAGATTTGGAGACGCTTCTTGCTGGGCGAGCATGTGAAGATATTTTCTGATCACAAGAGTCTCAAGTACCTGTTCACCCAGAAGGAGCTCAACATGCGTCAACGACGATGGATCGAACTGATGGCGGATTATGATATTGACCTTCAGTACCATCCTGGGAAGGTCAATGTCGTACCGGACGCATTGAGTCCTCTCCCTGCGGTGATGACTCTCACATCGCAATGGAGGTTACAACATGAGATTCGAGACATGGAGATGGATGTCATATTACCCGGAGAAACGTCTTCATTGCTCAACCTCCAGATCCAGTCGGATTTGGTGAACAAGATCAAAGCTGCCCAAGCAGGAGATGAGAAGCTGCAAAGGATCAGAGACATGGTGATAGCAGGTCAGAGGCATGAATTCAAGATCCATGAGGACGGATCTTTGAGATTCGGCGACCGCATCTGCGTACCATCTGGAGACGTCAGATAAACTCTATTGGAGGAAGCTCACAGTTCTCCATATTCCATTCATCCAGGAGGTACAAAGATGTATCAAGACTTGCAACAACACTACTGGTGGCATGACATGAAGAGAAGTGTCGCACGAAGTGTGGCAACGTGTATAGTGTGCCAACAGGTGAAGGCTGAACATCACCGGTCTGCCGGTTTGTTACAACCTTTGCCTATTCCAGAATGGAAGTGGCAACACATCACGATGGATTTCGTGACAGGACTGCCCAAGAGTACGAAGCATAATGATGCTGTCTGGGTGATCGTTGATCGATTAACCAAGTCAGCACACTTCATTCCTTTCAGAGTGGGTCAGTCAACCGAAGTGCTTGCCAAGAAGTACATGGAGGAGATAGTGAAGTTACATGGTGTCCCTGTCAGTATTGTTTCTGACAGAGACACGCGATTCACGTCTCACCTTTGCCTATTCCAGAATGGAAGTGGCAACACATCACGATGGATTTCGTGACAGGACTGCCCAAGAGTACGAAGCATAATGATGCTGTCTGGGTGATCGTTGATCGATTAACCAAGTCAGCACACTTCATTCCTTTCAGAGTGGGTCAGTCAACCGAAGTGCTTGCCAAGAAGTACATGGAGGAGATAGTGAAGTTACATGGTGTCCCTGTCAGTATTGTTTCTGACAGAGACACGCGATTCACGTCTCACTTTTGGAAGAGCTTACAGGAAAGTCTGGGGACCCACTTAAGCTTCAGTACAGCTTATCATCCTCAGACAGATGGCCAATCAGAACGCACCATACAGATCCTGGAGGACATGTTGCGTGTGTGTATGCTGGACTTCAAGGGATCCTGGGAAGATCATCTTCATCTTGTGGAGTTTGCTTACAACAACAGCTATCAGGCCAGCATTGGTATGGCGCCCTTTGCAGCGCTATATGGCCGGAAGTGTCGTTCTCCTTTAAGTTAGGATGACATTGGTGATCAAGAGCTTATCGGTCTAGACTTGATTGTCGAAGCAATAGAAGTAGTCCGAACCATCAGAGAGAAGCTACAGTTGGCTCAAGATCGATACAAGCATTGGGCAGATGCAAAGCGTCGACATCTGGAGTTCCAGCCTGGTGACCATGTATTCTTGAATATCTCTCCAAATCGTGGGATGATTCGTTTTGGACGAAGAGGAAAGCTCAGTCCCTGAAACATTGGTCCATTTGATGTTTTGGAACGAGTAGGCGAGGTGGCCTATCGCCTTGCCTTGCCACCTGCATTGGAAGGAGTACATGAAGTCTTTCATGTTTCACAGCTTCGACGCTACGTAAGTGATCCTAGTCATGTGGTGGATTACTCTGAGATTGATGTTCGTCCGGATCTATCTTACGAACACCAACCAGTCAAAATCCTGGATCGACGACAGAAGACCCTCAAGAATAGAGTAATCAACCTTGTCAGGATAATGTGGCGCCACGACTCACCTGGAGAATCTACTTGGGAACGAGAAGACGAGATGCGAGAACGCTACCCATACCTATTTACCGAGTCGGATGATCCTACTAGTTATGAGACTAGTTACGGAAGCTATGGTGATATCAATAGTAAGTATTCATAAACATCATCTCTTGTGTTCTTGATGCTATGATATCACATTATATTTCATGTTATTTACAACCTGATTTATTAGATCACTATTATCATTTATTTGCTTGAGCTTCTTCATAACAAAAGTTATTTATTTTAGAAAGTTCGAAAAATTCCGAGTACAGAATTATTTTTAGGAGGGTAGAATGTAACGGTCTGTTTTCGTCAAGACAACTATTTACATATTTAACCTATTTTCAAAATTATTATAACTATTTTATAATGGGTTGTCAGGAGTTTTACGAATTCAAAAATTTCTTATAAAAATATTTTGAGATATCAGACTAGGCATGAAGTATTTTAGTAAGTTCGAGTTTCATCAAATACTCAAAACAATTCTGGTTAAAATTCATTTTCAGTTATTTCTGTTTTGGCTTAATGAATTTATTTTCTATACAAACATCATCAAAACATTTTCAAACTTCTACGGTAACATTCTATGATCATTTAGGGCTTCCCACATTAATTTCGTAATTTTCTGAAGTCAAATCGATAGAAAACCCGCAAACCCGCTTCCTAAACGTTTTGGCCTAAAACACGTATTTCCGTAGCTCAAAACCAAAATTGGATCTTGTATTCGCGATCCTTGCGACGATACGATCCCGTGAGTATGTTTTCGTAATTTTTCGGACACGTTTACTAGTAGGGGCAAAATCGTAATTCTCGTTACAAATTTTACCATCACCTATTACTCTAGCTAATTACCATAACCTAATTACCAAATTACTTTAACCCCCATGATAAACACGTTTAGACACTTTACCAAAATTTCCAAAGTTAGTCAAAAAGTATAACCTACCGTATTAAAATTGTTGGGATTAGTCAACAACCCCTAACCCTCTCATTAAGTACAACTAGTAGACCATTAGCCCTATAAATATCCCCTAATCCTCTCCTAATTGCCCAGTTCACAAATTTAAAATTTTATATTGTTTTTTTCTATCCCTCTCTCCCTGCTCTCCCGCCCTCGCCGTAACCTCTCTCTCTCTCTCTCTCTCTCTCTCTCTCTCTCTCTCTCTCTATATGTCACCCTCCCCAGGCCCGAGGACGAAGCCACCGCCGACGAGCCCTAAGCCCACCTCCGTCGCCGCACAACCCTCGACGCTACCGCCTCCACGAAGCCGTCACCACCCCACGAAGCTCCGAGCACCCTCAGTCGCCGTCGCCTCCCGCCATCACCGACGAACATCGCCTCCGCCGCTTCAGTCGACAGCCTCCGACGCCAAGCCCACCGCCCTCGCATCCGCTGCTCCTCCCCACGCCTGACAGCGCCGCCGCTCCTCAGCAAGACCCGCCACCGTCGCCGTCTCCATCTCCCACCGCCACACACCCCCGCTCCGCCACAGCACCCGGAGGCCGCCGCCGTTCTCCGATCCCACCGACCCGAGCGCCTCCCCCACCTGTCGTGCCTCCGCCTCCGCCACTCCGCCTTAAAGACGCCGCCCAGAACTCCCCTATGGCGATTAAAAACGAAGCGGCGACGGTATATGCCAAGGGCAATCTCGTAAATACGGGAATTATTTTCGTATTTTCAGTTTTTAACTAATTAAATAATTGGGTTTTATGATGAAAAATCCATAACTTGAAATATAGGGCCCAGAAAAATGTAAGACTAGGCCTAGAAAATCAGAAATGACATTCTGGACCCAATGGCGCTAGTTTCGTCTCAATCCGACGCTTAGTTTGTCCAGAATTAATTTTTAAGCCCAAAATTTAAATGTGTCACTTTCATTTAAAAATTCAAAACTTCTTATTTTTACGTAAACTTATATATGATAAAAATATATGTGAAAGAACTCTTCGAGACGGTCATTTTGACAGCTCACTTGCAACATTCCGATGTAGATTGTATCCAGAATAAATTGTTGAATAAATACGTTAGTAATTGAAAAATAGATTTTAAATTGATTTTGAGCTTTGAAAAATTATAAAAATTAACAGAAGCATTTGAAAAATATTTCCTCCTGTAGTAAAATTATTTTCATCATATCTACGCTATAGAAAAATTTAGAACGTTTTCCGACACTGTTTTAGCCAGTTTTGAAAATCAGAACGATCAGATTATTTAAATAGGAACGTTGTGTGTTTTAATCACTGTTTTTTTTGTGTTGCAGGTACAAACTATTGTGCACCTACTTCAGAGGAAGCCCTAAATCAAATTCCGGCTAGCTACGACAGCCTCGAAATTGGTAAGTCACGACTAATTCTAAAATTAGAAAATTAGATAAGTGTACCCGTATGAACTTAGAACATCATCATAGCCTCCGAACGGCTACTTGACTTGAACTGAACTAGAGACCTAATCTAATAGGGAAGTAATCAACTACAGATTACTTTGCCAACTTTCAACGTTGATGGTTGTAACACACAATCATCAATTTGGGTAAATTGTGTGCTAACGAAACTACCACCCATACACCAACAGTTTTTATATTCCATGTTTGTTGGACTTGTCTTTATCCTCAAATTTCTTAGCATCTACTCTGCTTTACTTTCTGGTTTTCAAACCAGTGGTTCTGGTTAACCATCATTATGAACAAAGAATTGATAACATCTTGAGAAACATGTTGTGGAATATCTTGTGGAATATCTGGTAGAACATCGCATGGAACATCTTGTGGAACATCCCGTATAAAATATGTACATAGAACACTTGACACTTCACTGGGGTTTTTGGGGTAACTCATAGATCGAGAGAGTGCGGGAGTGACTGGAGTTCAATCTTCCCGTTCCGCTGCCTGTGTTTCGGCATCCCGTCCTGCTGCCTGAGTTTCGACAAACTACATGTACCGTGCCTGTGTTTCGGCATTCGACTGGGTCGCACCCAGGCAAGAGATGGACTCGATGGTCACATATTGTACTCACCGACTTGAGTCACGTAGTTTAGCATATAAGTTTTTATCGGTGGCACACATAAGAATGATAAGCTTCCTTTAATGGACCATGATCCGGTCAATGTGCTTGGCTAAGTTTGTTGGATCACCCTTGCTAGACTTGGGGTAAGTGATCCTGGCTTAGTCACTTCCCTGACCGTGTTCCACTGGACCGCAAGGATGTGAATCATGATTGTGTGACGCCATCGATCTTCATCACTATCACCTTTTCTTTAGTTAATACAGTCACATTTACTTGACATGTTCCATGTACGTTACTTACTATACTTGTGCAGTCACAGTACTTTACTTGTCATACCTTTAGCTACAGCAGTAGCATTGTTTCTATTGCTTAGCCTACTTCACACTTGCTCTACCACAATACAGTTGTTCTCCTTTCTAGTTCAGTTTACTTTTACTACTCAGTTGCGTACATTAGTTGCTCAGTACTTTATTTTCACTCCAGTTTGTTTGTACTTAGCTACTTTTTCTCATACTTGTGCACTGCTTCTTTTCTATACTTAGAATTGTTGTGACTTACCTTTGGTTCCATTTATGGCACCGACAGACGACGACCAGGTTGAAGAAATTGCCCCTGAGTTTACAGAGCCAGAGTACGACCCGGAGACTGCAGAATTTTAGTTGTTTGTATTGGTGTGAGTGTGCTATGTTATGTATTTTCTTTCCGCATTTCCTTTCTGTATTTCCTTGATGTATTGGTGAGAGAGTGCTGCTTGCTGTTGTATTTTAATTTGGACTGTAATAATGTACGCTGGTTTGAGTATTGGTACATCTCTGGATTGTGGCTATTTTGTTTTCACTGGTAAACTGCAGGACCTGCGCAAATATCAAATAAGTAACAGGCCTCCGAGAGCGGGTCATTACAGCTGGCAACATAGCAGGCCAGCAGTCCAGCATGCCAGCACAACTCCAAAAAAAATCATGGAGCAAAGAGCAAATACATGCAAAGTGGATGCTCAAACTTAGACACAAAATTAGACAGTACATGGAAGTAACCAAGAATTGAAACCAACCAAGAATATTGCCCTCAGAAAATTTATTCAATCATGGCCACTTCTGGTTGCTTGCACCTGGTTCCTACAATATCTCCCCATTATTTCCCAATGCATGAATTGAAACCAACCAAGAATTCACATATGAGCATGCTTAAACCACATTATCATCATTGGGCAAAGCCCTCCAAGAAGAAGTTAGGATTATCATCAGTGGGAAGTTAGGAACCTAATTGCAAGCCCTCCTAGAAGAAGTTCAGTTCAAGGATCCACATTATCATCATTGGGCAAAAAAAGTCCAAAAAAATCCCATGCTCAGATTTTAGGCAACAGCAGGACATAAGCTGATACAGAAGTCCAATTTCAGCAAGAGCATATGACAGGCACACACATATTTCAGGCAAATGAGAAGGCCAGCAGGGAAGCACATGTCCAACAAAATCCCAGACTCTCATGCAAAGAGCAAAGATCAAATACAAACTGAGTATGGCAGGCAACATAGCATGCCAGCAGTCCAGAATGCCAGCACAACTCCAAAAAAAATCCCAAACTCTCAAGCAAAGAGCAAATAGAAAATACACACCTAGCATATTTACTGGAACAAAGCAGGCCAGCAGGCCTGCATGCCAGCGCATGTCCAAAAAACTCCCAAACTCTCATGCATGGAGCAAAGAGCAAATACAGGCAAAGTGGATGCTCAAAATTAGACACAAAATTAGACAGTACAGGGAAAGTAACCAAGAATTGAAACCAACCAAGAATATTGCCCTCAGATAATTTATTCAATCATGGCCACTTCCGGTTGCTTGCAACTGGTTCCTACAATATCTCCCCATTATTTCCCAATGTATGAATTGAAACCAACCAAGAATTCACATATGAGCATGCTTAAACCACATTATCATCATTGGGCAAAGCCCTCCAAGAAGAAGTTAGGATTATCATCAGTGGGAAGTTAGGAACCTAATTACAAGCCCTCATAGAAGAAGTTCAGTTTAAGGATCCACATTATCATCATTGGGCAAAAAAAGTCCAAAAAAAATCACATGCTCAGATTTCAGGCAGCCAATTACAGATACAGAAGTCCAATTTCAGCAAGAGCAAAGAACAGGCACACACACACACACAGAGAGAGAGAGAGAGAGAGAGTATTTCAGTCAAATGAGCAGGCCAGCAGGCCAGCACAAGTCCAACAAAATCCTCATTCAGCTGCATGCTCACAATTAGCTGAAATTAAAAGAGATGTAGCTGAAATCTTGCCAATTCATGCAACGGCATGCTCACAATTAGACACACACACACACACACACACACACACACACACACACACACAAGGCAAGTGTGTGTTGAGAAGATTCCTGAAGGTTGAAGAGAAAATAGGACACATCAATTGTTGCTCCCTCACCATTATCATCATCTTCTATGCTGATGGGCTGCAGCTTGTTGCTACCTCACCACATCAACTGTTTTTCAATATTTAGCCCTCAGATAATTAATTTTTACATGTCAACTTCTGGTTGCTTGCAACTGGTTCCTACATTATCTCCCCATCATTTCCCAAATGCATGAATTGAATCCAACCAAACCCACTTACCTGCATGCTTAAACCACATTATCATCATTGGGCAAAGCCCTCCAAGAAGAATTTACTAAAATCATCAGTGGGAAATTAGGAACCTCATTGCAAGCCTTCCAAGAAGAATTTCAGTTTAATACCCCATATTATCATCATTGGGCAAAGCCAATACATCAAATAAACACCAAAATGAGAGACATACTAGGGCCTGTTCTTTTGGGGTTAAATTGTTGTGAAAGTTGTGGGTTTTCAATATTCCACCCACTATTTACGTACTATTCCAAAATTTATTCTACACCACAGTTAATATCACAAAGCTTGCATGGAAGATACCTTCACAGGGAAGCATACATACATACATAGCATGGAAGAATACATAGTAAATAAAATAACAAGGAAAAGCATGCATGGAAGATACCTTCATAGGGTAGCATACATACATACATAGCATGGAAGAATACATAGTAAATAAAAATAACAAGGCAAAGCATGCATGGAAGATACCTTCATAGGGAAGCATACATACATACATAGCATGGAAGAAACATAGTAAATAAAATAACAAGGCAAAGCATGCATGGAAGATACCTTCATAGGGAAGCATACATACATACGGCATATTCACACAGTCATAGGGAAGCATGCATACATACATCAAATATCCTACTATCCTACTGTCTTCATCCACCCATCCATCACATACATCACAGTTAATATTACAAAAGCTTTGTTCAACCCATCTCCCTCAAAATACATCAAACCATGATATGTTACTCCCATCATTCACCTCCTTTCCCCCGCGCACCATATGACTCCCTTCTTCACCGCAACCAATAAATCACATATTCCAGTCGTCGTCCCCGTCATCACTGGCCGCAGCCCTAGCCCTCTGCATCTCTTCAACCTTGCATTGCACGTAGCGCTTCTTTGCCGCATCGGGCAAATTTACAAATCTACGCCCGTTTTTCTCATTGTCACTCAGTTGCATATACAACTTATCCAACATTTGTGGTGGATACTCGGTCATTGCATACAACTGCTGCGAAAGAAGAGCAAGAGTGTTTGGGTAGGCACGCTCTATGGCTAATGCGACATGTCTGACATTGTCAACCATTTCCTTCAAGAGGTCAGGTTCATCCCTCAATGCACGACGACGCATTTTCTTTTTTCCAACGCCGGGGGGGTTGCATGGCTTGTCACTGCCTGCGATGGCCCCGTCGACGTAGGATTGGCGATGTCCGCATAAGCCTCATAGTCGGTTGATGCTTGCGAGTAGTTTGGCGGATTAGTATGATCGCCATGACTCTCATTATCTGGGACTCCAAAATCGTTATACACATTCTGGCGATGCTCACCCTTCGCCGCGTCGTCGCCTATAACCAGCTTCATATCGTCCAGCCACGGTATGGGGTGGTTGACATATTCCTTCAATCTATAGTTTGCCTGCATTAATAAAGAGCAAACAATGCATGTCATAATAAAATTACGTAATCGAAATTTAATTTCATATATGGATAGTGGAGAAGTTAATACCGCGGGCCATGTGGCATAAGTCTCTTTGTCGAGGACTATCATCTGCAGCTCCGATGACCAACCAGCCCCACTTATTTCCAAGCACTTATTCACATCCTTAAGCCACCTTTGAAGCCCTTTCATATGATTTTTAACATTAACCCAGCTGTAATCAGTGCCAAACATTTTGTTTATATGGATGGCTACAGCGGTGAAGGCCGAATTCTTGAAAGTCTTGTCGGCTCTAAGGCCTTGACGAGCTTGGGGGGGCAAGGAATGGAATTAGTGCAATGTCATGCTCAAGCAGCCACACTTTATTTGCTGGCCCCTTATTTGATGGGTTCTTGCTTTTCTTCCTTGGACTTGACACAGAAACTTCTATGCCGTCATCCCTACGTCCAGACTTTCTTGAAGAGTCACTCCCACCTGTTGTGCCATGCCCACTTGGTGGTGAAGGCATGGCAAAAGCACTATTTGATGCTTGGCCTCCATAGGGTGGTATAGCCCCCCACCTTGGAGCATTTGCATGTACCACGGTGGTTGTGGCATGTGCATGGGCAACGACAAGCTATAAGCAGTGGATTGTTGAAATGGAATGGTAGAACCACCAGCTTGGTAGCTAGCCGTAGGCAATTGATAATCACTTGGCCTACGCGGTATTGGCCTACCTAGTAAAGGATCATGCTTCCTTGCTTCCTCGGCCCACTGTGTATAGTAAGCCGGGTCGTAATATGGAGGAATAGGATCACTCCCCTGCCCTTCATGCGATGCCCCATCCATGCCTACAAAAGTATTATTTCCACAATAACACAATATTTGAAACATTGACATGTACCCACAGATATATATTGAAATAAACATCATCGAACATACAACTGTCAACCACACGTATCATCAAACTCCAACTCAATAGAAATAAAGTAAACAGATAAAAGCATTATAATGTCACCACATCTCATGCATAAACTAACATATCCAACATTTAGATCCGAATGTTATACAAATCATTCAAATTAACATAATTCACTAAAATTATTCATTACACTCTTCCATCATAGCCCAAGTTCAGTGGTGTTTCCATTGTTATGCAGGTTACAGTAGTCCACCCATATGTCCTACGCTATCTGTTCCCTTCGACTTTTCCACTGATCCCTTTGGGAAGTCTGTTCACGTATGGGCAACTGTTGGGAAAGATCCATAATCGAGTCATCCGGCTCATCCATCACATCCCCATCCTCATCAATCTCATCTCCATCCTCAAGTAAATATGGGTCATGCGGATCTGCAATCTGGATATAATTATGCAACACTGTGCAAGCAAGGACGGTTTCGACCTGAGATTTGAATGGATAATGAGGCTTTACCGTCAAAATTTTAAACTTGTTCTTTAGAATGCCAAAAGTTGACTGGATCTTTGTTCTTAATGAAGAATGCCTTAGGTTGAACATCTCTCTGCGATTTCTAGGCACTCTATCAGTATGGTCCTTCAGATGGTATCTAACGCCACTGTATGGAGATATGAAACCAGACATTGTTGTATATCCAGCATCACATATGTAATATTTACCTACAACCGAAAAATAAAACCCTATTTATATTCACATGGTTGCATACTTAAGTATAAAAGATATTTACGTAAGATGTTGCATATTACCCTCATACACACGCAGCCCTTGGGGTGGGGGTAATGATAACGCATCTTTAAGGACCGTGAAATCATTCGCAGATCCTTCCCACCCGGCCATTACGTAGGTGAATCTTTTGTTAGGTGTTACAGCTGCAAGCACATTTTGCGTAACCCCTTTACGTCCTCTAAATCGTGGTACGAGTTTGGCAGGCAGCATGGCGTCGATATGTTTTCCATCAATCATACCAATGCAATCCTACACCGTAAACAGTAAAGGTCACTTTATCCATTGCCATACATCATCTAACGCCAAAGCCAGATATTCATAAAAAACTGACCTTGAAATATGGGAACCAATTAGGATTATTAAGTATCTCTCCTGGTGTCTCATTAGCGGCTTGCTTCATGAACCTATCACGAATGGTACATATTGCATAGATTACTTTGTTAAAGTAATTGCTAACCGTCGCCCCGGCCCTTATAAAATCAACTTGCATCACTCTGTTCTTTGACTTGTGCCCTACGATGTGCAGAAACATTGCCAACTTCTCCTCGATTGACACGTGTTTACTGTATTTGAGACTACAGTCTTCTCGTATTAAAGTAGCAAGATTCAGAAAATCCCCTCTCCGCATTCTTAAGTAGTGTAAACAACTACTTTCATAACCATATAGAATTCGACGCATGTGTGATTTTCTATGTATATCACGCATCGATGAAGGCTCCCTAGGTAGATGGGGAGCACTGTCGTCATCATATAACTTCTGGAATACGATGGTAAACATGACAGTAGCTGCGGCCGATGCACACAATGAAAGAACCGGACTCTCTCCACTTTCCTCCATCATACCCTTATTTGCATCAGACATATATTCAATCATACGTTGTACAAGGCATATACATTTATAATAAAATAGTGCAATTTACATATAAACAGAACAACTTGCGAATTGATAAGGCATCACTAATCTGCTAACATAATAATGCTTCATAAATAGAAAAACCAATTTACATGTGACATCACAAAATGTATACTAGCTACATTTAAACATATACCAACGAATTTATAAATTTAATGCCAACTTAATCATCCACCACCAATCATGTCCAATTCGAATGAATCCGTAATTAATTGCCCTCAGATTAAGCTTTTAATTTTCTTTGGTGGTTTCTTGACATACGTCAAGCATACCCTACCAATTTACCAACTCCCAAACCCCTTATACACACTGCACCTGCCTCATCATTGGGCTCGTTTAAGTAGGGTTCATATATTTACGAAATATTTTCCACATTAGCTCCCCACTTTACCAACATATATTACTTTGGCACCTCGTAGTATTTCTGGTATGGTAGCCAAATACAGCATCGATTACCGTCAAGCCAACATAATTTATTTCATCTCATCAATGAAACTTGATCAAACATTAAAATTGAATACATTTCATGAATCAAACATTAAAATCGATTACAGTCACAACTTTCACAACTTTCACAATGATTCAATCATTACCCCCGAGCCCTCCGAAGTGCAAAATAAATTTTGTAAATTTTTAAATCCATCATTTCATCCACACCTTGTGTGTATCATCATGGGGCAATTATTGGAATATAACCGACATAATTACGGATTCATTGGGATTGAAATTGATTGGTGAACTGTAAGGCATCGATCTTGCCTTCCCGTATGGGTTGTGGCAAATAATATAAACCACCCACAGGTTGCAAGAAATCATCATCGAACTAAATCCGTCTATAATCGTTCCCTCATGCATTTTCAGTTATAAATCGAAGAAATTTCTACTCTTTCAGCACATCACAGCCACATACTATGCCGAAATTTTGCCCTAATTTGACAAATAATGCTTGAAATTAAGAGAGATGTTATACCTCAATGATCAGAGCTGATCGAGGAGCAAATATGAAGCTCAGAACCAAATATACCTCAGATCCAGGAGCTGCTCAAACCCGCAAACAGCCACAGCCTCGCCTTTCGTCCAAATCCATCCACCTCAACCCTAGATTCGGATTTACAGAGCCAACGAAGAAGAGATCGCAACCCTAGATTCAGATCTTGCAAGAAACCCCAAAAACCCCCATCTTTTCCCCCGTCTAGGGTTGACAAACCTCAAAAAATTCCGACCGTTGAAGGATCCGTTGGGGTAGTGGGAGATGGAGAGGCTGCTGGGTTGTGGAGAGGGGTGATCGGAAGCTCGAGGGACCCACGAGAACGAGATTCGCAGATGCAATCGTCGGAAAACCCGGAGATTTCAAAATCGTGAAAGTTGAAGCCACGGCGACGAGAGCAGCTGGGAAAGCAGCGGGAGGAGCCGAACACGTTTTGGGAAAGTGAAGCGTTAAAGTGGGGAATAGTAGGTGGAATAGTGCAAACCCACAACTTTCACAACGTTTTAACCCCAAACGAACAGGCCCTAAGTGGGGAGTAATGGAGGAAAAGTGGTGGGGAGGCCAAAGGTCTCCCTCACTCACAACACTCCAGCTTATCCATCCATTACGTTGGTCTTAGCGTAGGGTGGATACTTCTGGATCCTGAGTAATCGTGTTTGCATCGTTAAAACCTTAGCTGTGGAAAACCCAGTGGGAAAAACCAACAGCTTAAGGGAAAAGAGTGCAACACACAAGTTACTCCCCCTCATCCGTACAAGCTTCAGGCTTGTAAGTCTTTCAGCTGTCTCATACCGATTCCTTTTACAAGCTTTACAAAAATACATCTGGGCAAAGACTTCGTAAAAAGGTCAACTAAGTTGTTGCATGACCGGATCTACTGAACTTCGATCTGCTTGTCCTATTTTAGCTTGTGCATCCAGAAAAACTTAGAAGATATGTGCTTCGTCCTGTCGCCCTTGATGTAGCCCCTTTGAAGTTGAGCAATGCACGCGGCGTTGTCTTCAAAAAGGACAGTAGGCTCCAAATCACCAGTCTTCAGGCCAGTTGAGTGAAGAATGCGATGGACGATGGAGCGTAGCCAATAACACTCTCTGCTTGCTTCATGGATCGCAATGAGCACTGAATGATTGGATGACGTAGCTGTTATTGTTTGCTTTACCGATATCCAGAAGATAGCAGTACCTCCGTAGGTAAACACAAAACATGTCTGTGATTTTGCCATGTTCGGATCTGAAAGATAACTTGCATCGGCATAACCAAGTAATTGGGGGAGGCACCTCTCTGGTAGTAAAGTCCCAGATCTATTGAACCCTGAAGGTAACGCAGAAGATGCTTTACTCCGTTCCAGTGACGCTTTGTAGGCGATGCAATGTGTCTGGCTAGGAGATTAACTGCAAACGCTATATCGGGCCGCGTACAATTAGCCAGATATAGAAGTGCTCCAATGACACTTAGGTATGGTACTTCGGGACCCAATATCTCCTCCCCCTCTTCCAGTGGCCGGAAGGGGTCCTTATGTACATCTAATGATCTTACGACCATAAGAGTACTTAAAGGATGACATTTATCCATATGAAACTTGCGTAGAAATATCTTTGTATAATTTGATTGGTGTAATAGGATTCCACCTCGTAGGTGTTCAATCTGTAAGCCAAGACAATATTTTGTTTTGCCTAGGTCTTTCATTTCAAAAGTATGCTTTAGGCTTTCAGATATCTCATTGATCTCTGCAGGATATCCTATGAGATTTAAGTCCTCAACATATACTGCTATGATGACAAATCATGTTCCCGTTCTTTTGATAAAGATACACGGGCAGACTTCATTAGTTGTGAATCATTGATGTGCAAGGAAATCACTAAGTCTGTTATACCACATTTTACCCGATTGCTTTAGACCATATAATTATCTATGCAGCCTTACAGAGAATACATCCCGAGGTATCTCTTTCATCTCTGGGGGTAGTTTAAACCCATCAGGAAGTCTCATATAGATCTTTTTATCTATATCGCCATATAGATATGCAGTCACAACGTCCATGAGCTGCATTTCTAGGCTTTCCAGAGAAGTTAGGCTTATTAAAAATCGGAATGTGTTCGCATCCATGACCGGAGAATATGTATCTTCATAATCAATCCCAGGTCTTTGGGAAAAACCCTGGGCTACAAGGCGTGCCTTGTAGCGAACGATCACATTTTCTTCATTTCTTTTTCTTATGAAAACCCACTTATATCACATAGGTTTAACACCTACTTGTGTTTGGACTACTGGTCCAAAGACTTTATGTTTCAAGAGTGAGTCCAGCTCTACTCTTATTGCATCGTCCCACTTTGGCCAATCATCTTTGCATTTACATTCAGCTAGAGATCGTGCTTCGGCGTCATCGTCGTATTCAGCGACGTGAATGACAATAGCGAATGCAAAATCGTCGTCGTCGACTGTGCTATATCTGTCTAGTACCTCTTCAATACGTACAAAATTTAATGATGTTTCTCCTATTGTTTCCTCTGCAGGGAAAATAAGGAGGGGAGAAGTAGCTGGTCTGAGCTCAGCATCCTGTGGAGGGATAATCTTATTATCTCCAGGAATCTTCCTCGTTCGAGGAACTTTATCTTTTGAACCTGGTGGTCGTCCTCTTTTCAATTGAGGTACATCCAATTCTGCTGCTGGTGGATTGCATCCATCATTGGGGATGTCAATCTTAGCTGGCGTGTTAGCAGCAGAGGCGTGTGAACGGACAATCTTCTGGTTGTCCGTGAACTTATCCGGTAAAAGGTGTACCGTATTCTGAATGTGAAGGATCTTCAGGATCTCATCTTCACACAGATTAGTACGCAGATCATATAGGGACAATGACTTCTGGTCCCAAGTAATGGTCTCAGTAGCTGCAGGCTTCTTAGACTGTGTGCTTAGTTTAGGAAAAATTTTCTCATCGAATTCACAGTCAGCAAAACGTGCCTTAAATGCGTCCCCTGTGAGGGGTTCCATGTATCTGATAATAGAGGGTGAATCAAATCCAATATAGATACCTAGACGACTCTGATGACCCATTTTGGTCCTCTGAGGTGGTGTTATCGGGACATATACCACACAACCAAACACTCTCAAATGAGAGATATCCGGAGGTGCGCCATATGCAAGTTGCATCGGGGATAATGTATGACCTCCAGAGGGCCTTATCCTAATAAATGATGTGGTATGTAAAATAGCATGCCCCAAGCATCCACCGGCAACTGTGATTGCATAAGCAATGGACGTGCAATCCATTGGAATCTCTTTATAAGCGACTCTGCTAATCCGTTCTGGGTGTGAACATGTGCTACTGGATGTTCAACTTCAATACCCGTTGCACGGCAATAGTCTTCGAAGACTTGTGAAGTGAATTCGCCCGCATTATCAAAACGTAGTTTCTTGATATGGTTATCGGGGAAATGAGCCCGCAACTTTATTATTTGTGCCAATAGCTTTGGAAAAGCTAGGTTGCGGGTGGACAAGATGCACACATAAGACCATTTTATGGATGCATCAATCAGTACCATGAAGTACCGAAATAAGCCACTTGCGAGGTGAATAGGCCCGCAAATGTCACCATCAATTCTCTCAAGGAATCCAGGAGACTCTAATCCCACTTTCAGGAGGGGGGTCTCGTTATTAGTTTTCCCTTGAAATAATGGGGGTCAAGGAAACTCACCCTTATGAAGAATCTTCATGTTCTTCAAATTATGTCCACAGGATTCAGTGATGGTGCATCGCATCATAGCTGATCCAGGGTGACCAAGTCTGTTGTGTCAGAGTTGGAACTCTGGCAATGATAGGCACGTATGGTGCTCAGTCATATTGGCTTCTATTGGTTGAATGTATTATGGTAGAGACCCGACGTGAGTCCCTTGAATCGTTCGCAGATGGTCTTTTGACCATCTTTTTGACGAGTTACATACAGATATTCAACTTTATTTTCATCTCTGGTTTCTAAGTGATATCCGTTTAAACGAATGTCCTTGAAACTTACGAGATTCCTATTTGATTTAGGAGAGAATAATGCATTCGTTATTTGAAGTCTTGTGTTATTCGGGAGCAATATTATTGCTTCACCAAATCCTTCGATTATTTTGGCCAGTCCCGAAATTGTGATAACAGTACCGTCATATTTATTTATGCTATTAAAATAGTAATGTTCGCGAAGGATTTTGTGCGTCGAGGCACTGTCCACTAGGCACTCATACTTCATCTATATAAGCAAAATGAAATTTTATTTAAGTAAATGTAAAATGACATTCAAATAAAAGTTCGTACAAAAGCAAACTAAAGATGAAGCTACATGTAATTTTAAATGCATAGATATAAAGATAGTGCTCAATCGAGCAGGTCGTCATTCTCAAAGTCTTTTGCAGTGAAATTCGTTGGCGGCTAAACAGTCGCCAAGTTTGTATTAGGCAGAGACTTCTGGCTCGCCTGATATAGTTCATGTAGGTGGCGAGGAGTTCGGCAGTTTCTGGACCAATATCCAGTCATGCCATATCTATGGCATTTATCCTCCCAGTTCTTCTTAGGAATTGACACTTGATCAGGGTTCTTATGCTTCCATGTGAAGTTTCTCTTTCCTTTGTTGTTGTTATTGGTTTGGAGTGCTGCTCCTCGTGTTGGCTTCATTACAGCTTTCCCTCTGTTCTTTCTAGACTTCTTCTTATTTTTCCACTTCTGGGGAGAAACATGGTGGGCTTCAGGGATATGGCCAGTACCAGCAGGACACAAATTATGAGTGGCAAGCAGTAAATCTATATTTTGCTCTGCCCTACAGAGGCAAGAGATCAAATCATAGAACTTCGTGAAATTGCGTTCACGATACTGCTGCATGAGGATTGCATCTCTCTCGTGAAACGAGGTAAATGTCGTTTCTAACATGCGATGCTCAGTCACTTCTTCACCGCACAACTTCAGGCGTGAGGTGATATTATGAAATGCAGAGTTATACTCAGCAACAGAATTATAGTCCTGAAGTCTGAGGTTTTCCGACTAATAACTAGCACGTGGTAATATTACATCAATTTGATGTTTATACCGTGCCTCCAGCGCTGTCCACAACTCAATTGGGTCCTCTACCGATAGGTATTCGGTCTTTAAGGTCTGATCTATATGTCTTCTGATATAGATAAAGGCTTTCCCCTTATCCACATCAGAGACAGTGGTAGGAGTGCTGCAAGATGATTGGCCCGCTTCTGGGGCCGTACTAGCAGAAGCATCGGCCGCTGCTGGGCCGTACTAGCAAAAGCATCGGTCGCTGCTGGGGCCGTACTAGCAGAAGCATCGGCCACTACTGGGGCCAATGAAGAAGCCAAAATTGAGCCAAGGAGGGCCATCGCACGCAAGTGGAACTTCAGGTCCACTCGCCAACTCAGATAATTCTTTCCTGCAACATCAAGAACCTCGAAATCGACGCATGCCAATTTTGCCATTTATCTATGCAATTTAAAATAAGCCTGAATTAATTAAAATGTAAATTCATGCATAAAGAATAAAATAGGTAAAATGTGGGGATCTGTCAGATACCTAAAAACATACAAAGTCCAAAGTCCGATTTACAGTTCATAACGAAAAGAAAAATACAAGTTGGAAACCCAGAAGGGGTCCCTATCTTTTGCAAATTTCAGCTCCGTCTTCATATGTTGGTACACCGGTCTTTGGCATTTATACATAAAATCCTCACTTACAAATTCTCTGAAAAGAAAATAAAGTGCAAGGAAATTAAAGGTATCAAACTGGCTGATCCCAAAAACACATTTTAACTTATATAAACATCCACGCAGTTTTAAATATGCTACAGGCACAGAGAAACAACCACGAATATAACTCAGGCATATATAATATGGAAAAAGAAATTATAAAATATAATAATCTCTCGGACCATGGGCAGACGTCATACACCGTTAGGTTAGAAGACAAACGGCAGAGCGGTTGCTGGATCCTTAAGAAATTATATTTTGAAAAAGCATAATAATCCATAAATAATTAACAAGAGAGATGTTTTACATAATATTAGCAATTTTAACATGGATCGGGCTTCTGGCCCAAATAAAACAGACGAAATTAATATTTACTCTGATTTGGGTTGTAGGCCCATAAGCGAAATAATCATTTTAATAGTCAATGTTATTAACTGGGCTTCTGGCCCAAAAAATAGCCAAACTAATTTATTAATAAGATTTGGGCTGCATGCCCATGGGCTGCATTTTTAAGAGTAAATTCACAATCCTTAAAACAATATTTTAGGATATTAGCAAGGGAATTTGAAAAGCCCCAAACCCCTCATTTTACAGATCTTGGTCCCCCTTCACTTGTCTATGAAAAACAGCCAGAGCAGGCGGCTCAAATCTAGGCACATCAAGCCCGTTAAGGCCTAATACTCTATGCATCCCAAGTGTGAACGGTTGGATATATGTGGAGGAGGTTCCTATAATGAGGATGTCGTCGACGTTGAGCAGAATCACTGTAGTCTGACCGCCGGAGTGTCGGTTGAAGAGTGATGAGTGGGCAATGCTGGGATGGAAGTCATGTTAAGGAATGAAGGTAGAAAAACGGGCGTGCCACTGTCTCGGTGCTTGTTTGAGACCATACAGTGCCTTACGGAACTTGCAGACATGGTGGGGTAAATTCGGATCAATAAAACCGACCGGCTACTCCATATAGAGATCCTCCGCAATATTGCCATGGAGAAAGGCATTGGAAACATCAAGCTGCTTGATTGGCCAGTCGAAGTGAAGAGCGAGAGTAATCGGAAGGCGGATGGAGCCATGTTTGGCCACCGGACTGAAGGTTTCAGCTAGCCGAGACCCTCCTTTTGGTGAAAGCACTTTGCAAGTAACCGGGCTTATATCGAGCAATAGCACCAGTTGCATCTCGTTTGATCTTGTATACCCACTTGCAGCCTGTGATATTGGATTTAGGAGGGGGCACAACAAGCTCTCATCAGCTGACCAACCCCCTCCTTGGTGGCTGGGGGTATTTATATGGTTGAGAGGTGGTTGCCCGCCGTCCAATCAGCTGTCGAGTCAGCTTAGCTGGAGGAGAAACGTGTTGAGTATTGGACTTATCCCTACTTGGTGTTAATGATGAGCAAACATAAATACTTGTGACTAATCCCCCTATTTTGCAGTTAATCCATTGCCTAAGCTTATTATGTAGATCAACTAGCAATGTATGACTCACAAACGTGATTGAAGGCAAATGATATGAATTGGATGATCGTATATTGATGATTAAAGCTCCGTAAAGGCTTCAGGCTCATACGATGGAAAGAAGAGATTATTCATCAATGTAATTTTTCTTTTATCTCTTCTAGTATGTAGCTTAGAAGTAGAACTTTGATGGAGCACTCACACACATCTACTTTCTGTCATAGTACATCTCTAGACATTTGCCCTTTGATCCCAATTCAATTCTCTTTTGTTTGTACTAGGATTTTTCATAATAGCCGAATGCTTACCAGTTTACAGTCACCTGTCTCAAAAATAGTCGACTGTGTTTTGTTCTTCAGTCGCCCGTTATGCACAGACTTTTACAATGTAGTTTTGGGCCTTAATCTGATTATTTCGCACAGGCTACTGTTGAACGATTCACATGCGCATGTCCTAGTGACAGTCCACTGTGTATTGTAAATCAGTCGCCTGTCTCTCCTTGCCCAAACTCTGTGTGATCTGATTTCTACGGCCAGTCGACTTATGCTGTATATACAGTTGACTGTCTATTAGATCAGTCGACTGTCTATGCTGCAACAGTCGCCTGTCTGTAAATCATTTCTTTGACTCAGCTCTCTGGAAATTTCTCTTGATTATGACAGTCATTTGTTTAAGGTTGTATAGTCGCCTGTTCTGATTAACAGTCGTCTGTCCTGTATCTTGTGTGATTTCCAGTATTTGTCTAACTTACTCCTCTCTCGGCCAGTCGCCTGTCGAAGACAGTACAGTCGCCTGTTGGTTTAACAGATGACTGTCTTTGCTTCATCAGTCGACTGTCCACGTGGTAAGTTACCGTTATGAATTCTCACCTACCCTTGCTGACTGTGCAACAGTCGACTGTGGATTGTTCAACAATCGACTGTCGCGAGTTCAGATTATATCCGTTGAGATTTTTCTCACGGATTTCGATTGGGTTTTTGCCTAAACTATTTTGTGGATTTGAGAAAGCTATAAATAGAGCTTCTACTGTTTCATTGGAAGGTGATCACTCCTTATTTTACACCTTTTTCCCGCATGTTTGCATGCCATTTAGATCGCCCAAATCATGTTTTTCACGATATATCGACGATATTGCGATGCTTTTCACGATTTGTTGTTTTTGTCGCATTTCAGGTGATTTGGCGTGATTTGGAGTGATCTCGAGATGCGCTTACTCCAGAGGGTCACCGACGACCTCCCCGAGGGGTATTTTGCTGTTGGAGAGGAGCGGAAGAAGAACAGACGTCGCAGGAGCGACGAGGAGGCCAAAATAAGCAGATTGGGCATGTTTAGTGTCCCACTCGGCCGAGTGGAGGAGCCACTCGGCCGACCAGCGAGACACCACTCGGCCGACCAGATCAGACACGATTTACATGTGCACTCGGCCGAGCGACGGAGACCACATCGGCCGAGTGAAGACATCACGTCCGCCCGAGTGGCGCCCAGACGAAGCCCTTCAAAAATCTCCAAGTTTCTGTTTTTCGGCTGCCTGAGCTTCAGAAGACCCACTCGGCCGAGTGGAGAATCATGTCCGCCCGAGTACAATGAAGCCATCGGCCGAGTGACGACAACCCACTCGGCCGAGCCGCCCCCGAAGTAGAGACCCCTGAAGGCCCCGACTTACTGGAAAATTACAGGGTTTCTCACTCGGCCGAGCGACCTTTGTCACTCGGCCGAGTGCGACGCGCTGCCTGTAGCGAAAATTGCGGAAAACAGGCTGCGCAGGGGTATTTTGGTCACAGTTTTTGGACGATTTTGGGGGCTATTTAACCCATGTTTTTACCCTAGTTTTAGAGAGCTTCTCCTTAGATTTTTTGCAGCTTTTTAGATTAGTTTTTTAGTTTTATTCTTGAGATTGGAGAGGAGAAAAAGTTTGATTTTTGTTGGATTAATTGAAGAACTCCATTGGTTTGTCTTTCTCTTCTCTAAAAATTCTATTTTTATTGCATATCTCAATATTGTGATGAATTCTATTGCTTATTTCATTAATTATTTTTGTGATCTTGCTATGAATTGTGAGTAGTCGTCACGTCTTGGGGCGTGGGGATGAACCCTACAAGCCCAACTTCATATTTGTGATGAATTAGTAGAAATCTTGCTAGAATTGATATCTAGGGATTAGGTTGGGATCAATTTACTACGGTTAGCTAGGAGTTCATACCGATCGGGATTTGCAAGAGATTGGATCCCGATTCGATAGGAAACCCTAGAAATCCGAATTGGGTTGGAATCGAATTTCCGTAGTATCGGTTTGCAATAGATTGGACCGATACTAGGGTTTCCGGTTGCAATTCCGTGCCAATACCCGTTTGCAAGAGATTGGACGGGTAGGAACTATCCCAATCTAGATCGCGAGCCGAGTTTGCAAGAGATTGGGCTCGGTGCGCGATTGGACGATGATGTTGATCCTAATGCTAGCTTTCCTAGGCTAGGGTTTGCAAGAGATTGGACCCAAACCTAGGATAGCTATAGACCGGCAACAGCGCGAGAGCGTGAGCTTGGTTCTACATTCAGTTGCAACTAGTCCATCCAAAATCTTATTCTAGCAATTTTAATACCCATGAACCACATTTATGAGATACGGTGAGTAGCGGGGATTCCCCATTCCCTAGGCGTTCTTTATTTGATTTGATATTTCCGCACTTTGTCTGACGATTGTGACAGGATCGCCAAAGGCAAATCTTTCTTCTTGAATAGCCAGGGTGATTGGAACAAGCATGGTCATTCGTCCTCCCTGTGTTCGATATCCCGCTCGCTGCTACACCGTGCACTTGCGGTAAAACTACAACCGTTCTTTAGGGTTACGTCCCGAAGCGATCAAGTTTTTGGCACCGTTGCCGGGGAGGCGATTGCGTTTGATCTTACCACCCCTAGCTACTTATTTTCTTTTTTTTATTTTTCACTATTATCACTATTATTTCCATTTTTTTTTATTTTTACCTAACCCTTCCACGGTACTAATCATCTCTTTGAAACTCTGTTTTCCCTGTGCATGTACACGAGATCTACGGCGGACCCTGAAGCTATATTGTTTGATCCAGAGATCGAACGTACCGCGCGAAGACTTAGAGCGGAAAGGAGACAAAATCCGGAAGGGCGGTTTATGACCAACCCGGAAACTCCTGAACAATTGGCGGCAAGGATGGCGAGGCTAATTTCTATTCGAGATAGGCTTCGGCCTAAGACCTCTTCTACTACCTCATCCATTGCCATGCCGGGGTTGGCGGCTGACAAGAGCTTCGAGCTAAAGACTGGACTAGTGGTTCTGATGCAGCAGGATCCATTTCATGGGAATGCCCATGAAAATCCCCACTACCACATCTAATCGTTCTTGTCGAAGTGCGCCACATTCCAGATGCCGGGGGTCTCCATCGATGCCATCAGACTGCGTCTCTTCCCTTTCACGCTAAAGGACAAGGCACTATACTGGTTGAGGACGCAAGCTGAGGGTGTCTTCACCACTTGGGACGAGTTGGCGAGTGCATTTATTGACAAGTTCTATCCGCCATCCAAGACGGTGAAGATCCGGAGCGCTCTCATGTCCTTCAAGCAAGGACCACAGGAGACGCTCTATGAAGCTTGGGAGTGTTTTAAGGATTTACAGCATCAATGCCCGCATCATAGCATTGAAGACTGGGAGTTAGTTCATAGCTTCTACAACGGTCTCCAACCGGGGACCAAACAAATTATTGATGCCGCGGTGAATGGTGCTATCTTGTCAAAGACTCCCGAGGAAGCTACGGCCCTAATTAAGGAGATGGCCTCAAATAATCAACAATGGGGCGATGAGCGAGGACACTCTACGTCCTCCTTAAAGCCAACTAGCATCTACGAGGCGAAGGCCGTAGCGGAGCTTACGAGCAAGTTTGATTCTCTCCACAAGGTAGTGGAGAGATTGTAGAAGTTTATCACGGAGCCCCAAGGAGCCCCTTCTACCTCCGCTCCAACGAACCAACTGTGTGATTGTCAAGACCAATCTCAAGCCATGTACTCGGGAGGAGAGCAAGGAGAATGATCCTTGGAGCAAGTACAATATGTTGCGGGGAACCAAGGATATTGGGCCAATCCTGGCCGCAAGAAATCATCCCGGATTCTCTTACGCCAACAATGAAGGAGCTTTGAACCCGCCACAACCGCCACATCAACAAGCCTGACCACCACTACCACCCCAACAACAAAACTATCCACCGAGGGGGCCTACTCAACAAAATTTTCAACCAAAGCAACAAGTTCCACCATATAGGCCGCCCGGATACAATCAAGGGTGGAGGAATCAAAATCAAAACCCTCCACAAGCTCAACAACGATCCGACTTCGAAGCTAGAGTGGAGGCGTTTATGGTCGAGCAAAATAAGGTCAATGCTAGCTTGAAGGCGGGGCAAGACTCTCTTAATACCGTTGTGGCTCAAATATCGGAGCAATTAGCGTTGCTAAATCGGAACACTCAACGATTGCCGGCGCAACCCGAGCAAAACCCACGGAGCAACACCGGCCACATCAATGCCGTAGTTACCGTTACCACTAGAGGCGGAAAGGATACCACCCCCGCCATGATTCCTACCGAGGAGCCCGTGGAGGAAAGCTTGGATCCAATTGAGCCGGTAGTTGAAGATGATAAGGAGAAAGAGCCACAAGAAAAGGAGAAATCTAGAGCGGAACAATTGATCGAGGAGAGGCGCTTCATGCCACCGGTCCCATTCCCCCAAAGGCTCGCTAGAGCGAAAATGGAGAAAAGGCTAGCGAAGTTTCTCGAGTATCTAAGAGGAGTTAGCCTCAATATTCCCTTCCTCGACGCCATCGTGGAGATCCCCACATATGATAAATTCTTAAAGGACTTGATCTCGGGGAGAAAGAGGAAGGAGAAGATCATGCTAGCCGAGGAGGGCTCTTGGTTCACCAAGAGAGAGAAGGAGCCGGTAAAATTTAAAGATCC
This sequence comes from Scilla litardierei, assembly GCA_030789695.1. Taxonomy (NCBI): domain Eukaryota; kingdom Viridiplantae; phylum Streptophyta; class Magnoliopsida; order Asparagales; family Asparagaceae; genus Scilla; species Scilla litardierei. The sequence continues at coordinate 819,631,487 of CM061142.1, forward strand.
GGGGAGTTTTCGGATTCCTTGCACCTTGGACGGCGTTCCTCTTCAAAAGGCGTTGGTTGATCTAGGGGCTAGTGTGAGCCTCATGCCTCTCTCCATGTTCTTAAGGCTAAACACCGGGACAAAGTTGAAACCCACCGACATGCGCATTCAATTAGCCGATGGACGGATAACAAGGCCGGTGGGGATCACCGAAGACATCCCGCTACAAGTCCCGGGGGGAATATGCTTGCCATGTGACTTCGTGATCATGGACGTTAAGGAGGAGGGAGATACTTCATTGATACTTGGACGCCCGTTCCTCGCCACCGCCGGAGTGATTGTCGACGTGCGCGAAGGTACCCTAACTTTAAATGTCGGCAACATCGAGGTGGAGCTTCACATTCCTAAGGCTATGAAGCACATGCCTTACCACGAGGAGCTTGATTACATGGACCTCCTTGATGAGGTAATTGAGGAGGCGATCCCCCACTCTATTGGCGCTCTATTCGACGAAGATTTCGAGGAAGGCCCGGATTTAGGCCAAAATGAGAAGAAAGATGATTCCCCCGACCTCTCCGCTGAAGATGATGAAGGCGACGCTGATGTCGCAAGGATTCGAGAGCTCTGTAAGCTCTCGAAATTAAAGTCTCCAAAGAAAGCTCCTCCGGTACGGAAATCGGCATCACAGGTGAAGCCGTTGACCGGAGCAAATGCTAGCTTGGGGGAGCCTCCCCCCAACACTATTCGAGATGGGAGACCACCGAGGGAGAACACGCCGCCACGTCCAAATCCAAGCGCGCTCCCCGGAAAGTTTGATGGGTGCATCTCATATGCACCAAACATCCCGCATTGATTGAAAATTATAGGGGGTCGAGCTCACGACCTTAAACGAGCGCTTGTCGGGAGGCAACCCGACGGTTTTCGCTTTATTTTCACTTTTTCTTTATTTTCGTTTTAGAAATTTTTAGTGTTGTGAGTCGTTCGCCCAAAAATTTTGTGATAACGGGTCCTATTTTTCTTGACAGGAGAGGAGATAGGTAGATCCATCATGAGGAGGATGAACGCGACAATGAGGAGCGCCCCAAGAAGGCGCTCGACGCTTAGGAGGAAGATGGAATCGACTGGAGGAAGAAAGACGGAGTTTAGAGCCCAAACGAAGACAAACAGCAGAACACAAGGCTCACTCGGCCGAGTATACCAGTCACTCGGCCGAGTACATAAGTTCATCCGACCGAGCCGCTCACGAACGAGGGAAGTCTGCTGTACCCAACTCTCTGTTTATTTTCATGATTTCAATATAACTGCTACTCGGCCGAGTATATATTCCCACTCGACCGAGTAAAACGGATACACTCCTAGGGCGAGTCATGCCGAGTAGCTTGAGCCACTCGGCCGAATGGACTTACTCCACTCGGCCGAGGCTGGTAAGGCCACTCGGCCGAAGCGTAAGCGAGGAGAAATTTTCATTGATCTCGCTCGGCCGAGTGGACTAGTCACTCGGCCGAGTCGTAACTTTTATTACATAAGGGGCGAGGGGGGGGCACATTTTTCGAAACGCAAAAAACCCCCAAACAGCCCGACCCTTCAGCTCCCCTCGCCCGATACCCCTCGCTCACACCCTCACTCGCCCGACCAGCCCGCTCGCGCCGTCGCTCGGCCCGCCACCGCCGGCCGAGCACCCGCCGACGCCTCGCCCGAGTCGCCACCGGCGGCCGCCGCTCCGATCGCCTCAGGTACCCCCTATTTCGCCTTTTTCGCCTCTTTTTGAGTATTTTTTGAGGATCCATGTGTTAAACGACCCCCAAACCCAAATCAATTCCTATATCTATCTATGATACCCCTAATGCTCCATACGTTTTGATTATTACCCGCTGATATCTCCATTTCACGCGCAGGTTGTTTTTGGGAGCTTAGGGGAGCCCAGGGGAGCTTCTCGGGACTGATTTGAGCTTCGTGGAGGCGCTGACTTCGCACACTTCCATTGCTGAGCACTCGCGGCGTGTCTGGGTATACTCCTTCTACTCTTTTACACACACCGCACTTTTTACACTTTTCGGCGCGCTCGGGGCCGATATGCCGCCCCGGACACGGCCGCGGTCGAAGAGAGCTTCCGCCAAGTGGAAGCGGTCGGATGATGCCGGCCCCTCCCATGAGTTGGAGGACTCTCCTCCACCGTCTCCCACACACGCCGTCCACCCAGCACAGCCTGCAGGCCCCGCACACCCCGCACAGCCCGCAGTGCACCCACAGCCCGCACAGCCTCTCCCTGCCGCTGCACAGCCACCACCTCCTGCTCCACTGGTCGGGCCGCTCGGGATTACATTCCGAGACGACGCACACCGCGCCGTCTTCGACCGTATCTCCCAGCGCTCGATCGTACCCTCCAGGTTTGCACACCTCGCTGACCTAGGACGCCTGGGGGTACTAGAGGGGATGCTCACGTTGTACGACAACGTGGGCTGGCGAGATTTCTTCCAGGTGTCGGCGGACACGTTCACCCGCCCGACACTTGAGGTTCTGAGTTCGATCGCCCGGACCGACGAGGGATGCTCGTTTCGGTTCATGGATCGAGAGTGCCAGGTCACTCTCGATATGATGAGAGCGTTTTTCTCGTGGCCCGCTGTCCCCGGTGCCGATCGCGGTTACGGCCCCACCCATATCCCCCCACCTTCCTTCGACGCCGGTGCCTTCTGGGCCCGGATTACGGGTCTTCACGCTGCCTTTGACCCTAGTAGGGCCAAGGCCTCGGCCATTGTCCATCCTTGCCTCCGCATTGCTCAGCGCCTTATGGCGACGACCTTTTTGGCCAGATATGAGCCGGGCACGATGTCTACGCCAGAGCTCTACATGCTCTACGCGATGACACGTCCCAGAGCTCTATCTAGGGATGGCGATGAGCTTGTCCCCGCCGTCGTGATCGATATCACGGCTTGGTTTTTGGACCGCATCATCGTATCGGTGGGCGCTCGCTCACCGATATGCTGCGGCGGCCTGATCACCTTGCTTGCTCTTATGACCGGCGAGGACTTCCCTGACGACTTGCGACGCGTCCCGGGCCCCACTTCTCTGTCGATAGATGTTATGGCCCGGATGAAGATGCTTCGTCCGCACGGTGAGCGTCACTGGGTCTGGTTGCACGGCCCTTACGGGGCCGATTACATGATTCTCCCGAGCCCTGCTCAGACTCAGATTGCACCAGCCCACGTTGACTGGCTCCCTGCGATGGATGTTCTCATCCCCGCTGCTTACGTGCTCAAGGCCGAGGAGGCCAAGCAGACCCACGCTGCCCCTGTAGACCCTGTTGCACACCCTGCCGAGCCTGCTGCCCCTGTTGACCCTGTGGCCCCTCAGCCCATACCTGACGTTTCCGCTGCTCCTGACACCTCTGTCGGTGTCGAGAGCACCTCAGCTGAGCCCACTTCCACCACCTCCACCACTTCCGAGGCTGTCACCACCACTCCCACCACCACCACTGGCCCTCTGTCCGTCGAGCCTCTTTGCTCCGCACTCCCCGAGCGCCCATCGACCTTTGTTGAGAGTGGAGAGCCCTCGTTTGCCGCGGTCGTGGAGACCATGGCTAGCATGATCTCCGCTGGGGTTGCGCCTTTTGGTCCACACACTTCCACCCCAGCGGTAGTCACCTCTGTCTCCACCCCTGCTGTATTTTCCGAGAGCGTCGTGGCGTCTGTCCACACTTCTGTGCCACCGACCTCTCTGGCCGCCTCGCTGCCATTTTTGCACTCTTCTTTCGCTGTTGCTTCCTCCACTTCTCACCAGTCTGTGCCCCGGCCTCACACTGAGGCCAGGCCCACATTTGCGAGTGCAGCACCTTTCGTACCCTTCCCCGCTGAGCCCGTCACATACGCGACCCGAGTACGCCAGCCCCGCCCTGCACAGCCCCGCCCGGTGCGTCCTCTGCACCACCTCCCCCTGACACTGTACTTCAGAGCATTCGTGCTCTAGAGGGGGCGGTGAGTGGCCTCAGAGGCGACCTTAGGACCCTGTCCTCCACCGTCTCTGCGATGGCTGGCCGCTTCGAGCTGCTACCGCAGATTCATTACTGTCTCACCCAGGTTCTGGAGCGTCTCCCGCGCGTACCCCCACCCACCCAGCAGGTTCCCGCCCACACTTCCACACACACCCGACCTGCTACCACTTCCACACCCACACCCGCTCAGCGGCCTGTCCAGCCACCACCACCACCTCCGCCTCAGGACGGAGACGGTGCAGCACCACCTTCCTAGGCACCCTTGATGCCATCGATTCCTTTTGCCTTTGTGCTGCCCGTTTCTGCTGGGTCCTGATGCCTTTTTGTCCACCCCCCCTCCCCTCACTTATTTTGGGATTCTCTTTTTGATCATATCTTTATATATCTTTTTTGGGAGAGAGGGAGAGTTTTTGGTGCCACTTATATATCTGTATCACTCCTATATGCGCATGCATCATGTCCGCATCTTATTTTCATTTCTTTATTTTTCTTTTTATTTTCATTTTTCATGCATGCATCCTCACACTCCCCTCGCACTTCTTGTCTCTCGGTGTGCCACGCTTTGCACATTGAGGACACTGTGCCATTTAGCTTGGGGGAGTGAGTTCTCACGTTCTTTTTCGATTTGCCACCTTTATTTTTAGTTTTTCACACCATTCTTCGCTTTTGCACTTATCTTTTATCATTTTTCTTTTGTTTTGCCATGCATCACGTTTTTCTTATTTTTTCTGTGTGCTGCATTATAAATAGTTCTTTTTTTTCTCCCTTTATCTTTATTTCTTTTTCATCTCATGCTAGAGATGACTTTTCTGTGATGATGATGACGTTGGATTTAGCTTACTCTATATGCATGCTATATTTGTCATGTCTTAGACTTTATTTCTGATATCATATGCTATGACTTGCCTTGCATCTAGAGATAGTAACCCACACTTTTGCCACATGAAAATGGATGAAGTTCTATTATTAGTTGAGTCTGAATATTCATATGTATGCTATCACAGAAAACACACCAAGATTCACGCATTGAATGCTTATATCTGGAGTACTGATTTCTTTTTCCTATATCACTTCTATATGCATGAATTGTACACTTCACTTCAGGATGATTGAATGATGTTAGCTATGATAAATCTGGATTAGTTAGCTTTTTTGTGATCGAAACTGAGTAGATTAGATTACCCTGCTGAAGTTGTCGTGCATATCTTATAGAGTGAACCGAGAGTTATATCTATTTCTTTCTCCACAAATCTTGAACATCATTTCTCTACTTTTATAATCATTGGTGAATCTCCCCTTAGCGATTCTATTTTATGGCATTTCCACCGCTACTAATTCCCAGCTCCAAATCCCTTATTCTCTAAAAATAATAATAATAATAATAATAATAAAAGAGAGAAGAATATTCTTGTATATCATTATCTCTCTTTGAGTTGGGATCGTTGTGTATATATGCTGTATTGATGAAAAAAAAAGAGAAAAGAGGAAAAATCCTCAATAAAAGATCCCATCTCACTTTCTTCCTTTCTTCTTTCTTCTTATTACATTTGGAGCTATATAAAAATGGGGATGTGAATATTTTTTATGCCACCACGCTTATAGATAAGCTTGGGGGAGGGGATCCATTGATGTGTGAGAGAGTGACTACTTGACGTTGCACGACAACCTAGGCTAAGTAATATTCTATACTCGGTGAGATTATTTCTAGCTTTACGAAATCCAGAAATCTAAGCCTAGCGTTCATTTCATGAAATCCATACTTTTCTATTCTCTCTATTCTATTGTGTGATACTCTTATACTCCTGATAGAAAGCATTCAATTGAAAAGTGTGTGATCTGTGATTTGTATACCGCTTTAAATGATTCAGACGATGTTAATTTTAGAAGTATTCTGTTTTTCATGATTATATCGTTGTTCGTGGGTTTTCCGTTTCTATTTGCACTATTATACTATGATATCAGAATAAAATCTTTTGACATGAGTTTTTCATTCGGTGCATGCTATATGAGTAAGTGAAACCCCCGTCCTGAGAAAATGATCTAGTAGCCTACCTCTTCGCTTCTCTCTCTCTTCTTTATTTTCATTTCGTTTTCCATTCTTCTACGTTTTTCATTTTTCATTTTTTCGCCGTTTTCGTTTTCCAAATTCCACCGGGTTCGCTATTTACTTATCTTCCTCGAGGACGAGTAAGAGGCAAGCTTGGGGGATTTTGATCACTCCTTATTTTACACCTTTTTCCCGCATGTTTGCATGCCATTTAGATCGCCCAAATCATGTTTTTCACGATATATCGACGATATTGCGATGCTTTTCACGATTTGTTGTTTTTGTCGCATTTCAGGTGATTTGGCGCGATTTGGAGTGATCTCGAGATGCGCTTACTCCAGAGGGTCACCGACGACCTCCCCGAGGGGTATTTTACTGTTGGAGAGGAGCGGAAGAAGAACGGACGTCGCAGGAGCGACGAGGAGGCCAAAATAAGCAGATTGGGCATGTTTAGTGTCCCACTCGGCCGAGTGGAGGAGCCACTCGGCCGACCAGCGAGACACCGCTCGGCCGACCAGATCAGACACGATTTACATGTGCACTCGGCCGAGCGACGGAGACCACATCGGCCGAGTGAAGACATCACGTCCGCCCGAGTGACGCCCAGACGAAGCCCTTCAAAAATCTCCAAGTTTCTGTTTTTCGGCTGCCTGAGCTTCAGAAGACCCACTCGGCCGAGTGGAGAATCCTGTCCGCCCGAGTACAATGAAGCCATCGGCCGAGTGACGACAACTCACTCGGCCGAGCCGCCCCCGAAGTAGAGACCCCTGAAGGCCCCGACTTACTGGAAAATTACAGGGTTTCTCACTCGGCCGAGCGACCTTTGTCACTCGGCCGAGTGCGACGCGCTGCCTGTAGCGAAAATTGCGGAAAACAGGCTGCGCAGGGGTATTTTGGTCACAGTTTTTGGACGATTTTGGGGGCTATTTAACCCCTGTTTTTACCCTAGTTTTAGAGAGCTTCTCCTTAGATTTTTTGCAGCTTTTTAGATTAGTTTTTTAGTTTTATTCTTGAGATTGGAGAGGAGAAAAAGTTTGTTTTTTGTTGGATTAATTGAAGAACTCCATTGGGTTGTCTTTCTCTTCTCTAAAAATTCTATTTTTATTGCATATCTCAATATTTTGATGAATTCTATTGCTTATTTCATTGATTATTTTTGTGATCTTGCTATGAATTGTGAGTAGTCGCCACGTCTTGGGGCGTGGGGATGAACCCTACAAGCCCAACTTCATATTTGTGATGAATTAGTAGAAATCTTGCTAGAATTGATATCTAGGGATTAGGTTGGGATCAATTTACTACGGTTAGCTAGGAGTTCATACCGATCGGGATTTGCAAGAGATTGGATCCTGATTCGATAGGAAACCCTAGAAATCCGAATTGGGTTGGAATCGAATTTCCGTAGTATCGGTTTGCAAGAGGTTGGACCGATACTAGGGTTTCCGGTTGCAATTCCGTGCTAATACCCGTTTGCAAGAGATTGGACGGGTAGGAACTATCCCAATCTAGATCGCGAGCCGAGTTTGCAAGAGATTGGGCTCGGTGCGTGATTGGACGATGATGTTGATCCTAATGCTAGCTTTCCTAGGCTAGGGTTTGCAAGAGATTGGACCCAAACCTAGGATAGCTATAGACCGGCAACAGCGCGAGAGCGTGAGCTTGGTTCTACATTCAGTTGCAACTAGTCCATCCAAAATCTTATTCTAGCAATTTTAATACCCATGAACCACATTTATGAGATACGGTGAGTAGCGGGGATTCCCCATTCCCTAGGCGTTCTTTATTTGATTTGATATTTCCGCACTTTGTCTGACGATTGTGACAGGATCGCCAAAGGCAAATCTTTCTTCTTGAATAGCCAGGGTGATTGGAACAAGCACGGTCATTCTTCCTCCATGTGTTCGATATCCCGCTCGCTGCTACACCGTGCACTTGCGGTAAAACTACAACCGTTCTTTAGGGTTACGTCCCGGAGCGATCAGAAGGTTACTCATTCATTGCAAAATCCTTCAAACTTTCATTTCCAAAGATCAAAGCTTTCAAATCCAAAGCCCTAAGTATTTCCAAATCTTGTTCTCTTACTCCCCAACCTAGAACCAAAGATTCATCTTCTAGGCAATTGGTGCAGTCAAGAGAAAGGGCTTTTTTTCTCCTCTCTTCCAAGAGAGTTCTTCAACACACATCACACTTCTCCTTCAAGTTCTACTTCAAGGCATAGATGATTGTAAGTGTTGCTTTCAGATTTCATAACTTCTTTATTTGATTTGTGCTCTCGGTTGTGAGAGTGGTTTTTGCTTGCTCCCTGGTTGTGGGAGTCAAGGACATCGATTGTATTCGATTGCACTTGTAGGGTTGCTATAAGTGTGCATTAAGGAAACCTCAAGTTAGGGTTCTAACTTGAGTATCCGGTGGTATCCGGGTGGTAGGGACGTATGATTACCGGGAACAAGTCGGGAGTTGACTTGGGTAATCCGAACCCTTGAAACATATCTGCGTTTGCGTGTGTTTCTCTTTGGGTTGTTTTTCTATTCCGCACTATTTGTTGGAATGCATTTTATTTGGCGTAAATTCCTTTTAAATTTGCATAAACACTATTCTACCCCCCTTCTAGTGTTTTCCCCATAGACAGGGTCCTTACAATTGGTATCAGAGCGCAAGGTTTCATCTATGGCATCCAACAAGAACAGCGTTCCTCCGCCGGCTTTGTACAACAATCACGACCGTGATGGAGCGTCCACACTTTTCGAAGGTCAATCTACGGTACGTCCTACACGTTTCAATGGTACTAACTTTGGTTATTGGAAGTGTAGGATAGAGACATTCCTTAGTAGTGCTTCTCTTTGGATAACTCTCCACAAGGAGTACGTCGAGCCCGCCGAAGAGGATTTCGAGAAATGGACGACTTCCGAGAAGTCCACCGAAGTCAACAACGCTAAAGCAATGAACGCTCTTCATTGTGCGTTGGACCCTAAAGAGTTTAACAAGATATGCACATGTAAGAGTGCATATCAAATTTGGAACCATCTCATCGTTACCCACGAGGGAACGAATAAGGTAAAGCTTTCAAAGTTATCTGTTGCCGTGCAAAACTTCGACTTGTTTCACATGCAGGAAAATGAGAGCATTGCGTCGAAGTACAAGTACGGACGCTTTACCGACATCACAAATGAATTGGAAGCCCTTGGCCAAATCTACACCGAACCTGAAAAGGTAAGGAAGATCATCATAGGGATGACCTCCAAATGGGAAAGACGAGCAATCGCCATTGAGGAGGTCAATGACTTGAAGAACTACACCGTGGTGAATCTCATCGGGACTCTTATGTCTTACGAAGTAAGACGGGATAACCGATTGAAGATTCGAGCCATGATGAATCCCTCGGAGGCCAAGAAGAAAGCTTGGGCGTTCAACGCCAATTCTTCATCTTCCGAAAGTGATGAATCCAAGAACGAGATGGATTTGGGTGAAATGGCCCAAATGGCGAAGAAGTTCCAACGCTTCTTCCGCAAAGGTAAATTTCCCTCCAACAAACGTTTTGAGTCTACTAATGTTACTTCATCTATTTGTTATAAGTGTAATAAGCCAGGACACATCAAGAGGGATTGCCCAATGCTAAACAATAAAGAAAAGTGGAAGGCACCAAAGTACCACAAGTCCGATAAGAACAAGAAAGACAAGAAGAAAGGACTTGTCGATACCTTTGATGACTCAAGTGATGACTCATCAAGCGATTCCGATGATAAGAAGGGTGAGAGCGCCCACATGTGCTTCATGGCACTTGAAGACCCACTCTCGGATGAGAGTGATTCCGAGACGGATAACACCGAGGTAACAATGGATGAACTTCGTATAGCTAATGAAGAACAATTTGCTAAATACCAATCTTTAATGCTTAGATACTCTAGCTTAAAGAAATCAAAAGTTAGCAAGTCATCCATCCCATGCATTATCAACAATGACACCATTGTTGATACTTTAACCCTTGAGAAAGCAAACTTAGCTTCTCAAAATGTCACATTGAGAGATGAGGTGAATTCCCTCAAATCTCAACTAGATCAAACACATCCCATGGATAATAGTGATCTAGTTACACGTCACACACAATTGGGATTAGAGAATGATTCTCTTAAAACCCAAGTGCACGAGCTCAAAGCACGGGTGTCCACCTTGGATACCAACATTTCTTCTTTAAAGGAGAAATATGAGCTCATGTCCTCCCGTATAGTGAGATTCAATAAGGGACAAGGACAATTGGATGATTTGCTTGCAAACCAATTTCCGGCCACACATCATGTTGGCCTTGGATTTTTAAAAGCAAATGCATCTAATGCTCACACCTCCTATAGTGGTGTCACTATAGATTTTGTGAGGCCTTCCTCTGGTGCATCCACAAGTGGTGTCAAAGACACTATAGGTAGTAATCCTACCAAGAATGTAACCACAGCACCTTCTCTTCCTTTTGGCAAGAAACCCACTAAGGGTGAAAACCAAAAGCAAGGTTCTTCTTATATGTACACTGTAACGACCACTTTTCGTTGTACGTTGTTCGTGCACGTGCTTTTGACCGTGCACGTGTTTATTTTAGACTTTGTTTGTTTGTGAACACTTTAGTGTGATATGCCGTTGTGAACGTCTCTGAGAGTAGTAAATTGTGGCACTAATTTGGAACGACATTTCTCCGGTCGTTCTCCCACGATTTGATCTTATTCGAAGAGACGTTGTGATTTTTACTTTTGATGGGAGACGTTTCTATTTTTAGTTTCGTCACCCGACATCGAAATTGAGATCCGTCTTCTTAGTTAGCTTTCTCTCGTCACCACGATCACCCCGATATTTATTTTATAATTTTTAGAGTTTATTTGACCACTTTTACATTTTTTACAAAGCTTTAAATATTTTAAATAGCTACGTTTTAAATTATTTTCGGCCAAATAAAATTTATTTAAGCTTAAAACGTTTTAAACAATTTTTGAGCCAAATCTTAGCCCCTATCTTGGCCGCACCCAATCCCTATGTGATTAGGAAAGAGAGTTTTGAATTTTAAATTATTTTAAACTCCTAATCCCATTAGGATTAGCCCTAGACCAAGTCAACCCCTCTACACTATATAAACAATCCGTAGGAAGACATATTTTCGCAAGAAAATAACCCTAGCTGCTTCCAAAACCCAAAAACCCACTTGTGACGTTTCGTCGCAACGTCGCACAGCCGTCGCACGAGTCCGACCGAGAATTCCAGCCCCGTTTCCCCGCACCGACCGACAGTCGCCCCCGCTCACGCCCGCATCTCCGCATCTACATCGCCCGCTCCCCATCGCCGTGTCCGACCGAGAGGATCTCTCGGTCAGACCGAGAGATCTCGCCGCTCCGCACCGCACCATCGCTCCGCTTTATCGCCCGCTCCGCATCGTGTCTGACCGAGGCGCCCGCCCGCACTGATCGAAGCGCCCGCTCCGTTGCAACGTTGCAACGCTCTTCCGCCCGCACCGACCGAGAGGCCCGCTCCGTTGCAACGTTGCAACGCTCTTCCGCCCGCACCGACCGAGAGGCCGCCCCGCATCGACCGAGAGCCCCGACCCCGCTCCGCACCCCGCTGCGCTGCACAGCCGCCCGCTGTGTCTGACCGAGCCATTCCCCCGCACCGGCCAGTGTCTGACCGAGCGACGTTCGTCGCAACGTCGCAACTCCCGCACCGCTTGCCACCGTGGGCCCCCCAAGTTCTCCAGAGTTATTGTGGGTCCCCCATTGGTCCCTAGGACTACTGTGGGCCCCACCTAGGTGCTTTCTCTCCGACGATTTGCCGTTTACGATGTTGCGATACGTCATCGCCCGTCGTCGCCCGTGCTAGCTTTGGAATCTGGATTCGTTGCTCCGGTTGCTGCTCTGATCTTTCCAGCGAGGAATCTATTCTGGAATCAGGATTTGGAACGCGTTCTCTTATTCCAACCCCTGGCGTCGTTACCCGATGCCAGTGTAGCTTTCGCGTCGTGTTGAGGTAACGCTTTGCACCCCTAGGACCCCCCCAACCTATTGCATGTTAATCAAGACTAAAATCAATGTTTTTAAAGTATTTTAAATGTTTTATAATTCACTAATCAAGATTAATAAAACGGATGTAGGCCGGTGGACTTGTGCACGTAGGGTAATTGTGACTTTGGACTCGTTGGACGGTGTTCACAGACGTTGTACTTACAGGCAAGTGAAACTTGCCAACTCCTGTGTAGGGCCATGTTTTTAGGCTTGTTTTTAGCGTAAAAGAGACTAGACAGTGAAATGATAGCTGTCTAGACGCAACTTCAGGATCTAGCTTGACAACGAAGCTAGATCCGTCACCCATGTCTTGCATGCATTGATATCTGTCACGTTTAAATTCCTTATCTGCACGCACTTTCACTACCATGCATTGCATCTTACATGTCATCCAAGTTAATTGTTGCATCCGTAGCACACGCTACAATACTTGTACTTGTACTTCCTTGTCCGGCTAGGTGCACCCCTATGCCATCATGATAAAACATTTCCTGGCTCGTGATCCAGAAGATGGGCGCCAGTCCATACACACGTGGAGGGGTAGGGATAAGCGATCACTTGATCTTAGGAGTTGGCCCGCGCAGCCACTCTAGCCAAAAGGCGTAATCTCTGTGCACGACGTGCTTACTTGACTTGTACTTGTCTTTGTGAATGATTCATGCAAAACTTGTCATCCATGACATGTTTAAATGCCATGCTCGTACTTTACTTTACTTTACTTTACTTGTTGCACTCTTACTTTAACTGCCATGTCATTGCATCATGCTAGAACTGCTAGGTTGCTTACTTTCACTCTCAGTTTCCTTGCACAAGTCTCTTGTAGACTTGCTGACATGTGCCCCTTGCTCTTTTGGGTGTCACATGTTAGACCCTGAGCCAGAGACCGTAGCTGAGGACGAGGTGTTTGCTGACGCTGAGCCAGAGCCTAATTTTGACGAGGAGTTGGTGGACACCGGAGACCAGTCTTAGAGACTGTTTGAGTTGCTTTTGCTTTAGGTTGTTGTTAGTTGTCGGTGCGTAGCACCATTACTTTGTTTTCGTACTTTGTACTTTTGTTGGCCATGCTGGGGCCTCTTTTTATACTCTTTTCTTTTAGCCTGGTGGCTTTTCTGCGATGTTGAAATTTATTAGTATGGATATTCTGAGATTTCTATTTTGTCTCATTTCCTCATTATTATCTTTGTTTCGTTTCGCGTTGCAAGGACATGCGATATAATGTTGATTGACGCTTATCAGACTTGCAGCTTTGTGGCTTCAAGTCTGAGCGGACCTTCTCACGTATCGCCTCCATATTTTTGGGAAGCGGGGTGTGATATACACTAATACTCATCCACGTAGGAAACAACCTACTTCACAAGTGGATAATCATGACACATTTTATGCTCCACACCCACGGACACGTACACAATCACACATGAGAAATACTCATGTACGTGCTCCCACACACTCATATGCTCATACGCATCATTCTTTCATGTATGCTAATTCTCCACATGTCATGCATGATCAATATGCTTCATATAATATGCATGTTCCCAAGAATACATATCATTCAAGAATGTACAATGCATATCCTCCACCGCATCTCTATGCTAGAAATCATGTGCCTAAGAAGCATGCACCACATAGAAATCCAACACATATGCATGCAACTAGGAATAGGACTCCCAAGATATACACTATTTGGGGTCCTAAGAACACTAGTCTAAATGTTAGGAATACTTATGTTGATTCCTACTTTCGTGATGTAATTAGAAATAATAACTATGTTGGGAAGCGAAAGTCCACTTGGACTTGGCTTCCAAAGGGCTAATCCCCTTGGACGCAACAAACATTGGGTACCATAAGCTTATGGTATATTATATAGGTATCCAAGAGAAAGAAGAAGAGCAATAAAAGTCTTATCAGCTCTAAAGGGAAAGGATGGATTCTTGATAGCGGTTGCTCCAAACACATGACGGGAGATCCCTCATTGCTCTCTGAAGTGATTAGCATCAAGGACGGTGCAACGGTCACTTTTGGAGGAAATCAAAAGGGAACCATCATTGGAGTAGGTATCGTTGGTAATCCTTCCAAATCCCTAATTACTGATGTTTATCTTGTTAGTGGTTTATGTCACAATCTCATTTCCATTAGTCAACTTTGTGACAAAGGTTACAAGGTTAACTTTGGAGAAGGATTGTGTACTATTACTGATTGTGATTCAAATGTTTTATTTTCCGGTATTAGGCGTAAAAATATTTATTATTTGAGCTTGCCTAAAACCGTAGAACATTGCTTAGTTGTTAACACAAGTGAACAACTATTATGGCATCGCCGTTTTGGTCATGTTCATTTCAAGCACTTATATAAGTTAAGCATGATCTAGTCAAAGGTTTTCCTAAGATTGTTTTTAATAAGAAAAACTTTTGTGATTCATGTCAAAGAGGTAAACTAAGTAAATCTTCATTTAAGCTTAAAGAAGGGATTACTTCTAAGAGGCCCCTAGAACTTCTATATCTAGAATTATTTGGGCCAACTAGAACCGCTTCTTTAGGTAATGCTCATTATGGACTAGTTGTCGTCAACGACTTTTCTATATTTACTTAGGTTTCATTCTTAACTAATAAGAATGAAGCTCATGAAGAGTTTACCAAATTTACAAAGAAGATTCAGAATCTTTTAGGATCCACCATTATCACTATTCGTAGTGATCATGGAGGAGAATTTGAGAATGAGTCTTTTACTAAGTTTTGTGATGACTCCGGGATAACTCATAACTTTTCCTTTCCTCATGCACCACCACAGAATGGTGTTGTAGAAAAAAAGAATAGGACTCTTATTGAGTGTGCTCGCACTATGCTCCATGATAGTCATTTAGGACTACAATTTTGGGCAGAAGCGGTGCACACGGCATGTTATGTGCTTAATAGGATCCTAGTGAGACCCCGAACAAAAAAAACTTATTTTGAGTTGTTTTATGATAAAAAGCCTCAAGTGAAATATTTTCGTGTTTTTGGTTTGAAATGTTTTATAAAGAACACCTTTGGTAATTTAGACAAATTCGAGCCAAGATCCGATGAATGAATTTTTGTTGGATATTCTACACGTAGCAAAGCCTACCGGATATACAACAAAACTTCTTCAACGATTGTGGAATCACTTCACGTATCTTTTTATGAAGATTTTGATTTTCCTCATGTTGATGATGATAATGTAGATATCCTTTGTGATTCTCTTAATAATGTTAAGATTAATGATTCTATTGTTGAGACTAACACTTCTAATGAAGTTGTTGAAGTTGTTCCTAGTGATCCAGGTTTACCCAAAGCTTATCCAACCGTTCGCAACCATCCCCATAACCAAATTATTGGAGATATTGGTGTGGGTGTTCGAACGAGATCAAGAATTGAAGAATTCTCCCATTGCGCATTCGTCTCTACCATTGAGCCAAAGAACATTCAAGAAGCTTGTGAGGATAGCTCTTGGATAGTGGCAATGGAAGAAGAACTAGCGCAATTCGAGAGAAACGAAGTTTGGGAACTTGTACCTCTTCCAAGTGGTCACCAAGTTATTGGGACCAATTGGATCTTCAAGAACAAGACGGATGAAAACGAGGTAATCACACGGAACAAAGCAAGGTTAGTAGGTCAAGGCTACCGGCAAGAGGAATGTATTGATTTCGAAGAATCCTTTGCCCCCTAGCTAGATTAGAAGCTATTAGGTTGCTTTTATCTTTTGCATCCCATAAGAATTTTAAATTATTTCAAATGGATGTTAAAAGTGCATTTTTAAATGGGTTTGTCAATGAAGAAGTCTATGTTTCTCAACCTCCCAGTTTTATTCATTAAAAAATTTCCAAACCATGTTTTCAAACTTAAGAAAGCGTTGTATGGATTGAGACAAGCTCCTAGAGCTTGGTATGATCGTCTTAAGACCTTTCTTTTTGAATTTAGGTTTTAGAATGGGAGAAGTTGATTCTACACTCTTCATTAAAGATTATAAAAATGACATTCTTTTGATTCAAGTTTATGTAGACGATATTATTTTCGGTTCTACTAACTTTACTCTTTGTCAAGAATTTTCCAAGTCTATGAAGGATGAGTTTGAGATGAGCCACATGGGAGAGCTCACCTACTTCCTTGGATTGCAAATTCGACAAATGGAGAATGGCACTTTCATACATCAGACAAAGTACACAGGGGAGCTTATTAAGTGATTCGGGATGGAATGTTCTTCGAGCAAAAGGACTCCCATGAGTACTACTACCCATCTACACAAGGATGAAAGCGAAAAAGATGTAGACGTTTGTCTATATCGAGGTATGGTCGGTAGCTTACTTTACTTAACCGCTAGTAGGCCCGATATCATGTTTTCCGTATGTATTTGTGCTAGATATCAAGCAAGACCTAAGGAGTCACACTTGATTGCGATTAAACGAATATTTCGTTATCGCAATCAATCCCTAGATTATGGGTTACTTTACCCTAAGTCTAGCACATATGAGTTAATCTCATATAGTGATGCCGACTTTGCCGGATGCAAGTCCGACAGGAAAAGTACTAGTGGCACATGCCATCACTTAGGAAATTCCTTAGTTTCTTGGTTTTCTAAGAAACAGAATTCGGTGTCATTGTCCACGACTGAAGCGGAATATATTGCCGCGGTCTTGCATGTGCACAAGTTCTTTGGATTAGACACACTCTTAGTGACTATGGTGTCAATTGTGATACTTGCCCTATCATGGTCGATAATCAAAGTGCCATTTGTCTTTCCAAGAATCTGGTACACCACTCCCGTACCAAACACATATACGTGAGACACCATTTTATAAATGATCATGTAGCTAAGAATGACATCATCTTAGAGTACATTGAAACCCAAAAACAAATTGTCGATATCTTCACTAAACCTCTTAAAGAAGATTCATTTGTGAGGTTGCGTGGAGAATTGGCAATTATGGGTGAATCTGAAATCTAGAAGCTCAATTTTCATGCTATAACTCCTTATTGAGCTCATATCTTTTTGATTGTCTTTCTTCATGTGCTTTATTGTTTTATGAGATTAAGACAGGCAATTGTGACTTATTTGATTTCATGAGTTTTGAAATTGATTGGAGTAATTTGTGATTTATTGTTTTCATAATGATTTTACGATGTATTTGTGATTAGAGTATAGGTCCTAGGGTGAGTGTTCTTATTTTCTGGAATTCTATCTCATTGTGCTCTTTTGGACCAGGACAGCCGACTGTCTTTCCTTCGATAGTCGACTGTCCTACTCTATTTCCTCAGTCTGAGAATTGGTATCTTTCGCACAGCTGACTGATGACTGTTTTACAGGCGACTGTTAACTTAACAGGCGACTGCATTTTAGTCATCAGGCGACTGTACTCTCTGTTGAATTTTTACAGTGCTCTCTGTTCTTTTTCTGAACTGTATTAATTCTCGGCCAGCCAACTGTTGAGTATATGTCAGACGACTGTCCAATGGACAGGCGACTGCATATTACTTGCCAGCCGACTGCCCATCTTTCTGAGCTTTAACTTTATCACTTCATCCAGTCGACTGACTGTTGTTCATCAGTCGACTGTCTCTTGCTGTGTCGGTTCATGTGATTTGATCCGAGCCGTCGATTCCTTGATCCAACGGCTCAGATTGTTTTCCCCAATTTTATATTCAGTTTACGCGACCATTTCCCCTCGTTGATTCTCTCTCATCCGTTTCGACCGTTCATCTTCCCGCTCGATTGGTCTACCAAATCCGTCGATCTCGCTCCGTTCGTGCATCTTTTTCGAGCTGTCGCTGCTTTCATTCTGTCTTTCGACTAGGTTTGGTCTCTTCCGCCTATCTCGTGATACTTCTAGTTAGGGTTCGTTCGTTTTATTTCTTGCCCTAGCTCCGTGTTCGACCATGGCTCTGTTCGATCATTTCTTCCCTAATGTCACTCTCGATTTCCTCAATGAGCATGTCCCTTCACCGAAGCCTGATCCGACTCCCTCCTCGTCTCAATCTTCTGGTGAACCTCTTCCTGTCTCTGTTGGTGACCCTATCCCTTCTGTGCATGCTGCTGAACATTCTTCTCGGCCTGCTGTGCATCCTTCTAGGTCCACTGAGTTCCTTCTTCGTCAGTTGGACGCTCGTGTCTCTGCTCTTGAAATTCTCTCCGTTTCTTTGGATGAGAAGCTCTCGCTTTTGCTTAAGCTTCAGCTAATCTCTTTTAAGCATCTTGGTTGTCTCATTCCTCCCGAGCTTCAGGCTATGTTTGCTACCTCTGAGATCTCTGCTCCTACGTGTGTATCTCCTCCTCCTGGCTTCATACCCAAACCCTCTTTGGTTCAGACCTCCAATGCCCAGACTCCACTTCATGTTCCTGCTGTATCATCTACTGTTCGTGCTTCGTCTTCTAAGAGGAAGACTCCAGCTTATCATACTGTCGCTCTGCTCGGCTTTTGTTCCGATCTTCTGGTCGCCCGTCGGACCCCTCCGTCATTCATATTGGCTGAGGCTGCTGCTGCTGCTGTTCTGTTCACTCACCTGAAGACCTTGTTTTTATTGTGTGTGGTCTGCTTTTGTTTAGGTTGAGTGATTCTGATATATGTTGTGTCTTTGTATGATGGATGATGCTGTCTGTGACTTTTATATATGTATGGTAATATACTTTGATGTCGTCATGATGGTGTTTTGTTGATCATGATGTATCTTTTTGGGATGGCCATGTAGATGACCATCCGTTGATGTACTCTGTCTCTACATATCTATATATATGATGTTGCACCCTCTCTTGTGTCACACTATGCTATATTGTATATCTTATCTGTGTGATGAAATGATATGTTGTCTCCATGTATGCTTCACTCTACTTGATGTGCTTTTGAGACAATATATGGATTTGATATTGGTTATTTCATGCTCTCCTTGATGTGATGAATTTGTGAACATTATTTTCACGTCGTATATCTAAAATGTTGATATTGGATTTCAATTCCATTACTCACATGTGTATCTGATGAAATTTTATGAGTTTTTGATTCGATATATAATAAAGGTATTAAACTGGCTGATCCCAAAAACACATTTTAACTTATATAAACATCCACGCAGTTTTAAATATGCTACAGGCACAAAGAAACAACCACGAATATAACTCAGGCATATATAATATGGAAAAAGAAATTATAAAATATAATAATCTCTCGGACCATGGGGAGACGTCATACACCGTTAGGTTAGAAGCTTAACGGTAGAGCGGTCGCTGGATCCTTAAGATAATTATATTTTGAAAAAGCATAATAATCCATAAATGTTATGAATGAGGGAGGCCTTTGGTCTCCCCTCCTTCATTACCCATTCATTAGGTCCCCAATTACTTAGAGTAATGGGGACCCTTGGTCTACTAGAGGCTTTTGGCCTCCCCACTATGAGATAAATAAATAGAGCACCATGGCTCTTAGCCATGGTTACTCATTCTTAGCAATGAAATTATATATATCTCTCTCTCTCTTGAGTTCATTTTCATTCAACACGTTATCAGCATGTGTTCTCCATTTTTAAGCCAAAATCTTCATCTAAATTCATCCCTACGTGCAAGGAATCTAACGTTGCTGCGTCGGTTCGTTGGAGCGTTGCGGCATCCTCAAAGCGTTCGGGAGCTTAGATTATTATTTCTACGGATCATCGTCGCGTTCTTTCCTAGATCATTGATCTAGAGATAAAATGGCTAAATTGGCAAGCGTCGATTTCGAGGTACTCGATGCGGCTGGAAAGAATTACTTGAGCTGGCGAGTGGACATGAAGTTCCACTTACGCTCCATGGCGCTCCTGCACTCCATTTTGGCCCCTGCAGTGGCCCAATCATCGGTTCCCGCAGAATCCGATGCTTCTGCTAACAAAGCCCCAGAAGTGGCCCAGCCAGCTAGAAGCTCCTCTACCACAGTCTCTGATATGGATAAGGCGAAAGCCATTATCTATATAAGACGACACATAGATCGGACCCTGAAGGCCGAATACCTGACGATAGAGGATCCACTGGAGCTATGGACAGCATTAGAGGCACGCTACAGGCATCAAATCGATGTCATTCTCCCGCGTGCCAGCTATGAGTGGGAAAACCTCCGACTTCAGGACTATAAGTCCGTTGCTGAATACAACTCAGCACTTCACAATATCACCTCACGCCTGAAGTTGTGTGGTGAAGAAGTCTCGGAGCACCGCATTTTGGAAAAGACATTCACCTCGTTTCACGAGAAAGATGCAATCCTCATGCAGCAGTATCGTGAACGTAATTTCACGAAATTCTCTGAATTGCTCTCTTGCCTTCTGAGGGCAGAGCAGAATAGAGACTTGTTACTGGCCACCCACAACCAGTGCCCGTCAGGCTCAGCTCCTATCCCTGAAGCCCACAGTGTTCACCCCCAGAAGTGGAAGAAAAAGAAGAGGGGCAGAAAGAACAAGGGAAAAGCCTCTATGAAACCAGCTAATGCTCCTCCCCAAAACAAGAATTACAAAGGGAAGAAAAACTTCACATGGAAGCGTAAGAACACTGATACAGTGTCATTTCCAAAGAAGACTTGGGAGGACAAATGCCATCATTGTGGCATGTCTGGACACTGGTCCAGAAACTGCCGCACACCACACCACTTCCAGGAGCTGTATCAGGCAAGCCAGAAGCCTCCACCTGAAACAAATATGGCAGATGTGGAAAATCCTACGAAGTTCACTTCCAAGGATTTCGAAAATGACGACCTGCTTGATTGAGCTTTATCTATGCATTCAAAGAATAAATTGTAGCTTCATCTCTAGTATGCTTAATAAAGACAATCTTTTAGTTTGAATGTATGCATTTTACATTTCCATCAGTAAATTATCGGTTTTTGCTTATATAGATGAAGTATGAGTGCCTAGTGGACAGTGCCTCGATGCACACTATCCTTCGCGATGAATGCTATTTCAATAGCATAAGTAAATATGACAGTCCTGTCATTACAATTTCAGGACTGTCCAAAATAATCGAAGGATCTGGTGACGCAATATTATTGCTCCCAAATAACACAAGACTAAAAATCAAAAATGCACTATTTTCTCCAAGATCAAATAGAAATCTCATAAGCTTCAAGGACATCCGTTTAAACGGATATCACTTAGAAACTAGAGATGAAAATAAGGTTGAATACCTATATGTCACTCTTCGTAAAGATGGCCAGAAGACCATCTGCGAAATATTTAAGGGACTCCCGTCGGGTCTCTACCAAACATACATTCAACCAGTCGAAGCCAATATGACTGAGCACCAGACGTGCCAGCCAATGCCACCATTTCAACTATGGCATAACAGACTTGGTCACCCTGGATCCATTCTGATGCGACGCATCTTATCTGAATCCCACGGACATGATTTGAAGAACCAGAAGATTCTTCAGAAAGGTGAATTTCCTTGTCCCCCTTGTTTCAAGGGGGAAACTAATAACGAGACCATCGCCCCTAAAAGTGGGTTTAGAGTCTCCTGGCTTCCTTGAGAGGATACATAGTGACATTTGCTGGCCTATTCACCCCGCAAGTGGCCCATTTCGGTACTTCATGGTACTAATAGATGCATCCACAAAATGGTCTTATGTGTGCCTCTTGTCCACCCGTAACCTAGCTTTTCCAAAGCTGTTGGCACAGATAATTAGGTTACGTGCTCATTTCCCCGATAACCATATCAAGAAACTACGTCTTGATAATGCGGGCGAATTCACATCTCAAGTCTTCGAAGACTATTGCCAGGCAACGGGTATAGAAGTTGAACATCCAGTAGCTCATGTTCACACCAAGAATGGATTAGCAGAGTCTCTTATAAAGAGACTCCAATGGATTGCACGTCCATTGCTTATGCAATCCCAATTGCCGGTGGATGCTTGTGGGCATGCTATTCTGCATGCCGCATCTCTTATCAGTATAGGCCGCTCTGGAGGCCATACATTATCCCCGATGCAACTAGCATACGGCTCAACTCCAGATATATCTCATTTTAGAATATTTGGCTGTGCGGTCTATGTTCCAATAGCACCACCTCAGAGGACCAAAATGGGTCCTCAACGTCGTCTAGGAATCTATATTGGATTTGATTCACCCTCGATTATTAGATACCTAGAACCCCTAACGGAAACGCATTTAAGGCACGTCTTGCTGATTGTGAATTCGATGAGAAAACTTTTCCAAAGCTAGGCACACATTCCAAGAGGCCTGAAGTTTCGGAGACCATTAATTGGGAAAATAAGTCTTTGTCCCTTTATGATCCGCGTACAAATCTGTGTGAAGATGAGATCCTGAAGATCCTTCACATCCAGAATACAGTACACCAATTACCGGATAAATTCACGGACAGCCAGAAGATTATCTGTTCACACGTCCCTGCTGCTAACACTCCAGCTAGGATTGACATCCCTATAAATGGATACAATCCACCAGCAGCAGAAATGGCTGTACCTCAATTGAAAAGAGGACGGTCACCAGGTTCAAAAGATAAAGTTCCTCGAAAGAGGAAGATTCCTGGTGAAAATAAGATTATCCCTCCACATGATACTGAGCTCAGGACAGCTACCTCTCCCCTCCTAATTTCCCCCGCAGAGGAAACATTAGGAGAAATATCATTAAACTTTGTACGTACTGGGGAGGTACTGGACCGACATAGCACAGTCGTCGACGACGATTTTGCATTCACTATTGCCGTTCACGTCGCTGAATACGACGATGACGTCGAACCACTTTCTCTAGCAGATTGTAAATGCAGAGATGATTGGCCAAAGTGGGACGAGGCGATAAGAGTAGAGCTGGACTCACTCTCGAAAGGCAAAGTCGTTGGACCTGTAGTCCAAACACCAGTAGGTGTTAGACCTGTGGGATATAAGTGGGTTTTCATTAGAAAAAGAAATGAAGAAAATCTGATCGTCCGCTACAAGGCGCATATTGTAGCAAAGGGTTTTTCCCAAAGACCGGGTATCGATTATGAAGATACATACTCCCCGGTAATGGATGCTAATACATTCAGATTCTTAATAAGCCTATCATATCTGGAAAGCCTAGAAATGCAGCTCATGGACGTTGTGACTGCATATCTTTATGGCGATTTAGATAAAAAGATCTATATGAAACTACCAGATGGGTTTAACTTACCCACAGAGATGAAAGAGATACCTCGGGACGTATTCTCTGTTAGACTACATAGATCCTTGTATGGACTAAAACAGTCAGGCAAAATGTGGTATACCAAACTAAGTGATTTCCTAGCACAGCAAGGATTCACTAATAACGAAGTCTGCCTGTGCATCTTTATCAAAAGAACGGGAAAATGATTCGTCATCATAGCAGTTTACGTTGATGACTTAAATCTCATAGGCTCTCCAGCAGAGATTAATGAGATATCTGCAAGGCTAAAGCACACTTTTGAAATGAAAGACCCAGGCAGAACGAAGTATTGCCTTAGCTTGCAGATTGAACACATACGAGGTGGAATCCTTCTACATCAATCCAATTATAACAGGAAACTTTTAAATAAGTTCCAAATGGATAAATGTCATCCTTTATGTACCCCTATGGTCGTGAGATCATTAGACGTACAAAAGGACCCCTTCCAGCCTCTAGAAGAGGGGGAGGAGATACTGGGTCCAGAAGTATCCTACCTAAGTGCCATTGGTGCACTTCTCTATCTGGCTAACTGCACGGGTCTCGATATAGCGTTTGCAGTCAATCTCCTAGACAGACACAGTGCAGCGCCTACAAAGCGCCACTGGACTGGAGTAAAGCATCTTCTGCGATACCTCCAGGGTTCCGTAGACCTTGGACTTTACTACCAGAGATGTGCCTCCTCCCAGTTACTTGGTTAAGCCGATGTAGGCTATCTTTCAGATCCGCATACGACAAAATCACAGACTGGTTTTGTTTTTACCTACGGAGGAACTGCTATCTCCTGGAGATCGGTAAAACAAACCACTACTGCTACATCTTCCAACCATGCAGAGCTCATCGCGATCCATGAAGCGAGCAGAGAATGTTTTTGGCTACGCTCCGTCGTCCAACACATCCTCCAATCCACTGGTCTGAAGACCGGTGATCTGGAGCCT
The DNA here is from genome assembly GCA_030789695.1 of Scilla litardierei. NCBI lineage: Eukaryota > Viridiplantae > Streptophyta > Magnoliopsida > Asparagales > Asparagaceae > Scilla > Scilla litardierei. The sequence continues at coordinate 819,655,606 of CM061142.1, forward strand.
ACTGCCCTATTCGAAGACAATGCCGCGTGCAATGCTCAGCTTCAGAAGGGCTACATTAAAGGCGACAGGACAAAGCATATTTCTCCCAAGTTTTTTTGGACGCACGAGCAGAAGAACGACAAGCAGATTGAAGTTCGACAGATCCAGTCATGCAACGACTTAGCTGATCTTTTTACTAAGGCATTGCCTAAATATACTTTTGTAAAGCTTGTAAAGAACTTTGGTATGCGACAGTTGAAAGACCTGCAAGCCTAAAGCTTGTACAGATCAGGGGGAGTAACCTGTGGGTTGCACTCTTTTTTCCTTAAGCTGTTGGGTTTTTCCACTGGTTTTTCCACAGCTAAGGTTTTAACGAGGCAAACACACTTACTCTGGATCCAGAAGTATCCACCCTTTGCATCAGTAGCTGAGACCGAAGTGATGAATGTGTAAGGGGGAATGTTATGAATGAGGGAGGCCTTTGGCCTCCCCTCCTTCATTACCCATTCATTAGGTCCCCCATTACTTAGAGTAATGGGGACCATTGGTCTACTAGAGGCTTTTGGCCTCCCCACTATGAGATAAATAAATAAAGCACCATGGCTCATAGCCATGGTTACTCATTCTTAGCAATGAAATTATCTCTCTCTCTCTCTCTTTTGAGTTCATTTTCATCCAACAATAAATAATTAACAAGAGAGATGTTTTACATAATATTAGCAATTTTAACATGGATCGGGCTTCTGGCCCAAATAAAACAGACGAAATTAATATTTACTTTGATTTGGGTTGTAGGCCCATAAGCGAAATAATCATTTTAATAGTCAATGTTATTAACTGGGCTTCTGGCCCAAAAAATAGCCAAACTAATTTATTAATAAGATTTGGGCTGCAGGCCCATGGGCTGCATTTTTAAGAGTAAATTCACAATCCCTAAAACAATATTTTAGGATATTAGCAAGGGAATTTGAAAAGCCCCAAACCCCTCATTTTACAGATCTTGGTCCCCCCTTCACTTGTCTATGAAAAACAGCCAGAGTAGGCGGCTCAAATCTAGGCCCATCAAGCCCGTTAAGGCCTAATACTCTATGCATCCCAAGTGTGAACAGTTTTCTGGCATATAATAATTTCTATGAACTTAAAATATGATTAAGCATGATCGGGCTCTATACAATAATTATACAGAGAGCAAGATATAGCATATGGGATACTTCTGGATATGCGCAGAACGATTATTGTTCACCTCAATAATACTGTCATACTATTATCTGACTTGCTATTATGTGCATAATATTGTCATACTATTATCTGCATAATATTTCAAAATATGCGCAGCCCCCCCCCCCCCCCGACGGGGGAGGTAGGGCGTACAGAGAGGGGTCCCCTTCGGGGGGAGCCAAAGGGTTTGTCAGGGCTTTTTTTAAATCAGTATTATAACATGATATAGTAGATTTAAACAAGCCCAAAGAAAGGCTGTGAAAAATCATATCAAATTATTTGTTTGTAATTAGCTATGGGATCAATAAGATTTAGCTCTAGATCAAAGATCTAGGGATGATCGTGATAAGAAAAATCTGTAGATAGTCCCGCTCCCGATATGCCCAAAATAAATCCCCGCAACGGTTCGCCGTAAGCCGGATCGCTGCAACAAATAGATCCTTAGCGCATAGATGGTTAAATTTGAGGGGATACGGGAGAAACTGATCAAAGATTTTAGAGCAAACGTGCTGATAACATTTTGGGAAATCTTGAAAGAAGAGTAATCATGGTAAGTTGCCATGGTTCTATATTTAAATATCATAGGGTATGTGAAGAGTGTCATAGCAACCAAATGTCTCCATTACTCCAATAAGTGGGGAGTAATGGATGGATAAGTGGTGGGGAGGCCAAAGGCCTCCCTCACTCATAACAGAAATTGAGTTGCGAGCCCACCGTTTTACTGTGTGCCCATACCACTTATTTACAAGTTTGTCATTAATCGCCCACACATATACCCTTTATTTATAAATTTGCTATTAAGATAACTTACGGTGCACACCATTAGGTAAATTTCCGAAAAAGCTATTGCATCTGTGTGTAGTGAGTACAACAGCTCATCAAATGACGAACCGCGGGGGGGTGCAATATCGTCCCTTCATCCGACCTCCCTAGCCTCCATCTTCCTTTGTCTATGCACGACGAGCAATTGAAGGGAGCGACCGTCGCCGAAGATCTCTTTGGTTTTGAGGACCGAGGGAGGGACTGGCCAGCAAATTGCCAAGCTCACATCCCCCCTTCTCCGACCTCCCCAACCCACCTCTCCCCCGTCCCCCAACCCCTCCACTGCCCCATTACACAGCCACAACGACGAGGACTCCGACGACGGAGGTTTACTCCAAGTAAAACGGTGGGTTTGCAACGTAACTCCGAGTAAAATGGCCGTAGTCGGTTATCTCTGTGGGTTTGAGGGTGGTTGTGGATGGAGATGGTGGTGGCTGGGGATGATGATGAGGTCAGAGTGGTCTGTGGAGGTCAGAGGATAGAGACAGTGGTTGTCGATGTTGGGGGAGGGTGAAGGGGGATGCGTCGGAGTAAATCATCATCGTAGTAATCATTATGCAGGCGTCTGGGATAATAATTTCAGACGTCTGATCAGTCAGATTGCAGAAACAGAGTTACTAAAAATATTGGTCTTCAAGATCCAGAAGTCTGGAGTGATGAAATTTAGAATAGAACAAAATACGACTGGAGATGATGAGAAGAAACCAGCAAAGTTATCATTAGCCTCAATGGGTTTAAATATACTACATCAAGGATACAAGAGTAATCTACTTGAGGAGATGTGAACCGGTGTGTCTATTGGTATGTGAACCAGTGTGTCTCTTGGTATGTGAACTGATGTGTCTCTTGGGATGTCAATTGGTGTGCATCTTGGAGACCCGTGTCTAGTGGGAAGATGAAGAAGAGGATCTTTGATTTCTGCTGAATTAAAACTATGTCTTATCTTCTTATACACCCTCTCAAATTGAGCGGCAGAAATGAAGAACAGTTTTTCCCTTAGAAGTTCGAAGCGCGCCGTAGTTAGGCTCTTTGTGAAGATGTCTGCTGGGTTATCCTCCGTGGAGATGTGTCGAACTCGAATGTTGATGGAAGTGACTTGCTCACAGATGAAGTGGTAGTCAACGGTGAAGTGCTTTGTTCTTGAGTGAAAGAACGTGTTAGATGATAAGGAGATAGTCGACTTGTTATCACACCAAACTAGCGGGTCATGGTGTGGAATCTTCAGATCAGGCTGGAGAAGCTGCAGCCAAATGATTTCTTTCGCAATCAGTGATAGTGAGCGACATTCAAACTTCGTGGAACAGTGAGAGATGGAGGGTGGTTTCTTGGCACTCCAAATGAGGGGGGTTTTGCCGAGGAAGACGCAGAAACCACTGATAGACTGGCGATCGGTTGGGTCATCGGCCCAGTCCACATCAGAAAAGGCGACTAGGGACAGTTGGCTAGGCTGAAGGAGGATGCCATGGGTCAGAGTATGATGGAGGTATCGAAGTATGCGCTTGACCGCGGTGAGATGAGACTCGCGAGGGTTGTGAAGAAACTGGCAGACCTGATTGACGGCGAAGGCAATGCCCGGACGGGTCAAAGTGAGATACTGAAGAGCATCAACGATGTTGTGGTAGTAGGAACCATCGGAAAGAGGAAGATCCGGTGTAACAGAGGATGGTTTGGTCAAGAGAGGGGTCCGGGCCGATTTGCAGTCGGTAAGTCCCGCTCGCTGAAGGAGGTCTTTCATGTACTTAGACTGGTGAACGAAGCTATCATGAGAATGACGATGTATTTCTAGGCCCAAGAAGTAGGATAGGTCGCCAAGGTCTTTGAGGGAGAATTCCTGAGATAACATGGTAATAAACCGTTGGATATACGTGGAGGAGGTTCCTATAATGAGGATGTCGTCGACGTCGAGCAGAATCACTGTAGTCTGACCGCTGGATTGTCGGTTGAAGAGTGATGAGTGGGCAATGCTGGGATGGAAGTCATGTTAAGGAATGAAGGTAGAAAAATGGGCGTGCCACTGTCTCGGTGCTTGTTTGAGGCCATACAGTGCCTTACGGAGCTTGCAGACATGGTGGGGTAAATTCGGATCAATAAAACCGACCGGCTGCTCCATATAGAGATCCTCCGCAATATTTCCATGGAGAAAGTCATTGGAAACGTCAAGCTGCTTGATTGGCCAGTCGAAGTGAAGAGCGAGAGTAATCGGAAGGCGGATGGAGCCATGTTTGGCCACCGGACTGAAGGTTTCAGCTAGCCGAGACCTTCCTTTTGATGAAAGCACTTTGCAAGTAACCGGGCTTATAGCGAGCAATAGCGCCAGTTGCATCTCGTTTGATCTTGTATACCCACTTGCAGCCTGTGATATTGGATTTAGGATGGGGCATAACAAGCTCCCATCAGCTGACCAACCCCCTCCTTGGTGGCTGTGGGTATTTATATGGTTGAGAGGTGGTTGCCCGCCGTCCAATCAGCTGTCGAGTCAGCTTAGCTGGAGGATAAGCGTGTTGAGTATTGGACTTCTCCCTACTTGGTGTTAATGATGAGCAAACATAAATACTTGTGACTAATCCCCCTATTTTGCAGTTAATCCATTGCCTAAACTTATTATGTATATCAACTAGCAATGGATGACTCACAAACGTGATTGAAGGCAAATGATATGAATTGGATGATCGTAGATTGATGATTGAAGCTCCGTAAAGACTTCAAGCTCATACGATGGAAAGAAGAAATTATTCGTCAATGTAATTTTTCTTTTATCTATTCTAGTATGTAGCTTAGAAGTAGAACTTTGATGGAGCACTCACACACGTCTACTTTCTATCATAGGACATCTCTAGACCTTTGTCCTTTGATCCTAATTCAATTCTCTTTTGTTTGTGCTAGGATTGTTCATAACAGCCGACTGCTTAACAGTTTACAGTCGCATGTCTCAAAAACAGTCGACTGTGCTTTGTTCTTCAGTCGCCTGTTATGCGCAGACTATTACAATGTAGTTTTGGGCCTTACTCTGATTATTTCGCACAGGCTACTGTTGAGCGATTCACAGGCGCCTGTCCTAGTGACAGTCGACTGTGTATTGTAAATCAGTCGCCTGTCTCTCCTTGCCCAAACTTTGTGTGATCTGATTTCTACGGCCAGTCGACTTATGCTGTATATACAGTTGACTGTCTATTAGATCAGTCGACTGTCTATGCTGCAACAGTCGCCTGTTTGTAAATCATTTCTTTGACTCATCTCTCTGGAAATTTCTCTTGATTGTGACAGTCGTCTGTTTAAGGTTGTACAGTCGCCTGTTCTGATTAACAGTCGACTGTATTACTTGAAGCAGTCGTCTGTCCTGTATCTTGTGAGATTTCCAGTATTTGTCTAACTTACTCCTCTCTCGGCCAGTCGCCTGTCGAAGACAGTACAGTCGCCTGTTGGTTTAACAGACGACTGTCTTTGCTTCATCAGTCGACTGTCCACGTGGTAAGTTACCGTTGTGTCTTTGCTGACTGTGCAACAGTCGACTGTGGATTGTTCAACAGTCGACTGTCGCGAGTTCAGATTATATCCGTTGAGATTTTTCTCACGGAGTTCGATTGGGTTTTTGCCTAAACTGTTTGGTGGATTTAAGAAAGCTATAAATAGATCTTCTACTGTTTCATTGGAAGGTTACTCATTCATTGCAAAATCCTTAAAGCTTTCATTTCCAAAGATGAAAGCTTTCAAATCCAAAGCCCTAAGTATTCCCAAATCTTGTTCTCTTACTCTCCAACCTAGAACCAAAGATTCATCTTCTAGGCAATTGGTGCAGTCAAGAGAAAGGGCTTTTTTCTCCTCTCTTCCAAGAGAGTTCTTCAACACACATCACACTTCTCCTTCAAGTTCTACTTCAAGGCATATGTGATTGTAAGTGTTGCTTTCAGATTTCATAACTTCTTTATTTGATTTGTGCTCTCGGTTGTGAGAGTGGTTTTTGCTTGCTCCCTGGTTGTGGGAGTCAATGACATCGATTGTATTCGATTGCACTTGTAGAGTTGCTACAAGTGTGCATTAAGGAAACCTCAAGTTAGGGTTCTAACTTGAGTATCCGGTGGTATCCAGGTGGTAGGGACGCAGGATTATCGGGAACAAGTCGGGAGTTGACTTGGGTAATCCAAACCCTTGAAACATATCTGCGTTTGCGTGTGTTTCTCTTTGGGTTGTTTTGCTATTCCACACTATTTGTTGGATTGCATTTTATTTGGCGTAAATTCCTTTTAAATTTGCATAAACACTATTCAACCCCCCTTCTAGTGTTTTCCCCATAGACAGGGTCCTTACAAAGCGATGGGTCGGCGGGGTGTGTCAGAGATATTTACGCATTAATTGATATCAGGCAGTGTCAGATGCATTAATAAGACACGAGGGGGCCATGAATTCTCGTCCTTAATCCCTGGCATTAATGGGGGCAAGTGGCCCTAGGTTTATGCTAGGCTGCCCTTAGGGAGAGTCAAGCTCGACAACCAAGCTCGGCGCCTTCAGACCGTCTGACCGCGCTTCCTTTTGGAGAGTATACGAGCTTGTCGCTCGATGAGGCGAGCTTCCCAGGATAGAGGCGATCTTCCGTTCGAGCTAGCATCCCTTCCGGATGGTCGGAGATCTGTTCGCTTGGGCTTTAAGCATATACTGGCCTCAATCATATGGGCCGGCCTTAGTGCCATAACAATTGCCACCGTCATTCGTACTCGAAGCAACAAGACCGGCTCAGCTCGTATGACGTGTCTCACTTGCATGGGTTAAGGGCTGGTCGACAGCATTTAATTCGATCTGACTGCCGAATCTCAAAGGTCATTATGGCGATTCGGATACAGGGGAGAATTCGAGGCATCCATCCGCTCAAAGAGTGACGCGTGGCTAACATGATTGGGGGGAGAAGTCGAGGCGCCAGGCCAGGCCTACTTAGATCTCGCCATGTGGCCCGTGTTCGACGGCTGAGATCGTACGACTCTTCCTATAAAAGAAACGAAGAGGCAGCGGGAGATGACTTTCTCACAAATTTCAAATTTTCGACTTCCCCCTTCATTGCAGAGAGCAGTCGCCGTCAACCACCACCGTCCATTCGTTCACCGGAGCTCCGTTCATTTGCTCTGTTCTATGTACTCTCTCGATCCGTTCGATGCCTTCGTCTGCTTCAAATTCTTACGTCGAGTCGTGGTTCATCGAGATTGGTGGGGGTTGCACCACCAAATCGGATCTGACGGTGTCAGAGGCGTTGTCGATGTCTTGGCCGAAACAGCGGGATGAAGACACGATGATCGAGTATACTATCGCTTCATCGTCGAAGATCAAGATGGACCCTAAGAAAGGAAAGGCGTCCAAGTCGGTCGCCAAGGTCGCAAGCGACGGTGGAGTCACAACCGCGGTCCTTACTGAAATCTTGGCCCAGATGTCTCAATTATTGCCCTCCGCCATCCCTGAGATCCGCTCCAAGTTCATCCGGCCCCTCTATTCAGTTCGCCTCCCCAAACATAGCGAATGGGGTTTCTCCCCAAGGGATAACGAGATCGGCGTATACTACCTGACCTTCGCCTTGGGGCTCCACTTCTTGCTCCATCACTTCCTTCTTCTCGTCCTTCACTTCCTCGAACTCCCACTCTTTCAATTAATTCCGAACTCCATCAGCTCGATGGCTGGCTTTCTTGTCATCTGCTCCTCCGGCGGCATCAGTCCGACGCTGCTGCTCTTCCAGTACATTTATGAGGCGAAGAGGAAGAGGGCATACTACTATGTCTATGCAAGGAGGAGGCCCCTCGTCCTCGGTCTACCGTGCAAATTAATGGATTGGAATGAGAAGTTCGTCTTCATCTCGATGCCGGTGGACTTGGCTCTAAGGTCAAACTAGGGGACCTTGAGTCCCTCGGTCAATGCCGAGGTAGTCTTAGAGGGCACAGAGTTGGAGAGCGCCAAGATACTGGAGGAGATCCCCAGGGAGGACATGGAATTCAAGGGCCTTGTCGCGGACGAGATGATCGCCCAACACACCTGGCTCAAATATACTTCGAGCTTAGTGATCCACTTCTGATATGCTCACCCTGATCTGTTTTCTTTTTGCAGACACGACCATGAGTCTCTTGATCGAGGAGATTATGAAGATGGCAAGGGATGCAGCGTCTAAGCAGCCGCCGACCAAGGGCAAAGGCAAGCAGCCCGTGCCCAAGAGCTCGACGTCGGGTGGGCAAAAGCGGAGTCAGGCGGCGACGGCCACCACTTGGGCCGAGAACGAGGAGCGGAGCAAGAAGCAGAGGAGGGAGCCTGTGATGACCGCACGTACCTTCGGCATGAGCGAAGCGGGTGGACTTATTAACCTCGAGCCGACCGAGCCTGTAACCGACCTTACGGTCACAGGTTCATAGGGCACATTGATCGGTGCCATCGTCATCGTCCCCATCAGTTCGGCCGTCCCTTTGTAACCTTCAGCGGGGCCGGCCAAAACAAGCTGGGCTCCAATAGTGTGCTGGCCCCATGGGTGCCCACCGTCCTGACTGGGGAAGCCAGCCCACCCTAGCTGCGAGGCGACTCTTGCGACCATCAAGTCGCGGAAGGAGGAGCTCCTCGCCCTCGCTCCTGAGAAGTTCGTCATGTAGTGCTACCCGGTGGGCTCCCATGAGTCAGTCTTCGATGAGGCCGGGGTAGCGGCCCACCTGGCAGAGAATAGCACTCTGCCGAGGGATCAAGAGTCCCTGGTCAATGTGGATGCCGAATGCCTTTGTGGTACGGCCATCTGGCACGTCATGCAGGTTTGTCACCCCCTGTTCACCTTGCCAATCTTCCTTCTTGTTAGTTGTGTTTACGCCTTTGGTTTCATCTGTATGCGATGGCCGCACTGGTGTCCCTCCAGCCACACACGTCAGCGGCGGGCAAGGCTGAGTCCGCCCTGGTGAGGAAGGTAGCTGAGGCGAAGCTGAAAGACGTCGTCGAGAGGTTGACAAAGGTTTGGGGGTTTTATAAGGCCCAGAAGGATGAAATCGCCAAGCTGGAGAAGGTCGCGGTGGAGCTGGAGGGGAGGGTCCACGACGAGGAGGCCCGGAGGGTTGTCGCCGAGAATCTCCAGGCCTCGGAGAAGCAGGCGGTCACGACGAAGACATCCGAGCTGGAGCTACGGATCGTCGAACTGGAGAAGGTCGACCTGAACAAGGTCAGGGCTAAAGCTGTCTGCCAGTATCAGACCGATGGGCTCGTCCCCGTCCAGACAGCCATGAGGGCCGAGGGCTTCGATAACGATCTTGAGGCTGGCCTCGAGATGGCCAAGGTGAGGTTGGGAAAGCTTTACCCCAACCTAAAGATTGACTTCGCCCGCTTGTCGGCGACATCTGATGATGAAGCAGAGGCTTCCGTGTTGTCGACGTCGAGTTGGCAAAGACTCTAGCTAGCGGCGATCACGTGGGCAACGAGGCAGACTCCCAAGTCCCGACAGGTGGAGGCCAAGAGGACGACGACCGATGAGGTGCCATAGGCTGGGGTGTCAATGTATGGCCGGCCCTGACGCCAAGCTTGGAGTCCTTTTTCGTAACATGTAGTGTAAATATTAGATGAAATGAAATTAAAATTTTTGGCTTGATGTCGTTGTTGTCTGTTAGCCTTGTGTCTCTGTATGTGTTTGCCCCCCAACATTCGACATGTACAAGCTTAAGTTTGAGGAGAGGCAAAATGTGGTAGAGTTAGTGGACAAAGCTCCTTGGCGGTTCGCCTTGGAGCACGTCGTTGAAGTCTTTGCAAGGGGTGTTCGGGCCGAAGCCCGGGTACGCGCTTGGAACCTTTCGGGAGTCGAGTTGCCCCGGAACTATGGGCCGTAGCCGACCCTGCGTCTTTGCTCGCGGGTCTTGGTGGGTTGGAGCCAACCCCGCATATTTGCTCGTGGGTCTAGGTAGGCCGTAGCCAACTGACGCACCCGTAATCTACACCTAGGATCCACCTGGTGGTGTCACGATCGCCAGGCGTAATATGGCTCCTAGGCTACGACTCCGAGCTCAATCCGCAAGCAGACGGTGTCGAGTTATAGTATAAAAGATAGTCGAATCCCACAGGGACGGTGATAGTGTCTGTGATAATCTCAGTCTATTCCTAAATTTAGAAGTGAGGTAGCGGTCGGAGTGAAAGATATGGGTTGGTTGTTGTTGTTGTGTAATATAATAAAAAAGACTAGGGCTTTAGGGATCGCCGCTAGGATCGTCGGGGGTTGATGTTGGGATCAGATCCTCACATTGCATTAGGTCTAGGGAATTAATCCCCCAATTCATACCACTCTCGTGGGTTATAATTGCGGGGTATTTCGGTGGCTCTTGTTGACACAATGGCGGCGGCCGTCAACGTATCGGTATAGTTCGTCGGTGGGTCCCCTCAAGGCGCGAGCCGGGCATGGTCACGTGCCTTGATTGGATCCACCAATTTCCCTATTCGAATCCCTAGATACCCCTTAAGCACATCAGTTCCACATACCGTGGGCGTGATCTCAGTACGGGTTATCTACAGATTCGGTAGGATCTACCAAAATACACCCATAAATCTCCAATTGTAGGGATCCAGATCTACATTTCCCCCCTAAAATCCTAGGGTTCACCCATCGACCCTAGAATGGATCTACTCACTCATGACGATAGAAACGCACAAAACTATCAATTTCACGGAAGAAAACATTATATCAATCCAGAAAATAGGGCTAAATTAACTTACATCGAGAACAGACGAAGAACAGATCTAGAAAAGAACAAAAGCAGTAATCTTCAATTATCGATTCAAAATTCGCTACAAGAATTAGTCCCAAAAATTCCTACAAGAAAAATCACCGGAGTTCTCTCCAAAAATTCTCAAAATAAAGCTAGTGTGAACTCCCTCAACCGAGCCCACAATCGCGAGCTTCAGCTACTGCCCAAATCGCGCGCATCGTGCGATTCGAAATCTTTCCAAAAATGCCATTGGAAGTGCCGACCGAGTAGGTGACTCGGCCCGAGTCGGAGTTTCTCGGCCAGTGGTTCGGCCCGAGTGGATGAGCTACTCGGTTCTGAAATGGACCTACCCGGATAGAGTAAGATCTACTTGGTCCAAGTAGGGTTGACTCGGTCAGTTACTTGGGCTGTGCTCGGGGGCCTACTCGGGGCGTGTAATCTACGGCTGCTCAGCCGAGCAGATGAGCTGCTCGACCTGAGCCAGCCTGTATCCGCTGCTTCTGCTTAGAGATACGGCTCGGTCAGTGCAGCGAGCTGCTCTGGCTGAGCATTTTCTGGGAAACTCAAAATGTGCTGCAGCAAGCTGGGGCTTCTCTCTCTGCTCTCTTTCTCCTTCTTCTCTTCATTCCCTCCTCCAACAGCTCCGAGAACACGGCAAACTCCTCCAGAGCCATGCCAGCAAGCTCATGAGCACGCCGGATGTGTCCATACCCAAGCGGGGTTCAAATCGCTCCAAAATCCCTGAAAACTCAAAATATACTACGAAACTCGAAATATCGTCAGAATTACCAAAATCGCAGTAAAAAGTGGGATTTGGACGCGGAAATGCTATGCAATGTGGTGGGATAATGATATGGAAATGATATAAAATATGGACACATCAAAATCCCGCAAGCTTACCTCTTACTCGTCCTCGAAGAAGACGAATAATCGGTACGCCGGGAGGAAACAAAGCGAAAATAAGAAAAAAAAATGAAAATAAAGGGGAATGAAAAACAAAAAGAGAGAGGTAAGAGGAAAGTGCTAAGGACGGTCGGTCAGATCTTAGCCTTAAAAAGTCTATCTCGATGCTCTGAGTGATAAACATACATGTTATTCGTAATTTCTAGCTTTATATATCATATGACATGCAATAAAGGGAAAGAGCAGGGATCTACTGAAATTACACCATCAAATCATATCATTCTCATGCAATCCATAAAGTCTAGTATAAAAGAGTTGGCAACGCCCTTTCAATCACAGATACACAAGGAGCACAAAAGATTCACACAACATGCAATAAAGAATAGGAAAGATCATGCCATTTAGATATTCAATTAGATATATGAAAAATCTCCAAAACTAAAGTAATTCGTAAAGTTTGGGTTTTATAAAATCTCCCCAATGTGCACCGTCTCCACTCTAATGCCAAGCTCACTCGTATGATCAGTTGGTTTACCCCCCCAAGCTTAGCTTGAGGCGTCGCATCAATGAAAATGATATGGAATGTAATTTTTCTTCCCAGAATAATTAATAGCTGTTATGAATCAACTACTGAGGGGAGAGCCCTCAGGTTTATATTTATAGCTAAAGGGGAGAATACAAGTGGGCTTATACAGATATGGGCCCAAACACTTGGGTTGGCCCAATAACTCATCCAACCCAGTAAATACCCATTCACAACACTCCCCCTTATCCAGCCATAGTTGTGGACCCTGCTCATGAATACTTCAGGATTCTGAGCCTGCATGGGTCTCACATGGGGTGGATACTTCAGGATCCTGAGTTGGTGAGATTTGCCTCGTTAAAACCTTTGGCTATGGAAAACCCCGTGGGAAAAACCATAGTTAAGGAAAAAGAGTGCAAACGCTCTTTAACTCCCCCTGATTTATACAAGTGACTCTGCTCATGAATACTTCTGGATTCTGAGCGTCACAGAGGGGTGGATACTTCGGGATCCAGAGTTGATTTGATTTGCCTCGTTAAAACCTTTGGCTATGGAAAACCCAGTGGGAAAAACCATAGCTAAGGGAAAAGAGTACAAATTCCCTCAACTCCCCCTGATCTGTAAAAGCTCTTAGGCTTTCAGATCTCTTAGGCTTATCTCATCACTCCTATTTACAATATTCCGAAAATGTACACAGATTACAAATTTTGTCACCATCAAGCAGCTGCTGAATCCAGAAACTCTGGAGAGGTGTGCTAAGTTTCGTCGCCTCTGATGTGGTCTTCAGACTATATGATCAGCTCCACAGAACCAGCCTCTATCCCAGTCGTCACTGGGATGTGATGTACCACCAGGCGCCCTTAAATACACCATTGGTGTGATTCTGGAATGGTGAGGATCTCGGAATTATAGGATGATGTTGCCTTCATAAGTTGCTTTGCATATTTGCAATAGATGGTCATCCCACTGTTGGTACCTGTTCTGTGATTTCTCAGTATAGGGACGGGACCTGTAAACTGCATTCGCATAAACATTTGGAGGATGCTACTACATTTTGTAAGTCCAAATATTTCGACCCTTGGAGGAAGCGCAGAAGGCTTAACTCAGGTCTAATGGCCCTTGTTAGGTGCCAACTATCTCTGACTAATGAGTTTACTGCAATTGCTATACCGAGACACATGCAGTTAGCCAGGAGTGCATGATTGCACTTAGATAAGGGAGTTTAGGACCAGTTATATCCTCCCCCTCTTCCAGCGATCGGAAAGTTTCTTTTTATACATCCATTGAGTATACCACCGTAGGTGTACTTTGGATGATAATGGTCCTTTTAATTTCTCCAACGCACTTCTGGGCGTTTATAACAGGATTCTATGAGCCATGACTTTATATTTGCCTAGGTCTTTTTATTTCATGTTTAAAAGTCAGGCGTGTACATTTATTTCGGTTTTCTCTTCAGGCGATCCGATGAGATTTTACAACTATGATCTCTAATCCTGTTCTTTGCACAGATGCAAAGACAACCTTCAGTAGGAATCATTGACTTGTCAAGTGATTCTCTTGATTGTACATTTATTTGTTATACTTATATTTCTTTATTTGAATAGACGTCCTGAAGTCTATTCAGGCATTTTAAGGAAATGTGGAAATTATCTTTACAAGATATCCACGAAGGTATGCCGTCACAACATCCAATAACGGCATATTCAAAATTTTCCTTCGCCAAATCGTAAGGTATTCGCTTTTGATAACTTAGGGAGACTGATGCATCATTTATGAGCCATGCTCATTTGAATTTGTTCGATCCCTAGTTTCAGCGAAATTTTCCTTGGGCTATAGGTTGTACCGTATAGCATACGATTTTGTATTTATTTTTCTTATGTTTGCAATACTTTGTTTTATCCACAGGATTGACACCTTTTGGTGTCTGGACTTCAGGTCCGAACATTTCACGTTTCATAAGTGAGTCCAGCTCATCTTTTATTGCCACGTTCCACGTTTGGCCAATCTCTACGTTTGCCTTCTAGCAACGGAGTGTGGAACGATAATTTATAAACATCATCGCCATTGCGATGTATATGGCAATATGATACGTGAATACATTGTCGACAATTTATGTTCTATCTGTCCAACACCTCCCCAGTACGTACAACATTTACTTAATTTCACTTTTTCCCGGCAATTCCTCTACAGTGGATTCCGGGAAGGGTGATGGTGTGGACAGGAGCTCATTGTCCTGTGGTAGTATTGTCTTAAGGTCTCCAGGAGTTTCTTGTCCTAGGAGCCTGGTGGTCTGCCTCTTTTCTGTTGAGGATCAGCCACTTCTGCTGCTGGTGGATTGCATCCATTCTCGGGGATGGCAATCCTAGCTGGAGTTTTTGCAGCAGGGATGTGTGATCTGACAATCTTCTGGTTGTCAATAAATGATTCCGGTAATTGGGAAACAGTGTTCTGTATGTGGAGGATCTTCGGGATCTCATCTACACATTGTATTGTTACCGGATCATAGTGGGTCAAACTTTTTGTATCACACGTTATAATTTTCTTCGCGCCAGATTTTCTAGTATCTGGGCATATTTTTGGGAAACTCGTCTCATCGAAATCACAGTCTTCAAGATGTGCCTTAAATGCGTCCCCCGTTTGGGGTTCTAGGTATCTTATAAGTGAGGGTGAGTCAAACCCTGCATGGATACCTAGGCGAAGTTGAGTACCGTTTTGGTCCTCTTTGGTGGTGCAATGGGGATTTAAGACTGCGCGACCGAAGATTCTCAGATGAGAAATGTTCGGTGGCATTCCATATGCAAATTGCATTGGAGACTCTGACCTCCAGAGGGTCTTATTTTCATTTACGATGCAGCATGCAGAGTTTGCATGTCCCCATGCATCCATAGGCAATCGGGATTTAATGGACGTTCAGTCCATTGGAGTCTACTTTTAAGTGACTCTGCCGACCCATTTTGGGTATAAACATGCGGCACTTGTATGTTCATTTTCAATTCCCGTTGATTGGCAGTACTCTTGAAAAGACTGGGAGGTATATTTCCCAACATTAACCAGACTTATTTACAACATTTTATTGTCTGGGAAATGTGCCCGCAACATTTTTATTTTTGTGCCAATAGCTTTGGAAAAGCTAAGTTGCGGGTCTGAAGTAGACACACGTACGAATATTCTGAGGATGCATTTATCAGTACAGTGAAGTACTGAAATAGCCCACTAGGGGTGGTGGATTTTATCCACATCTATCTACTTATACTCTTTTTGAGGAAGCGTGGAGATTCTTTTTCAACTTATCGTGTAGATGGCCTTGCAATTAGTTTTCCCTTATAGTAAGGGATGCGAGTGACTTTTTCCCTTCTGAAGAATCTTCTGGTTCTTCAAGTCATACCCATAGGATAAGATGCGATGCATCATCACAAATCCAGGGTGGCCAAGTCCATCATGCCGGAGTAAAAGCTCGGCTGATGTCGGGCACTTCAGGTGCTCCGTTTAATTCTGCTCCCTTTCTCCGAATCTTCGTATGGTGGAGGCCTATAAGGCTCTCAAAACGTTCAAGTATGGATTTTACTCCTTTTTCTTGATACGTTGCATACGGTAATTAATTTTTTTTTTCATTTACATTTGCTGTTTCCAAGTGGAATCCGTTGAACCGGATGTCCTTGAGACTTAGAAAGTCTCTTTTGGAATTCGGAGAGATTAGTGCATCCTTTATTTTTGTGTCGTTTGGGGGCAACAGTGTTGCATTCCCTGGATCTTCAATATAGCCCTGATGTTGGGCTTTGTATTGAAAGAGATCGTACGTGTATATTGTCTACTAATTATTTTTGAGAGCAGTTTCAAAAGATGAAACATAAAGGCACATGCATATTCAGATAGACATATTCATTTATTGTCTACTAAAATTTTTCAATCAAAATAGATTGCGTAATACAAAAGCTCTCATAACGTGAGATGTTCTAAACAATTTGCTAAGATAAAAGTAAATGCTAGTCAAGCATGTCATTATTTTCGAAGTCGTCAGCTGAAAAACTTAACTGGAGCATCAAATGTCATCAGGTTTGTTTCAGCTTTATTTTTCTTGTTCTCTTTATACAAATCCTGGAGATGATGCGGAGTTCGGCACACTCTGGACCAGTGGCCTTTCATGCCACAATTTTGGCACTGGTCTTCCCATTCCCTCTTGGGTGGGGGTATATCATTTCTATTTTTATTATTTCTGTGCCTCGTGAACTTCCGCTTACTTTCATTATTTCACTGCTGCTGTACATGGCCCTTGGCATTTTTCTGTTGACCCCCCTTCTGTGGTCTTTCTTTTCTTTTATTATCTCTCTTCTTTTTGAAGGAAGAGGAATGGTGAGCTTCTGGTGGGGGGCAGTGCCGGGGAGCGTATATTGTGAGTGGAGAGAAGAAGAAGCTCTATGTCTTGCTCGGCCATGAGTAAACATGACAGCAGCTCGGAATACTTGGTGAACTTGTGTTCATGGTATTGCTGCATGAGTATCGCATCTTTTTCATGGAAAGACGTATACGTCTTTTCCAGCATGCGATTTTCTGAGACTTTCTCACCACACAACTTCAGGCGTGAGGTGATGCTAATAAGTGCTGAGTTGTACTCAGCAATGGACTTAAAGTCCTGTAGTCTCATGTTCTCCCACTCATATCGTGCCCTTGGGAGTATAACATCTTTCTGATGTTTATACCTGTCCTCAAGGGCAGTCCATAGCTCAAGTGGACCTTCGACCGTAAGGTATTCAGCCTTTAAGGTCTTGTCCACATGGTGGCGAATATAGGTGATGGCTTGCGCCTTCTCTATATCGCTAACATTTTCTTTTTCAGTCACAGCAGAGATGAGGGACTTTGCCCGCAGGTGAAACTTTACATCTAGCTGCCAGCTTAGATAGTTTCTACCTGATGCTTCCAGTACTTCGAAATTAACGCTTGCAATATTAGCCATTTATCTAGCAGAGCACAAACATGCATGAATTAATAATTAATTCAGAGAAAACATTTTCATGCGGAGGCAATATTTAACGAAAAACTAAATGTGTGGATCGGCCAGTCCCACAAGAAAGAGTCCAAAAAAGTCCACAGTCCAAATTATACAAATTTGCAGCTTAAAGAAAATGAAAATACAACTTTGGAAACCCCGTGGGTCCCATAAGATATCTCCATCTTCAAGCGTGGCCTCCGTCTTCATGGAAGTTGGTCTTCTTTCTTTGACATTTACATAAATTCCTCACTACAATTTCTCTCAAAAATAAAAGAAAAGTGCGGGAAATGAACTGTGGGACTAAACGGCCGATCCAAAAACCACATTTAGCAATTCATGCAGAAATATTATGCTCATCAACATTTTCATCATACATTTTCATCACAGGCATCACAGGCATTTAATATTCGCAGAGATGGATAAATAATTTAAACACTTAATAATTATTGGACCACTGGGCAACGTCATACACCGTTAGGTTACTAACGGCAGAGCGGTCGCAGGATCTTCCTAATTATTAAGTTTTAAATATAATGCACAACCACGCATATAATATCCAACAGAATATACCAGAGATGCAAAGCATGTAAATATGATTTTTGCAGAAAAAATCATCACAATGCAAAGGTTGTAAATTGAATGGGTTTAATCAATTAAATTGATTAAGAGCCCAAAATAAACATTTTCTTTGTCAGATGGAAAAGTTTCCCTCATCATCCCAAAAGCCCCCCCACGAATCCCCAAAAAGTCCTCGCCTGCCCGATATTTGTCCCGTAATTTACCGTGAGTTTTCACGAATATTTTGCCCGTAAATCCCCTTTTTAAATTAATTTTTAGGCTAGCAAGTTGCCTTTTAAGGCTTGTTAATAGCCTTTGCCTCCCCCAAATTTTTTTTCTCTTTCAGATAAAACAACATGCGGGTCTGAAGCCCGCAGTCGGCCTATGGGCTTCAGGCCCATAGGCTTCTTTTTTTTTTTGAAATCTGTGGGCCTGAAGCCCACAGATCTGCTGTGGGCTTCAGGCCCACAGATCTGGATTTATTTTTTGAATTCTGTGGGCTTGAAGCCCACAGATCTGCTGTGGGCTTCAGGCCCACAGATCTGGAAATTTTAATTTTTTTTTCTTTTTTTCTTTCCCCTAGGGTTTCATTGGGGGGGCCGGCGCCGCCGCCGCCCCCTGCAGGGGGGCGGCGGGGGCCGCCCCCCCTGCAGGGGGGCGCGGCCGGCCGCCGCCCCCCCTGCAGGGGGGCGCGGCCGGCCGCCGCCCCCCCTGCAGGGGGGCGCGGCCGGCCGCCGCCGCCCCCTGCAGGGGGGCGGCGGGGGCCGCCCCCCCTGCAGGGGGGCGCGGCCGGCCGCCGCCGCCCCCTGCAGGGGGGAGCGGCCAGGGCCGCCCCCCCTGCAGGAGGGGCGGCTGGGGCCGCCCCCCTGCAGGGGGAGGCAGCCACGGGGGCCGCCGCCCCCTGCAGGGGCGGCGACGGGGGCCGCCCCCCTGCAGGGGGAGGCGGCCAGGGTGGGGGGTGGGGTTTTCCGGCGAGGGGGGGTTCCGGCGAGGGGTTTGGGGGGGTCCGGTGACGACTAGCCGCCGGAGGGTTCAAAATTGGGTTTTTACCCTAAAAATTGAGTTTTTGGGATGAAAAATCCGTCGTTTTCAAGGCGACGATGAATCCCCATGACGATCTTGCGAGATCTAGGGGAGGGACAATCATGCGTATGATTAAAAATATCGTTTTTAGTATTTTTACCTCTATATCCGTCCTCCGGATATAGCGACGGTTGCTCGAAGCCCTACGCGGATGATGACCCTTGATGGAGGAAGCCTTGCACCGCGCTCGTGGATCTCCCGTCTCGCCTTCGCCTTCGCCTTCGCAACGAACGGAAAAAAATTTTGTGGAAAAAATTTTTTTTAGAGTCGTGCTGATAACGTGTTATGAATCAACTACTGAGGGGAGAGCCCTCATGTTTATATTTATAGCCAAAGGGGAGAATACAAGTGGGCTTATACAGATATGGGCCCAAACACTTGGGTTGGCACAATAACTCATCCAACCCAGTAAATACCCATTCACAACAATAGCTTCTAATGAAATGAAATAAAACTGTATTTATTCATTTTCTTTCTCTTTTTTTCTCTTTTTTCAGATATGAATATATACACCTCTCTCTCTCTCTAGAAGCTATTCTTTTTCTTTTCATATTTGGGAAGTGGGATACGGTAAAGTAGCTATGGGGGTGTAACCAACTGATATGTAGAGATAAAATAGATATGTGGAGAAGGAAGATAATGGGACTCTCGGTTCACTCATAACATGGTACACATCAGTTTGATAAAATAAAACCCTAACTAAACTCATAAGTAGAATGGATACTTTCACTTTTCTAATTAAATACTGAAAAATGGCATGCGGTAATAATCACATCATAAGCAGGCATGCAAACAGAAGTAAATAAGATAAGAAAGCAGGTGCTCCAAGTGTTCTAGTGATGCATGAACCTGTGTGCGTTTCCCAAAATAAATCATACTAAATACTAGTTCATGCAATTGACTTTCAATTCATTTCAGGTATTACATCAGATAGATCATCAATAGAAGAGCATGCATATAAATAATAAAACTGAAATTAACTCTAATAGCATGCCAAAGAGATGAGCATCGCAAAAACTAATAAAGACTAGAGAGATATCATCATTTGGACCATCCTTAACAAAATAAAAAGAAACAGAGAAAAAGGGAAAATAAATAAAAAAGAGATGCATGCATGGAGAAAAACAGAAAATATGATACAAAATGAGAAAAAATAAAACGAGGCGGGAAAAAGGTGAAAAAGTAAAATAAAAACTGAAAATAAGGGAGGAAATGTGAAAATAAAAATAAAAATAGAGCGGGAGCGCTCATCCCCTAAGCTAAACCTAGCAGTGGCCTCACTGCTAAGAAAAAGCTCGTCAGCGGGAGATGATGCTAAAGGAGTGGTGTGGTAGGGGAAATAAAATAAAAACCATGTAATAAAAGAAAAATAAAAACATAAAAATATGATATGATGCAATGCAATATGAGAGGTGCTCAATGCGTGGGTGTATCCTCCCCCAAGATGTCTAAAAGTATGGCCCCGAAAAGAAGATGTGCACAATAGGTATAAGGGAGGCAAGGGCTGGGGTGTAATATATCAAGCAGGGGCACCACCCTCTGGGGGTGGTGATGGATCTCTCTGCTGTGGAACCGGGGCGGTGGGTGGAAGATCAGGCTAGGACGCTAGAAGTGAACTGGTGGTAAGGTCTATGGTGAAGGTGGAGGGCTCAGCAGTAAATAATACGAGGGCAGAGAGTGGATCGACTGTGACCGACGACTCACAGGTGGTAGAAACAGGCTCTGCAGAAGCCTGTGGGAAGTGGAGCACTAAGTGGTGCGGAGGTGGTCACAGTGTCCGGCCTGGTAGGTGGTGCGTGAGCAAGTATGACAGTGGGCGGACCCCGCTGCTGAGGAAGGTATATGATGGATAATAGATCCGACTCAACTCTCGATCTATTTGTCCTGGTCTCGACTAGAAAGGCGTCGAAATCGCGCTGTAGGCGGGAAGTCAACTCCTCAAGAGCCGTCAAGCGAGTGGCGGAAGTGCTAAAGTTGGGTGTGGCACGGGTGGGATATCTGTAAGTCACTACTCGCTGGTAGCGGCCCGGCACAACTGAGGCACCGTGCCGAGCATGGAATGTGGGCGAAGGTGAGCTCGTCTGTAAGTCTGGGGTGGCAGAAAACAGAGTTGTCATCGACACAGAGGTGTGGACAGACGTCGAGACAGACTCCGAGAATATGGCCGCGGGTGAGGAGGAGGTGGTGCCAGCTGGAGGAGCTGAAGCAATAAGCTCCGAAAGAGGGGGGAGAGTGGGGGCATGGTTGTGCGAAGGAGCATCTAAATCTATAACGTCATCAGAGAAAGGTAGGTCAGTGCCCTCCGGCACCGATACAACGGCAGAGGAGATCTGAGTCTCGAGGAAGGAAATGAGGACAGTCCCCGAGGACTCGATGACGGTCCATACGGAAGATACATCGGTCGAAGGGTTGGCTTCTGAAGATGGGTGAGCTGGAGGAACAGGGAGGCCGACGACAAGAGCAGCTATGTCGAGCATCTCGAACTCCGAGGAGAGTGGGTCCAGGTCATCGGCAGATGCCTCGACCGGAGCTCTAGGGGGCTCGAGATCGTGAATGGGGGAAGTGGAAAAACAGGAGGAATCATCCAGTCAAGCTGGACGGCAGGTGTATGAGTCAAGTGAGGGGCTGGGAGGACCATGTGGGGATCGTAGCCGGTACCTACTATGTAACGCCAGTGACGAGCACCATAAGGGCGGACGATATGCATGTGCTCAAGCACGCCAATGGTAAGGCGTGTCGGGCCAGAAGGGCTGTGCAAGTTCACTGGGATGGGTATACCTAGTGTTACGCCTATTTGACCGAGACCCAAAAGACACGAGCCCAGGAGCCCGACTACTGGTCGAGAGCCCATCTGCATCCTCAAGCCCGTTCTACAAAGGCCCTATGAGGGATCTTCTCGAATGTCGATCCGACCCGGCCCCGATAACCCGCTGGTCACTCGCCCACTCCTGCGTAAACCGCTCCCCCGGACGCGCAACCACTAAATGGCGGTAATGGGGAGGTGCTGGCATGGCGAAGAGAGCGGCGGTGAGGGGGCGGATTGATGGGGCACGATCGAGGGCGGGCGCGGGACGTGGGCCAGAGGCTATCACGCGGGGAGCTTTACAAAAGGGCTAGGGAGGCGACGAAGAACAGGACGGCATCTCAGGTATCTAAAACCTAAGGTACTCCATCAACGACCTAGCTCCCCCATCCTATCTCCTTCCTCCCCCGCTCGCGCCGTGAGACGGCGTTCCGATCTCCTCACGAGTCGAACCGTCTCCGCCGGGCCTCCTCTTTCAGATCTCTATCTGACTTAGGCATCGGAGGGGATTTGGCCGGAACCTAGGTCTGGCCCCCTGACGAGCGTTCTCGTCTACGCAGGTGGACACCTGATCAACGGGCCGAGGCTCCCCCTCGCCCCTCTACAACCTCACAGTCAATTGGACGAGTGAGGCTTATCCTCACCGTCCGCCCTCCGAGGCCGAGCACATCCTACCGAGGCCGAGCGTCTCAACTGGGTCCGAGGCTTCCCCTCGCCCTTCGCCAACCGTGTCTCTAGCTGGACGACCGAGGCTACCCCTCGTCTTCCTTCCTCCGAGGCCGTGCTCGTCCGACCGAGGCCGAGCGTCTCAACCTGGGCCGAGGCTTCCCCTCGTCCCATCTGCACCGATTCGAAGCCCCCGAGGGACCCAAGAGGGCCCCTTGACCACGTTGACCGGGTTATCCACGGTCAACGCTCTGTAGTGAGAAAACACTCTGAAACACCTAGCATCCTAGCAAAGATAGTAAAGAAACCACCACAACAGATATCGGTGGAATGGAATGTGGTGGCAGTCTGGTAGAGGCGCTGACACAGCCAGTGGGCTGCGTCAGAGAGCATGAATGGTCTCACAGAGCTATCCGGGTGGAATCTAAGAGGTCGGGTCATACCCAAAGATGGGTAAGCTCAGGAAGGGACATAGTCCCGACCTCCGGTCTACAGAAGAGTGTGCATGCTAGGTGTCTCTGGGCGTAGCGAAGGCGAGGGTGCACTATGCATGATGCCTTCGACCGGCTAGGGCGGTACTCGGGGAGGCCAGAAATGTGCTCCCAAAAGGTGCACACAGCAAAATCGATGAGGTCAAAGGTAGGTGAAAAATCTACCCTAGGATCAGGGACGGCAGGAAATTGAAAATAATCCCGGATCATATCGAAAGTGACAGTGTAATCGTGGTCCATGAGTCGAAAAGTGATGTCGTCACCTGCTGCGATGAAGGCAATGGAGCTAAGACCCTCGAGGGATAGGCGTGTGTAAGTGGAGGCGTGGACACCGAGGAATCGGTCGAAACCGATCGCTCGGTAAAGGCGGTGCACTCCCTGGAGGATGCCTAGCGACGTAAGAGCTGGAACGTCTATGAAGATGGTAGGCACAAGGCGTCGCTGGTGGATCCTAGAGTATCGCGATCTGTGAGCGGCATCTCGGAAAGTAATGTCGTGCATGGGAATGTGGGCGATGGGGTCATCAAAGGGGGGTGCGGGGTGTGGAGGCGAAGAGGGGGTGACGGTAGATGGTGTTGTGGTGACAGGTGTGGTGGTGGTGGGAATAGTGGTGGTGACGGCTGGAGCTGTGGTGGAGGGTGTGGTAGTGGAAGTGGTGCATGCACGACGATGTGGACGGGAAGAGGAGGCGCCAGAAGACGGCCTCTTCCCGCGAGCGGGGGGTGTGACAGATCCACGTGTGTGGACCATGGTGACGCGCGAACAAAAATAATACGGTAAGAAAATATGATCAGGGAACGAGTGTACCGTCGGTGCAGATGATGCGGATGCGCGAAAGATCCCCCAAGCTGATCCACGCTACCGCTACTGACGTAGGAACAGAGTACCTGCAATTTGAAACAATCAAAACGTCGGTTAATCGATTAAAAATAGGTGGAAATCAGATATAGTGTGACTCGGGCCGAGCAAGGGGATACTCGGTCCGAGTTGTGCACTTAGGCGTGACTCAGTGCGGGGATTGTGAAAGAGCCGTTCGACTCGGGGCGGGTCGCTGAACGAGTGGTGCCCTAGGGCATGACTCGGGGGTGGGTGAGACCGAGCACCTAGGTGCTCGGTCAGTGCCCTAGGGCACAGATGGGGTGGGTTCTGAACGAGCAGCTGGGCTGCTCGTTTTGTGCCCTAGGGCACGAATGGGGGGGTTTGGCCGTCGATGCGAATCGGGAGGAGGGCGGGGGTTTTGGCGATGGCAAAGGGGGGTTTTAATGGGGGGGTTAAGGGAGGGGGGGTCCCTGTGCCGTCGGTGGTGGGGCGCCGTCACCTTAGTAGGGCGAAGAGGGGGAAGTTAGGGGTGGGAGATGGCGGTAGAGGGGGAGGGGGGATCTGTGGGGGGGTTAGGCGGTGGCACCGTGTGGCCGTCGTGCAGTGGGCGGGCGAGATGGGGGGAGAGAGGGGAGGGTAGGGGGAGATAGAGAGAGGAAAGGGGAGAGAGGGGAGGGTGGCAAACCGGAGCTTGGTGGCGGAGCCGGCGGCCATGGCGACAGAGCGGGATGAGAAGGCGGACGGCGGGACAGGGTGAACGAGTAGGCGGAGGAGAGAGAAGCTCGGGGGGAATTTTATCGGGGGTAAAAAGAATTTAGGGATAGGGCAAAAGAATTTTTACGGTGGGTTTTAAAAGCGGAATTCGACCCGACTCGGTCCGAGCAGATAGGCTGCTCGACCGGGTCGGAGGAAATCAAATTTTTGAACAAAACGACTAGACTCGATCCGAGCAGCTTGGCTGCTCGACCCGGTCAACGTTAAAATTTTGAATGAAATACTCCCTCCGAGTCGTATGCTGCTCGGGCCGAGCCAATAATGCTCTGTCCGGGTCGACAGAGTGACGTTTTCTTCCCAAATCTCTTCCCTGTATGACTCGATCGAGCAGATAGATGCTCGGTCTGAGTCGTATGCTGCTCGGGCCGAGTCAATAATGTTCTGCCCTGGTCGACAGAGTGGCGTTTTTTCGCTCAATTCTCTTCCCTATACGACTCGATCGAGTATCTTTCTGCTCAGTCCATGTCAATTCCTACTCGGACCGAGCAAGATCCTACTCGGGCCGAGCTAGGGTATCTTCCTTTTCCATATCTGATTGACGCGACCGAGCAGCTGAGATGCTCGGTCCGGATTTCCTATGTCTCTTCTTCTCTTCTTTTCCCTTGTTTTCCTTCTCAAATCTTCGATTTCCTCCGGCTTCCTTCCGTTTACAATGTCCATATCCATACCCCCAATCGTCTGTCCTACACAAAACACGAACTCGTAAAATTTTTATGATTTTTGCGATTTTACCTAAAAATACGAAATAAAAATAGAAAAATAAGAAAATAGGGAAGAAATTTCAAAGTCTACGGAATTGGGTTGCCTCCCAATAAGCGCTCGTTTTCATTCATGAGCTCGACCTCCCTGGGATAAATCAATGTTCATTTGGCGCGTACGGTGGTCGCGTGTCCATCTCCGGGGTGGTGCAGACCGGCAGCGTTTGATTCTCGCTCGCTCCAATATTCTCCTTCATATATGATATAGTCTCATGCACTTGACGATATGATGATTGGCGTAGAGACTCCTCAGCCAAGACTTGGATGTACGCGACGACCGCTTTATTGTAGGTTGGGTCGCCGTCGTCGTCGATGCTCACCATTATCGGGTCCTTCATGACCCCTTCAGCAGTAAAATCTTCAATCGCTTCTTCTTTAAGAAGCTCCAGATAACTGGCCCCTTCTTCATAAGCTTTCTCCTTCATCGGCCTTTGTAGCTGGAACTGAGCTTCAATGTTCTCCACATTGAGGGAAAGGGTCCCTTCTCGAACATCTATAAGAACTCCGGCTGTCGCCATGAAGGGGCGGCCGAGTATGAGCTGAGAGCTTCCTCCCTCCGGTATGTCCATAATAATGAATTCGACCGGGATACATAGCCCTTGAGGTATTGATTCGGGTTCAATATTACATATTTAACCCCCCATTTAGCCCTATTTTGTGCCCAGGCGATGCTACATTGTTCTCTAATTCATACGTATTTTCTACACATTTATTTATTAGAGAAAACACACTAATTGAGCACAAAACAGTATTTAACGACGCATTTCTGCACATTTTATATTTTTCCTAGCTTGGTCTCGATCTCACGATTCCAACGAATATTTATTTGTATTTTTCTGAGATCTGTGCTAATTACTATGAATTTTTGAATGCAGAATACATTTTAAACGGAGAAAATACGAATATACGGCTTAAATACGCTCGTACGCTGCCACGTGGCACGATCCAGATAGTCGGCGCTTCATCCTACGGCGCTGGGAGCATCGACGACGTGGCTTTATTATGGCCGTTGGATCGAGATCCAACGGCCCGCAACCAAACAAAACGCAGCGTCTCCATGGCCACGTGGCGAGATCCTATGCAATTGCCGCTCGAACGAACGGTGCCGATGAATCTCAATTCGAAATCGGTTTCGATCGTTAGCGGGCAACGTGGCTGGCTGTGAACCGTTTGATATCCATCTGACGGCCACCGCTTCGCCCGCTCGAACGAAAGCAGCGCGAACTTCTGGGACGCGTGGCATGATCTGCTGCGACGACCGCTCGATCGGACGGTGCACAGCGTCCCTTGCTGCGACAACGAAGAGAACGAAGCGCGAGATTACGAGGGCGACGTGGCAAAATCCTAGGCGGTTGCCGCTGAAATGAACGATCGAGATGTACCCCGACGCGAATTCGAATTTAAACGAAGCGGATCGCGATTCGTTGGGACACGCGGCAGCTATCCAAACAACATCCGATCGATCCAACGGCCAATATTGAATCCAAGTTGAAAGCGGATCGGATGCGGGCTTCGCGCGAGATTTAAAGCACACGTGGCACGTCCACGTTCAATCCCGCTTTGATGAGCGGTTAATAATTACCCCGCTTTAGATCTACGGTCTGGATCAATTCGGGTGCGGTTTTTATGCGGGTTTGAACCCGATAACACAACCCAAACCCGCAATCTCTTTATAAAAGGTATTTTAGGGTTTTTTGAGCGTATTCAAGCAATTTGGGGCGTATTTTGGGCGTATTGGAGGCTCTAGAAGCCGTATTTTCCCCCTGAAAAATTCTGTAAAATTCCAGAGGCTTGTTTCTAATTTCCAGAGAGTTTTGAAGACTTTTCAGAGAGATTTGGTGATATTCTCTTCAACTTTAGCTTGTATTTGGGTGTTTTAGCTTGTATTTTGCCTCTAAACTTCCGTATTTTGCTATTAAACCTATGAATTCTGATCTGAAAATTGTTTATTTCTGCGCCATGAGTAGCTAAATTGTTATTGTGCATGGTTTGGAGTAGTTAGGGGCTATGATTTGTGTTAGTTTGGTTGAAATTCCTTGTGTTTAATCGTTAAACGTCGCTGCCCTATTTTGTGCCCAGGCGATGCTACATTGTTCTCTAATTCATACGTATTTTCTACACATTTATTTATTAGAGAAAACACACTAATTGAGCACAAAACAGTATTTAACGACGCATTTCTGCACATTTTATATTTTTCCTAGCTTGGTCTCGATCTCACGATTCCAACGAATATTTATTTGTATTTTTCTGAGATCTGTGCTAATTACTATGAATTTTTGAATGCAGAATACATTTTAAACGGAGAAAATACGAATATACGGCTTAAATACGCTCGTACGCTGCCACGTGGCACGATCCAGATAGTCGGCGCTTCATCCTACGGCGCTGGGAGCATCGACGACGTGGCTTTATTATGGCCGTTGGATCGAGATCCAACGGCCCGCAACCAAACAAAACGCAGCGTCTCCATGGCCACGTGGCGAGATCCTATGCAATTGCCGCTCGAACGAACGGTGCCGATGAATCTCAATTCGAAATCGGTTTCGATCGTTAGCGGGCAACGTGGCTGGCTGTGAACCGTTTGATATCCATCTGACGGCCACCGCTTCGCCCGCTCGAACGAAAGCAGCGCGAACTTCTGGGACGCGTGGCATGATCTGCTGCGACGACCGCTCGATCGGACGGTGCACAGCGTCCCTTGCTGCGACAACGAAGAGAACGAAGCGCGAGATTACGAGGGCGACGTGGCAAAATCCTAGGCGGTTGCCGCTGAAATGAACGATCGAGATGTACCCCGACGCGAATTCGAATTTAAACGAAGCGGATCGCGATTCGTTGGGACACGCGGCAGCTATCCAAACAACATCCGATCGATCCAACGGCCAATATTGAATCCAAGTTGAAAGCGGATCGGATGCGGGCTTCGCGCGAGATTTAAAGCACACGTGGCACGTCCACGTTCAATCCCGCTTTGATGAGCGGTTAATAATTACCCCGCTTTAGATCTACGGTCTGGATCAATTCGGGTGCGGTTTTTGTGCGGGTTTGAACCCGATAACACAACCCAAACCCGCAATCTCTTTATAAAAGGTATTTTAGGGTTTTTTGAGCGTATTCAAGCAATTTGGGGCGTATTTTGGGCGTATTGGAGGCTCTAGAAGCCGTATTTTCCCCCTGAAAAATTCTGTAAAATTCCAGAGGCTTGTTTCTAATTTCCAGAGAGTTTTGAAGACTTTTCAGAGAGATTTGGTGATATTCTCTTCAACTTTAGCTTGTATTTGGGTGTTTTAGCTTGTATTTTGCCTCTAAACTTCCGTATTTTGCTATTAAACCTATGAATTCTGATCTGAAAATTGTTTATTTCTGCGCCATGAGTAGCTAAATTGTTATTGTGCATGGTTTGGAGTAGTTAGGGGCTATGATTTGTGTTAGTTTGGTTGAAATTCCTTGTGTTTAATCGTTAAACGTCGCTAAAATTGTAATCGTTGTTCGTAAATCGACTTTTTTAGATTCCAAAAGAATTAATTAAGTTGACGATCGCCCCAAAAGGGTGAGTTTTGATCTCCCCAAAAGGGAGTTTCATCCCGTAGTTTTGATCTCTCCAAAAGAGAGTTTCATATCGTATTATAATCTTAGCGACGATCTTTTTGAATATTTTGTTTGAACCCCCAAAAGGGCATCTTCCGATGAATTGCTCCCAAAAGGAGAATTCATTGAGTTATATTAGGTATTTTCCGGTGAATTGCTCCCAAAAGGAGAATTCATTGCGTTATACCTATCAACCAAATTAATACGAATCGTTGACCCTAACGAACCCATACCATGTGCAAACTTTATATATATATTTTCTTACACGTATTTCCTCGTTCAACACCATTCACATCACCACCTAAAGTGTTTAGTTTCTTTCCGTAAGATTTCTATTTGATTTGAGCTGTGGATGCAACAGATTTCTTCCCGTGGATTCGACACCTGGACTCCCAGGTTTTACTACTTGAACGGACTCTTGCACTTGAGAGAGAGCACCTTTTCGGTCCCACCAGGTATCTGGAGGATGACGTCCCTCGCTATTCCGACCAGTTAAATGATGGAGTGATTGGCAAGCTGGATGGACATGCTCGTCAGTTCCGTCTCACTTCCCGTCTAGAGTCTTCTGAAGATGGATAGGGGCATAAGGCCGATATTAGCCCCCAAATCAATCAACGCACTGCTGATTGGCATGCCACCGATGGAGCACAGGACGGTGAAGCTCCCCCGATCCGGTAGCTTCCGGGGAGGTCATTTTTAATAATGGAGGTAGATTCCTCCAACAGCTTGATCTCTTCCAGGTTCCTCTTTCCAGTAATGAGATCCTTCAGAAACTGTGCATACGTTGGGATCTCGGTGATGACATCAATAAATGGGATATTCAGCTGAATCCCTTTCAGTAACTCCATGAACTTAGAGTACTTCTTCTCCAATTTGGCTTGGGCTAGCCTCTGAGGGTATGGAGGAGGGGGCATGGAGGCTTTGCCCTTAGATGCATCAGCGGGCGGCGGCGTAGTAGCAGGCATGATGGGATGTGCATCTGCCTTCTCTTCAATAGTGATAGGCCATTCAGTGGCCTCAACTCCGACACTGTCATCAGCAGCTTCTTCAGTGGTAGTCTTCTCCTTGCTAAGTACTGGAACCATAACAGGGTCAGTAGCCCGTCCTCCTCGCGTGGTCACTGA
The DNA here is from genome assembly GCA_030789695.1 of Scilla litardierei. Lineage (NCBI taxonomy): Eukaryota > Viridiplantae > Streptophyta > Magnoliopsida > Asparagales > Asparagaceae > Scilla > Scilla litardierei. The sequence continues at coordinate 819,685,392 of CM061142.1, forward strand.
AACCATGGCGTTTGCTTGAGCTCTGGGGTTGGTTTCCGGCTGGGAGGGTAATCTCCCCTGATTCTTCAGCAACTGAGACACCCGCCCTCTCAGTTCGTCGAGCGAAGAGTTGCTACTCATAAATTGGTTCGACGTATCCTGATTGAACCGAATCTGGCCGCTCATAAAGGTCTCCAATGTAGATTCAAGATTTGACTTTGGAGGAGCCGGAGCAAAATTCTACTGAGGTGGCCGGTTATACTGATATCCGGCGGCCTATAGGGCCCAGCGGGCCTAAAGCCAACATGCTGCTGGCTCTGCTGCTGCTGCTGAGGATGTGGTGGTCTCTGATACTGCGGATGTTGCAGCCCTCCGCTTGGGTTTCCATATGAGAACCCTGGGTGATTCCTGGCAGCTGGATGCTGCCACTGGTTCCGTCCTTCTCCCTGGACATACTGAACAGTCTCGGATGTCTCAGCACCCTCATAGTGACCCTCGATAGGAAAGTATCCGGGGTCTACATACTCCTCCCCGGGATGATAAGAGGTGCTGGGTGCTGATGGGATGGAGTCCAGGCGCTGCTCGATCCGGGCCACTTGCTTGCGCAAGGTCTCAATTTGAGAATCCAAGTGAGTGGCGACCTTGACCTCGGGAGTCTGGGTCATGACTGTCTGCTCATCACTCCAATGCTGGGTGTTGGCTACCATGTGCTCCAACAGATCTATGGCTTCCTCGGGAGACTTATCTAATAGGGCGCCTTGCGTCGCAACATCAATAATCATCTTGGTGCTTGGCTGGAGCCTGTTGTAGAAGCTCTGCACCAAATCCCAAGGCTGGATTCCGTGGTGTGGGCACTGGTGTTGGAGGTCCTTAAACCTCTCCCAGGCCTCGTAGAGCGACTCCTGCGGGAGTTGCTTGAAATTTGAAATGGCCCCACGGATCCGGACCGTCTTTGAGGGTGGATAAAATTTATCCACAAAAGCAAGGGCAAGCTTCTCTCATGCAGTTAAGTGGTTGGGAGGATGAGCTCGGAGCCAATAGGAGGCCTCGTCTCTCAGGGTGAAAGGGAAGAGCTGCAACTTCACCGCATCATCACTGACATCCTTTGCCTTGAATGTATCGCATTTAGCCAAGAAGGAGTCGATGTGATGGTTGGGATTCTCACGAGGATGCCCGTGGAAGGGATCCTGCTGCATCAGGTTTATCAATCCCGTCTTAAGCTTGAAGATTGCCGCTGTCAGCTGCCGTCTAAGGATCGAGGAGTTGTTCCCAAACATCGGTTCCATGTGGTCCCTGATGGACCCAGTGCGAGGAGGAGGAGGAGGGTTATCTCCCATCTGAGCAGATGGAGATGAACTTCTGCTGGAGGCTCTTAAAGACCGGGATGTCTTTTCGATTTCAGGATCGAACAATAACTCTCTAGTAGCCCCTTTGTGGCGGGTGTTCATGCACCAAAAAAACTCAGAAGAACACCGTCAGTAGCACCACAATAAATAAAAAGAATAAAAAATGATGGCGAGTGAGAAATGATCAGAATGCTAGCAAACTTCAAAAAGATAAAAACAAACTGAGATAAGAACACTATTGCCATCCCCGACAACGACGCCAAAAACTTGACGCACTCGCAATATACACCTAGGATCCACCTGGCGGTGGCATTCGATCGCCAAGCGTAATATGGCTCCTAGGCTACGACTTTGGGCTCAATCCGCAAGCGGACGGTGTCGAGTTATAGTATAAAAGATAGTCGAATCCCACAGGGACGGTGTCACGCCCCGCTTCCCAAAACAATGGAGGCGAGACATGAGAAGGTCCGCACAGACGTGGAGCTGTGAAGCCACACGCCTGATAAGAGTCAATAAATCATATGCAGGTCCCTATAAGTGCAAACGGAACAACAATAATAACACAAGGAGAAACGGAAATAAAAATCCCAAATCTCAGCATCGTCCAACATTCACAATTTAGTTCAACATCCAGAAAAGCCACCAGGCTAAAAGAAAGAGTCTAAAGGCCCAAAACATGGCCAACAAAAGCCAACATGGCACAAAGCATTGGTGCTACGCACCGACAACAAAAGCAGTCTAAACAACAACACAAACAGTCTCAACGACTGATCGCCCATATCCTCAAACTCCACAACGAACGCAGGCTCTGACTCAGCGTCAGCAAACACCACGTCCTCTGCAGCACTCTCAGGCTCGGGATCTAACATGTGTCACCCAAAAGAGTAAAGGGGCACATGTCAGCAAGTCTAAAAGACTTGGGCAATGAAACTGAAAGGAATGTAAACTAACAACCTAGCAGTTATAGTATGATGCTTAGCATGGAAAGTATAAAATGGAAGTGACAAACAAGGTAGGGTGCAAGTAACAAGTATGGCATGGATGACAAGTCTTACAAGTATAAACACGGACAAGTACAAGTCAAGTAAATCACGTCAAGTAAACACGTCGTGCACAGAGATTTCGTCTGCTGGCTAGAGTGGCTGATCGGGCCAACTCGTAAGCTCAGGTGACCGCTTATCCCTACCCCTCCACGTGTATCGAGCCAGGGCATTACCCCGAACACGGAATGCTCGCTTCTGGATCACGAGCCAGGAAGTGTTTTGCACGTGTATCGAGCCAGGGCATTACCCCGAACACGGAATGCTCGCTTCTGGATCACGAGCCAGGAAATGTATTTAACACGTATGGCATAGGGTTATGCCCGCATAACGGGTGCCTAGCCGGTAACACGGGAACACGGATTTGTACAAGGATTTGTAGCGTATGCTACGATCAAACATTCAATGCATTGATGATATGGCATGGCATGCAGTAAGGCGTACATGTAAGGAATTAAACATGGCAGTTTAATATGCATGAACAACAAGTTAAAAGGGTTGGATCTAGCTTCGTCGTCTAGCTAGATCAATTGAGGTGACGGATCTAGTTTCGTTTTCAAAGTGGATCAAATAGGCGTCTAGGCAGCTATCATTTCACTGTCTAGTCTCTTTTACGCTACAACAAGCAAATGGCCTAAGGCATGGCCTAAACCCTAAGTGGCAAGTTTCACTTGCCTAGCACCGAGGATGACGATCAACGAGGCACGTCACAAAATGTTAGCTACGGAGATGAGATCGCTGCCATTGCAAAACAACATTAGACCAACATCCAACCTAGTTTATTATTAGGGTTTCAATAAAATCACAAAGAGTGTTATGAGAATATCAAAGGATCGAACCCTACCGTATAGAAGCGGAAGATCGATGCCGAGCAAGCACGGCAACAGAAGAACGATTCGAAGAACTACGGCTCAGATCTGGAAATGGGGAGAAAATATGGAGAAATGAGATTTTGGGGGTTTTCCGGCGACCTAGATGAGATGGCCGGCCCTAATGAAGGTGAGGGGAGCTCCTGGGATGAAGGAGGAAGGCTAGGGGAAGATGGATGATGATTTGAGAAAGAAGGAGGCTCAGAAGAAAATGAAAGAAGAAAGAAAAACGTTTGGGGTTTAAATAGAAAATCGTGTGGCGGCTGGGCAAACCCTAGGTTTACGACAGCGGTTAGTCGGTCAAAGAAGAGTTGTTGACCGACTAGTTCGAGAACAAGTCGGTCGGTAGACCAACTGTGACCGACTAAAAGCAAACAGTAACTCAGGTCGTCAAAATGGTCAAAGGACTAGTCGGTTAAAGAATAATGGCCGACCGACTAGTTTCACATCTAGTCGGTCGAAAGACGTTCTTAGACCGACTAACGATAAACCGTAACTTAGGTGAAATTTATCAAAGGAACTAGTCGGTCTGAGAGCAAGTTCTGACCGACTAGTTTCACATCTAGTCGGTCGGTGGTTGTTCTTAGACCGACTAAGAGTAAACAGTAACTCATGTACAATTGATTCAATGAAATAGTCAGTTTGAGAAGAGTTGCCGACTAGATCTCAATCTAGTCGGTTGGTTCCCCTTCTTGAACCAACTAAGGTGCACGAAAAGTGCCGAATTGAAGCGCGAAGCTTTGGAAAGATTCCTACGGCTTCTAGGATCAACCTATCTCTAAGATATGAGCGATATGAAGCTCGCCACGAACGACTTACCCCAAAAATCAACGATCTAAGGAAGAAGCTAGATAATCACAACGAACCGAACGAAAACGAAAGCTACGGAGACGGAAACCACACATAAGGAGAAAATCCACCAAAACATATAAATAATATAGATAATTCAAATACATGAAAAACCAGTCGTTACAGACGGTGATAGTGTCTGTGATAATCTCAGTCTATTCCTAAATTTAGAAGTGAGGTAGCGGTCGAAGTGAAAGATATGGATTGGTTATTGTTGTTGTGTAATATAATAAAAAGGACTAGGGCTTTAGGGATCACCGCTAGGATCGTTGGGGGTTGATGTTGGGATCGGATCCTCACATTGCATTAGGTCTTGGAAATTAATCTCCCAATTCGTACCACTCTCGTGGGTTAGAATTACGGGGTATTTCGGTTGCTCTTGTTGACGCAATGGCGGTAGCCGTCAACGTATCGGTATAGTTCATCGGTGGGTCCCCTCAAGGCACGAGCCGGGCATGGTCACGTGCCTTGATTGGATCCACCGATTTCCCTATTCGAATCCCTAGATACCCCTTAAACACAGCAGTTCCACAGACCATGGGCGTGATCTCAGTACGGGTTATCTACGGATTCGGTAGGATCTACCAAAATACAACCCTAAATCCCCAATTCAACGTAGGGATCTAGATCTACATTTTCCCCTTAAAATCATAGGGTTCACCCATCGACCCTAGCATGGATCTACTCACTCATGACGATAGAAACACACAAAAATATCAATTTCGCGGAAGAAAACATTATATCAATCCAGAAATTAGGGCTAAATTAACTTACAGCGAGAATGGACGAAGAACATATCCAGAAAAGAACAAAAGGAAGTAATCTTCAATTATCAATCCAAAATTCGCTACAAGAATTAGTCCCAAAAATTCCTACAAGAAAAATCGCCGGAGCTCTCTCCAAAAATTCTCAAAACAAAGCTAGCGTGAACTCCCTCAGCCGAGCCCGAAATCGCGAGCTTCAGCTACTGCCCAAATCGCACGAATCACGCGATTCGAAATCTTTCCAAAAATGCCTTGGGAAGTGCCGACCGAGTAGGTGACTCGGCCCAAGTCGGAGTTTCTCGGCCAGTGGTTCGGCCCGAGCCGATGAGCTGCTCGGTTCTGAAATGGACCTACCCAGACCGAGTAAGATCTACTCGGTCCAAGTAGGGTTGACTCGGTCAGTTACTCGAGCTGTGCTCGGGGGCCTACTCGGGGCGTGTAATCTGCGGCTGCTCGGTCGAGCAGATGAGCTGCTCGGCCCGAGCCAGCCTATATCCGCTGCTTCTGCTTAGAGATACGGCTCGGTCCGAGCAGCGAGCTGCTTGGGCCGAGCATTTTCTGGGAAACTCAAAATGTGCTGCAGCAAGCTGTAGCTTCTCTCTCTCTGCTCTCTTTCTCCTTCTTCTCTTCCTTCCATCCTCCAACAGCTCCGAGAACATGGCGAACTCCTCCAGAGCCCTGCCAGCAAGCTCATGAGCACGCCAGATGTGTCCATACCCAAGCAGGGGTCCAAATCGCTCCAAAATCCCGGAAAACTCAAAATATACTACGAAACTCGAAATATCGTCAGCATTACCAAAATCGCAGTAAAAAGTGGGATTTGGACGTGGAAATGCTATGCAATGCGATGGGATAATGATATGGAAATGATATAAAATATGGACACATCACCAACCCCGTGTCTTAGCTCCGGTTTGGGCGGCGAGCCGCCCCGTAGTTCTTTAAGAGGGCGGATACAGATGGGTTGAAGCCAACCGTGCATCCTCTATTGGCAGGCGGGTACAGATGGGCTGAATCCAACACCACATCTTTGCTCGCGGGTTTAGGTGGGCCGAAGCCAATCCCGCGTCTTTGCTCGTGGGTCTAGGTGGGCCGTAGCCAACCCTGTGTCTTTGCTCGTGGGTCTAGGTGGGCCGTAGCCAACCCCACATATTTTGTTGGTTCGTTTCGTGAGAGTGTTGGCTCGCGAACGTTTAGCCGACCTTCGCGATGGCGCTCTTAATTTCGGAGAATGGTTGAAATTTGAATTCCAGCGACTCATTGAGTGTACAAAAACAGAAAAATTTATTGAAAATATCTATTGAATGTACAAGCAAACACATTTATTGAACGTATCTAAGCCATTGCTCGGCGTTCCAACGATGGGCTTGCTCCTCGCCCTCCATGGTCGTCAAAATGTAGGTCGCCAGTCCCACGACGTCTGTTATAGTGTAGGGGCCTTCCCATTTTACGGAGAGCTTTCCTCGGCGGCCGATCTTTGGTCTGAAGGTTGCATCCCTGAGGACGAGGTCGCTGACTCTAAAGCTACGCTTCTTGATGCATGAATTGTAGTACATCGCCATCCCTGGGCTGTGCTTGATTAGATTCGTTAGTGCTCTACCCCTTACCTCATCGACAAGCTCGATGTTGACGTCGATGCCTTCGTCATTTGCTTCTTCATTGAAGTACTGGAACAAGAGGGATTCCTCGCCGACCTCTAGTGGGACGACGGCCTCCGTCCCATAAGCTGGCATGAAGGGGTTCTCGTCGGTTGAAGCTTTGTATGTGGTGCGGTAGGACCAATGGATGTCAGGTAGCTCATCGGGCCATGATCCAGGGGCGCTGCCGACCTTCTTCTTTAAGGGCTCCAGGATGCACTTGTTTGTTTCTTCAACCATGCCATTGCATTGTGAATGCGCCACGGAGTCAAAGTGTAGGTTGATGCCCCAATCCGAGCAGGAGCTTCTGAAGTCCACCGAGTCGAACTGCTTCTCGTTGTCCATCACTATGGAGCAAGGTACCCCAAAATGGTATATAACTGAATTCTAGATGAAGTTCTTCATGTCCACCCAGGTGATGCGTGCCAGTGGCTCCGCCTCGATCCATTTGGTGAAGTAGTCGCCGGTGATGATGAGAAACTTTCTTCCTCACGCGGCCAGGGGGAACGGCCCAAGGCTGTCGAGGCCCCACTTGGCGAACAAGAACTGACTGAGGATCAGAATCAGGTCGGTAGACGGTACGGTTGTATGTTTGAAGAATCTTTGGCACTCCTCGCACCGTTTTACGTAGTTGGCCGCGTCCTTCAGCATCGTCGGCCAATAGTAGCCCTGTCGGATTGCCCTGTGTGCCGGGGTACGGCCTCCATAATGATTCCCACAGAGCCCTTCATGTATCTCCCGGATGACCTCCTCTGCCCTCCTTATCCCAAGGCACTTTAGATAGGGCAAGACATCGTACCTCATGTGGTGCTTTTGGTAGAGCATGCCGTTGAATATTACAAACGTCAATGCTCACCTCTCGATCTTTCACTCCTCCAATTTGTCTTCTGGTAGGGCTCAGGTCTCCAGGTAGGCGACGATCGGGCTCATCTACGATCACTTCGATTTGACGCACTGTAGTTTTGGGGGACCCTTAGGGCATTATTCTATGCACGTCCTATGTCAGACGGACGATAGAAGCAAAAAGAGACAGCGGCAGAAAACAACCGTTAAACTATTTAACGAAAGCCATACGGATTTCAAGACCATATCCATGATGTCTACTATCTTGAGGTGGATCTAACTACCACAAGATAGATCTAAACTAATGCAATATAATTAAATGAAAACTTTTTAAATTACATACCCGGAACTTTGCTTGCACCAGCAAAGTGTACCGAACCACCTTCTGCTCCCCGAAGCTGGCCGCCTTTGTGCCCCGAACTGATCCACCTAAAGCAAGTCAACACCGTGCCTCTGAGCCAACCATGAACCAAAGAAAATTTCACTTGGGAGCAATCCAGCGTCTTAGACTTCGGATCGAATCCGATCCTTCTCGTCGTTTTGCTAGAACGCGAGCGAAGGAACAGAAGAAAAAAGGAGGAAAGAATAATTTTGTCTTGAATCGAGCATGCTCAAAACTTTTTGGAGCTATTCAATTCAGATAATTGGTGCAATTTTATTAATGTGTGTCGACCCCTGTTTATATAGGGAGCCGGACCCCCTTGCTCGTCGCACGAGCAATGTGGGACTATTAATGAATAGGATGATTAATTAAGTTAGTTTGCCTTTCTTAAAGGTTAAACTTCAATTAATTTAACATCCCTCACCGTTGAGCTTCAGAAATGATACAACCTATTATTTCGAAGAGCTGTGAACGGTGAACACATAGAAAGAAACGACGACGAATTCCGACTTCGTTTGACTCCTCAAACAATTGCTCAAAGTTGAGCAAAACGTTACAATTGGCTAAAATTGCAGCTGTCACAAACCCCTAGGGTTTGCTGGACTGTGGGGCCTGCAGGTGGGGCCCACCTGCCAGCTGGACGTGCCCAGCTCAATCCGGCGCAGCCCGCACCTTGCAGGCGGGATGACCCGCCCGCCTACTTGGCGGGCACAGGCTTGCCCCGCCTGTAAGGGTGGGCGGGCTTAGCATGACCCGCCCAGTTAGGTGGGCTAGCCCAGCCTGCATGGGCTGGGCTAGCCCAGTCCAGCTGGTTCAGGCCAGAACTGACCAAAAACCCAGTTCTTGCCTTTTGAACCATAACTTGCGTTCTACAACTCTGGTTGAGCCGATTTTAGATCCGTTAGAAAGCATTATTCGAATGGGACCATCCCAAGAAGACATCTATCCATTTCTATGCGTTATATGATTCAAAATATAATCGTAAACTATTTACAATGTATTTAAATCCGTTTGCATCATATGCAATAATCTCATTCAGCATTCTACTAATGCTGAAGTCGCAAACATTTTGCGACTTTAATAAATCTCATTTAATGTCAAAAACTTATGCGACCATATTAAATCCCATTTAATATAGAACGACTTAATGTCACAAACTCTTTGTGACTTGAATTATTCTCGTGCACCTGAGTGCACTCCTCCTAAATTCTTCCTATTACTAAAACGCAAACCGAACTCGATGTGAGACCATACAACCTGACCCTACTACAGGTTGGGGCTCGAAACCTCTAGACGACAGTAACCACGAGCATCAGGTGTCGCCCATGTTTCAACATCATAATTACGTGATTGACCTATCGATAAAAGTGTTGTCGGGATCACTCTGACTGTGACAGTGATGAATACCGCAGTTTTAGTCCATTCGTCGTAACTATGTCCATGCATGGCTTAGGGTATGGTAAACCGTCAACCCTACTAGCTAGCACGGGTCAGCATACATCGTCCTTGTTTCAACATCATAATAACTCTTCATTGGGTCGGTCAGTGGACTCATTCTCTAATGAGCACATGTGCTTTGTCTCCGACTTCTCCAGGTCGAATGACTATGAGATCATCATTACCCTTTATGGTAAGGCAAATACACAATGGTCTGTCCGATGTGCCGATATCCTTTTCTCGACGCATCTATGACCATGAATGTTTTAAGACTTAAGTTCCTCTCGGTCATTCACTTCCCATAATCGAGATCTACATCTAGATATGTAATGACTTCACTTTAAGTCTAAGGAAATTATCCAAGTATATAATTCATTGAATTTATACTAGGATAATTAGTACTATTTATTTTTTGAACAAGATGTTTCTTATGATAAATTGCCTCAAGGGCATATATCTTCCTACACATATGTGCTCTTCACCGACGCTTGTAAGGGTTTTGGCGGACCCTCAGAGCACGGGTCTGTGTCCTTCCTGAGTCGGACGGACCACATGGGCATTAAAGCGCAGCGGAGAAAGAAAAACAAAACTTTTAGGCTAGCTAAACAATTTAGCTATGCTCTGAGGGAGCCAGAACCTAGCCCGATATATGCCAACTTGGGGTGGATCTGACCACCCAAAGAGGGATCTATTCTACAGTGACAAAATTAAATCTACACTAAAAATTGCTTAATCACATACCTGGAATCTTGGCCCTGGAGTAGGCAAGATGTACCGCACCGTCTTCTGATGCTCCTCGTAGCGGATCCGCCTTGACTTGATCCGCCTGAGACGCCTCGCACCCTCGAACCGATCCGCCCGAGCCGACTTTCGCTTCCGAGCCGATCACACGCGGTAGAAAGTTTCACTTGAGTAGACCCGTGTCTTAGACGTTTGGATCTGAATCCAAACCCCCTTCGTAGTATTGGTAGGACTACTCCGGAGAATAGGAAGGGGGGAGAGAGAGAGAGGGAGGGAGGGAGGGAGGGAGGGAGGGAGGGGGAGAGAGAGAGAGAGAGAGAGAGAGAGAGAGAGAGAGAGAGAGAGAGAGAGAGAGAGAGAATAGTTTAGTTGCGGATCGAGCTTGCTCTAAAACTATGGAGCTACTCGATCGAGGACTTGGTGCCTCTTTCAACGAAGGCAGTGCACCCCTATTTATATAGGGAGTCGGCACTCCTTCATTCGTTGCGAGCAATTTGGGACTTTTGCTAATTTGAAGAAAATTCAATTAAGCTAATTTAGCTTAATTTGAAGTTTAGTAAGCTTTTTGTAAAAGCAAACTTCAACTAATTAATTTTCTTCCCTCATTAAACTTTAGACACCAAACAAGCAATCAATTCGAAGGGCTTCGAATGATGAACGCGTAGAAACCAACGGCGACGAATTTTGACTTCGTTTGACCCCTCAAACAATTGCCCAAAGTTGGGCAAAAAATCAACTTTCGTAGCGGTCTTTTTGGGGTTTCAAAACACCTAAAAATCACTTAAGTTGCGGGCGCGCCCGCTAGGCTTAGCGGGCGCGCCCGCCCAAGGTAGGGAGGGCGGGCCGCACGCTCGCTGGGCCGCGGGGCGTGCGCCCGCTGCTGCAGCGGGAGCTGGCCTGCTGTAGCAGCGGGCTCGACCCGCTGCGGCAGCAGGCTGCGCCCGTTTTGCCCTTGCGAATGGGCCTGTTAGCCCAGTGGGTCTAACCCACTTTGCCTTGAACTGTTTTCGAGTTTCTGGGCTCGTTTGAGCTCCGATTTGGACGCGGTTTGAACCTGGGTTTAGACCGGGACGATCCCGTCAGCCAGGTAACCCTTTCCAACATATTTGTTCCTACTAAATTTGTCGTAACCAATTTACTACACGTTTAATCTTTGTTTGCATCAGATGCAACATTTGTCCCTATTGTTATTACGACTAATTTTCACAACAAGCTTTGTGAATATTAACTATTCAATATCATCAAATGAATTTCTCTCAATTAATCTTTCTATTACTAAGACACGAAAGTTACTCGGTGTGAGACCCTACAGCCTGATCTTACTACAGGTTGGGGCTCGGAACCCCTAGATGACGGTCACCACAAGCAGTAGCTGTCGTCCCTGTTTCAGAATCATCATAACATGATCGACCCTTTGACAAAAGCATCATTGGGTTTACTTTGGCTGTGTGAGTGATGAATGTCGTTAGCTATAGTCCCTTCGTCAAGACTGTGTCCCTGTTGGCCTCGGGTATGGTTTACTGTCAACCCTATTAGACAACATTGGTCAGTATATGGCGGTCTTTGTTGTATTCACGGTGTACTTCTTACAACGTACCCCGGCCGAAGATTAACACAAAGACCGTACTGAGCCTGTGACACTAACTTCCCTTTAACGGAAGTGACGAATCCCATCTTAGTCATCTACTCGCCTCGAGAGCTTCGGGTGCAACCCAACCTAAGATCTTTCAGCAGGCCTAGCCTCAAAGCTAGATCATGGGTCTAAGCTACACAGTTCGCTCACATGTTCCTATAGATGACTTCAGGTCTTAAGGACCAGCTTACCTATCATCACCTTAGAGTTATTAAAGACGGTTTAGTTAAAGTTAACCATTTAATAACTCTAATTTGATCGTTCAGTGAACTCATTCTCCAATGAGCACCTGTGTCTCGTCTGTGACTTCACAAAGTCGAATGACTATGAGATCATCATTACCTGAGGTAAGACAAAGACACAGTGGTCTATCCGATGTGTCGATATCCAGTTCTCGACACATCTATGACCACGAACCGTTTAAGACTTACGTTTCTATTCGGTCGTTTACTAACTCATAATCGAGATCTTTTCTAGATACGTAAGGACCTAACTATAAGTCTATGGACATTATCTAAGTATATTAATTCAAACGATTTCATACTTAAGATAATGGATACCATATATAGTATGAACAAGACGTATACTTTAGGATAAATCACCTTATAGGCATTTATCCTCCTACATCTCCCACTTGCACTTAGGCTATTTATCTCGGTATCTCATACCGTTATAGCATATCAGTCACTTGGAGATTTATATGACAACCCTAAGAGTGGATTTACTAACGGGTATCTATAATGCATTTCAATGTATTATTAATTAATACATCTCTTGATCACACATGGTTGATCCTTTGGAAAAATGATTTGGATCAATTTTTCCTTTCTTTGTATAGCTAACAATTAGCTTATAGCATCTAGATGTAGGGTCTAACGTTTCTATAAGTCAGTCTCAGCTCATTCCAATTTTCTTGTGTCAATATGTCAAGTACATGCATGACAGCCTAAGTCTCTCGATATATATACGATTAAATCAAAACGATTTTGATTTCACCGTTTTATATAGATGATCCAGATAAGTTGGGAATCCTTTTTACTTAGTCCGAAAGACTGGAACTAAGTATACGAGCTGGATCCCACTGACTTTAAGAATTACCTGGTTAAATACTTCAATATTATATCTAAATCATATTTAGATTTATATATAAAGACATAACGATTTGATAAGTGCTTTAGATGGAATGTACTAGTGTCTGGTTTGGTTTGACGAATGAGTCAAGTCAAGATCGGTTTAAGGAATATTGACAATGACTCACTCAATCAAACGTCCTACACTGTACTTTTCCCTTTATTACATTTAATATTAACTCTTTAATAACCCAATGCAGTTTATTAAGAATTAATCTTAATATGCGTATAATTGTGATCGCACACAATTTATACGCCCCTGGAACCTATACTTAACTACCGATTGACTATAACATTAAGTCAGCTCCAAAACATAATTTCCTAAAGCTTCGCATCATAATTCGAGAATTTTCGCAACCAACTCAGAAAGACAAAATCACAGAAAATTTAAGCCAATCTCAATCAAATTTTAATTTCAACAGAAAACACAATTTCCGAGACATTCATTAAAAACAACGGATTCACAAAGATAAACCGTAATATGTGTATCAAATAAATTTTGAGTGTTAAACACTCAATCATTATTTTCACTTGGAGGAATGATACATTTTATTCAACTAAAATTTAGTATCAGCTCCTTCTCGATCATGTCTCTCGAAGTCTTTGAACTGCCCCAGCAGCAACGATTGCTCAGATTGCCGACCGTCATCTGCACTTCTCCCAATTTTCGCTTCATTTCAGCCACATGTATACATTACACAGATGTCTCAGTATCTCGTACAATGTGATTGGAAATAATTACGCTTCATTGCATTTAATTTGTTGTATCTGATGTAAAGGCATCAGTATGCCCCTTCTTCTTCTCTGCAAGATAGATCTTGCAGTTCCTCTTCCAATGGCCAATTTTATGGCAATGGAAGCACTCAGATTTTGACGGAGTCCCTTTGGTCTTTTTCTTTCCTTTCTTCGCCTTTGCAGGTTGCGGGACCTGCCTCTTCTTACCCTTGCCTTTCGGCTGGTCGGAAGAAGCAGAGCCAACAACCAATGCAGTTGGCTTCTTCTCAATCTCCTCAAACTGTCTAAGCATATTGAGGAGACCAGGAAGATCTGTTTTGAGACTATTCATTATAAAACCAGTGATGAAAGGCTTAAAGTCAGGGGTTAAAGACTTAAGGATAATGTCCACAGACATCTCATTTTCCAGAACAAATCCTAACTGGGTGACGTCTTCTACGTACCCGATCATCTTGATAACATGATCTTGTACGGGCCCTGTCTCAATCTTTGTGCCCCAGAGGTTGCTGGTGGCTTCGAACTTGGCAGCTCGAGACCGCTTGCCGTATAACTCTTGTGCATTCAGAAGCATACTTTGAACATCCATATGTTCATGCTTCCTCTGCAGTTCGTTACTCATCGAAGCCAGAGTAAGGCATCTGGCCTTCTCTGCCATCTGGTATAGTTTTTAGGCTTCCTTTTCCTCGAAGTTCGAATCGTCATCGGGCTTCTCCGGAGCGTCCTCGAACAGTACATATCCAATCCCGGCTAGAGAAAGGACTAACTTAATGTTCCTAAGCCAGTCTTTGGAGTTCATTCCATCGAGAACGTTCTTCTCTACCATATATCTAAGACCCGAATCCATTCTGCAATTTTATAGATACTTTAGTCAGTATATGTTCGCTATATAGTTTTAATGGTTTTTAATAAAACTATTTTCTCCCATTAAATTTATTAAAGCCATAATAATAAACATTTTATTATAAAATAACATTTGTGAGATATGGATCCGACTAGCCTGAGTCTGACAACCTTGTGTCTCAACAAGTTGTCCGACTCCGCAGTCAGTAGACGAACTCGTCGTCAATCATATTAACTATGATTCCCTATCGATTTTACCCCTAGTCATTTGTGATCATGAGTGTGCTCATCTGGATCACAATGGCTAGCCTAGTCGGACCCTTATTTCGTGTCTAGCCCGACTTGCCCCGCCGCTCGGTGTATGCACGACACGTCGGTTTGGGTCAGGATTTAGACTACATTCTTGGTTAGACGTATGATGGTGCTCGGTGGATAAGACAACGGTTTTAGTCAGGTCAAGATGTTTATCAAGAAATCGGTTTCTATAAGATTGACATGTCACGGCTTGAGTGTAGCTCAACAACCGTAACATGTTTCTTACAGTTGCCAACTCCTAAAATAAGGAGGGCTACGATTTATCTTGAACAAGATTATTATTGTATTTGACTTAGGAATAGTCGATGGACTTACACAGTCATGAATTGACTCCTTGCGTTCCAGCGGACGCGGCCAGAGAATTGACTAAGCCAGGACCACTCGGCCCCTAGACTAGCTAGGGTGGTCCAGCAAACTTAGCCAAGCACATTGACCGACATCATGATCCATTGAAGGAGTTTTCATCAATTCTATGTTTGTCCAACAACTAAATGGCTTTTAATTAAAACTAGTTAATCCTTATCAACCAGTGGATCCTAAAATTCGAAATTTTATGGATTGGTTGAACAATTTTTATTAAGTCCTTATCAACTATAAGGTTCATTCATTCAACGTGCTACCCCAATCTAATTAGGATATAATAAAAAAATTACAACATATTTCAAAAATAGTCTTTTATGAAAATCATCATTTAAACAATTTATTGGAATGATTGACAATCAAAAAGGGACTACCCTAATCTGGTATTAGGTTTTGATGTTGTTTTGCTTATCAAACATAGCTTGTCACTAGTTTATTAAAAATTCATCTTATAAAATTTTAATCATTTAATGTCTAACCTAAAAGGGTTCATGAATACATTATTCAACATGTCCATTAAAAGAAAATGAAACAACTAATTTATCTGCATAAATAAAAGTTTCATTTAGTGACATATAATAAGAATTTACAAGTTAAAATTATCTACATAAGTATTAACTCGCAAATCTAAAAATTAACAATTAAATTTAAAGATCAAAATTTAAAGCCTAAAACATTTTTATCACATAAAATTAGGTTTCATAAAATTATCAAATAATTTTAAAACATGAGCTTTAAAATTTTAATCAATCATTTCTAAGATTAAAATATCGCATAAATAATCTAGAAACATATATGTAATTTTAAATGAAACTCATTTATCATTTCATCTTATGAAAATAAAATATTTCTTTAATAACATATCCATTAAAGCAATTTTAAAACATTTTTAAAATCAGTAGAAATTGTTTTAAAAGCTTTCAAATAAAGTTTTAAAAATTTCCAACCTTTATGCAACTTAAGAGAATTAAATTTCCAAAATAAAATATATCCTTAAAGTTATATAAACTTTAAAACTTTTAAATGCTCGGAAAAATTATTATATCTCATAAAAATTTTATAAAGCATTTAAACATTAGAGACTCATTTAAATTTATCGAATAAAATTAAATCGGCCCAAAAAATTTCTGTGGTGCAAAAACAATTTTTTAAAACACAAAGCAATTTTTTTGAACTAATTTTAACTTAAAGCTAAAATAGTTCGTATGTTAAAATTAAGCAATTTAAAGATTTTAAAAAACATCGCTGAAATAGATCTATAACATAACCGTGGCTCTGATACCACTGTATGGGTTTTGGCGGACCCTCAGAGCTCGAATCTGTGTCCGTCCTAAATCGGACGGACCACAGGGGCATAAAAGCGCACCGGAAAAAGAAAAACAAAACTTTTAGGCTAGCGAAACAATTTAGCTAGGCTCTGAGGGAGCCAGAACCTAGCCCGATCTATGCCAACTTGGGGTGGAGATGACCACCCCCAAGAGGGATCTATTCTACAGCGACAAAATTAAATCTACACTAAAATTTGCTTAACCACATACCCGGAATCTTTGCCCTGGAGCAGGCAAGATGTACCACACCGTCTTCTGATGCTCCTCGTAGCCGAGCCGCCTTGACTCGATCCGCCTGAGCCGCCTCGCACCCTCGAACTGATCCGCCCAAGCAGACTTTCGCCTCCGTGCCGATCACACGCGGTAGAAAGTTTCACTTGAGTAGACCCGCGTCTTAGACGTCTGGATCCGAATCCAAACCCCTTCGTAGTCTTGCTAGGACTACTCCGGAGAATATGAAGAAGAGAGATAGAGAGAGAATAGTTTAGTCGCAGATCGAGCTTGCTCTAAAACTCTAGAGCTACTCGATCGAGGACTTGGTGCCTCTTTCAACGAAGGGAGTGCACCTCTATTTATATATGGAATCAGCACTCCTTCTTTCGTTGCGAGCAATGTGGGACTTTTGCTAATTTGAAGAAAATTCAATTAAGCTAATTTAGCTTAATTTGAAGTTTAGTGAGCTTTTCATAAAAGCAAACTTCAACTAATTAATTCTCTTCGCTCATTAAACTTTAGACACCAACCAAGCTATCAATCCGAAGGGCTTCGAATGATGAACGCGTAGTAACCAACAGCGACAAATTTCGACTTCATTTGACCCTTCAAACAATTGCCCAAAGTTGGGCAAAAAATCAACTTTCGTAGCCGTCTTTTTGGGGTTTCAAAAACCCTAAAAATCACTTAAGTTGCGGGTGCGCCCGCTAGGCTTAGCAGGCGCGCCCGCCCAAGGTAGGGAGGGCGGGCCCGCCCAAGGTAGGGAGGGCGGGCCCGCCCAAGGTAGGGAGGGCGAGCCGCCCGCCCGCTGCTACAGCGGGCGCTGGCTCGCTATGCAGCAGGCGTTCGCCAACTGCGGCAGCGGGCTGCGCCTGTTTTGCCCTTGCGGATGGGCTTGTTAGCCCAGTGCGCCTGTTTTGCCCAACGCGTAGTAACCACTTTGCCTCGTCCTTGCCTCCGGGGGCGGGTCTTTGAGGAACCCACCCGTCATGGCCACTGCATTCACTTCGGCCAAGGAGCATTGAGTTTCGTGTAGTGCATCGCCTCTTGTGCTCTCTCTGTCATACCTCTCGGAGTAGGATTTCTGGGGGCAAAAAACCCCTCAAAGGTCCGGGCTGATCTTGCGCTCGATGGGCCCCCTGGTCATGCCCTCGTGGGCGGTCTTGGTCACGCCCTCTGGGGCGATCTTGGTCACACCCTTGGGGGCGTTCATCCCGTCTCGGTCGTTCACTGTGCCTAGCTTCAACACGGGTGGATTTGATAGGCGAGGCCCCCTTCACCGTCCCCAATGCTTTCTTGCTCAACATGAACTTCTCGGCCCGGGCGAAAAGGGCGTCGAGGTCTACGGGCGGATCATGGAGCAGCGACATGTGTAGACTCCTATTCATCAACCCCTTCTTGAAGGCCGCCATGAGGAGCTCGTCTCCGCAGCTCGTCGCATTGAGCCTTTCTTCATTGAAGCAATGCAAGAAGTTGCGGATGGTATCCCCTTCCTTCTAGATCACCGTGAACAGATAGTCCGACGCCTTCCTCCTTCTCTGCCCCACCAAGAATTGGTGACAAAAATTTCGGGAGAGGTCGCCGAACGAATCAATGGAGCGATCGAGCAAGCCGTTGTACCACTCGACCGCTGCCTTCTTCAAGGTCGTCCGGAAAGCTCGACAAAGGAGGGCGTCACCTGCCCCATGGATCTCCATCGCTCCCCGGTATTGCTGTACGTGCTCTAGGGGATCGGCCGAATCATCATACAGTTCAATCTGAGGTAGCTTGAACCTATGTGATACTATGGTTGAGATCACCCTTCCGGTCTGTGGATTGGCTTCTTTGAGACAGGGGAGGCGTTGGCGACCTTCTGGAAATGTTCCTGTCCCTTCGATTCTCCCGCCGCTGGTTGGAATAGTCAGATGAGCCACCTCGGCGCTCAGAGGCGTTTCTCCGTCTCTCCCGGGGTGGGACTGCGGTCATGTCTCCTCCGTCACTGGTCATCACGGCTAAGAGATTGGCGTTCTTGTCGGCGGGAGCTCCTACTACGATGTCCACGACCTTCTCGCCTCAGGGCTTGGTGATCTCCCGTGACGATAGCTTTCAGCTGGATAGTCTAGCACAGGGTTCCCCCGCACTATCAAGGCTGACGCCATGGGGACTCCTCGGCTCCCTCCTTGAAGCCACACACTCTCTCTCAGCATCGAGGAATCGACGCTGCCGAATGGCCGCGTCTTCATCCAGTTGCCTCTGATGAGCGCCATCCTCCTCTTTATCGAACTTCCTCTGCAGAGCGGCCACCTCTGCCTATTCGAATCACCTTGTCTGTGTGGCCGCTTCTTCGTTAAAATGGGGGAAGAGGTCGCTATTCACATTGCGGAGTCTGGAGGGGCGAGGTTAGCACGACTCGGAACACGCTTCGGGGGTGAATGATCCAATGTCGCCTGAAGGTCACCCAAGGTCGCCATATCCTGGTAGCTGAGACGAGTTTCCTACGACAATAGCAACACGTTAGAAAGTTGGGGCTGACTGTCAGCCCGTAGCCTCTCCGATGCTTAAGTCAATGGATGGAGGCACAGATGTGCGGGAGATATCCGACCTTGAATATTGGAAAAGAGTTAGAGATCTTAACTGACCAACCCATTCCTTGGTGGCCGGAGGGGGGTATTTATAGGGTTGAGAGGCGGTTGCTCGCCGTCCAATCAGCTGTCAAGTCAGCTTAGCTGGAGGAGAAGTGATGGGTCGACGAAGTGTGTCAGAGATATTTACGTATTAATGGGTGTTAGACAGTGTCAGATGCATTAATGAGACGCGATGGGCGGCCATCAGTTCTCGCCTTTAACTCCTGGCTTTAATGGGGGCGGGTGGCCCTACGTCACCCTGTCAGAGATATTTATGCAAGTCTGCCCTTAGGGAGAGTCAAGCTCGGCGCCTTGGGATCGTCTGACCGCGCGTCCTGTTGGAGAGTAGACGAGCTTCTTGCTGGTATGGCGAGCTTACCTGGATAGAGGCGATCTTCCGTTCGGACTAGTATCCCTTCCAGATGGCCGGAGATCCGTTCGCTTGGGCTGTCAGCATATGTGGGCCTCAATAATGTGGGCTGACCTTAAGGCCGTAACAATCTCAATTGAGCTGTATGGAGGTGACTATTTGTCAAAAATAGATAGAAATATCACATTTTGTTGTGAACGGTTATTTAACCGTAGTTGTGTGAGATTCTGGGCTATCCTAGAGATAGGCACATATCATTGTAAGCCCATATTTGTATTCTCCCAATTGCCTATAAATAAAGAGCTAGGGGTTCCTCCCCTAGTAGTTGATTCATAACATGTTATCAGCACAAGCCTCTAAATATTTTTTCTTTCCACAAAAATTTTCCGTTCATTGCGAAGGCGAAGGCGAGACGGGAGATCCACGAGCGCGGTGCAAGGCTTCCTCAATCGAGCGTCGTCAACCGCGTAGGGCTTCGTGCAACCGTCGCTATATCCGGATGACGGATATAGAGGTAAAAACACTAAAACGATGTTTTTAATCATACGTATGATTGTCCCTCCCCTAGATCTCGCAAGATCGATATGTGGACTATTTTTCGCCTTGAAAACGACGAACCGTTCATCCCCAAAAATACAATTTTTAGGGCCAAACCCCAAAAAAAATTTACCCTCCGGCGTTTTTGTCACCGGCACCCCCCCAACCCCCTCGCCCGCCGCGCCGTCCCCCTCCACCATACATGGGGGGCGGCGGCTGCCGCACCGGCGGCCCAGCCCGCCGTTGCTCCCCCCTGCAAGGGGGCGGCGCCCCCCCCCCCCCCCCCCCCCCCCGCCGCCCCCCTCCTGTAGGGGGGCGGCGGCGCCGCCCCCCCCCACAAAACCCTAGGCCCTATTGGGCCTTTTCGCAGCCCAACGCAAAAAAAACACACACACAAAAATTCCTCCTGCGGGCCGAAGCCCACAGGCCGGCTTCGGGCTTCGGCCCACAGGCTGGCTTCGGGCTTCGGCCCGCAGGCCGTTAAAAAAAATTTCTCATGCGGACCGAAGCCCGCAGGCCAGCCGCGGGCTTCGGCCCGCAGGCCATTTGAAAAAAAAAGAGCATGCGGCCCGAAGCCCGCAGGCCGGCTGCGGGCTTCGGCCCGCAGGCCAGAGATTTCGAAAAAACCGGGGGAGTGGCAAAGGCTATAAAAAAGCCTTAAATGAACCTTTTGGGCTAAAAATCAATTTTTAAAGGGCGTTTAAGGGCAGAAAATTCGTGAAAAAATCACGGTAAAATACGGGACTACTATCGGGCAGGTAAAGGCTTTTTGGGATATTTGGTGAACATTTGTGATGATGAGGGAAACTCTTTTTCTCAGACAAAGAAAATGTTTATTTTGGGCACTTAATCAATTTAATTGATTAAACCCATTTACTTTACAACCCATGCATCGTAATTTCTTTTACATGCTTTACATCTCTGGCAAATTATGTGGATATTATATGCGTGGTTGTGCATCATATTTAAAACTTAATAATTAGGAAGATCCTGCGACCGCTCTGCGGTTAGTTATCTAACCTAACGGTGTATGACGTTGCCCAGTGGTCCAATAATTATTAAGTGATTAAATATTTTTATCCTCGTGTGAATATAACTGCCTGTGATGTTTGAAAATGTTGATGAGCACAATATTTCTGCATGAATTGCTAAATGTGGTATTTTGGGTCGGCCGTTTAGTCCCACAGTTTATTTCCCGTAATTTTCTTTTATTTTTGAGAGAAATTGTAGTGAGGACTTTACGTAAATGTCAACGAAAGAAGACCAACTTCCATGGAGTCGGAGGCCACGCTTGAAGCTAGAGATCTCTTATGGGACCCACGGGGGTTTCAAAGTTGTATTTTCATTTTTAAAGCTGCAAATTTGTATAATTTGGACTGTGGACTTTTGGACTCTTTCTTGTGGGACTGGCCGATCCACACATTTAGCCTTTCGTTAAATATTGCCTCCGCATGAAAATGTTTTTCTCTGATTAATTATTAATTCATGCATGTCTGTGCTCTGCTAGATAAATGGCTAAAATTGCAAGCGTTGATTTCGAAGTGATGGATGCATCAGGTAGAAACTATCTAAGCTGGCAGCTAGATGTAAAGTTTCACCTGCGGGCAAAGTCCCTCATTACTGCTGTGACAGAAAAAGAAAATATTAGTGATATAGAGAAGGCGCAAGCCATCATCTATATTTGCCGCCATGTGGACAAGACCTTAAAGGCTGAATACCTTACGGTCGAAGATCCACTTGAGCGTTGGACTGCCCTTGAGGACAGGTATAAACATCAGAGAGATGTTATACTCCCAAGGGCACGATATGAGTGGGAGAACCTGAGACTGCAGTACTTTAAGTCCATTGCTGAGTACAACTCAGCACTTTTTAGCATCACCTCACGCCTGAAGTTGTGTGGTGAAAAAGTCTTAGAAGATCGCATGCTGGAAAAGACGTATACATCCTTCCATAAAAAAGATGTGATACAAATGCAGTAATACCGTGAACGCAAGTTCACCAAGTATTCTGATCTGCTGTCATGATAACTCATAGCTGAACAAAACAGAGAGCTTCTCCTCGCCACTCACAATATGCGCCCCTCCAGCACTGCCCCCATCCCAGAAGCTCATAACGCCTCTTCTTCTCGAAAGAAGAGAGACAACAAAAGAAAAGAAAGACCACAGAAAGGGGGACAGAACAAAAAAGCTATGTGCCAAGTCCAGCAACGAAGAAATGATAGTAATCAGAAGTTCACGTGGCGCAAAAATGACTAAAATAGAGATGGCGCACCCCCACCCAAGAGGGAATAGAAAGACCAGTGCCATAGCTGTGGCATGAAAGACCACTGGTCCAGAGTTTGCCGAACTCCGCAGTATCTCCAGGATTTGTATAAAGAGAACAAGAAAAATAAATCTGAAACAAACCTGGTGACATCTGTTGCTCCAGTCAAGTTCTCAGCTGACGACTTCGAAAATGATGACTTGCTTGATTAGCCTTTATTTTTATCTTAGCAATTTGTTTTGAGAATAATTTATGAGAGCATTTGAATTATGTAATTTGTTCTGAATGAAAATGTTTAGTAGACAATAAATGAAAATGTTTATCTGAATATGCATGTGCCTAACGATTCATCTTTTAATAGATGAAACTGCTCTCATAAATGATTAGTATACAATAAACGCGTACGATTTTTCAATACAAAGCCCAATATCAGGGCCATATTGAAAATCCAGGGAATGCAACACTGTTGCTCCCAAATGACATAGAATCAAAAGGATGCACTAATCTCTCCGAATTCCAAAAGAAACTTTCTAAGTTTCAGGGATATCTGTCTCAACGGATTTCCATTTGGAAACAGCAAATGTAAATGAAAAACAAATTACTGTATGTAACGTCTCAAGAAAAAGGAGTAAAATCCATACTTGAACGTTTTGAGAGCCTTACAGGCCTCTACCATACAAAGATTCGGAGAAAGGAAGCAGAATTAAATGGAGCACCTGAAGTGCCCGACTTCAGCTGAGTTTTTACTCTGGCATGATAAGATTTGGCCACCCAGGATCAGTGATGATGCACTGCATCTTATCCTATGGGTATGACTTGAAGAACCAGACGATTCTTTAGAAGGGAGAATTCCATCGCATCCCTTGCTATAAGTGAAAACTAATTACAAGGCCATCTCTACGAAAAGTTGAAAAAAAAATCTACACGCTTCCTCAAAAAAAAGAATACAAGGAGATAGATGTGGATAAAATCCACAACCCCTAGTGTGCTATTTCGGTACTTCATTGTACTGATAAATGCATCCTCAGAACACTCCTATGTGTGACTACTACAGACCCGCAACTTAGCTTTTCCAAATCTATTGGCACAAAAATAAACATGTTGCGGGCACATTTCCCAGACAATCAAATATAGAAAATAAGTCTGGTTAATGTTGGGAAATATACCTCCCAGTCATTTCAAGAGTACTGCCAAGCAACGGGAATAGAAAATGAACATACAAGTGCCGCATGTTCATACCCAAAATGGGTCGGCAGAGTCACTGAAAAGTAGACTCCAATGGATTGAACGTCCATTAAATCCCGATTGCCTATGGATGCATAGGGACAAGCAAATTCTGCATGCTGCATCGTAAATGAAAATAAGACCCTCTGGAGGTCAGAGTCTCCAATGCAACTTGCATATGGAATACCACCGAACATTTCTCTTCGGAGAATCTTCGGTCCGCAGTTTAAATCCCCATAGCACCAACACAGAAGACACAAATGGGTCCTCAACGTCGCCTAGGCAACTATGAAGGGTTTGACTAACCCTCAATTAAAAGATACCTAGAAGCCCAAACGGGGGACGTATTTAATGCACATCTTGAACACTGTGATCTCGATGAGACGAGTTTTCCAAAAACAGGCCCAGATACTGGAAAATCTGGCGCGAAGCAAATTATAATGTGGGATACAAAAAGTTTGACCCACTATGATCCGGTAACAATACAATGTGTAGATGAGATCCCGAAGATCATCCACATACAGAACACTGTTCACCAATTACCGGAATCATTTATTGACAACCAGCAGATTGTCAGATCACACATCCCTGCTGCAAAAACTCCAGCTAGGATTGACATCCCCGAGAATGGATGCAATCCACCACCAGCAGAAGTGGCTGATCCTCAACAGAAAAGAGGCAGACCACCAGGCTCCAAGGACAGAAACTCCTGGAGACCTTAAGACAATATTACCACATGACAATGAGCTCATGTCCACACCCTCACCCTTCCTGGAATCCACTGCAGAGGAATTGCCAGGAAAAAGTGAAATTAAGTAAATGTTGTACGTACTGGGGAGGTGTTGGACAGATAGAACATAAATTGTCGACAATGTATTCACGTATCATATTGCCATATACATCGCAAAAGCGATGATGTTTATAAATTATCGTTCCACACTCCGTTGCTAGAAGGCAAATGTAGAGATTGGCCAAATGTGGAACGTGGCAACTAAAAGATGAGCTGGACTCGCTTAGGAAACGGGAAATGTTCGGACCTGAAGTCCAGACACCAAAAGGTGCCAAACCTCTGTATAAAACAAAGTATTGCACACATAAGAAAAATAAATACAAAATCGTATGCTATAAGGTACAACCTATATCCCAATGAAAATTTCGCTGAAACTAGGGATCGAACAAATTCAAATGAGCATGTCTCATAAATGATGCATAAGTCTCCCTAAGGTATCAAAAGCGAATAACTTACTATGTGACGAAGGAAAATTTTGGATATGCTGTTATTGGATGTTGTGACGGCATACCTTCGTGGA
Source organism: Scilla litardierei (assembly GCA_030789695.1). Classification (NCBI taxonomy): domain Eukaryota; kingdom Viridiplantae; phylum Streptophyta; class Magnoliopsida; order Asparagales; family Asparagaceae; genus Scilla; species Scilla litardierei. The sequence goes on from CM061142.1 coordinate 819,710,139, forward strand.
TATCTTGGTAAAGATAATTTCCACATTTCCTTAAAATGCATGAATAGACTTCGGGACGTCTATTCAAGAAAAACAATAAGTAAAATAAATAAATGTGCAACCAAGAGAATCATTTAACAAATCAATGCTTCCTACTAAAGGTTGTCTTTGCATCTGTGCAAAGAACATGAATAGAGATCATAATCGTTGACAACTAAAATCTCATCAGATATCCTGAAGAGAACCCCAAAATATATGTACAAGCCTAACTTTTAAACATGAAATAAAAAGACCTAGACAAATATAAAGTCATGGCTCATTGAATTCTGTTACAAACGCCCAGAAGTGCGTTGGAGAAATTAAAAGGACCATTGTCATCCAAAGTACACCTACGGTGGTATACTTAATGGATGTACAAAAAGAACCCTTCCGATCGCTGGAAGAGGGTGAGAATATACATGGTCCCAAAGTCCCTTACCTAAGTGCAATCAGGCACTCCTGGCTAACTGCATGCGTCCCGATATAGCACTTGCAGTAAACTCATTAGCCAGAAATAGTTGGCACCTAAAAAGGGCCATTAGACCGGAGTTAAGCCTTCTGCGCTTCCTCCACGGGTCGAAATATTTGGACTTATAAAATGTAGTAGCATCCTCCAATGTTTATGCAAATGCAGGTTACAGGTCCGGTCCCTATACTAATAAATCACAGAACTGGTACCCACAGTGGGATGACCATCTACTGTAAATATGCAAAGCAACTTATAAAGGCAACATCATCATATCATTCCGAGATCCTCACCATTCCAGAATCACGCCAATGGCGTATTTTAGGGCGCCTGGTGGTACATCACATCCAAGTGACGACTGGGATAGAGGCTGGTTCTGTGGAGCTGACCATATAGTCTGAAGACCACATCAGAGGCGACGAAACTTAGCACACCTCTCCAGAATTTCTGGATTCAGCAGCTGCTTGATGATGATAATATTTGTAATCTCTGTATATTTTCGGAATATTGTAAATAGGAATGATGAGACAAGCCTAAGAGATCTGAAAGCCTAAAAGCTTTTACAGATCAGGTGGAGTTGAGGGAATTTGTACTCTTTTCCCTTAGCTATGGTTTTTCCCACTGGGTTTTCCATAGCCAAAGGTTTTAACGAGGCAAATCAAATCAACTATGAATCCTGAAGTATCCACCCCGCTGTGTTGCTCAGAATCCAGAAGTATTCATGAGCAGAGTCACTTGTACAAATCAGGGGGAGTTAAAGAGCGTTTGCACTCTTTTTCCTTAACTATGGTTTTTCCCACTGGATTTTCCATAGCTAAAGGTTTTAACGAGGCAAATCTCACCAACTCAGGATCCTGAAGTATCCACACCATGTGAGACCATTCTACGCTCATAATCCTGAAGTATTCACGAGCAGAGTCCACACCTATGGCTAGATAAGGGGAAGTGTTGCGAACGGTTATTTAACCGTAGTTGGGCGAGATTATGGGCTATCCTAGAGATAGGCCCATATCATTGTAAGCCCATATTTGTATTCTCCCAATTGCCTATAAATAAAGAGCTGGTGGCTCCTCTCTTAATAGTTGATTCATAACACATTTCATCTTCTTTTTTTTCAATTTCTTTTTATTTTTGACAAATTTTCAACTCGATATATTTCTTTTTGAGATGTACATAGTCATTCAAAAAAAAATTCGTTCCGGCCACCTTTGACAGAGACGGTATAACGTAAGGGAGTTACTATCTGCACCTTAAAGCATAAGGTGCATATAAATTTTTGTGCAATTTCTTTCTAATTTTGGTGAAGAGAAAGTATGATTGGAGACTTTGATGTGATATAAACGCTTTTTTTGGAAACAAAAAAGAGAATTGCTAAATACACCCCTATGCATAGGGGTGTAGATAATGATTACATACTTAAAAAAGAAATTATATCACATCTTATTGTCAACTCATAACCTCTCTAACTTTATTTTTTCCTTTTTAGGCCACTAATAATTACATGCACCCCTATGTTAGGGGTGCATGTAGTCTTCCTCACAAAAAATACACGCACCTCATTGTTTGAGGTACAAAAGGACCCGCTCCGGGAATCCGCTCAATCTTTTCGGCCCCTCACCTACTTGTCTTCAATCGAATCCACTCCCCGTCTCACTGCATAATCCCTCCAATCCCCAAACCCCGGCCCTTTTCCTCCTCCTCTCTCTCTCTCCCCCTTCGCAAAGATTTGAGATTTCTTCCAGAAAACAATGCCAGCTGCCCCAAGCCCCACATCACAAAGTTCCGATTGATTCCTGTCTCCCTCAATTGCGACTTTCTCCTCTCACGCCCCCTCACCCGTCGCTTTAAATGCCCCAAGCCCTTTTCCCCTGAACCCCTTTTCTTTTCTCCCCTATGAATAACAACTCCACCCCCCCAATCCCAAACCCTAAAGACTCCTCCCCGTGCTCCTCCGCCGCCGCCGTGGACGACCTCGCGGATGCCGGCGATGCTGGCGAGAAGGCAGTTGCAGCGTTAGACGCGGACGCTGCCGGCGCTGCTCCCACCCTGGAGGCGGAGGGGCCGATGGCCTCGGCGGAGAAGAAGGTGGAGGCGACGGAGGGAGACCACCCGATGGACGCCGTGAGAGACGGCCCTCCTCTGGCCCCGGCCACTGTTTTCCGCATCCGTCTCAAGCAGCCTCCTTCCAACCTCCGGCTCAAGATGAGCGTCCCCGAGCTATGCCGTAATTTCAGGTCGCCGACTCGTAATTTGGAGAAGTTCTGTTCTTTCCTTTTTTGTGCACCTGTTAGTGTAATCATAAGCTTTATGGCCGTGCATCTGTTTTCTTCTGTGGACGCAGTGCGGTTGCTTGGTGCGGGAAGCTGAATGCTATTGCTTGTGCCTCCGAGACCTGCGCAAGAATTCCAAGGTAGAAAATTGTTTCAGTATTATTATACACAAAAAACCAAAAAACTGATAGAATTTTTCTTCTGCTTCTTGAACTTCCCTGATCTTGATGATGAGATTGAACAAGTAGAACCCAGAACATACATCACGTAACGTGTTGAAAATTGAAATGGGGGCAAACCTGAATTTCCCCCCTCTCTGTGCGTGCCTCGAGGGACTGTGGCTGTGTGTTTGCGATACTCGTTTAGCTATCATAATAGGCTAAGTTTCAGAGCGCCAAGCAGTTATGTTATACTTTTACGGCTTATATTGTCAGCGTATTCTTACACGACATTGGTGTAGGAGAAGTTGACTTCATGGTGCATCTTTGAAGTGCTTATATTTTAATTGCGGTCTGCGCCAATTGAGTCGCAAGTAGAACTTGCTAGGTATTTTGAAGAAGGCCTGTATGCTTACATCATAAGGAACAAGAAGCATACAAATGTGGGTGTATGCACTGGAGCCCCCATCAAATGAAAGGAAGTCATATGAAGGGAGAAAATAAACTCCCCCAAAGATGAGAATTTTTACACGAAAGCCCCTGCAATCCTATTCAGCTTCCTTACTCTGACGTAACTTATAACATGCATCAACAAACTGCTACTTCTATCCTCCATGAGTTATGAACTCCAAGTTGCTTAAATCCCGCAATAGCCAACTTTGCAGTTTTAATTTGAAATTCTTCTACCTACTGTTGATGGTTAAATTCAAAAGCACAACCACATGCAAAGGTAGTTATATACTGCGAGGTTTTAAAGATGCTGTAGGAGGAAGTACATGCGCTGTGGTGCCTAGTACCTGGGGCTGCCGAAACACCGCATTTGATCAAGGCACCTCAGAGGCTACACCACATGCTAGGTATGATGCACCTGTGATAGCCCTCCATAATTAGAGAAAGTAAGTTATATTTTCCCATCAAATATCCTTTAAGGTGGAGGCATCGTTATTGTTGACAGTGCCATTTCTTGAATTTTGGTTCCCCTTCTGATCATGGTTATCAAATTTTCAGTTAAATTCATTTATACGGATCTTACATTTGTTGCAATTTGTCTCTGTTTTGTCTTCTTGCACCCCAAGCTGGGTTTAATAGATATGGGGGTGTCATGTGGGAACATCACATTTTTGGTCGACCATAGAGTTGTCACCGTAATATTTTATGAGTTTTCCTACCAAGTATAATTAGAAATCTTTTATTTTTAAGGCACAATGCAGTTTGAACCTTTTAAAGATACTTATGGTATATTTATCTAGCTACAAAATGAAATACAACTATTGGGTCCAAGGTTTGTAATTTCTACCGATACCAATATGTATTGCCAATATTGGATCGGATTTCAAGCATGCCGATTTAATCCATTTGAATTTGACTGACACCACGGATATTAATTAATAACAACTAATATAAGAGCGTATTTAAGGTTCGAATTTCCGAAATTTAAAATTTTATTTTATGTCATATAATGGTTAAAAAAATCTATTTACTAATCAAATCAAGGTGTGAAGTATTGTCGGATACTGAAATGTGTCAATCGATTTGGCCACAAGTAAAACTCTTTAAGTTTTATGAGACATACAAGACTACATTGTTTCGACCATAGCATAAGGCCAAAACATTGAATATCAAAATGAAATCAATTTGAAGGTGAAATGATTGATTTAGATAACCCAATTGATTTTGCTAATTCATGAAGATGTTTTGGTAATGAAATGGGTTAGAAAAAGAGAAGTACTTACTGGCGATGAAGATAGTGTCCTTGAATTATGTAGCATACTTCTGATATATCAATCAATACTTTCGATGTATCTGATACTTTCAATACAATCAATACCGATACTAGAAACTACTAGTCGATCGGAGACTGAAATTGAAATTTCTAGCCGTAATATGATCTATGATTACATTATTTAAGAGATTGCCAACTTTTGTTTTGTTGTACTGTGTTGTCAATTACAACTTGTAGTTTATGACTTGACTTCTATTGATTATAATCCTTCACAACATGTATGCCTTTTATTTCGATGTTTTGTTGTAGAGATTGCATTTATCATGGTAGGGTTTGGGATCATTTTGGGATCCCAACCACATCCATCAGGTGCAAAAGAGTGAATTGAGTTCAATGGAATCAAGCATCTCAATTATGATTATCCAACCAAGTCTTTTTTGAATGAGGCGGGAAGTTGAAATCTTGTTTGGGAGAGATGTCCGACTTTATTGTTATGTCTTAAACATATTTTGGTTTTCTTCTCTTCAAATTATGAATATTCTTATATCAAAACCAAAATGCCCAAATTGGATAGTGAATCATTAACGTTTTCTTTTGGTTAAGTTTTTATATTTGGTTATAATAACTTAAAGCCTTTCTATTAAGATAGATTTGTAGGTTCACCATTTCATTGCAGGCACTGGTTTTTCTTTGTTTTGACTTTATCATATGTTTTTCTCAAGAAAGTCATGGCAAGTCACATATTGCATTAGTGTTTTTTAATCCTTTCATGGGCCTATGGTTTCATTGTTTCCATTTTCATATTGCACATCTTTATATTTTTGAAAGCCTTTGTAAACCTCTTGTCGTTTTCTTTTACATTTTGTTAGAAATTCCAGTTAAACACACACATCTAAAATTAAGAAATATCATGCAAACTTGGGACCCACTTTAATGCAAACAAATAAGTATAAAAAAAACCAAAAAAAAAACCAAGGGATAGGGTTCAGGATATTCTCTCATTTATCCAATAGTCAATGACCACTACAGAATAATGTTAATGTTTAAGAAGTCAAATGAATATTGTTTACTTACTACTATGTTTGTCATCGTTGAGAGATCTCAGTGTAATGATGCATCTATATGTTTGTTTGTTTTCTTACACTAGAATGGATTTGCATTTATATCCACTCGTGAAGTCTTTTTTTGGGCTTGTAACTATACCTTACTGGGATGCTTTTCCAGCTCCAATGCGAACCCACCCTTTTGGATCCCCATACACATTATCAACCCCGAGAGACCCACCGAATGTGCTGTGTTTAACGTCAAAGCAGGTATGTTAGTGTGATTCTTCTTTGTTCCATAACATCATAAATGCATCAGTGCTCATTTTTCAGAATGAGGACGGACAAATGGTTTGTGCTTGGTATATGTGCATAAGTTCTAGTAACCTTCCCCACAAATTTTGTCTCCCAGTTGTCTTCATTTCTCTCTATTTTCTGATTCTCTTTTTAATCTGTCATTGTCAAATGTCATCAGTTACCACTCTGCATTTATTACCATACTCCCGTTCCTGAAATCCCTCTGCTTGCACTGTTTTTTGTCAGTGTTTTGGCTTTTGATCTTGCTCATAGACTTTATTTGTTGGTGCTTTTTTCTTTATGATAGGTTTCACGCAAAAACATCAAGGTTTTTAATTTATAAACCATTAAGCAGCTGAAGCTACAAACGTCATGTCTTGATTGGGTAAAATTTATGTAGCAGACTGTCCCAATGAGGGACAGATGCTCTACACTGCAGCCTGTTGAGTTGTGCATGATAGATCGATTTTACATTTTCGCCTCAATGTGGCTGAAACTTCCATGGTAAGCAAATGCATAGTGTTTCCTGGTGTTATAGGTTGACCACACCATACAATTGGCTTGCTAATGTGGTCTGTACTCATTGAGTATGGTCTTTTAAAGTCCATGCCCCCTGCAACACGTTTTAATTTGACCAGGGTCTGAAATAGGGTGATACTAAGATGCATTTCTTAGTCTGATTGAGTATTGGCCTTCTTGATCTTAAATCAGGGGTTGTTTTTCGAGGTCCGGGCCTAAAGGCCAAAGTTTGGGCGATTTATTTTTCAATTCATTGTGGGTAAAGTAGCAGCTAGAAAATTACCAAAACCACCCACATTGCCGGCACTCACCCAACAACCCACCCACGGTTAAAAAAACGCCCTTGTGCACCCCCAATAAAAAACCCCCACCCATCCCAAACACCACAGCCCCCACCACCCAGACACACAACAGCTCCATCACCTCTCCCACAAATAAAATAGGACCTCAGATCTGGCAGGCAAAGAAGGCCTTAGTGAGCAAGCAGGAATGCTTTTTTCTTGAATGGTTGTTCTCTGGTGTAATGAGATCAGGATGGTGCATTTTTTCACTGTCATTTCTTTTTGTAAGTTACGTTGTGCTGCCCAATTGAGGATAGAGGGGCTGATCATGCTATTGGTGTGAAAAGATGAGATAAAATTTAAAATCTCATCCATATTATCCCAAAATTTTTGGCCAACCGCTTAATTATACTGGGCCATAGTCATGAATAGGGTTCTAAGACCACATAAATTCGGTCAAGCCATTGCACTATTAACCGGAAAAGAGACAGATGGGTTTAATAACAACACATCTATTTTTAACCTTCACTCTGTGTTCTAATTAATTAAACTGGATCAAACATATCATATATATTCTAGTTGAATTGTGAAAATTTGGGTCAAACCTATTACATACTCGCCTGTTATCTGGCAATGAGTTCGTAGTAATTAGAAGTAACTTGTAACTAATTGAGTCGCTACCTTAAAAACGAATTAATTCTGATACCATATCTATTGGCGCCTCATGTTGCACCTGCCAGTTTGTTCTTTCATATGATTCAAAACATCTCTAACATTATGTTTTACTATGATTTTTTGAAATTTCAATGACTTTTATAAAGTTGTTTTAAGCTGATACCAATAATTTTGAATGTGTATATTTATATAACTTCAGCTAATTAACATATTGCAGTATACAACAAGGGATTGCTTTAGAAGTATATTTTCACTACATTACTTTTGTAACAGATTCACCCCGGGATTCTGTTCAGTTTATTGAATGGTCCCCTAGGTCCTGTCCTCGTGCCTTACTGATAGCTAATTTTCATGGGAGGATCACTATTTGGACTCAGCCTTCCCAAGTAAGTCACTGTGTATTACATCTCTTGGCCTTACTAGTGTAATGCTGTTTCTTTTTTTATTTGTAAAATCATCATCATCATCATCATCTTATCCTTCATCCCAAAAATTCAGGGTCGGCTTCATGGATTTAATATAAAGAATGTCGGCTTGTGATCACATTGGATCATGATGTTAGATACTTTGTTTTACACGGATTATGAATTAAAGCTTTCTCGTCCATCAAACCAAGATTTTTTAATATCTATTCTTATTACATCTATTCATGTCTTCTTCGGCCTACCTCTCATTTCTTTCATCTCAACATTCACATGTTTTATCTTTCTACCAGGTGCAGACGTATATGGCCATATCATCTCAATCGATATTATCTCATATTATCCTCTATAGGGATCACGACTATTTTCGCTTGAATATCCTCGTTTATTACCTTGTCTTTTTCGGTGTTTCCTCACATCCATCATAATATTCACATTTCAACTATATCCATTCTCTATTCGTGTCACTTGATAGCCTAACACTCTGTATCATGGAACAAAGTTGTTCCAATCACTGTCCTTAAAATTTACACTTTAGCCACAATGGTACATTTCGTTCGTATAACACTCATGTTGCGGCTTTTCGCTTCAATCATCTTGCTTTAATTTTATGATCAACATCTTCTTTAATCTTGTATCCGTTTCGATAACCAATCCAAGCTACCTAAAGTATTTATCGATGTATATTTTTCATCTAGCTTCATAATACTATGAATTTTATATCTCACTTGATTAAACTTACATTTTATATTCGCGATCTTGTTCCCGTTAAGTTTGAAGGCTTGAGTTTCTAATTTTTGTCTCCAAAGTTATAACTTTGTATCTATAGAATTTTTGATTTAATCTATCAAAATAATATCATTTGTAAATAACATACACTAAGATATCTCATTTTAAATATGTCTACTAAGCTGATCCGTCATTATAGCAAAGAGAAGAGGACTCAGAACCCAGGCTTGATGTAACCCAATAGTGATCAAAAAATTATCTATTATTTCTATTTCAATCCTCATATTAGTTACTGCTCCTTGATACTTATCGAATTAGAGTAATATACTTTAGATGGATCTTCATCATCATTAAGGTTCACCATGGAATGGCTCTAAGGATTCTGTTATAGGCTATCTTTATGTTAACAAAGATCATATGCAAATCTCTCTCATGTTTTATATTGCTCCATTATCTACCTAATGAGATGGATTGCCTGTGTTGTCCAACTGGCATGAAACTAAATTAATTTTGTGATATAGTGACATTCTTTCTCGAACTAAACTTGATCACCTTCTTGCACAGCTTCATGATATGATACTAACTTGATTTTACGATAGTCAAAGTAACTTTGTAGATTACATTTATTTTTATATAAAGGCACCAACATGCTACTCATTTCCTATTTGGTCTTCTATTTGATTCCTAAATTTTGTTGAACAATTTTACCGGTCATACAATAGCTACATCTTTTATGCATTTCTACACATGAATCTCATCCGGTCCACATGTTTTTATTGGTTTCATTCTTTTTAAAGCTTCTTCCACCTCCCATATTTTGGTTCTTCGTATAAAACTATGATTTAGCTCTTTCGAAAGAAACTCATTATCTCCTATATACTGGGTATGACTTCCATTAAAGTGTTTGTTATAGTATTATCTCTACATATTTCTGAACTTTTCATTTTTGATCAAAATTTTTGGTTTTCATCTTTAATGCACTTAATTGCACACAAGTTCTTTTGCTTTTTCTTCCTCATTCACACTAGTCGGTAGCTGTTTTTCTCTTTCGAAATTGTATTTAATTTATTATGAGTATCGACATATATCTTGGATCTAACTGCTTGGATAACTATTTTAGCTTCTTTTTTGGCTAATTTATCTCTCTTTAAAGCATCATCGTCTTCATTGTCTTTTTTATTTATAAAATGTTTTAAGATATTTTTCCGTGATAAATTCTTTTTGTTCTACAGTCTTATCTTTTAGTGACGAACTAAATTTTTTGATGGTTCTTACGAAATATCAATTGTTAATTCTTCAAACTAGAAATGTTGATGGTTTCTACGAAGTGTCATTTGTTAATTCTTCTCTATTAGGTGATTTTCAAAGAAACCTGTTGTGATTTCCATACTGAAGCGAATCCCTGGTTCTGTGGGTCTTACTTTTACCAGTCAAGTTTTTAGCCTTGATGTTTCTGCTTGCGGTTTCAGGGTCCTATTAATCTTGTGCGGGATGCAAGCTGTTGGCAATGTGAGCATGAATGGCGCCAGGATCTTGCAGTTGTGACCAAATGGTTGTCAGGGATGACCCCGGTATATCAGCTGTGCATTCATTCATTTGTCATCTGATCTTGGAAATATGCTAATTTGCTAGCAGCCATGACATATCTATTTCTTAGTTAAAAACACAAAATATAAGATTCTATTTGTGTATGAATAACCTAGGAACATAGGACTATATGTCTTTAACGATTCATACCAGCTCTTTAGATAAAAGGATAAAAATTATGAATGATCATTGTGGGGGTGTGCGTGCATTTGCCATAGCTATTTTTAGCTTACGACACTGATATGGAAATCTATTTATAAGATCTATTTAGAGTATGGAGAATCATGGAACTATATATATTTAATGATTGATGGTGGCTCTTATGATTGAAGGAAAAGAATTATGATTGACCAACATGATCTACCCCCCTTGCACATGCATTGGAGAAATTTGTACGACATAAATAAAATAAGCAAATCAATGAATGTAAATTATTCAGAATTGATGTAAAAATATTTTATGGAAGATCTCCAAATTAGTTATTAAGGACCACACAATGAGGAATAAACGGTCCAATGGTACACTAACGTGGCTATTTTGTTGATGATTATCTCCACACACACACACAGACAAATCATATCAGAAGTTTATCTTGTTGGTTCTGTCTTATATTTTCATTCTTACTTAATACTATTATCACTGTTGTATTATGATAATTATTTTGTGTGTGAAGGGAATGTTTTAAATTTTAATAAAATAAGATATTTTGGTGTAAAGGGTGAAAGACCTATATTTAAAGAGCTGAAATATAAAATGGTTGTCTCTTAGGCACATCGTTGACCTTGACACATCTACTCTTGGATTGTCCCTTAGGCATCCCCCCTTGAACCTCCACTGCTTAGGCAAATGGCTTAGCTGTTAGGGTTCTCTAAACCAAACACTTCATGCAAGGGAAAGGGAGGAGTCCAGAAGGGAAGAAGGCAGCAAGAAACTTTCGAAAGGAGGCAAATTGGAAACTAATTAAACTTAACCAAACATTTTAATCTAGAGTTGATGTACTTCTATATTAATCCTGTGCCATCGTAAAGTTTTATATCTTAAATGGTGTTTGTTCCTTGCCCTTTTCAGTTTTACTTGTGCTAATAGTTTTTACAGTTATAGGCTACAATTGTAGTTACCCAAAGAAGATGGTAATTCATTGCAGAAATCTCGCCATTTATGATCATCTAAATTCTTGCGTAGTGTATTTGCTTCATGGTTGCATTGTCTTAAACTTTGATCAATGGTCGAGATCTCAGTATTGAGCTTTTGGCTACTAGGTTTTATGGCAAGTGCTTTTGCTAGTCATAGTTACTAGGAACTGAGGTTTGTGACCACTTGTAGAAGGTTGACAACAGGCGGATTGTGATAATTAGGTCACGTCAATCTGTTTTTTTTGTCGAAGGCAATTAGATGCCAGAGCAGTACTTCCTTCTAAACTTTAAAGGCCAACATTTGCCTCATAAATGGTAGATATTAGAAGGTTTGCTCTTTTTGTATAATTTGGTCAATGTGTGTGAAAGTATGCCCAAGGCAATAGGCCAGTGCAGGGGGTTCGTTTAAACATAGAAGGCCAAAAGTCTCTTCCTGCAAAGAGTTGATATCAGTTTGACATTTGATGAAATGTTGACCAGTCAGTAAATTATTGACATCAGTCTATCTGAGTTTTGATTTTGATGGAGCACTGGGTCATGTTTAAGGAAAGAATAGGGAAGGTATGGGATGATGGTAGTTTCCAAGGAGATATTTAAAAGATATTTTCCCTTTTTTGTTTTTTGTTTTTTGGGGGTGGGGTGGGGGCGGGGGAGTGTGTTGCAGGACATGTTTTTTGTAATGGCCTAAAATTTTTGGGTAATAATTTTAGAGATATTTGAATTGAGTTTCAATTTTATTTCTCTTCTCTTTCTCTTCTCTTTCTCCTTTTCCTTTCTTTTCTTTCTCAGTCAACCCGCTCAAAGCCCAGCCCGCCTTCTTTTCTTTCTTGTTTTCCTTCTTTTTTCTTCCTTCCTTCCTTCATTTATCTCCAAGGCCCAAGCCCAAGGCCTAATTCATTTCTTTCCCATTTAATGGCTCAGACCAACAACCCACTCCTCCACTCATTTCCCACCAACAACAAAATATTTCACCCTCATTTTTCTCTCAGTCTCTCTCTACCGGCATGTCGCCCTCTCTCACAGTCTCTCTCTCTTGCGCGAAAAACGTTCGCCACCCCTCATTTATTACCCGACGAAAATTTCCCCATTTCCGCCTATCATGTTAGCATCTGATCAACCCCTCAATATGGCTCTCTTCCTTTATTTAAACTCATCTTTTTCATCAAGGATTTCAGGAGCAAAAAAATATTTTTTCTTTAATTTTTTTTGGTTTTTCTTCGATTTGAGGGTTTTGGATTTTCATCTTGAGCTTGGATCTACTCAAATATTTCATCCTTCTTCCAGGTCGAGCAGCCGCAACCGACGAACGGCAAGGCGGTGAAGTTTGACCGACGATTTGAGGGGGTTTTGGCGTGATTTCATCTGTGAACAGTAGATTTGTATCAAACCATTATTTCGGATTTATTTTCCTTTTGATGCGATGATGAAATCTGAGCTCTTTGAATTTTTGGTTGATGATTTTTCAAGGGTTGAACCACTATGATTTTTGAGGCACTACGGCCAGTTTTGGGGCTTTGCAAGGATCTCGCCGCTGCCCCTTGATTTGCGGTTGTGCTGCTGCTGTTTTTGGGGCTCTCGGCCCTGCGGTTTTGCCCCTTGCTGCTATTCTCATGTGGGCCTTTGCCCTTGTGCTCAGTTTGTTGCGGGCTAGCTTTGCCCTTCCCTTGGGCTCTCGGCCTTGTTTGGGTTGTCCTTTGGGCTCTCAGCATTGTTTGGTTCCCTGTGGGGCTCTTGGCCTGTTCTTCTGTGGGCTAGCTTTGCCCCCTGCGGCTCCCCTGGGCCTTTGCCCCTTGCTGCTGTTCTCTTGTGGGCCTTTGCCCTTGTGCTTAGTTGTTGCGGGCTAGCTTTGCCCTTCCATTGGGCTCTCGACCCTGTTTGGTTTGTCCTGTGGGCTCTCGGCCCTGTTTGGTTCCCTGTGGCGCTCTTGGCCTGTTGGTTTACCCCCTCTGTTGGCCGTCGGTTGCTCCTTTGCTTTTCTGGCGTGAGCTTTGTCCCTGTAGACCGTGGGCTTTGCTCTATTCTGTTGGTAGGGGGTTTGCCCCTTTGCCCTCTATTAGTATGGACGGTTGGTTTCTTTTGGGTATGGGCTTTGCCCTGTTTCCATGGACCTTGTTGCCCTTTGCCTTATGATGGATATGGGCCTTGTTGCCCTCTTTACTTTTTGTTGGCTGCGGGGCTTTGGTTACTATTCACTGCAGTTATAATTATAATTTCAGTTCCACATGTTGTTTTGATGACATGAAATCGAGTTCCTTTGATGATTTACACGGGCTGGAAATGAAGTGCATGAATAATATGGATTTGACCCTATACGATCGAGGATGAGTTTTGCTTTGAGACCAAAAGCATGACATTGTCTCTTAAAATATTATAGAATTACTTATAAGCATGCAAATGATTATAAACTATAACTGACATCAAATTAGGATGCATGGTTAGGTTTGGGTCTACGATTGGAAAGTAATATTGAAATAAAGTGATATTGTTCTCGAGGCTATGATTGAAAAGTGATATTGAAATAAGTTGATATTGTTCTTATAAATGACCTAGTGTTGGATAAATGGACTTGTTGAAAATATGAAATCCAATGATCCTTAAACTATTGGAATCATGGATTTAAATGGACTTGAAATGCATAGAACCCATATCCATATAGACTAACCCATAGCCATATAGACTAATCATGACGTGACCCCTTGAACTTGTTAGGAGGATATGTCTCATATACTTTTATTATGATGCATATTAAAGTAAACCCCCACAATAATGAATTAGAAGTACCACAACTATCACATGGTTAGACAAATTACTGCTACAACAATATCATGTAATGTAAACTTTGAAAACATTATGACAGAATGACACTAGTTTCACCGTAGATAACATTCACAAATGATAATGAAACTGTATACAGTATGGTAGTATTTTGATAAATTTCATTTACATATTTCTCGATACAATATATCATTACATTGAAATGCTTTTATTACATGGTTCACATACACCATGTTCGCATCCAGATAGTAAATGGCAATGGCAAGATACATGATCTTTTTATGTAACTTGATTACAATGGGTATACAATGATGACCTGCTTTGGATATTATATCTAATATTATACATTGATGCATGTTCCCGATGTTGTATCTGTTTTCGTGCGGTATTACAGGCCAGTATTTGCTCTTGATATTGTACATGTTCACTGGTTATTGTGCACTGATTATATACTCTGTATATTGTACATGTTCATGATTGGAAACTAAGTGGAAACTAAGTGCTACATGTGAAAAAATGTCATGGTACATGTCCATGATAGGTGCCACATTTAGAATTCCTTTCTCATGGTTATATTGACAGTTGGGAACTAGTTGGGAACTACATCTGAATAATTGATTTTTGACATGACATTGAACTTGACACATCATCCATACACTAGTACATAGATTCATTGGAGTTATGTGGATACTCTCAGTTTCAGAGGGTGTGAGAGCAATGATGGATTCACATGTATCTGATTATCCACTTTTCTTTACGGAAGTAGGGGTTACTCCTGGATTTGATTTTCTACTTTCCTTCATAGGAGTGGGGTATATTACATGTAACCGTTTTTTCTCTTTCTTTTATGAAAAAGGGGTTATACTAAATTTATTTTTATGCTAGTCACACTAGTAGCGTGGTTATACACCAGGGCTCATTTCCTACCCGATTTTCACATCATACACTTGGACTTGAGTCACTGCATTAGTATAATGTATTACAATCTAGCATACAAGATAGTGTTTGTAGGATACTATATAACATGCTTACTCTTATAGTTTATTGTTTACTACTCTTGTCTTGCATGCTTATCATTTAGTATTGTCATATTATTATTTTACAGATTTGTAGTGTTTCATTCACAGTCATATTTTTACATACAACTTTAACCTCGAAATACTTGAATTATTGTAATCTACTCTAACCTAATGGTTTTGTTATTTCTGTTAATTCCTTTAGGTGCTGATCAGGAGTTTGAGGAAGCTCCAAATTTATGAGGAAGTTGACTTTGCTGTGCAGGATGCCGAATTCTCAGTGTCAGGTCCTTAGTGGACCAGTCCAGTTGTTTCTTGTTTTTTATATAATTAATGCAGTGTTGAAGGAGAAATATGTACGAGTATATTGGTACATGTCTACTATTGGCTATATTGTTTTCACTGGTAACCTGCATGACTTGCCTCGCATGTAAAAATGTCTGATATCTCGGAAAGCGGGGTGCGACAATTTTGATGGAGTATTGATGAGAGTTTTAACAAAATTTTTGAGTGGAGTTGGACTGATTCAATGCAGTGTTCAATCGTTAGAAACTAATAAGTTGGGAGATTGAAATTCGATTGTAAAATGTAACGCCCTGCTCCCCGCGGGTGTCGCTACAATTGAAACATGAGTATGCAGATCCCGCATGTGTCAGTGAAGTCAATGTGTAGCAGTACAGAAAGTAAGGAAATACTCTAAACTAAGTAGGTAGAAACAGTTTTAAACAGGGAAAAGACATTAAGAACTACACTATAGTTGAAACGTAAATGGAATATGCACCTGCCACCGGCTCTAGTCTCTAAAGTCCTGTGTTGGAAGTCTGACACTTCGTGCTTAAGCCTCTCTGTATGATGCTGTGCGTCGTATCTAGTGGGCAACTAGTGGGCAACAAAAGGCGTTCCATGCTCAATAGAGCAGACAATATCTAAACAAGAGACAAGAAATGTAACATTGCACAGAAGCAGACATGACAACAACATAGATAATGATACTGAAAAAGAAGTAACAAGATATAATTAAATGTCCACGACTACCGTAAAGTGGTACTCACTAAAGTAAACCAATCCTAGGCCGTGACTTATGAGGGAGAGTACGGTGTGCAAGCTGAAGTGTAAACTGTGAAACGGCTCTGGATGCCTCCGTCAGGTAAACAGATATATGAGTGGATCCGCGATCCCTCTGACAGGTAAACAGATATATGAGTGCATCCAGCCATCGAAACTATATTGAAGTATGGCTCTAATTGCTCATGCACTCCCACAAGCATAAGTTTTCCCAAAAACCGGTGAGTTAAGCAAAAATAATCAATTATTAGTTTTAGTATCATAAGGTTTAATATTAAGTAAACTACGTAGCCAAGGGGGATCCACTGTTGTATATATAATAGTAACCTGTTATGTCAAGAGTCAACCTCAAGATAATCCACCAATCAATAGTATCGTGCCATCACAAGTAACATCCCTTACACTACACAATTTAATAATATTAAACTTAATGGTACTAGTAAACTCAAGAGACAACATGATAATGAAACTGACATGTGATAAAGTAAAGGCATATATGTTCCTCATGTCATGATATCCAAACCGAACTGGTAATTGAACACCAAACTAGTTCATGCATCAAATCAAGAAACAAAGAAAACATGGTACTTACTTGATAATGAAAAATCAAGAGTCAAACTCATAATGGCTCTAGAGGCTCTAGGCCATTTGTGATCAGATTCAGGATTTTCTCATCACGTAGTGGGGGGTGCCCGTGCCTATGGAAAAGTCCACGGGGTCCCTAGCAAGGAACTAGAGTCAACGACCAAATCGGCAGGGTAAGGGGGCCAAATCCCAAGTAATCCATACAGAAACCCAAAATAGCGAGCAAGGGACCTAACCGAACCCAACCCACAAGATGAAGAAGCCAGCCGAGCCCAACACAACCTAAGAAACCAAGTCAGCAAGCAAAAGTCTAAGACGCAAGCCAGGGGAAGCCCAAACAACAAGCAGAAGCCAACCGAACCCCAAACAGCAGTAAAGCCAGCCATCGAAACTCCCAAAAAACAACAGCAAGGAGGTCAGTTGAACCCAAGAGAACCTCGCATCGAGACCCCGGGACCCCACACGAGCAGGTGCGGAATCCAACCCCACTAGATAACCGTATGGAATCAAACCCTACCACAATTACCCAAATCATTCTTTTCCAGCAAAAGAAATCGAGATTAAAAACAGAAGTAAGTGGATATAGTCTACCGCAAGGATACCGATAACCAGAAAATTAAGAGCCCAAAAATCCACAGCAAGATTCCACAAAAATCAGCTCAGAGAAGCCGCAGGAAAAGCTCCGAAAATTTAGATAATACCTATAGAGCTTGTAGCAAGAAGATGGAAGAGAAGATGGGGTTTATAGGGTCGGATGGACCCTAGAGGGGGACGGAAGGAGGCGGCGGGGTGTCGCTGTCGCTGTCAAGTGCGAAGGATAGAATTGTCGCGTCGAATCGAAGGATGGAGTGGATCGTCGCTGCCGCATGAAGAGAGGACGTGAGGCACTGAATCGTTGCTGCGAGTCAAAAGAGAGAAAGGGAGAGATCGATGCATCGAAGGCCGTAAGGCTGCTGCGAGTGTGCGAGGGAGGAGGAGAGGGGGGAGGATGCGATCGAGGCCCACGAGAGGGGCTCGGGCTGCGTTGGCGTCGAAGAAGCCCTAGAGGGCTCGGGGGTGACATTGAAAGAGAGAGGAAGATGAAAAAAGCCCTTGGGGCTCTGGGCTTCTGCGGGAATTGAGAGAGGGATGGGGAAAAGATTAAGAAGGGATGGGCCCGAGTGGGCTTGGGGCAAGGAATAAAAGGAAAATGAAAAAAAAAGAGGGAGAGAGAAAAGAGAACTAGGCCATTACATAAAGTGATCTTATGGCAAGTCTGTGACTTATTTAACAGAGTGTTTGATCATAAAAAAGAATGAGCTGGAACATTGTAATTGACTGGGAATACCTTCTAGCATTGTTAGCCCCCACAAGGTTAAAAAAGGAGTGTGTTATGAACATGTGGCAAATTCTGATGGAAGAAATACATATGCTAATTTGTTCCCCCTTATCTCATGATAATCTCATCTACCTTTCTTCATCTGCTTAATATGGTCCAACTTGCAGGCATTTGGGTTTCGCTAGCCCCATTTGCTCTCGTGGGATTACCAAGTTAGATTACTTTGTAATGCAATCACCTGTGCATGCTTTAATAGTCTGTTTCAAGGAATGAGATAGTTTGGTGAGTTTTTAAAGACCGCCTATCTACCTTGTTTCTGTTATACTTCTGTCTATCCCTCAGAATAGCCTTAAACCACATCAATTGGTTGGAGCTCTTGATACTCACATCAGTTGGATCTTTTCTTTCTTTCTTCTCCTTGTTTTTGTTTTTTGTTGTGTGTTGTGTGTTGTGTGTGTTTCTGCCCGGGGACTCTTTTTATTCATCAGGAAATGCTAGCCCCAACCTTGACAGGTCGGTTCAATAAATTCAGAAGAGCTCTGCAATTCTGACAATGCTCGCCAACTTTTTAATAATTGCTTCACTGTGATGAAAAGGATGAGAAGGATAGTCATACATAAACTGGATGTGCATGATGGAAGGAAATCTTAGCCATATGCATTATTGTGAGGCTGGGGGGCCTTAACTCCCCTACTTTGACATCTTTGCATAAGTTTTCTGCGGACACACACACGTGCACGCGCATGGAAAAGAACACATGCATGTCGTGTCTTGACTCTTTTGAGTGCCACTTCAGTAAACTTGAGACTCTGCTGCATGTTTTTGCTATCAATTTGTCATCCAATTCTTTTTCATACATGTGAATTAGAAACTTGCCACAATTTTTTTTTGTCACTTCAGCAGGGCATTGCTCAGCAAATTGTATTTGCATATTACTACAGATATTTAACACTAAATTTGTTTACCCATTCGTTCATTTACCATTAAATATTTTATTTGTAAACTCGAATGACGCATTGCATGTTCTGAATTTTTTAGGAACTTCCATTTTTTGTTCAACATTTTTTGTCTGTTAAATTATTGGTTATTTGATAATTCTTTTTTTAAAAAACTTTAGTTCATTCTCTATTTTTCCATTGAGCTATGTCATCTAAATAAATATTGTTCTGTTACCATTTTGACAGTATCGCTCGCTTCCTACAAATTCTATTGCCTCTGCAAATCTGAAGTTGAGCTTCGAGGAAAAGTTTCTTTCGCAGCAGTCTCAAACTGCAGGTTTGCATATATGCTACTTTGGTTTGGTCTGTTGTCTCTATGCACTTGTATGCACCGATATACCTGACAGGATCTCTTCTCTGCAGCAAAATGGCCACAATTTCTATGTGTTTGTTCAGTTTTTTCATCGGGGTCAGTCCAGCTTCACTGGGCACAATGGCCACCTCAAAATGGCGCAACTCCAAAATGGTTTTCAACAAGCAAAGTTCTGTTAGGAGCCGGGCCAAGTGGCATTATGGCGGCTGATGCTATCATCACTGAAGCAGGGACCATGCATGTTGCTGGTGTACCTCTTGTGAACCCATCTACTGTTGTTGTATGGGAGGTTACACCAGGCCCGGGAAGTGGTTTCCAGGCAACGACCAAGATAACTACTATTAGTGCTATCCCTCCATCCTTAAATCCCCCATCGTGGGCTGGTTTTGCTCCGCTAGCTGCATATTTATTTAGTTTACAAGAGCA
Organism: Scilla litardierei; assembly: GCA_030789695.1. NCBI lineage: Eukaryota > Viridiplantae > Streptophyta > Magnoliopsida > Asparagales > Asparagaceae > Scilla > Scilla litardierei. The sequence goes on from CM061142.1 coordinate 819,729,956, forward strand.
CATATTTTCTGAAGAAAAGCAAGGAAAGAAGCTGACTGAACAGGAGATTAATGATGCAGCATCATTGCATTGTTCACCTGTTTCAAACTTTTCTGCATATGTGAGTCCTGAGGCTGCTGCCCAATCTGCTGCAACCACTACTTGGGGTTCTGGGGTTACTTCAGTTGCTTTTGATCCCACACGCGGTGGATCAGTTATTTCTGTTGTAATAGTAGAAGGTGGGTACATCTCTCTTCTGCAGTTCTGTATGTATTCTAAACTTCAGTTTCTTTCATTTGAGAAATATGTCTAGCAAGTCGTTTTAATATTATATGTTTGTGTTTGCTCTGGCAACACCAATAGCTGGAAGAAATAAGAAATATGATTGTGAATTTACATTTCAAGTTTCAACCCATTTTATGATAATATTTATTTTATTTATATATACTTGTTCCAATAAATATATTTTAATGCTACCAATTTAGAGTTTAAATGCCTAGTAAACTCTTGCATGTATGTGCATTGCATGTGACAAAGCCTATTTTTATTTACTTGCGTCCACACTGAAGATAATTTCTGCATCCACCACTGCCCCTAACTTATATGGTTATTCACATCCTACTTTGTTTCTATAGAGGTGGCCAGCTCCTACATTTATTTATTTATGTATTTGTTGTTAAATTCCGTATAGTTCTGCTGAACTTTCTGTACCCACCAATGTCCGAGCTAAAAAAGATTGTATATGTTCCTATTGTTTCTTAGTTCACCGGTGTCAGGATAAAGTGTCCGCTGCCTGTTTTAAAGAGCAACAATCTAGGAACTTATCTAATTAATTATATGTTATCAGGGCAATACATGTCTCCATATGATTCAGACTTATCTAATTAATTATATTTTATCAGGGCAATACATGTCTCCATATGATCCAGATGAGGGACCTTCGATTACAGGATGGAGAGTCCAATGCTGGGAATCTTCAGTTAAACCTGTAGTTCTCCATCCAATATTTGGAAATCCTGCTTCCAGTTTTGGCGGGCAGCCACCCATGCAAACAGTTTGGTCTCCTAGAATAAACAAAAGCATTCCACCGACAGATGATCTTAAAAATTCTCAAGCATCTGGAACCGCACCAACAATATCTGATGATAGAAATTCATCTGACTGCAGCGTTGACAGAGCAAACAGGCTCAGCTTTGATCCTTACGACCTGCCAAGCGATGTTAGACAGCTAGCACAGATAGTCTATTCTGCTCATGGTGGTGAGGTTGCAGTTGCTTTTCTTCGTGGTGGGGTCCATATATTTTCTGGCATGAATTTCAGTCCGGTTGATAGCTACCATATCAATGTGGGTTCAACGATTGCAGCACCTGCCTTCTCATCTACTGGCTGCTGTTTAGCTTCTGTTTGGCATGATAGCAGCAAGGATCGTACCACGCTGAAGATAATCCGTGTGCTTCCTCCTGCAATGTCTTGCACCCAAGCAAAAATTAGTTCAGCAACATGGGAGCGTGCAATCGCCGACAGGTATTGACACATTGAAGTATTCGTATTATTTACTGCTTTTCTCATCGATATCTAATTAAGTGAGATGAACATACAGGTTTTGGTGGAGTCTTTTGGCTGCAGTAGATTGGTGGGATGCAGTCGGATGTACTCAGAGCGCTGCAGAAGATGGTATTGGTAGGCAAATTTTCATTCCCTCGTCCCTTGGGGAACTCATCATGCTAGATCTGTCTTTTCTTACTAATTCAATTACTATATGTTTAAATGGTAAATTACACTCAGACCCTCTATTCTATTGGGGTTACATGACTAATAACCCTCAAAGTATGAAATTACCACAGATACCCCCAAGTTAACTCCCAAGGTACTAGTTTTATGGGTCAACGTGCAACCTACCTTATGAATAGTTAGTCAATTCTGGGGGTCTTAGTGCTAGTTTCATACATTGGGAGTTGTTAGTCATAAAGCCCCCCCATAGAATAGGGGGTCCAAATGCAGTTTATCCATTTTTAATTGCTGCTGCCCTTTCATTTGGTCAAAAAATTTGTAGACAAAGTAATTATACATTAAAATGGCTAATGTTTTTTGTTGATTTGGTGGAAACATACTGCTGATTATTTGTAACCATAATGGAATTTTTGTGCTTCACTCAGAGTGAGGTTGTAAAATAATGTTTTATAGAAGAGAATGCCCTGTGGAGTTCAATGGTTAACATGCTTTCAAAATGGGAATGTATGAGCAAGTAAGATTAATGATAGTGTGCATGTAGAGGTGGCAGAAATTATGTACAAAGTTAACTTGAAATTTGGAGGAGGATTTTGTAAGTTTTATTCTACAGGGATATTTCCCTTAATTGGAGAAACACTTGTTTGATCAAACGTCAAACTTTAACCGGTAGCAATGCTTGGTTACGGTTTTGGTTTTGGTTCATGTATCGTACAATTTAGCAGCGCGGGCCATATAATTTCTTTACATTTATAAGAAAAACACTAAAACTGGAAGGGAAATAGTGGAAAAATAATGACAAGATGAAATATCAATAAAGGTTGAGGAGATGATGGTCTAATAGAAAGTGCTGTTATTCACCCTCAATTAACTTGTGACTTCTCTTATCTCATTTTATTGCCAAAAAAGCAGCTGACTGTTTAAGCTATTTGCAATCTTTTAACTTCCCCAACAACTCTTCATAGTTCATACATTGTAAAAGCAATAAATGATGAACATCTAGATTGAGTTCAAAGAAATATGAGGAGGAAAAAAAGGCTCCAATACAATCAAGGTCGAGTGTTACATAGAATAATTGTCATTAATTAGGATCAATTGTTTGTATGTGCGCACACAGCCATATGTTCTAGAATGCATATCAATTTAGTTGTGTTATGCTTCCATGATTCAGTGCTACTGGCTACTTCAAATAGCTTAGTAATCATCCACAATGTTAAATCTGTCCATTTTGGAAATATGCCCGTCCAAATAGCTCTACTGAATTGATCTTTGTGACCAAAATCTTTTGAAAGAAAATAAAAGTTACACACTGGCTATGGTTTGCCCGTCTTATAAACAGTGTCATCAGCAAATTGGAGTTGGTTAAAGGACTTGCTCCCTTAACCACTTGTGATTTGTTACATACATGCAAGGAATAATCTTGAACCTTGCTGTAGTGTTACGAACACTTTCTTTCATCTTTCTGCCCACTAAACTTCAGGCAGTAAGAAATTTTAATACACTTAGGTTTAAATTTTTTTATTTATCATATTACTGTGCAAATTCATCATTTTCCTGGAAATTTATGGTTGTTATTCTACCTTGTCAACTTCATTTGATTGAGATTGGAATTTTAGTCATATATGGAATTGGGCACTGATATTAAAACCTTTATTTTAATTTTTGACCTTGCAAATGTGACATCCAATTGTTTTAGTTGCTTTAATTTAAGGATACAAGACATCTATAGATTGCTAACTCATATAGCATGGATCAGTCTGGACTTGTTTTAGGACAGCTATTCAATGACCTAATAGAAAGGTTTGGATTTCACTTTGGATCTGTTTTATTCCTCCTGTAGATTGCTTACATAGTATGGATTAATATGATATTGTGTTATGACATTTTTTCAGCATTGTGTGTTATGTAAACATGGTATCATCATTTCTTTTGTACGCTTGTTTCATCTCACCTTGTCGATTTTTACAAGTTGTATATGCTTAAAAATGTTATGACACTCTTTGTTAAATGGGCCACCACTGTGTAGGTTTTTTCATCATTCAATTAGGGATGCTTCACTGAATTTATTACTAGACTGCTTCATGAATCTAATCTTGATGTTCCTTGTTCTAGTGTCATTGAATAGCGTGATTGCGGTGCTGGATGCAGACTTCCATTCTCTGCCAACCATTCAGCACAGGCAACAACATGGCCCTGTATGTATTCATTGCTCTTCCATTTTAATTGCAAATCAATCCATATTGTAGACACATTATATTAATTGTTTCATTACTTCAAAAGTTCAAATAATACAAGCTAGTCGTTTTCTGCTAACCATAGTTATAGGACAGCTCTTTTATTTAATAAGCATCCAGTGTTTGGCTTTGCATGTGGTGCATAGCTTCTTGATCATGGCAAATAATACTTTTCACACTAGAACAAGTGCTACAAATATTCTTCTCAATGAAAAATTTATGTAAATATAAAAGTTACACATAATTGAATCTGCATAACTAATGCGGCAGCATTATACTGTATGGAAATCTGTTATCTTCCATGCTTTGTTTTCGTGTCCAAGTCTTAACCTTTGCTATTTCTGTTTGATGTGTTTATCTTTCTTGGTGATTTTTTGTAGAGCCTTGACAGGATAAAGTGCAGGCTTCTGGAAGGTACAAATGCTCAGGATGTTAGGGCACTTGTTCTGGATATGCAAGCTAGATTGCTGCTGGATATGTTGGGCAAAGGAATTGAGTCTGCCCTCGTAAATCCGGCAACATTATTACCTGAGCCATGGCAGGCTTCTAGTGAGACATTAGCTGGAATCGAGTCTGACAAAATGTTAGTTGACCAGGCTTTAGTTCCGAGCATCCAGGTGCAAGTCAGACTCTATACTTCAATTCTTCATTTTTATGTTGAATTATTAATACCATCGTTAAAGCGATAGCTCCATTTATTAAGTTGGTTTCTGTCAATTCTTGTCTTTGTTCCTGTCAATTTTTGTCTTGGTTATGCCAACAAATTGTTAATTAAATGCGGAATGCATGTTAGCTGTCATGCTTGCCAATGCGACTTAGAAGATGATTCTGGCAATGGCCCGATGGAAGAGATATAACAGCATTGGGAATGAAATTTCATTTGCGACCACACTAATCAATACCTGCAAAACTTCATCCATTATTTCTGAACTTATCCAATTAATGCACATTTGGCATAAAGTTTCTCATTCGTTGAATTGAAACATGAACTCCTCAGGATGATGCCCAATCTTTATGCCAAACATAATTATCTCAGCCTTGCAATGGACATCTTCATACATATCAAGCTCTATTTGTAATGGATCTTTGTAGTAGTTGGTGTGGTGATCACCATAATTAACGATCATCATAATATTTGAATGTGAAATTGGATAAAGTTACTCAAGTCTCTAATATAACATGGTACCATATCAGCGTGTGACTGAAAGCCAGCAAACGAAAAAAAAGACGGGTAGATGAAGGCTGTGGCCTACCAACATGATGAACTGATGGCATTACGCTTAATAAATGAGTTGGACTAAGCATAAACAGTAAACCATGATCTTGTGGCAGTAAGTATGCAATGGTGGCTTCTGGTATCACATAGGCTTCACAAGATCGCAATCCGCATCATATGCTCTCATGCACAATTGGTGAATGCTAATCTTTGATGTTGAGCGGGTTGTGCTTTCGTTACCACAATCAACAATGCTTCCTTAGTTGTATCTAGTTAATTTGGGCTATCTTATTATCTCATTTTCAATTCAACAACTACGGTCCACACATTTTATTGTCATTTTCTTTGTCTGCTTGACGGTACAAATCTTTTGCTTGTCGTATGTGTTTTCGGTTTGATTTTCTAGCGATCACCCCAATAGAGTCTGGATGACAGATTGAAGATTGATGCATCATGAAGTTTGCGATGATATGTTTTATGCTTTTATATTTTGATATTTATTGTAATATGGATGTCTTCATTGAAATTCCGAGGTAGAACTCTTTCTCCCACCAAAGAAAAGAAAGAAAAACCTCAACCTGGTAAAACTACCCCTAAATTATTCACAAAAAGGCAATAGTACAAGGACTCGATCTACTTTAAAAGGTGAAAGTTTAAAGTCTATTTAATATTTGGCTGCTATAAAAGCTTCTTTCTGGACTTATTTCTGGTTATGTACGTTCAAACCAAAATGAAAATGATATATCGGGCGGTTGATTTGGTCAAATTAGATTGTATTTTGTTTTATATGTGACCTGCTACAGAACTGAAACACATGACCCTTCTATATTGTTTCTTTCTTTGTCTACTTGATTACTTTAAGACAGAAGAGGCCAGTCTACTTTTGTAGTTGGCCAGCATCCAAGATTTTATGGAAAACCCCTCTCTTGTTTGTTGCTTTGGCCAGGGATTTGGTGTTAGCTCATAGACGGTTGAAATTAAATGGCGATAGTTTGCAGAACTTGGTGATCACCAATGATCATCTAAAATTCGAGAACTCTTCTGAATTCTGCTTTTGGAGGTGGCAGCCTAGGGGCTGGATCATAAGGAAAGCCCCATGCGGGGACATCTGTAGAGAAAATAGACGGCATGAAGTTGACATAGTAAGAAAACAAGCACCAATGTAGGAAACCCATGCTAATACTTATTTCATATGGCAATACAAGCATTTGGGCTTTCTTGAAAGAATTTTGTTTGTTGCGATTTGGGCTTAATTGAACCATGAAAGTCACCTTCATTTAATTCTTAGCTTCATTATTGTATTTTGCATATGCGGTATGCATGTGTTCTGGTTGGATAGGACACTTGGTTGCTACAACACATGCCTGCATACATTTTTTTTCCTTAATTGCTGAAACATTGGGAAAATCATGGAATGTAAACAAATTACTTAATAATATTGACTGAAAAATCAATAAAATCCTGGATTTGAAATAAATTAAAAGGTAACATTGATAACTGAGTTTGGGAAAATCCTGAATACAGATTTTTCCCCCTTGAGTGCTAAATTTATTTTTGCAAACTGATTACATCACATAACTTGCAATGGTTCTCAAGTAATAATTAATAGCTGAACATATGTTATGGAGATTTATAGTTGTATTTCCGTACTTATATATATTGTTATTATTCAGTTATACCTTTATCTTGGCACGCCAATCATCGGGCAATGGAGAAAAACATGATGAATGAAAAACAATTGTAGGCGCGTATTTGGCCAGGCAGGACGATGTGTGGGTGAATAGTCCAC